>JAHZTW010000005.1:16268197-16285673 GCA_020283515.1 Alliaria petiolata | reverse complement strand
AAACTTTGTCAGCTTGTTAACTCACCTTTTTTATGTTGCAGACAATGAAATCGTTTTTGGACGAAGTGTTACCTGCAATACCCGACTTTGTCCTCGATTCGTCTGTTGTCAAAGAGGCGACTGGACGGGAAGATCTCTTTGCGGATGTACGACGTTTGTTGCCTCCTCCTTACGAAAGAGAATCACAGATTCATCCAGAGAGTTGAAAAGTCTGCCAAAGAGACCTGTAATTCTTGATGAGGGAATGACAAATCTCAAGAAACAAAATTCTTTTTGTTATATATATTTGTCCTCAAATGGACCTTTTTATTTGATTAAATCGTGAGATAGATGCTTGATGTATAGGCCATAACAAAGGATATTAGCCTCATTTTTCATTACAAATTCTCTATCTAGCAATTTCTTCAACTTATGAATCAGTTATTTGTTGTTAATGTAATACAAATACATTGCCACTTAGTACCTTTTTTACATATCAATATCCAAAGCTTGTCTCCACTAGCCTGTAATTCTCTTCCAATCTGAATCTTTTATTGCTTCATGGTACGAGTTTGGTTCAGGAAAATCCCATCTTCATTCTTGGTTAGAGCAACAAAGTATATTAGACTATAATCTTATCAACTTTGGTTGATATTTAATATATTTTCAACCAAAATATGACAAATTCACCTAAAAATTAGTTGACAAAAAAAAAAAAAGAGGTTAGAAAGGTGTGATCTCATTTAAATCAATTTGGATCCAAAATCTTACCTCAAAATAAACCCAAAATCTTCCCGAAACAGAGCGAGAGAGTGTGATGGATGCGACCAGCCACGATGACGTTATCAATTCTACCACGAACTGGAGACTCGCCGGCGGTGCCTTCGCAGACTCCATCTCCTTTGAGTCCTCCTTCTCGACGACCACCGCAACCCACGAATCTGACGACGGAATCATCCCCTCCGCCGTCGATCACGGGGCCAAGTCACCGCTGCTTCTGCTCCCTCCGATTCCTAATGGCGATCCTTGTGAAATTACCAGTACGGTGCTTTTTGATCTTCCACTCTTTATTTACTGTCCGACTCTTTTGTTCTTCGTTATTCTTCATGATTCTAAAAAAACCTCTCCGATCCGTTTAAACACCTCTAATTTGTTAGCTTGAAGTAGATCGATATAGTGTGATACGAAGAAATTGGTGATAATTTCACGTACTTGTGGATGTCTAGCGTCGGTAATGCTTCATAAAATGTTATTTTGCTTGCAGTTACATTTGCAAAAGAACATGAATTAAGGCAAGTCTATATCCGAAGTAGTGCACGGGTATATGAAGTATATTACACCAAAAAGCTGGGACGTGACAGAGAATACCTGTGTACAGTTCGTTGTGGCGTTGCAATGAGAGCAGAAGAGGTGCTTCAGATGATCCCCCTCACGGAGCCAGCAGCTTCTAAGAGTCGAGTGCAACCGGTTAATGATGATCCGATAGAGAGGAAGGTAAAAGATAATGGCAATGCACGGACGAGCGAAGATGATTGGGTTGAAGTGAAAGCTGGCGATGCTTCTCTGCTCAATAATATAAAAGATCTGCTTTCAATGCCACAATTAGGAAAACAGGTAATTGAGGAAGTCAGACTTTAGAATCTCTCTACTTTTTGTTTTGGAGTAATAGCACATGGAAACAAAAGAACTTAGAATACTGAAAACCCTTGAGATATAAGGAAGTAGGAACTGATGAAATTTGTGTAAATCTCAGGGACATATTTATTGTTCTGTTTGTCGTTTCCTTGTTTTATGTAATAACGGGGAAATGCTTTTCAGGATTTCTTTGAAGCTACTGCAGAGATCAATGATGCAGAACCTTGCATTTCAATTACACTCCGTCTTCTCTCCCTTCAGGATAAAAGATGTGCACTTGTTGATGAAGTTTATGTATTTGCTGATCCAAGTGAGACAGAGCAGGAAGAAGCAAGTGGAACAGGAAATTCATCCACTAGTGCGCTGATGGCTATGTTTATGCCCACTCTTTTACAGCTATCTCGAGGAAAAGATGTCAGAAAAGAACAGGAAAGACAAGTTTCGGACAAGTTCAACAGCACAGATCCAGGAACTTTGGGAAATTCGAATGATTCAAGTAAGATTGTGAATGAAATTCAGCAGGAGACAAATTTCAGTAGACCTGGTCACATAGGAGTGAGCTCACCAGTTTTAGTCGATACTCTTGCAAAGCGAGTTGATGCAGCAACGGAAGTATCTGGAGCAGAAATCAAGCCTGCTATATCTTGCAGTAATGTGGAGACTATCCTGCATCAGCTTGTTAACAAGGTAAGCAGAATAGAAACCATCTTGACAAGATTTGAAGATCAGATGTTGCAACCTATCAATAGTATTGATGCAAGGCTCCAGCTAGTAGAGAAGAAACTCGAACATCTAGGCAAGAAATCATTTGAATCTGAATTGCTTGTTGAAACAAAGATACCCAATCCAGATTCTATGGGTAGTGATACAGGTAAACCTCCTGAAACCGATGCGTTGGATGAATTGACCAAAACCAGAGATAATCCACAACTGTCCTCTTGTACTGAAGCAGTTGTCCCTGACTCCTGTAGTTTAGAGAACAGTGAAGATTATGCTGTTGTACTCAAGAACAGGCTGGATAGTAGTTTTCCAAAGTTCGTAGAACCAGGGAGTGAAAATAACTCAATCTCAGGAAATGGGATGATTTCTGCTGAATCTGAGATCAGTGATAAGGATTCTCTTGGGAGAGAATCTTTTGAAGAGAATCCAAAACGTTCGCTGTCTATAAATGATGCTTTAGCATTTGCACTTGCTGGATTACTGTCTTCAACTTCAATCACGGACGGAAAATACAGCCAAGCACTCGTAGTTACAGCCCCTGAATTTTCAAATGAAGATGACGCGGAGATGGAAGAGAAACCTACGACCTGTATCTGTCCAGAGAAAAGCCAAGTTGCAGCAGAGGAGTTGGGAAACACATACTCTGCTTCGGAGAGCCCAACTTCTTCAGAGAAAGAGCCTGGAATGACTCTTTGTACAGAAGACGATTCTCAGGAAATGATTAATGGAGTTTCTGAAAAGTTGGGTGATAATGTGGGAGGATGTGCCGATGCTGAGACAATGGTTAGCGTTAGGAACGATGATTTAGATGAAGAGACGGTGTCATCAAGCACAAAAGCTGATTGTTACACAGAAAGGGAGAACCTCAGTTATGAGCCCAGGAATCCCGATTCCTTGGTTCACGACCTCGAGAACCCAAATGTAACTACTGAATGCAAAGGAGAGCCTGTAGTGGATGATGTCTTGAAGAGTGTTCTCGGTTTTCAACCTACTACTTCTTCTGTCGATTTCTTAAGTCCTGTCCTGGATGTGAAATTTAATTCAGAGAAAAAAGTCTCAGACAGCAAGTGTTTCTTTGAGGCACTCTTCACGGAAGAATCTAATACTGTTGTAGATTGTAGCAACGAAGCTTTTGATGATAATCTGGTCTCTGTGGAAGATGAAGAAGAGCTAAAAGGCCCACCAACAGATACTCTTTCGTCTTTGGAGATGGATCACTTCGAGATGGACAACAAGTTGCATCTACAGTTGAATGCTGAAATATCAACAGCGAGTCTGATATAAAAGGAAAACTTAAATGCGGCATCAAAGTCTGCATTCGATTTTCGTCAAGGTTTTTGCTCCGAAGTTCTTCATATATAATGCATATATATATCACTCCGTGGAGTCTACAAGGGTAGCTTTTGAACGTTGAAATAAGTTGTAAGCTTTAATCTCAACTCGAATCTTAAATTTAATGGCCAACATCTTATTCTCCTGTCACGATGTTGATAACTCGAGTTTTAAACCCGAAATGAAATACCGCATGCAGGTACGCTTGTACTCACTAATGATCATAACTTCACCGGTTATGCATCCGGCTTTAATTTCAAGTATTAAAATCCAAGACAACATTAATATGTGCAACTTACTTTAGGAGAACTCCAGGTGTTGTTGCAAGTTGCAACACCTACTAATCCCGACAACAAACTTATAGCTTTTCTCGCTCACAACCACAATCGCATGCATGCATTCTAACACGTGATCTCCATGCAAAACTCCTCTCTAGTCCATAAATACCCATGAACCCCTTCACTCCACTCTTCACTCAAAACCAAAGCAGAAGAAAACTCTACACAAATTACCAAAATGGCAAACAAGCTCGTCCTCGTCTGCGCAACTCTCGCCCTCTTCTTCCTCCTCACCAACGCTTCCATCTACCGCACCGTCTTCGAGTTCGATGAAGATGACGCCACCAACCCCATTGGCCAACAAGGCCCAATGCAGAAATGCCGGAGGGAGTTTCAAGAATCACAGCAACTAAGAGCTTGCCAGAAATGGATGCGCAAGCGAATGAGGCAAAGAGGTGGTGGTCCCAGGGCCCTCGAGGAAGACGATGAGTTCGATTTCGAAGACGACATCGAGAACCAGCACGGCCCACAGCAGAGGCCGCCGCTACTCCAGCAGTGCTGCAACGAGCTTCAGCAGGAAGAGCCAGTTTGCGTTTGCCAAACCTTGGAACAAGCGGCCAAAGCGGTAAGACTCCATGGACAGCACGGGCCAATCAAAACGAGACGTATCTTCCGGACCGCTAGGCGCTTGCCTAACGTTTGCGACATCCCGCAAGTTGGTGTCTGCAAATTCAGAGCCACGCCTTTCGTCCCTTCTTCTTCCTACTAGATTCCAAACCCTCGAGTGCATATAGCACGATGATCATCATTAGTGTGGATGTTGATGTTTGTTAACACTACACAATCATCGTGTGTCTTTAAAAAAAGAATGTAAGCTTAATTAGGATGTTTGAGGCTAATGTCATTAGCACTACTCCATAATAAAAGAGAGGTTTGTTTATGTTTTTTTTTAACCCTTTGCTACTCTCTAAAAAGTGAGGTTGGTTAGATATTAAAAAAAAAAAAATTAATCTACTCACAAGTAAAGAAAAAACATTAGTCAGATGCTTCAGCATTGTTCATTTGGAATCTCTTTCTGATGCATGGCAATGCTCAAATAGCAGTGACAACGATGAATAAATTGATGCAGTTGTTACACCATAATGTTGTTTTTCTATCAAACTAATTGACAAACTTAGATTGAAATATCTAAGCTATATAATAATTTTACGTTTTTTAGTAGAATATGTTCATTCAATCTTAAATTAAAGCAGTAGAACAGGTGTGTAAAAAACTCTAATTAGACTGGATTGCATTTCATTCTCAAGCTAGTTTACAAAGAAATCACTTAAGGTTGTAAGTAACATGCATTTTCCAAAAACCTTGATCAAAAAAAAACATGCATTTTTCTAGTAAGAAGCTCAATGGGAATTTTTTGTGAATCATTACCTGGTGTCCATTTTATTTTCGTTTTCTAACTTTTGTCAATGGGAACTATTGTGAATCATTATCTGATGTCAATCTTACTGCTTTGTATCAAACCGAAATTATCGAATCCATAATTTTGTGTTTACGGTTTTGTCATCACATGCTTTTTAGTTTTTACAAATAAAACCGGAAAAGACGGAGGGAGGCCAATTTGTAGAAACTTAAGGTCCACTCAATATGTAATGGGCTGGGTCTATCGGGCCCATCGTTTTGTAACACACACACACACACACACATATATATATAGTCCCCAAAATTATTCTTGCGCAGCCGCATTGTAGAGTGATTTAGTCTGCATCATCCGTCTCGTTGCTTCTAGGGTTTCACAAAGTCGTCTTCGTCTCATTTCCGCAAGCAATCATGGTGAAGTCTCCTGACCTTTTCTATTGGCCTTGTTTGTGATTTTGATCTCTGCCTCTCTCTCTCTCTTTTGTTCCTCTGAAATTTATGAGTTTTGTTTTTCTTTTGGATCTGTGGATCAGGTTCTCCAAAACGACATCGATCTGCTCAACCCCCCTGCTGAGCTCGAGAAGAGAAAGCACAAGCTCAAGCGTCTCGTGCAATCTCCAAACTCCTTCTTCATGGTACCTTTTTTGTTTCTTCTAAAAAAAACTTGTTGCAAAATTCGATACGATGCAATAAGTCTGATTCCGTTTTCGTTGTGTGTTTCAGGACGTTAAGTGCCAGGGATGCTTCAACATGTGAGTTGTCTAATTTACGCGTCACTGATTCTTCTATAGAGTCGAAAGATGTTTGTTCGGTATTGACTAGAATGTTGTTTTAATGAAACTATAGATTGGTATTATTATGAAGAAACTGTCCATTGTTTATAATCAGTCGTGCGATGTGAAATAAATTGTTGATTTTGCTCAGTACTAATTCTTCTATAGTGTTGATTGATGTTGAATGCTGTTTTATTAGCGATAGATTGGTATTATAAACTGTTCAGTGCTTAAAATCAGTAGTGATGTGAACTACATTCTTGATTTTGCTTGGTATCTTCTACAGAGTTGAATGATGTTTTTTTATTAACTATAGAATGAAGATACTGTCAAGCTTTTAAAATCAGTAGTGATGTGAAGAGATTACACTTGGTAACATATAGTTTTTTGGTTTATTTGCAGAACCACTGTCTTCAGCCATTCTCAAACAGTTGTAGTGTGTGGTAACTGTCAGACGATTCTGTGCCAGCCCACCGGTGGTAAAGCGAATCTCACAGAGGGATGCTCTTTCAGGAGAAAGTACGATTGAGATCCCACTAATCATCATCCCCTTCACAGATGATGCTCTGAGAGAAATCAGATATTTATTCAGTTTGGTTTTCTTGCTTACTAGTTCTTCATGTTTATGACTCTTTTTTTTTTTGGTTTGCTTATGAGAATATTTTGAAGGCATAATACTACTAGTTGAGGACTTATTGCTCTGGTCCCGTTGCAATAGTATCTGGTTTTAATCTTTCTCGATCGAGTTGCATGAGTTGTCTGGTTTCTTGTTCATGTTTACATGTTGGTCGTTTTGGTTATTTGTTGAACTAAATGCCATTGTTAAATGTGAATTGAAATATATACTTTTGAATGACTTGTGCAAAAGCATTGTAATATTGCTATGTGCTATGACTAGAAGAAAGAAACTCACACACTTTGTCTTGAAGAAGTTAAGTTGTTCATGCCTTAGCTATAGGTATACAATAACTAGCTGATGAGTTTGGAGTGAATCAAGCAGAATAGTGATTCTGGTTTGATGTGATATCTAACGTGACATCCTAATCCCTAGTTTATATCCAACATGACGTCCTAATACCTCTGATGAATCTAGTTTATTACAATGTTCTTGTCGGTTCTCGAACACACAACACTACTTGAACTAGAGAGAAATTTTCAAATTTTCTGTCACCAATGATACCTCCGCCTTATAAAAAAAAAGAGGAAAGTTACATTTGAATTTTGTGTGTTTTAAGCTTGGAGATCAGTTATCATTATTTTCTATATCTAAAATCTCAATTGGTTGTGTGCAAACTTGGATACCGAGACCTCAAACGATTCCAAGAGATATCCTTTAACATCTTATCGAGTGTGAGGTTTGAGTTTGGAACCACACTTTAGCTAATGCTTGATAAACGACAAGACAAAGTATGATGTCTAATATCTAAAATATCTAGAAATCTAGAGTACGGATCAAATCAAAGTGTGGCTATAAGTGAAAGAGAATCTCATAAAGCTAAAATATCATGAGCAAGAAATTTCGCGGCGCCTTGAAATGCGACTCCAAGTGCGTAAAACACTTTCCAATAATACAAAACCATCACATGCTTTCAGCAGATTCCATCTCTTCTTCCGGTTTTTTAGAAAAGTAAATAGTAAAGAAGATTTTAGGAAGAAAAAAAAATTAGTAAAGTAATTGCTAAAGCGGGTTTAAGAGGAGTAGTGAAGTACAATGAATTTACGTCGCCGCTGGATCTCTTAAGCTGTCAACTTTAAGCGGAGCATCTTTCCGATTCTCATCTTTTTCACGCAAAACTGATAGAAACTTTTTTTGGGGTAACAAATGACACTTTTGTTTCGATAATTTAGTTGTTAAGGTTCTTTCGTAGGTAAAGTTAATCGCATTTAATAACAAAATGGAAAATGGTTTGGACTCCCTGTGGATTTGATCGAATAACGACTTTTGTTATCAAATGCACTAAATAGCTTAATTTTGGCATTCATTTAATAAGTATGACGTGTTGACAAAATCATAAATAAGTGAAAGCTGAATTTGCACGTAATTTTTTCCAAAATATTTTAGAAAATGACATGTTACGCTAAAAACACAGTAACAAAACAAAATCTACTTATTTACGATCCTTTTGCATATAAACGTCATTCTTGCATGCAAATAAACCTCAGTTAACTCTTCAAAGTATTAACCTGATAATTTTTACTGTGCTAATAATTCCCTCCTTGTGCACTAGACAATCAACAGCTACAGCTTCATGGGATTCTCCACATTTACTTACCCATGGTGTTGTTTTACAGAAGAAATTATTAATATTAATTATGACGTACCGAACATGAATTCTTGTCGAAAGATAACAAACATTTTTATTCGTTTTAAATTAATAGTAGGTCTGATGATACTTAATAAGATTAAAACGATCCGACTCATCGCCAAAGTAACCCGTTAGGTCGAATTTATAAACCAAAGT
Source organism: Alliaria petiolata (assembly GCA_020283515.1). Lineage (NCBI taxonomy): Eukaryota > Viridiplantae > Streptophyta > Magnoliopsida > Brassicales > Brassicaceae > Alliaria > Alliaria petiolata. The sequence continues at coordinate 16,277,078 of JAHZTW010000005.1, read as the reverse complement.
AACATAAAATTAGTATCTCGAGATTCTTTAACAAATAAAAGACATTTCAAATGCATATACGTTCGTGAAATGTAGGCACGATGCAATTTGATGAAAGGGAACGTGACATAAAGCCATAAAGCTTGAGCAGAAAAAGCAAGTGATCCACCAAATCAAATGGTGTATCTCCACGTGTCGACCTGTGGGACGATTGCTCCGCCATTAAGTAAACCATATAGCCGTTAATTAAACAATGCGACAAGACTCATAAAGCCATGACTCGTGACCGTACCTTTTGAGTACACTCCTATATAAACCCCTCAAGGCTCTCACCACCAATGTTCCTTTCCATGCTAATTAAGCAACATCCCTCTTAATCTCTTATATATATTTTCACCGTAGAAGAAACACCATTACCAATAATTTATTAAAGCTTACAAAGAGAAGCATGAAGAAAGCTACGGCATTGATGAAACAGATCGTTGCTTTGCTGAGCTCCGTGGCAAAGGCTAAATCTATAGCCATCAAGAACAAAACAAGTGACTTCAAAACACGACTCCTCATGTTGTCGCTCGTGAAACACAAGAAGCTCGGGTTCCGTTCAATTTCCAGCAAGATCCACAACCTCCTGGGCCATGCAGATCAAGACGACGACCATGACCAATACCAAGACAAAAGCAAGGCTATAATCCTCTACAACAGAGGGGCATCCACAGTGGCTCATCATGAGGGTTACGACGTACAAGAGGAGGAAAGCGACAAGTATCCTGACCTGAGACACACGTTGTTCGAAGGAGAGGAGGATTTTGGGGACTTGGAGGAAGGTCAAGGAAGTTCTGTGATAGATATGGTGAGGAACTCAAAGGAAGAAGAAGGAGAGAGTTTCAAGCTAGAAGATGAGATCGACCATGTCGCAGATCTCTTCATTTCAAGGTTTCATAAGCAGATGAAGCTTCAGAAATTATTGTCCTTCAAGAGGTATCAAGAAATGCTAGCCCGAGGCACCTAAACTCATATCCATATATATATTTTTACATGGTTGCGATAGATATGAATAAAAGATTCATATAATGATCTTTGCTGACGTTCATATTTTGTGTTGTCAATCATAAATCCTTCGAGCCCCTTAATTTCTAGAAACAAATATTATGATCTCCTTAATGTGTTTTCATTTATCATGTTGGGTTGAAGGAAGGATCTGTTTTGCAATATGTGTTTTCTTCCTCCTCGAGGTCGTACTATATATATGTAAGATCTTTGATTTGTTATAACATTGAAGTTCATAATTATTCTCGGTCCATTTCTGCAATTTTCAAATCTTCTCTTGATTTGATGAATCGAGTGATAATCCTAATGAAACTCCTATGATCAAAAGTAGAAAGATCAAGAGAAAAAGGCTTCATTATCGTAATGAAATCGAATCAAACCCCCAATCTCCAGATAATCGCCGAAGAGGGAAGAGAAATTTTAGAAATCTTGATTGTTCAGAAAAAAAAAAAAAAAATCGGGTCGTGGTGGCACCTTTGGATACGGGAATCTTCATGGCCGAATGTGTAAGTCATGTCTTTGGGCTCGCACTCATCGTCTTTCTCCTCTATTGTATTTCTCCCATGATCGCTCGGATTTTTTTGTCTTTTTCTTAAATTTAGGATTTTAATTAGGGAATTTTGCAGGTAAAGTTGAATGAAAAGAAAGATTCAAAGAATGCAGAGAAACCGATGATAGTTCAAAGTACGGAAGATCACTAAGTGATCCTGTAAGACCATTCCAGGTTCGACTAGTTTGGTTTTCTAGCAAATCCTCCTCTGCTACACAAGAGAGGCATACGAAGAAGCTGGAGGCAATGATCAACACGGAAGATGGTATTCCGACACATAAAGCGATCATGGGAGAAATACAATAGAGGAGAAAGACGATGAGTGCGAGTCCAAAGACATGACTCACACACTCGATCATGAATATTCCCGTATCCAAGGGTGCCACTACTCCCGCACAAGTGGCATTGATGTAAAAGAACAAAAGAGCCAATCCCAAAAACTTCTGGTCTAAATTCAAGGGGATCTTGTTGAGTGTTATAAACAAGAAAGCTGCAAGACTGGACTTTATATGCCTTTTCTTGATAATTTTCTTTCTTACTTTATCTTTTTTTCCTCTTTTTTTTTTTTTTGCTTTGATTATCGAAATTTGATTTCAGAGAGATTTGGAGTGCGTGCATTCTTTGTGCCAATATATATTTGAAACTATTTTCTTCCCTTAGATTAGTGGGAGTTGAAACAAAATAGAAAATGTGGGCCAATATATCATGTCACGAAAATAGTTTCAAATATAAAAAAATAGGATTGAGAAGGAAAAAGAAGTTGGTGCTAATTTATATGAAACGAGATGAATGCATGCACTCTTTGTCTTTGTGCCAATATACCATGTCACGAAAAAAAAATTATATTTGAAACTATTTTTTTTGTGTGCTTTGATTATATTAGAAGTTATTTCTAATTCGATAACGTTTTACTTATCCTAATAACTAGTTTGACCATCACATACGAATATATGAATCATGTGTTCTCTCGTTACGCGACCCGATTTCTTTTCTTTTTTTGAATAACTGAGAACAAACGCAACAAGATTTCTACAATTCCTCTTCCCTCTCTCCGGCAATTATATGTAGATCGAAGGGCTTTGATTCGATTTTATCCACGTTGTATGATAATGAAGCCCTGTTTTCTCCCGATCTTTTTCTGTTCTTTCTTGAATTTAGTAATTTAGGTTTTAATTATTTTGCAGGTAAAGTTGAATGAGAAGGAAGACTCAAAGAATTAATTTAAAGATGATAGGATGTGAAATGCATTTTGTAGTTAATATGAAATTAAGGTGATGGATATCTTCTTTTTTTTTTTTTTAAGGAAGGTGATGGATATCTTAATTATTGATATTGGTGGGATATGGGTTATGGAACCATCAAAGGAATTTGGATGAGAAACATATGGTATGAAATTCTAGTTCCGTGATTCGCCATTTTTGCTATACTTATTAAAGGATATGATGAAGGACACACTCTAACTGGTGACCAAAAGAATGATAAGTAATAGTGTATTTTTCTTCATTTCTTAATTTTTTTACTATTTATGAATAAAAAATTTCCAACCATTTTTTCTCATTCCTTATTATAAAAGAAATTATAAAACAAAAGCATTCCTTATCAAATTTGGGGAGAAATAAAACATGTTTATATATTTCCTACTCATTCTTTTCATTTTCATTCATATTGTTTCTTTAATAGTCACCGCTTAGAGCCAAAGAGATGGGATTTAGGGATGTGTACAAAGTTTTGTTACCAAGAAAGTAATCCGGAGATCCGTGTAGCTTTTGTGGTTGTGGAGGCTGCCAAATTGCCTATTTGTGTTCAAAAAATATGTGTTGGATACTTGGATCACGAAGAGTTGAAGTTGGTGGAGTTTGGGATTATGAACAGATTTTAGAGGTTCGGAAGATTTACATATTTTTAAATGATATATATAGTAAATAAATTGTTTGAAGTTGGTTTGTACTATGAAGTTATTGGAAAACTCAATCGATATGACAACGTAACACTTTACATTACACAGAAAATGTGAGAAAAATTATACATAAAGTTTAAGTAAAGAAAAAACCATGATCGTAACATGATTTATAATTTATTGTTGCCCAAACTTTCAAGAATATATATTTTCCATATCACTTCAATCTGAGACTCTGAGGAATATGAAATGGAAACGGGAATTTCAGTAGATTTAAGGAAGCAGATGAATATTTACAAACAACCAAATTTTTTTGGCTCAATTCGAAAACAACGTTTTATCAATTAATATCCGTTTGTCTCATTCCGACATGCATGAAATCGGAAACGGATTTTAGTGGGTGTAGGCCCCAATGAGCGGCGTTGTAGCAAGAATTGTCTGGTCCCGTGAGGGTAATGCTTGTTAACACGCTACTACTCATAAACAAAACAAGTGGCCTCCTCCTTTTTAGAAGAACCACCACCACCTTTTTATATATTTTTAGTCCTATGCCTTATATCACGGCCTGATTATTCCTTCTTCTTTTTTGAACATGGCCTGATTATTCTTTCGGACCAACATGCATGATGCATGTGGATGTGGTTGGTAAAAACCGCAAGAATTACAGTTCACGAAAAAAATCAGTTTTGTAACACTTAATTCTTCTACTAATTTATCTTTTCATTGTTAGTTAGGATACCTTAATCTAGGTGAAATTCAAACATCCTAAGCAATGTAATATTGCATGTTCATGATACTAGTAGTGGATAAGATAAGATTTTGTGTGTTTTGCGTTACGTGTAATATTTTTTTTTACATAAAACGTTTTTATTTTATTAAATATATTTTTGCAAACTATAAACAAGAAAGCCAAAAACATATATAAGGCATGAATAAAATAATCAAGACCTATACATATCATTCCGATCGATACCTCTATTATAAAGTATGTCGCTAGGAGTAATGAGTATTCAAAAATCAAAATCAAAACTATCTTTATACTCGTTAAAGATACGATTATACGAGTGCAAAATAATGTTGCAGTAACTCCATAATTACATGTTTACAATAGTACCAAAGCTGCAACTATACTTAATTTGGCGGTATTAAACTAAGTTCCGTAAAAGGTAAAAAATAAAAGTAGGAAAAAAAGAAACGAAAGAATACAGCTCATATGATTTTTTTTATAAAAGGAAAAGAATTTATAATTTAATATCTATATGCAGTTTCTTGTCTTAGTTTTCTACTTAATTATCCCCAACTTATATAATTGAGGGGATTAGAAGTTCTCTTTGTGGAAGTCAAACTTGGTGGTCGTCTTACGAGAGAAATCCAAAGCCAGATTTTTTAGTTCCTTTGTCAATCCTGGTGCCCCACAATAGAAGACTCCTGCAATCAAATTCATATTAGTATTTAATTATTAAAATTCACTAGTTTAATTATATTTATCACGTAATAACAAAGAATAAAGCGGTCAAGATTAGTTTAGTTACCGATTCGTTTGTCGGGATGCTGAACAGCGATTTTCTTGTAGACTTGTCTCCAGTTGGGTTTTGCGAAGTGCGACTTGACACGTGTCCCCGAGACGACGTCAACACCGTTCTTAGCNAAAAGGCGATGAAGCTAATATTACAAGAGAAAACCTCTCAAGGGGACTATTGGTGAGTATTTTTTCAATATTTACAATTTGCATAAGTTCTTGCTGTCTTATTGTGGCTTGCTGTTTAAAGCATGGATGAAAAGGTATTAGGTTTTAATTGAATGGGAATCATGATGAATTCTGTTTGCATAAATGTATAACATTAGATTGAATTCACTGATGTATTTCATTCGATTTTGCAGCTGGCATTCTCTTCGACGCCTTTCTTTGAACCGTATGCTATTCCATTGCTTCTTGAAAAGCTTTCTTCTTCTCTACCAGTTGCAAAGGTTTGTTTATCATGTTATTTTCTGTTCTAATACACCTAGCTTATATGCCACTCTGGATGTTGGACAAGTGTAGTTATTTTTGTTTCACTAAAATCTGTCTAGGTTGATTCTTTGAAATGTCTGGAAAGTTGCGCTACGAAATATGGAGTAAACAGAATGAAGAAGCACTATGGAGGTCTTTGGTCCGCTTTAAAAGATGCATTTTATTCTTCCACTGGGACACATTTGTCCTTTGCGCTAGAATCACTCACTAGTCCAGGGTTTGAAATGGATGAGATCCACAAGGAAGCTGTTAATCTTCTTCAGAGGCTTGTCAAGCAAGATATCTCGTTTTTAGGTTTTGTTGTTGATGATATAAGTATAAACACGGTCTTTGATACCATCTCTAGATACCCTCAGTATAAAGAAATGCCTGACACGAGCAAACTGGATGTTCTTGTCATCAGTCAGATACTGTCTGTGTCTGCCAAAGCTTCGGTTGTGTCATGCAATATAATCTTTCAAAGCTTTTTCTTCCGCCTTATGAATACTCTAGGGATTGTAGAGAAAAATTCAGCTGGCGATCTAGTTCACAACGAAAACTCTACAGTCTCTACTAGATTCTACCATGGAGGTCTTCATCTTTGCATCGAACTTCTTACAGCATCGAAAGATCTTATCCTGGGTTCCGAGGACTGTTCTTCAACACCTGGATGCGCACAGGAATCATGGTGCTCTATGGTTAACAGGTTCTCAGTTTCATTGATCCGGGTGTTCACTTCTGCAGTACACAGCTCTAATGACGATTGTGGTGCGGATGTATATCTTGGAGGTGAATGCATGTGCTTACTTAACAGATTTGTTACATCTTTTGTCTTGGCTTGACTCTAATGTAATACTGAACTCCCTTTCTAGGTTTCCTTGTTCTTATTTCTATTCTCTAATTTTTTTTTTCCTTAAATCAATATCCAGTTAAGGGTTTGCTGACTATGGGTATGTTCTGGGGAGGCTCTTCTCCTGTATCGAGATCTGAATTCGAGAAGATTTTGACGACCTTGACGTCAATCATCACAGCCAGGAGTTGCAAAACTGTAGAGTGGGAACTGGCATTGAAAGCGCTGGTCTGCATTGGCTCATTTATTGATCGGTATCATGAGAGTGACAAGGCTATGACCTACATGGGTATAGTTGTCGAAAATTTGGTCTCATTGGCCTGCTCTAGTCATTGTAGTCTTCCATATCCGATGATATTAGAAGCAACTTCAGAAGTTTGCTCCACTGGGCCAAAGTATATGGAGAAAATGGTTCAAGGATTTGAAGAATCTTTCCGTTCTAGTTTGTCTGATTTCTATGTATGTCTTGCCCCCATGACTCTAGATCATACAGTTTCATTATCTTTGAGCTAACAATTTCTATCTCCATCTCGATCCTACGATCCTGCTATTTTTTCGCAAACTGGTTTCTATCTCCAACAAGCAAGGAATCGAGAGCTTCCTTGTATCTAACTACTCTTTGGAAAACACTTGTCAGGTCAATGGAAACTTCAAGTCCATTGAAAATTGTTCTCAGCTCCTGGAGTGTTTGACCAATAAATTGCTTCCACGGTACCCAAAGTTTTCTTGAATCTCTTATATCTTGTAGATAAACTACTTTTTCTAGCGTGTGTATTTAGACTCTTAGTTGTTTATAAAGAGCCAGACTATCCTGGATGATACAACTTGTCGATTGCCTTGCATGTTGGTTTCCATGTGAATATATACTGTACTCCCGTAGAGTATCTAGGTTCTCTCGGTTAAGGTTATATGTGTGTTATCCCCATTGTCAACCCCTCCGAACTTTGTAGCATCTGTCAAGATTTTATAATAGACATATGTATACAACTATATATGTCACTTTTCTTCGTTCCCCCTTTGCATGTTAATTTGCATCCGTTCTTTTGACTCGTGGTATTTTTTTGACCTCAAATAGTGTGGCAGAGATTGATGGTCTCGAGAAAATCTTGGTGCATTTCGCTGTCAGTATGTGGAATCAGATTGAATCCTCTGGAGTTTTCTGTTATGATTTGAATGGTAGGGTAAGTGCTCAGATGAACTTTATACCCATTGTTTCTCTTCGATGTAGATTTGATTCATCTATTGGTCACGTTATGAATTTATTGCTCTTATACTACAGGAGTTTGTTGAGGCAGCAATGAAAACAATGGGGCAAATTGTAGGATTTTCTTTGGTAGATTCACAGAATAGTATAATCCAAAAGGCGTATAATGTGCTCTCATCAAGCACGCTTCCAGCTATGGAGTCTATTCCTTTGACCTTTGCTGCATTAGAGGGTCTAGAACGTGACCTGTCCACTAGGGATGAACTGATACTTTCACTATTTGCATCAGTTATCATAGCTGCATCTCCCGTGGCATCCATTCCAGATGTGAAATCACTTATACATCTGTTTTTGGTATCCCTTCTTAAGGGTTATATCCCAGCAGCTCAAGCTTTGGGTTCAATGGTTAACAAATTGGGCTCGGGTTCTAGTGGAACAAATATCTCAAGCGATTGTTCCTTGGAAGAAGCATGCGATATAATATTTCACAAGACTTTTGCATCTGGAAAACATATTTCTTATGATGAATCTGGTAAAATTGTCTGTGGAAGTGAGACAATTTTGTCAAAGATATGTTTAGGCTTCTATGGTTCCCTGGACCTTCAAACCCGCGCTATAACAGGACTAGCATGGATTGGGAAAGGTTTACTCATGCGGGGTGATGGACGAGTTAATGAAATAGCTCTGGTACTAATGGAGTGCTTAAAATCCACTAACTGTTCCGGGCATGCTCTGCATCCTTCTGCCATGAAACATGCAGCAGATGCATTCTTCATACTAATGTCTGATTCGGGAGTGTGTCTGAACAGAAAATTTCATGCAGTTATACGGCCACTCTATAAGCAGCGGTTTTTCTCTATAACAGTTCCCATTTTGGAGTCTTTGATTATGAATACCCAGACTCCACTCTCGAGGTAGACATATCTTTAACTATATTTATTGTCACTTATATATATGCTGTAGTCATGGTTTGGTTCTGAAAATACAGTTAGATCTGATTGCTTCTACCAGTATGTTCTACTACTCTTTCATAAAAAAACATTTGCTCATTAGTTTCGATGCTCTTGTGTTGTGCTCTGTTTTCTAGCTCTTTTTTCACCATGCAGTCCTTCTATGTCATTTCCCTAGAAAGGATGCAACTGCACCCACAAGAACCTTTTCAGTGTCCCTTTTATTGAACAATTAGAAGACATCTCGAAGATTGCTAGTTTAATTTGGGTTAGGTGTAACTAGCACATAAAGTCATAATAGTTTAGGCTTCTTTGTTGTTGCACCAAGTTTCGAGTACCCATCATAAATAGTCAAGTTTCTGTTTATTGTGACAACCAGTTCCATATTCTCAGCTGACTAGTTTTGTCATGGTT
>JAHZTW010000005.1:16250796-16265653 GCA_020283515.1 Alliaria petiolata | reverse complement strand
CTCATCAAGTACGCTTACAAGATGCTTAAATAGAACTATGTTCGGGTATAAACCGACTCAAAGAAAAAGGAAAATATCCATAAGATAAACTTGAAAACCAAAGAAAAGGCAATACTAAAACCAATCGTAAAAGGAAACACTAAAGTTATTAAAAATGGAAACAATAGATCACGATGCTGCTGCAAAACCCGTTAGTACTCTTTCCTTATGGCGCAAGTTACGTCAAAGGTGATGCTGCATCAGACAGAGACATACCTCGACGACAACCAATCGGATCACAGATTACACGAAACTTGGAAATCCTTAAAACAAATTCACAATTTACAGAGATCGAAACACTTACTAATTTAAAAGTTTAAACGGATAACGGATTTTCCGTTTTGTCAAATTCTCCAAGAATCGATCGAGAGATTTCTTCAAAAGAAGAAGAGAACAAAATTGGGGAAAAAAATTGTGAAGAACGGTGGAAAAACATAATTGAGAGTAAGGGGGTGTTATTGGTTATTGTATTTTATTGGATTTAAAAATCCAAATCAAATTTAGTTTATTGGTTGTATGATTTTAAAATTTATATTGAAATCCAGTGTTATTGGTTATATGATTTTAAAATTTATATTGAAATCCAATGTTATTGGTTCTATGATTTTAAAATCCAAGTATTATAAGAATTTTATTTTTAATAGAATTTGAGTGGATTTAGAAGTGTTTTCATGACTAAAATATAAAGACCCAAATACTAGGTCCAACTTTGTTATTTTGATTGGATTTGTGTATTTTCTAATTTTTTTTACTACGTCCTTTTTTCCTCAAACGCCACGTAGGTATTGAGTGAATTCACCAACTATGATTTTTTATAATATTTATATTATAGTCCACTTCAAAGTATAATTGAGATAGATTTTTATTTCTCAAATCTTCCATTTTACACGATGTTTGTCTTCAAATTTTTTTTTCTTTCTATATTACGTGTTTATCATAAATCTTAAAACCTATAAAAGATATATAATCTCTTCATTATAATACAAAACCCTAAAACCTAATAAAGTATCAATGAAAGGTTCGCAATAAGGACAATATCAAAAACGAGTAAAAGGTTCATATACTCAATAAAGTTCCCAAGAAACAAAAAGTTTGATACAATTACTCCTAGATGATATTGCTGCAGGTTTGCATGATATTAATAACACATACATGAATGTACCAAAACTTATTGTAAATCTATATAATTGATTTACAATAATCTATATATTTGATTTTAAAATCCATTTATTTGATTTTGAAATCTACTTGCCTGATTTTAAAATCAATGAATTTATGAAAATTTTCTAAATCCATGAAAGATTTCCAAATCCATTAAAATACAAGAACCAATAACCCACCTAAATATTTTTTATGTATCGGTTGCGTATCTTTCTTCTTCTTTATAATTGAACCGGTTCTTAAAGTTTAAACGGTTATATTTCAATTTTAAGTCGATTTATTTTATAATTGAACCGGCTCTTTATTCTTTAAAAACAAGCTACAATTGAAATTCTATAAATTAATATTCGATTCATTAATCACTCGCTAAATTAATATTTGTTGCCAGTCCCAAAATTAGTTTTACAACCAAATAATATATCTATAAATTAATAACCACTATAAATTAATAATTTTTTTATAAAACCTCATGGTCCCAACATTATTGATGTTGTAGAGTTTCTACTGTAAATCGACCCGTTTTACATATTCTACGATATATACTAATATATATTTTTTGGAATAAGTTCTGGACCAAAATCCGTACATGGGCCGGAACTGTGCTCGTGACAATACCAAGACATGGCGTAAATTATCCCTCCCAAGGGATATATATATATATATATATATATATACTAATATTATTGCGTCATTTTCTGAGTTTCGATAATTTCAAACAAAAATAGATTTTTTACGAGTGAATTTGGTAGATAAAAGATTTGGATACAAAATTAGCATATAGACACTGACCAAAAAAATACCAGCATAAAGATATTCACTGAGAAAATTTTACAAAAAGAATTTAGTGGATACGCGTCGGTTTAGCCATAAATAAAAGGGATAATAAACATAAATACGAGCCCCACGATTTGATTTCGCCATTACATAAATCTGAGAAGAACTGATGGAAGCCATTAATACAAATTTATTTTTCATCTTCCTCAATCTCTCTCCCTCTCTCTCTCATTCTTCCATCTTCCTTTTTTACATTTTTTTTCTCTCGAAAATCATTACAAACGAAAATAAACAATTTCACTCATGTTGACATATATGCAACACGTTAGAACAAATGGATTTTGTTCACACACATAGTCACATAGATACACTAAAAGGGGTGTATTGAAACTGAAATTTGGGAAAATTTGAAATGATTTGAGTTTTAATGAGATTTTAGATGTTTTTGGGTGAATTAGAAAATTTCTTATGATTTGTTATCAAAGTCTATGAAATTCCACCTAAAACTATGGGATTTGGTTTTTTATATTTTTAACTAACAAACTCCACCAAAACCACTTAAAATCACTCATAATCCTCTAAAATCTACTACTTAAAATATTTCCAATAACAAGGGATTTGATTTACCTTTTATAAATTCTTGATTGAAAAACATAGGATTTGATAAAACATTTAGAAATCATTAGTTCAATAACATGAGATTTTAAAAGAACCATCAAATCTTCTAAAAGTCATAATTCAATACACCCCCCTAATACAAATGTTCACATTGCGGGCATGAGATTTTTATTAAAAAGTTAGCTAATTATACTATTTAATAATAAAATTTATTAGTTATAATAAATAGGTGATTGTTGTACACAGTCGAATAATATGTTTGTAAAATTTCTTAATTTTTAAAAAAATATTTTAGTATGTTAGAAAAATTAAATATTGCGAAAAATAGAAGAGACACATAACTCAAATCTTTCAAAAAGGCATGAAATCAAACAAAATGATTATTCTTTCTTCTTCGTCTTCTTCGTATTCTTTGACTTCTACTTTTTTATTGATATTTTTCTTTATCTTATTATGTTTTTCTTCCCATCCCATCATTTTTTATCCCATTATGATTATAAATTCTTGCTTTATAATGAAAATGCATTCACATATTATATAAATATTTTTTTTGTTTGGAAATGGAACAAGATGGGATGGTAGCAGAATTTCCGAAAATTTCAGTCTATCCGTCCTTTTTGTTCCATTTTTGGTCATGAATTCTCGCTTTACAATTTGTTCTGATTAGGAAATGTGACAAGATGGGATGGTAACATAAGTTCTAAAAATTCAATTTGACATACTTAGCAATATTATTAGCAGTGTCACAATTGGTAAATACCAATTGGAAAACACAATGGAATGGACTGAAATTATTGGTTCTATTGAGTCAAATGGATTGGTTTGAAATAAGTTGAATTATAATGGATTGATGAATCCGAATGAGTTAACCATTAACCCATTGAATTATTAAAAACATTAAAACAAAACTACTTAAACTATCTAATGAATTAAATTAAATTAAATATATTAGTTCAATAATATGATTACGTCAAAAATATGATATTCCAAAAGTTTTTTTGCCAAAAATCTAATTGCGCAAATTTCCCATGCAAAAACTTGAATTCGTAAATTTCCATACAAAAATGTTACAAAATCCTAATCCAAACACTTTTCGTGAAAAACCCAATTCCCCAAATTTTCTGCAAAAACTTGAATCAATACCAACAAATTTACATCAAAATATGATAACAAAATATTTCTGTCAACATTTTGATTTCATGAATTTCCGGCCAAAAATGAGCCGGTAAAAATTTATGCCAAAACTTTTACTTTGAAAATTTTATTCTAAATTTTCCCGTCAAAAATTTGATTTTGTGAATATCCCTCCAACAAAGTGAATCCGTAAATTTTTCGTTAAAAGAAACGTCGAAAAAGTGATTTCAAAAACTTTCCAAAATTCCAATTTCAAAACTTTCCAAAATCCTATTTCTTAAATTTCTGTCAATATTTTGAATCCATAAATTTCGTGTCAAAAAATTATTTCAATAATGTGATATCAAAAAAATTCCGTCAAAAGTCGCATAACACAAATTTCTCACCAATTTTTTTAAAATTTGCAACTTCATAGTATTTTTGAGTTTCTCTTGTTTTTTAACTTTTAATCTTAGTGTTATGATTGAACAAAATTTTATATTTGTTGAATATTCCTAATCCAACCAATCAAAATATTTCCTTTTTTTATGGAAAATTGACATGTCATATTTCTTTGTCATCTTTAAAATATACTAATTTTGAATGTGGAGGTGACACATTATTTTTTTCACTAATTCTACTTGACAAATAATAGTAAGAGGATGTTAGAGATATATCTTTATATTTACATGATACAAAAAAAACAAGTTACCATGTTAAGAAAACATATAACTTTATATTTAACAATATATACGTGTATTTTAAACAATTTTGAGTGATGATACGCCTAGTTTATTTTTTAAATGTTGTTCATGTTTTGGATGTTGTTCCGCCTAGTTTAGTTTTGATTTTGAGTGATGATATGATCGGGTCTGCGCGCCCGAGGAGAGTTCATGTGTAATTGTTTGCTTCTATGGTTTAAATAAACAGTCTTTAAACCTGAGCTTAATCTAATTATTTTTTTACTCTGAAATTCTTTGTAAAAGTTCTGATATATTTTATTTAGCTTAATAAATGGTGAAAAAGTAATCCAGTCTTCCTTTCTGTTCATCAACATTGTCTTGGCTTGGACAATATGTCAGAACTGATCAAGTTCAAAAGAAGAAAAAAATAAGAGGAGAATAAAAATTGTGAAGAACTGTAGAAAAACAAAATTGAGAAAATGTTTTTTCATGTATCGTTGCGTACCGGTTCTTTAAATCGATTTATTTTGCAATTGAACCGGTTCTTTATGCTTATGAAACAAGCTAAACCGTACCGATTTTACATTTTCCACGATATATACAAATATTACGTCATTTTCCGAGTTTCAATAATTTCCATTTTTTAAACAAAAATAGATTTTTTTATTTTTATTGTTTCAACAACATTCATTTTGTAGTCTTTATCAAAAAAAAAAAACTGAAAACCGTAGGAATTTCTGTCATTCGACCCATAATCTTCTCCAGCATCCAGAATCAACCTTTAGATAATCCGATTTAAATATTAATCTTCCGTCCCAAATGTAGTTTGAATCTGAGGCACAAATAAACTAATCCCATTGTACTATCCCTACACTACAAGAATAAGTTACCATAGCTACGTTTTTTGTGACAAAAAAAAATTGTAGCTAAATTTTGTCACATTTAGCGAGAAATTGATACAATGAAAGATAAATGATAAAGTGGTTCGCCCTAATAGAAACGCTCCCATGCCCGCTTCCCAAGACGCCGCTCTGATGGATCTCCTCGCTTCACCTCCGTCGTTCAATCCTCCTCTTTCTGAAGCAGCTCTTCTCCTCCTCCATGGCCCTGATGGTGAAAGCTCCTCCTCCGTCGCGGTCCAGACCTCCTCCCGATTCGCCGCCGTGTAAGTTTCCTCTTCTGCCGCTTGAAGCTCTCTCCCTCATCGAACCGCCTGAACCACCAGACCCTCCAGACGCACCCTTCTTCCTCGCTCTCCTTCCGATCCTCGGTGCCTCCCTCGTCTCCCATCCCGACATGCTCATCTCCCCTCCTCTCCCGGTCCTTCAGGTTCGCCACTGCCCATCACTCTCTGTTTTCTATTCTTTAGAATGGTATGTGATGTTTGTTAAGTGGGTGGTACTGAATCTATGGATTCTGGTTGGAGATAATGCTGATCCGATGGATTTGGGTTCTGATTTTATGCCCCTGTGTGGCTTCTCTGCCGCCTCCGTGCGGTCATTTACTGCAGTATGCAGTCTTTTTATTATGTTCAATCCGGCTTTTGGTGCTGTGATTTTGGGTTCTCCTTCTTTGTGGCAGGTTGAAGAGAAACAAATCGTCATGTTTCCCCCGGTGGAGCTGATAATGGCGGGTATTTATTACCCCGTTCCCTCCTCTATGGAGCTGTCTCTTTTTCCAATATTCCCTCCTATGTGGAGTGGTTTGGATGTTCAATCGTCGTCGGTATTGCAAGGATCTTCCTCCCGACTGATGGTGTTCTCTGCCTTTGTTGCAGTGTTTGTGACCTTTTGGGTTACATGGGATGCGGTTATTCAAGAGATTTATGAGTTCGTTGTTATGCGAGTTCTTATGGTTTCTTTTTATGATTTGTATCTTCAATCTATCCCTTGTTTAACCATCGTTTGGTGGTTTTTATTGGCCTTTGTTGTCTTGTTTTTATTGATGTCCCTTTGTGTGGACTGTAATTTGTACTCTTCTGATGGAGTTTGAAGCTAATGAAATATCAGGTTGCACAAAAAAAGAACCAATAACACTGGATTTTAATATGAATTTTAAAATCATGAAACCAATAACACTGGATTTGGTTTGGATTTCCAAATCCATTAAAATATAAGAACCAATAACATCCCGTAGTTACATTTATTATTTTATTTTATTTTTTTGCTAAAAGGCTTATGTAGTTACATTTATTGTCGTCGACCAAAAACATATTTAATAACATATGTAATTATAAAATGCGTTCGCAGAATATTTCAGAAATAATGTACTTTAGTTTGACCAAATAAATTAAATTTTATGTATTTTCTTATGCACTAGAATATTTTTAGTATTCAAAAGTACTACAAATATATATATAGATATCTTATTTTTAAAGCTATACGGGTATTAAGACAGGATTTGTGTATGAACATATCGATGGTATAACAACATATATATAGCTTGTAAATCAGAAATTAACTAATTTGAGAAAGACGTGGAGAGGTAGAGGCGTCTATAAATATTCCTCTGTCAGAATAAGCTAATTTACTAAAACTCACCCAAAATGTCACAATATTCCTTCTTCTATTGCTTCCTTATCTCTCTTTTCCTCTACAACAATTGCATTGCGCATCGCTACACATTCACGGTGAGTTTAAATTAATTAATCAGGCGTGAGTAAACTTATAACTCTAATTGATGAAAGTAAAAAACCGTATCAATCTCATAAATTAAGAGTGAATTAATTAATTTCAGGTTACGGAAGTTCCATATAGCAAACTATGTAGCACGAAGAAGATTTTGACCGTTAATGGTCAGTTTCCTGGACCAGTTTTAAAGGTTTACAAAGGAGACACCATTTACGTCAACGTTCGTAACCGAGCTAGTGAAAATATCACAATGCATTGGTACACTCATCTAAAACCCTTTTTTTTTATTGGTTTAACTTATGTAAATTATACCATTTTACAAGCATATAATAAACGATGGTTGAAACAGGCATGGTGTAGAGCAGCCGAGAAACCCGTGGTCAGATGGACCCGAATACATCACACAATGCCCGATTCGACCCGGGTCGGATTTTACGTACGAAGTTAGATTTTCCATCGAAGACACGACTGTTTGGTGGCATGCGCATAGCTCTTGGACACGTGCCACCGTACACGGTCTTATTTTCGTATATCCTTCGCTCCCTAATTCCCTCCCTTTTCCAGAGCCTGACCACGAAGTCCCCTTAATTTTTGGTACAAACCAAAACATATAACTTTTTTTTTTAACTGCACAAAAGATCCATCAAGTTAGGTTTTTCTCTGTATCTTTCTTAAAATTAATTTCATAAAAAAAAATGGACAGGAGAGTGGTGGAAGAATGATGTGAGAGAGGTAGTGGAGCAGTTCAGGAGGACCGGAGGTGATCCTAACGTGTCCGATGCTTTGACCATCAATGGACATCCTGGTTTCTTGTATCCTTGCTCTCAATCAGGTTTCTTACTATTCCCTTATTTTCTCCTATAAATAAATGAGTACTCTACTTAATTCGTTTTTTTAATTACAATCGTGGGATATATATATATATACTGTGAATTAAAATTATTGAAACAATATGCGATGGGATAGATTAGGAAACTAGGTAAAATGATTCAAAAAGGCAAATTTGTTTCCAAGTCAACTATTTAAAAAAAAATTTCCTCGTTTTTTATAAAAAAAAATTCTTACTTATTTAATTAAACATAATGTTTTATCAAAAAAAAAATTATTAAAAAATTTGGATTGTCCAAAAATTAGTTAAGAACTTATGACTGATTAATAAGTACCAAATCGTGAGGCATATTGATTCTTTTTTTGCATATTGATTCAAACCGAAATATTTGTGTTCGTATTTATTATTTAAAAAAGGAATTTTTTTTATAGATTCGAAAAATGCATTTGCATGCATATATGTATATGTGTTGAAACTTTGTATTTAATAGATTCCGTTATTTTACATGCATACATATACGTAACAGATACATTCAAGCTGGCGGTAGAGAAGGGCAAAACCTACCGCATTAGGATGGTAAACGCCGCGATGAACCTAATTCTCTTCTTCGGAATCGCAAACCACAGACTCACCGTGGTCGCCGCGGATGGCCACTACACCAAACCTCTAGACGCCAGTTATATCGCCATATCTCCGGGCCAAACGCTAGACGTGTTATTACACGCCGACCAAAACCCAAACCGCACTTATAACATGGCGGCCAGAGCTTACAATAGCAACCCCAACATCATATTCAACAACTCCACCACCGTCGGGATCTTACGTTATTACGGCTCTCCAGACGACTCCCAAACGTCGTCGTTTTCAGAAAGTCACCCAAACCTTCCTAGCTACAACGATACGTCAGCAGCTTTCAACTTCTTCGACAATATCAGAAGCATATACTCCGGACAAGCTCCCGTCAAACTCTCACGTAGGATAATCTCGACGGTTTCAATAAATCTTCTCGCGTGTCCCAATGGCTCGTGTCAAGGTGCAAACGGGTCGAGATTCGCGGCGAGCATGAACAACATATCGTTCGTCACGCCGAGCCACGTGGACATACTAAAAGCTTATTACCTTTACANGGGCCATTGCATGACTTTTGTTTGTTTCTTTATGCTTGGAAACTTGAGTGACAAGTATATTTGTACCATAGCAATTTTTTAGTGCTTTCTAATTTGAATCTCTTTTGATGAGTTAATTGATAATCGGGATAATAGATGTGGGTCGAAAACTCATGCTAATCTCCGAAATTCACATAAAATTAGATATTTGTGTTAGTTAAAACTTAAAAAATGTCTACAATAACCAAGAAGAATCACAAAAATCAGTTATGATTTTTCTTTTTAAAAGTTTTGAGAAGATAGATTGCATATATGCACAGTTCATGATTTTCAATCATATACATATGATTTGGATTGAAGTGTCATTGCTTTAACATGATGTAAGTTGAACTTTAAATCCTTCAAATGTAGAGCAATGTCAAAAACAAAGTAAATCCTTTAAATGTAACAGTTGAAAATTTGGAATAACTGATTTTTTTTTGGTGAGAGAACTTACTGTGACAGCTAATCAAGGCCCGGCCGGTGGTAGATAGAGATGGCAATAAAGTTCTACATATTTCTTCTTGGAAAACTCATTTGTAGAACCAATTGGATGTTTGCACATGTCTCCTAAGCATACCATTATTGTTGTCACTTGTCATCGTCGTTAATTTTTGAAAATAAATTTAAAAGCTAGTATGTCTTTAATTTAATAGGTACTAATAAAATAAACAGTTTTACTAGTGAGACGAGTTCTAAAAAAATTAAAGTTTTTATTGGTTTTCTGAATGTTTCGTTGAGTCGGAAGGAAATTATATTAAAGTCCAAAAGTTGAAAGTTTTAGTTAAAACTAGGAACAGGAAATATGAAAGTTATTTAAGGAAGGTACTATTTATATCAATGACTACACATGCCCAGTGATTTATTGATAAAAAGGGAAAGACCGAAAGTGTGTACAATTGTTTTAAAATTGGACACCGACTGCGTGTCAGTGTTACAGATTCATAAAAATATCTTTTTTGTAGACGTATCTAACTTGCCAGATTATTATTTTGTTCTTCCTTTCTTTTCCCCTAAAATAAAAATAAAATATCTCCTCTTTATTTTAGGCAAAAGATATTTGTTCATGTGTGTGTGAGAACCAAAAAAAAAAAAAAAAAAAAAAAAAAAGACAGAAGGAGATATTTTGGTTTTGTAAAGGTCAAAGCAAAGACTACGTTGTGATAGGGCGAAAAGTATCTCAAAGGGTGCTTTGAGAATCCACCAGAATCGGGAAAGGGCACATAAAGGCGCTCACGTGTACATTCCATATCGCGAGTACCACTTTTTCCTTACAAGCGAGCGCGTGGCACAACACTCCTAAAATATCTGTGGGGTCCCCCGAGAAATGAGACTTTTTGCACTTTTTCTCCCAATTTTTATAGTTTTATCAGTTTTTGTCACATGCCTACATGTCCCTTTGAGGACAACCCACCCATTGTCTATCCATCCATCCATCTCTCTCTCTTTACCCTTTCTCACACGCAGAGCAGAAATCGCTTCTCAAGCTTCTTCGTTTACAAAACATTGTTGTTTCTGCTTCAGAAGATACTCGACGATCTCTCTCATACGTGAGTTCTTTTATCTCAAAACCCTTGAGTGAGGATTGGTTCGATTCTCCATCCTTTTGAGCTGATCTCGAAATGGATCTATGTTGCTCTTCTTTCTGTGCCTCTTTTCTTTTATTATATGTTTTCTCTTTTAATGGGTTGGAAGATGAGGGATTATTTGTAATTAGAATACCTGATTATTCCTAGGAAATCTAAAAATTTCTACTTCACTTACGTTGATCTGAAATTTGAAGCTTGAGCTAAACTTTCTGTGATTTTATTAGTTGCTCTGTTTTCTCGTTCGATTTGTTTTGCTTTCTAGCAGTCTCTTACATAGTTCGTTTGCTTTGTGTTCCACCTGTTTATAGAAATTACAACCTTTAATAAAGAAATGTTCCAAAGATTGGATCTTTCTTCTACTTCTGGACGTGCTTTTAATAACAAGTTTCCAGCTTTTCTCCTCTAATATCAAAGACCATATCTAAGTCGAGAAGGTTTTTTTTTTTTTTTTTGAACTTGTTAGTCAAGAAGTTATTGGTTATATAATGTATATTGTGGAAAGTGTTTCTCCGATATAAGGACTAACAAAAAGGGTTTAATTCTTGGCCAGTGAAAGGAGCTTGCTTTCTCCAGCGTGACGGTTTGAGCCAAACATCGGATTGGTTCACTTGAAAAAATGGGTTACNAAAAAAAACATAGACAAGGCAGGAAGAGGAACTTACTGAGGGAGGAGTTTCCTCTAAGGTTGGATAATGTAACTTTGGAATGATAAGAGAGTGCCTGAAAATGCCCCGATTTAAAAAAAGTTGATACCTTTTAGAATTCAAAGAGTAACAAAAAACAAGGGCAAAAACATGTTGAAAAGGCAATCCATTAACCAAATTGCACTAAGTAACCGAGGGCTTAAGCATAGTCTCAGTACAAACTCAAAACTTCTTCTCACAAGAAAAAGAGATTTGATTTGTGATTACCCATGGCTAAGTGGACTAGTATCCAGAATACACAAGCACATATCATCCTCGTACAACTGCGTCAAAAAAAAGAGATTAGTTTGTTCTGCTCTGTCTTCTGTGTGTTAAGCAACCGGAAGAGACAGAAACAGAAAGTGTAATAAACCTTGAGAGATGGCGACTCGCCACGGATGATCTTGCAGAAAACGCAGCCGTTTCGGAGATTGGACGACTCCACCTTGTCGTCGCCGGCCGAACCTGAGCTACAATCGGAAACCCGGAGAATCGAATCCCGGGTCGGGTAGGGACCAGCTGGGTTGAGGTGGGAACAGAGGATCGCGAGCCTTCTAGCTTCCATTATCTGGAAGGAAACTGAATCGAACAATACTACGATTCTTTCGATTCAGCGAATAATGAATTTTTTGTTGCTTTTAATTATTTAGAAATTGAGGATGAAGAGAGTGGATCGTGTTTGGAGTGGTGTTTTGTTTTATCCACAACCATCCATGTGATGACTCTGTCTTCTCTTTTTCTTCATTTATGAGATAATGATTCAGATAATCCCTTTGCTATGCCCTTTTTTTTTTTTTTTTTTTAGATGTTACAATTGGCAGCTACTACGAAGATATCTACATATTTTTTTAAAAAAGTACATTGATTATGATAATTCTAATTATAATTTATGAATGGTGGTAAATGATTTTTTCCACCTTTTAAAATCGTGATTTTACCATTTATTTATCTAAAATATTTCCGCTATTTAATCATTATTCTATTATTTATTTATTTTAATTCCACAATCTCCTTTTTCATCTCTACCAATTGTCGAAACATCATAAACTCTTATCGCCAAATAAAATCAAACCGAAGAAAACTTATTAGAAAACAAATAATGATCGTATGTACATGTTATATCTCATCCATCACCATATAAAACATTTGGAGTTGTTGACTAAATAAATTTATTGAATTTGGGAGATTTTTTATTATGGGTTTTATTGTATGAGCCATAGTGGTGATGTTGGGCATCAATGTGACCGACTCTTCTGAACTTTCTCGAGGCCCATGAATCCATACCCTTCGGCCTCTTATGATTTTCATGTAAGTCAATAAAACATTAGTTTGACCTATAAATAAATCATTGATAGGGATATGTCAAAAGGATTCTCCCAAATTCAATAGCTTTACAGTATCTCAATCCATCATATAAGCCTCTAGAATGGCCAATAGTCAAATATGATTGAAGACTTCAGTTTAGCAAAAAAACAAAAAAAGATTTCAGTGTATGAAATCAACATTCTTCCTATAAATTAGAAGAAAATTAAGAGCAGTAAAAAGATTCCAAAGAGTTAAAGTTAAAAATGAGAATAGAACACTATACTACTGCTGAATAATGCATTGACAACCCACTAGAACTCGGGTTAGATAAAGAGCAAGCATAAAATTACCGACAGGCATTCAGTTTCGGACACGAAGATAACCTAGCATAGTCACGAAGATAAGGTTCTATATGATAAAACAGACGTAAACTTTTATTTTAAGCTAGATTTACATACTGTGACGTAGAATTTGATACATCACCATAGAGAGTAAACACGTATTTTGGAAGTTCATCAAGTTAGACCGCTAATAATAAAACAACTTTGTTGCAACGCTGGCATATATTGGTAAGACGAAAACCTATGGCTAATTAACTCGAATATGTTAGTGACTAATCCAGTAAAAAATTAGCCATTGAAATATATGTGGTTACTTGGAAGATAAATTAAGATATGTGAGATTCTTATGTTTGACAAAAAAAAAAAATAACCTTGTGTAAATTCATTTTTTTCCCTATTTTATTTCCTACTGTCCTCCTTGTAAAACCTAGATAATATGTACCATATATATGTCTACTATAGTTATGTAATTTCGAGTGATTAATAAATCAGATGCTGAAAAAACCAAACATTAGTAATTTACAAACCCAAAAGAAAGAGAAAACTAAAGATAACAAATCAAATTGTTAGAAATACCAGTTTTATCATAAACCAAACCATCTATTTTATCATAAACCAAACCATCTAAATCCAACCCCGAATCGCGTTCCTCAATTCAACTATACCTCTCCGTAGAAGACTGAAGAAAAAGGCCATTAGAAAAGACAACGTCCCTCAATGGTAGGGATTATTCTTTATAAGCCGTGGAGACTTTTTAAAAGAGAGAAGTGCATGGTCGATATTGCTCCACTTCCGCGTTAACGTTGACGTTTGAAAAAACAAGAAGCAATAAAGAATTAAAGATTTCCGCTCCATTCATATTGACCCCCACGTGATGCCATCTTGGAATCTTCCAGCTAAGATTTCTTTTTTTTTTACATAATATCTAACAATGTCTAGTGAGAGCATAAGTTGACCAATTCATGTTTATTTGTAATGTTTGATTGGCAACAAGTATATGGCTGCTATATAAACAATAATTTCCCACTTGCTGATGTGCGTTTTGACCGACTTCTAGAGATATCACGTTCTTTGAATAGATAACGTTTTGCGTTTCTTCAACTCTTTTTGTTATAAAAACCAGACTCTCTTTTCTAGTGAACAATTCAAGATATAATAATACACCTCAAAGAACAAAGTAACAAATATGAAGACAGTAATTGTCAAATGTCTCCTTCTATTGGCCCTTGTATGCAGCTGCAGAGCAGCAGATTCGATATGGGACCTCTGCAACAAAAATTCAAACGTCTCAAGCAGCAGCCAAATCTCCAAGAACATCGATTCCGTTCTCGCCACGCTTGTCTCAAAGACTCCTTCACAAGGTTTCACGACCACTACTTCCTCGAGTTACAACAGCAAAGACAATGTGTACGGGCTTGCTCAATGCAGAGGAGACATCAGCAAGACCGACTGCTCGACCTGCATCCAAGACGCTGCCAAGAAAATCCGCGAAGTCTGTCCGAACCAATCCGACTCGAGGATCTTGTACGATTTCTGCTTCTTACGTTACAGCCAAGAGAATTTCATAGGCAAGCTCGACACGGGTGCTGGTCTTATATACTACAACGTCGCTAACGTAACCGAGACCGACCCCAAAACGTTCGATAATGAGCTCGGGGCACTCTTTGACAGAATCAGGCCTGAGGCGGTTTTGCCTAAAAGTCAAGGTTTAGGTAAAGGTAAGACAAAGCTGACACCTTTTGTGACACTCAACGGTTTGGTTCAGTGCACAAGGGACTTGTCCGAATTAGATTGCGCTCAGTGCTTTGCGACTGCGGTCGGGAGCTTCATGACGGCTTGCCACAACAAGAAGGGATGTCGTGTTTTGTATAGCAGTTGCTATGTCCGGTACGAGTTTTATCCGTTTTACTTCCCTCTTGATCCGGCTAAGACCGGCCCTAGTGTTGG
>JAHZTW010000005.1:16182100-16197033 GCA_020283515.1 Alliaria petiolata | reverse complement strand
GAAGTCAAGTATGCGCTTACGTGAAATATGACTTGCCCAGCTGCTGCGCCGTTGTTAACCAACAAGTTGAATGAATCTGATGAAGAAATAGTTTAGAACAACAAATGGGAATCAGAATCTCTAAGTTCGATGATGATTCTAACTAGTCAAAAGATTCCAGAAAGAATGACAACACTACTAAAGAACACGACAGCAAGTGGCAAGAACCCGTTCATAGTCTATTGCATTTTCACAAAATAAGAACAATAAACCTACTTCACAAGCGAGGTAAAGGTATCCAGAGGTTGTGAAAACTAACGATGAGATTGATACGGTCTTGAGCTTCAAGGCTTTTTAACCTCTTCTAAAGTAACGAGTGTTTAGTATAATAGTAACAAAATGTGGTTGGGATGGATCATCCAAGATTTCGGGGTTTCTACTCCATTATCAAAATAGGTTCTTTGCAATTCCAAGCACAAATATAAAGGGAAAATGCAATGTTCTGAGAATTGATAAGAGCATACCACTGCCGGTAGCTTTCACGATGGCATTACTGATAAGAGGCACTTTGGAACACATGGCGGCAACTACCTGCATGCTCCTTGGAGGAGACCTATAATCAAAATCTCATACGCAGGCATATCCATACCTTTTTTTTTTCACATGATAAAGAACTTTCAAACAAGAAGCCATAACTAATTTATGCGGTTGATAGGATTCAATCAATACACGCAAAATCCATGAGCAAATGAAAAAAAACATAGACAAGGCAGGAAGAGGAACTTACTGAGGGAGGAGTTTCCTCTAAGGTTGGATAATGTAACTTTGGAATGATAAGAGAGTGCCTGAAAATGCCCCGATTTAAAAAAAGTTGATACCTTTTAGAATTCAAAGAGTAACAAAAAACAAGGGCAAAAACATGTTGAAAAGGCAATCCATTAACCAAATTGCACTAAGTAACCGAGGGCTTAAGCATAGTCTCAGTACAAACTCAAAACTTCTTCTCACAAGAAAAAGAGATTTGATTTGTGATTACCCATGGCTAAGTGGACTAGTATCCAGAATACACAAGCACATATCATCCTCGTACAACTGCGTCAAAAAAAAGAGATTAGTTTGTTCTGCTCTGTCTTCTGTGTGTTAAGCAACCGGAAGAGACAGAAACAGAAAGTGTAATAAACCTTGAGAGATGGCGACTCGCCACGGATGATCTTGCAGAAAACGCAGCCGTTTCGGAGATTGGACGACTCCACCTTGTCGTCGCCGGCCGAACCTGAGCTACAATCGGAAACCCGGAGAATCGAATCCCGGGTCGGGTAGGGACCAGCTGGGTTGAGGTGGGAACAGAGGATCGCGAGCCTTCTAGCTTCCATTATCTGGAAGGAAACTGAATCGAACAATACTACGATTCTTTCGATTCAGCGAATAATGAATTTTTTTTTGCTTTTAATTATTTAGAAATTGAGGATGAAGAGAGTGGATCGTGTTTGGAGTGATGTTTTGTTTTATCCACAACCATCCATGTGATGACTCTGTCTTCTCTTTTTCTTCATTTATGAGATAATGATTCAGATAATCCCTTTGCTATCCCTTTTTTTTTGTAGATGTTACAATTGGCAGCTACATATTAAAAAAAAAAACACTTTGATCATATGATTATTATGTTATTCTATTATTTATTAATTTTAATTCCACAATCTCCAAATGAAATCAAACTGAAGAAACGTATTATAAATTTATTAGAAAACAAATGATTATCCATCACCAATATAGCTCAAAAAATTGGAGTTGTTGACTGTATATAAATTTTTTGAATTTGGGAGATTTTTTATTACGGGTTTTCTTGTATGACCCATAGTGATGTTGGGCATCCATGTGGCTGACTCTTCTGAACTTTCTCGAAGCCCATGAATCCACCATACCCTTCGGCCTCTTATAAAACATTGTAATTAGCATCTAGAATGGCCAATAGTCAACATGATTGAAGACTTCAGTTTAGCAAGAAAACAAAAAAGATTTCAGTGTATGACATAATCCAAAGAAATAAGCAATTTGGAGATTGGTAAAAAATGATTAACCAATTACAGTGACAACGATATGACCACACCATAGCAAACTTTGAAACAAATATTCCTGTCACTTTGCCTTTCGGGTCTCTTGAACTTATAGCCACATTTTTTGACGACCTTATTGCGCAAAAAGCAGTAAAAATATTCCAAAGAGTTAAATTAAAAATGAGAATAGAACACTATACTACTGCTGAATAATGCATTGACAATCCACTAGAACTCGGGTTAGATCAAGAGCACGCATAAAATTACCGTCAGGCATATTCAGTTTCGGACACGAACTCAAAGTTAACCTAGCAAAGTCACGAAGATAAGGTTCTATATGATAAAACAGACGTAAACTTTTATTTTAAGCTAGATTTACATACTGTCACGTAGAATTTGATACATCACGATAGAGTAAACACATATTTTGGAAGTTCATCAAGTTAGACCGCTAATAATCATGCACTATATAGGCTTTAGGACCATCAACATTTTTATTAATTTTGGGCTCACATATATCTGTTTTATGATAATAGATATATTGGAGGACAAATCTATATAAAAAGGTCATCATTTTGTTTTTTGGCTTTGGACCACCAAGTTTGTTGCAATGATGGCATATGGTAATATGAAAACCTATGGCTAACTCGAATATGTTACTGACTAATCCCGTAAAAAATTAGCCATCGAAATATATCTATTAAAGACGTCTATAACTAATGATTTTGCTATTGTGCTAAATAGCTAAAAAATAGCCACAAAATAGTCATATAGTTCATTTTTTTCATACATGGCTATTATGTGAATATTTCTTAATAAATAGGTACCGAAAATCCATAACTATTCTTTTTTTTTTTGCTATGAGTTGTTTCTTTTTTATAGTGATTGTACTGTATGGAGACTAAATATGAAACTTGGAAGATAAATTAAGATATGTGATATTCTTATGTTTGAAAACAAAAAATAACTTATATATAGATATGTTAGAGCATTTGCATCCATAGTTTCTAAAAAAAGTCTCTCAACAACTATTAAATAATAAATAATATTATTATATTAAATAGAGATAACTTTTAATAATATAATAATATATAGATTTCTTAAAAATTGAAAAATTTTCTCAAAAATCTCTAATATTATATTATTTTTTATATTTTATTATTTTTTTTAAAACTCTTTTAGAGACCATAGATGTTCTCATGAAGGTTCTAACAATAAAAGAAAGAAAAATAATAAAAAAAGAAGACAGAGAGAGTCAGAAGAGATTCTCATTTGAAAACGTCTTATCAATTGTTGAGAATACTCAAATCACACTTGTTCTTTTTTATTCGTTCAAATTTTATTTTTAACTTTAAATTTAAATTTAAATTCAGATTACATTATAATAATAATAATAAAAAATTTGAGAACCTTACAGATACTCTTAGTGAATAAAACTTCTTTTAAATAAAACTTATGTAAATTCATTTTTTTCCTATTTTATTTCTTATTGTCCTCCTTGCAAAACCTAGATAATGTACCATATATGTCTGCTACAGTTATGTAATTTCGAGTGATTAATAAATCAGATGCTGAAAAAACCAAACATTAGTAATTTACAAACCCAAAAGAAAGAGAAAACTAAAGATAACAAATCAAATTTTTAGAAATACCAGTTTTATCATAAACCAAACCATCTAAATTCAACCCCGAATCAATATATAGAACTATAGAAGCATCGTTCCTCAATTCAATTATACCTCTCCGTAAAAGATTGAAGAAAAAGGCCATTAGAAAAGACATCGTCCCTCAACGGTAGGGATATTGTTTATAGCCGTGGGGAGACTTTTTAAAGAGAGAAGTGGACGATGTTGCTCCACTTTCGCGTTAACGTTGACGTTTGAAAAAATAAGAAGCAATAAAGATTATCATCCACAGTCAACAATTTCCTCTCCATTCATATTGACCCCCATGTGATGCCATCTTGGAATCTTCCAGCTAAGATTTCTTTTTTTACATAATATCTAACAATGTCTAGTGAGAGCATAAGTTGACCAATTCATGTTTATTTGGCAACAAGTATATGGCTGCTATATAAACAATAATTTCCCACTTGCTGATGTGCGTTTTGACCGACTTCTAGAGATATCACGTTCTTTGAATAGATAACGTTTTGGGTTTCTTCAACTCTTTTGTTATAAAAACCAGACTCTCTTTCTACAGAACAATTCAAGATATATATAATACACCTCAAAGAACAAAGTATTAGAGTTTATTGAAAAAAAGAAAGAAAATGAAGACAGTAATTGTCAAATGTCTCCTACTATTGGCCCTCGTATGCAGCTGCAGAGCAGCAGATTCGATATGGGACCTCTGCAACAAAAATTCAAACGTCTCAAGCAGCAGCCAAATCTCCAAGAACATCGATTCC
This sequence comes from Alliaria petiolata, assembly GCA_020283515.1. NCBI lineage: Eukaryota > Viridiplantae > Streptophyta > Magnoliopsida > Brassicales > Brassicaceae > Alliaria > Alliaria petiolata. The sequence continues at coordinate 16,192,590 of JAHZTW010000005.1, read as the reverse complement.
ATTCTCGCTACGCTTGTCTCAAAGACTCCTTCACAAGGTTTCACGACCACTACTTCCTCGAGTTACAACAGCAAAGACAATGTGTACGGACTTGCTCAATGCAGAGGAGACATCAGCAAGACCGACTGCTCGACCTGCATCCAAGACGCTGCCAAGAAAATCCGTGAAGTCTGTCCCAACCAATCCGACTCGAGGATCTTGTACGATTTCTGCTTCTTACGTTACAGCCAAGAGAATTTCATAGGCAAGCTCGACACGGGTGCTGGTCTTATATACTACAACGTCGCAAACGTAACCGAGACCGACCCCAAAACGTTCGATAATGAGCTCGGGGCACTCTTTGACAGAATCAGGCCTGAGGCGGTTTTGCCTAAAAGTCAAGGTTTAGGTAAAGGTAAGACAAAGCTGACACCTTTTGTGACACTCAACGGTTTGGTTCAGTGCACAAGGGACTTATCCGAGTTAGATTGCGCTCAGTGCTTTGCGACTGCGGTCGGGAGCTTCATGACGGCTTGCCACAACAAGAAGGGATGTCGTGTTTTGTATAGCAGTTGCTATGTCCGGTACGAGTTTTATCCGTTTTACTTCCCTCTTGATCCGGCTAAGACCGGCCCTAGTGTTGGCACTATTTCTTCCGTTAGGCTCTCTCCTTAAGGTTAAAGGCTCATACAAGAGTAAGTTTGATTCCAAAGAGAAGAATACACACATATATATATATATATATATGTGTGCAAACCTTTTACAATAAATAAAGCTCTTTCCTTTTGTTGCTTCTTTAACATGTAAACAATTAAGTTGCAAAGATATTTGTGTTCTGAAAACCCAAAATAAAAATACAAAAGCTGTTTGTGTGTTCTAGATCTCTATCATGCGTACAAATCCTTGGATCATATTTATTTTCTTTATCCTAAAGGAACTAATACTCCTTCTGTTTCAATACAAATATCGTTTTAGGATTTTTCCCACCTACTAAAATATGATTGAAGTGTTTTTTACTCATGTTATAAAATTGTCAAGACAAATTATCAAATGAGTTTGTTAAAACGTGTGGGTGACCTATTATTGTTTCAAAGGATTAACAATCTTAGAAAGAGTAATGATAGTGAAAAAAAAAGGAGCATATCTCAATTAATTGTCCTGTCGAAAAGATTTATACAATGATCAAAACTTGGAGTTGCAAAACTACGAGAAAACTTGTGAAAATATGAGGCTATCTCAGTTAATTGGAATTACACAATGAGCAAAACTTGGAGTTACAAAATAGGGATCAACAACTCTAGTTGAAATCTCTAGTTGGAATTTTCTGTAACTGATAAGAGAGATTATTAATTTCGTTTGGTATTTTCAAACCAAACCGGAATATATGCAATACCGGTTTTGCTCGTCTTGTAGGTCGTCTCAGCTTTTATTTTCACTTGCGACGGCTCTCACTTAACACTTCACCAGCTGCCGGAAAAACACAGCTATGCTCTTCGTCGCTAAACGGCTCGGTTCCGCCTTGCCGTCGCTCCAGAACGGTGCTTCCCTTCTCCGGTTCTTCAGAACGGATGCAGGCCAGCCGAGACGGCGAAACAAGCCCCCCTCTTCGCCGCTCAAGAAGAAGGAAGAGAAATCGGAGTGGTGGATCGTCGACGGAGAGATGCACGAGATCGGCGATCACGTCCCTCTCCGTGAGCGTTTCACTATCCCCAGAGACAACATCCCCAATAGGCGCCGCAAGCAGCTCCGTGAGCAGTTCATGCGCCGAACTCGCCTCGTCCTTAAAGAATCGGTCAGTCTATATCTCTCCCTTTCACAGATTTATGGTTTTTAAGATATCCCTTCTTGCTGCACTGCGACTGAGGATGGTATTGAAAATTGGATTCTTTTGATAAAGTCTCTTTTCATTTTGGGAATTCTGATTTTTTTTTTCCCACGGGTTTAACGATAGGAGCACGAGCCATGGTGCAAAAAATACATGGAGTTGTATAACGAGCTTAGAGAAAACTGGGAGAGGCTTTACTGGGATGAAGGCTACTCGAAGAAAATTGCAAGAGATCATGCAAATTACGAGTCTGCTGAAGAAGACGATGAAGATTTTAATCCATACAGGTTTTCTCTTAACCGTGTTGTATAGCATACATATACGGTGCTTCTTCGCCAATTTTTTTATGGTGTATATTGATGGATTTGGTTCACTCGTCTTTACAGGAACAGGCGGCCTTATAATGATCCGACAAAGGTATATGAATTTATGTTACCGACTAAGTTTGAATTCGGCGTTGTTGGTTCCTTGTAATCTGATATTACTTGGCATTTGAATTCCTGTGACAACCTAATATGACAGCAGGAGCAGGGGTTTAATAGAACAACACAAGGTGATGATAACAGGGAGAAAGTCAACCAAATCCGGGACAAATTTGAGTATGACAGAGAAAGGAGAATGAGAGAAAAAGGTGAGTTATATATATTTACATGGCCAAGTTTCTTTTTGTATTGGCCAAGTTTCTTTTTGTATTCCAACATTTTCCTTTTATTCCTAGTCCTTATGTTCCTGCATGAACAGAGCTGTAATATGATATTTTAAAAAATGCTTGCGAGTAGTGTGCAACCAAAGATGATGCATAAGTTTGCACCTGAGATAAGGTTTAAGCCAAGCATATTAATCCCTATTCTGTTGCATATGAGTCGAAAAATGTAAATATGAAATTAGATGGATATAGTTTGTTGCATACCATCTGCGCTAGAGGGTGTGGTATGTTGTGGTTGAGTGCATAGCATAATTATCGGTTGTTGATCTCTCTGCCATTTCGTGTCTCTGATTTCTACAGACCGATATGCATTGTATCTCGAGTTCACCTCATGTATGCAGATTAAGTTTATTTGCTTCCGGGTTTCTCAGTTGTGTTTTGTAAACTCTCTTATGTTGCAGCCTTTGCACCAATGAATGCCGCACCAGACTCTAGAGACTTGAATTGGAATGCACAGAGACAGCCATTTGATGCTGAGAGATACACCCGGGATTGAGTTGCTTTTCGCATAGATTTCAGGTTTTTGGCACTGTCAATTACACTGTATCACAGAAATGTAGATCTAGCAGAAGCTCGAGTCATAATCATCACACAATATCCGAAAGTAGCAGGTTGTCTGACACAACACGGCTTGGCATCTGATCGTCGATCACAATGCACTTGGAGAAACCGTTCTGCAAGACGTTTTTGGATATAATTTACATAGTGAAACGCTTATGAGTCGTAATACCCTTCTCCACCAAGAGTGTTTGAATACCTAATTGTTTCATTACAAATATGAAGTTCATTTTCCATCTATCTTATCTTTCTTCAACACTAACCATTTGAGTCGATTTGAAAAGCCAGGAAAGGTTTTCCATTGACCGTAAAATAAGTTATTACGCAAGTATTTGTACTACCACAAAGTTTGATTAGCTCAACTATAGTTGTAATTGTAACAGTGAACTAAATATTTCCCTCTCAAAGAAGGATTAAAATACTTTGAAACGAAAGAAGAAAAGCAGAGTAGAAGCTTCAATAACCCCAAAAGAGAAGATGAGCAAATGGAAATGGGCGCTCAAGAAACCACGAAACTTGTTCAGAAACAATAGAATAAGGGCAGTGTGTAAAATCACTAGACATCACAGAAAAAGAGAGAGTAGAAAAGCAATCTGTAAAAAAGACCATCTTGAAAAAGCAATCAACGACTAGATAAAGACGGAGTCAAAACCCTTCCTCAGAGATATCATTTGTGCTATGTACTTGTGGTGGGGTGGGGACCTATGATGAGGCTTGGCGAGCACGAACAAGAGCATTGAGTTCCCTAACTTGGCTTCTCAATCGCTCTGGGTTGCAGAAAAAGTCCACAAATACCCGCCTTTGAAGTTCCACGTCCTTGGAGTGATGCTTCACGATCTGCAGCAATAGTAGTTTTATTAAAAGGAGCTGGGTTTGTTCAAGTTTTTCTATTTCACTATTGACACAGATATTTCTATTTTGTGGGAGAGGAAATTAAATGAATATAGATCAAGACTCGCCTCCCTTTTCTCGCGGTGCTCAAGCGTTACCTCCTCCACTGCTGTAGAGAGTTTGGAATTGATTTTCCCCATCACATCAAGTTCTTTCATCAGCGGCTAATGGTACATGGGAGAAAACAACACGAGTTAAACTCCAGGTGTTGGTTTAGATCAAGGACTAAAATTGGTAACAAGAGAACTCGGATTTCTTTTACCCATGGTGTCAATATGGGTTGCGCTGTAGTTGAAGACGCAAATAGTAGTTGCTGCAAGTTCTGAATAAGGGTACACCTGCGAAACGAGTAGAGGCAACAGTGATATATGAGCATCGTATATACTTGTTTCTGTGGAAGAACTTGAGGAATGTTATGAGGATTTTGGGTGAATGGTGACTCACAGCTCGTTAATGCATCTATTTCTGTCATCTGGAAGGGAATTCTCGAGGTCAGACTGAAGAGATGACAGATCCGATTGAAGAGCAACTATCTGCTGAATGATGGCTGGAGCTGAGACATAAGTTGATAATCCGGCTTGTGCATCTATAACAGGAAGAGATGAAGAACATCAGCCTAATTTAGGTTGGGAAATATCAGACAAAAGGGAATAATTGTGTAAAAACGATAAAGTTGACTACTTGAGTGAATGCTCAAGAGATCTCTAACTCCATGTAAAAAGCTGTCACGGTCATCCACTGCTCCCTGTTCTTGGACATCAGATGCAGCTTGGATCAGCGCCAAACACCTCCCCTGGATATATTGTGAAAAGATAAATTAGTTTTCCTTATCCGGTAGTTTCAGGAAAGCGTGGACTGTAACTATGGATATGACCGTACCACACGGCTTCTTGTGGCGGAAAGGTAACCCTGGAGTTCGGATTCGATTACTTTTAGCAGAGAAAATGCTCCAAGCATGTTTTTCTTTTCTAGCTGACATGCTAATTTCAAGAACTGGTGTCTTGCAAGCTGATTCACCAGGTGATTGATGAACTGCAACAAAATATTCGGAATATCAAAGACAGAATGACAAGTGGATCTTGGTATCTCAAACATGGAAAACATGCAGTCTTGTGGCCAACATACCACTTTCTGTTTACTAATATACAGTTCTTGACGCATGACCTTTAGATCGTAGTCACCTACAAGGTTATGATGAGTAAAATCATATGAAAGCCCAAAAACTATCCAAAAGCTACAAGTAAAGAGCAAAGAGTAAATGCTGAATACCTTGCAAGATATAGGTGTCCTGGAGTTGAGCGAGCTCCCAACATAGTTCAGGAATAGTCTAAAAAGATGAACAGATTAAGCAAATATATAGTTACTCAAAGAAGTGCCACCTCCTTATAGTTAAGAAACACGAAACTTGTCAAGAATTAGGTACATGAACAAACCTCAGATAAGAGTTTTTCTTCTTTCTGATAAAGGGTCGAGATTTCTTCGACTAGATCTGCGTGTTTTCTCCTGCAGAGGTAAGAACATGATCACAGGAATAAAGTATGACAAATAAAGACTCAATAATGATTTTTTCAATGTCTTGCTTTGATGTTTCGTGCTATTCTACCTTAGAGAATGTAGATCAAAATGAATATGAGCTTCAACTGATGTTACTTGAGATTTGAGTGTCAAGAGAATAGCTTGTTGTTTAGCATTCTCCACCTGGGCTTCAATCCATTGTCTCTCACTTGTTCCAAAGCTGTAGATAACAGGAAAATGCCTTTGAGAGTGAGAAAACTTGTATGCGTGGAAATTCCAAAATTTACTATGCGATAAGTGGTTTCCAGAATTTCTCAAGTCTGGCCAAGTAGCAAGAGAGACCCTTGCACATATACATTTTTTTCTAGATTACAAGACTTTACTCCAATCTGTTACTCAAAGTGAAAGCTGAAATTCATCCTGCCGGAGTACCACATTATACATACATGGATCGAAGCCGTTGCAGTTCAGATACACGTTGATGTTGTGACTTTTCCAAATCTGCTGCATTGTAAACCGACAAGTTATAGATGCACAATAGCTTCAAACATGTAAGACTTTATGCACCATAACAAAACAAGGAATTTCTATCATACACGGGGACGTTACGTAACTGCACAAGGATATACACATTTAAGGCGAAACAACAGTATATCTTAAAAACAAAAATCACGTTGTAGAAAAGTTACCTCGCAACATGTTTGATGTATCATCAAGACTAACCCATGAGCATTTAGATTTTCCCTCCTCTGCAACCAAACGGTATGGCCCCTGACATGATAGCAGAAAATTAACATTAAACAGTGTACATAACTAGGTGCAAGATGAATAACAGTTGATACTTTCTCCATTCTCAGAAATCGTCAAATCATAGCATTTCTCACTAAATAAGGAAACAATATCAACTAGCTTGACTTTTCTAAATGATGAAGAGAAACTGAAATCATCAGCAATGTATTCACCACTAATGCCACCCACTTACTGTGTCTAGCTGCTTAGCAAACCACTGATTTAGCTCCTTCGTGCACGCTGAATCTCCAGCCAAGTAGGCATGAAAATCGGAGTATGCTAAGTAGATTCCATCCTCTGCACATATGAAACATCCAATTAAGTTGGCTAAAAGAGTTGATGACAATCTTCTATGATACATATTCCATGGAAAAAAAAATCAGTTTGAAAACTATTTTGCTAACAAAGCTGTCAAAATCCACTCCTTCGTCTATCAACCAGAAGAAGTGTCTACAGAAAATACAACATGTTGCCTCCCTGAAACTCTTAACATAGATAACTGATAGAAAAGTTCTATAAATGAAATCCTGGCTACAAATAGAAACCCAATCTAACTAATCATTCTTTCAAATTAACTAATACGCAACAATCTTATGCAGCTAAAGTTCCTCATCCAAATGATGATAATTTAATAGAGTACTGCATTCAACCCAATTACAAACTTCAGCTTCGAAGCAGATTTCTAGTAGTTCACCAGATATGGAAGTTAAACCAAAAGATAGAGAAGTAATACGATGGACACCTTCGCCGGAATGATAATGCGCCAGCTCTTGAGAAGTGGAAGCCAATCTTCCTAGAACTCCATTCATCTAAATCAGAGGAAAATATTAAAAGAAAACCACAAACTTATCAAAGACCAAAAGAATTGCACATCCACTTTACAATTGTGTGAAGGCGTGTATCAAACCTGCAAATTTCTAGCAGATAAGCTGTCTTCTACAGCTGTTATCTGTCCAGTGACAGCAGAAGTTGCAGCAACTCGAGCACGTCTACCTTGAATCAGAGCTGAAGATTGGCCAGTGAGTAAATCATACTGAGTCTGTAACCGCCTTAGCTGCCTCTGCAACTCCAAGGCTTCAGCCTTGTGCGCCAAAGTAGCATCTCTGTTGATTAAAAAGAAACTGTCAGCAGTGCTGATGTAATGATTGGTATACACGACTAGGTCAACAAAATCTAGTGCACTTATGAACACCTCTGATGGCTTAAGAAGATCTCACACAATAAGAACCTGAATGTAGTCATACTTGAAAATCCAAGTGACGTGAAACAAAGTCCCCAGATATTTCTCACAGGGAATAACAAAAAACATTTATATAAATCACCACAAGGTCAAAGAAACCTAAAGCACTCATGTAAACGCCTGATGACCCAAGGAGATAAGTGACATGAAATTAAAATTCTCAACAAAATTACCCCACTTATCACAAGGAAAAAAGAATATTTAATAGAGCACCATAGGTCAATTAACTTAGTGTACACACGATATACACCTAAGGAGATCTCACGCAGTAAGAAACTTGTCCAAGTGACGTGAAATCAAATCTTTGGCAAAAAATTCTCAAGAACCTTGCAATAGTACAAATTTCTCTTAAAGCATGAAATAGAAAGTACAGAATCGCATGTGAGATATGAAGGTCTAACCTTACTTCTTTTATGCTTTCTTCTGCTCCAAAAACCGCCTCCTGGTTATTTCTCCTGGAAGAAAATGCTGATATGCTATCATAGGCCTGGTCTAGATCCTCACCCTGGACCCATGAAAAAAGAAATGCACCATAAGAAGGCAAGGAAATATCATCTTAAGACGGTGTCTGATGATCTCTCAACGCCGAGAAAAAACATAAGCAGAATGGCATGAGGAGTTACCTCTAAGAGCTTCCCTTCTCTTTGAAATTGCTCATATCTGGATTCAGAAACAAGAGAACAACCCATTAACCACTGATAGATGAATTTACTACATAGGGAGAAGCATCTTGCAGTACAACCACCAAAGTACATGACAAAGAATAGCTAAGATGGAAGCTATCCATTCACAAAATTCTTCAGGTCATATACAATTGAAAACCTAAAATGCAGCTCAATGAGTACACGCTAGAGATCACAGGGACTTTAATGGCAGAGGAACTGTAACTGAATCATTGTTACTATGTTCCACAAACCTAGAATGCAGCAAAGCATTGATCAACGAGAAATTAAGCTAGCTAGCAACAATAATCGAAAGCATAACCACAAGGCTTATACTAATTGCGACAATACGAACTTCATCAGACTGGGCATAGACCTAATTGCAACAAATTCAATCGGATCGGGAAAAGGCGACATTGAGAAGTGAAACATTCGAGTAGCCGAAGCAGGAAGAATGTGAATCGTGAATGAGAGAGGGAAAGAAAAACGCACAGGGAGAGCTCGGCGAGAGAGAGGACATTGGAGGGGCGAAGAGAGGAACAGATCCAGTCGAGGATAGGGCGGGCATCGTCGTACTGGAACGGCCATTCGAAGCTGTCCGGGTCCAACTTCCCGGCGCCTTCGTAACCTAGCTCCGCCACCAGAGAGCACAGTCTCGCGCCGCTCATCTCCGATTTACTTGTTCCGCCGGCCAGATCGCACTTATTCTTCAGCGCCGGTGGTCGTGGGAATACGATGCTTCGAAATGAAATTTGAAATTCATTCTGTCATCTCTTTACACAATTAGGTGTTTTTTGTTTTTTAACTCAATTTTGAAAGCTATTATGAAATTTCAAGTTTAATTTTCTTCTTTTCTTATTGCTCATCTCTTGCTTGTTTACTTACTGAACTTTATCTTATTGTCTTTTTAATCGATTTTAGTAGTTTAAGAAAACAAAAACACCTATAAAATAAAAACTATTCCACTTTATATTCATTTAAATATCATACTTAGAGCATCTCCAACTCAATGTCATATCTAGTGCCAAATTGCATTTTTCAATAAATTTTGCTTCAATTCAATCTCAGTTTCAATTGCAAAATGGTATAATATCATTTTTGGTTTCAAATATACAACCATCTCATTTTCAATTGCATTTTGCAATTGAACTTTTTTATTTATAAAATAGTCCTTCAAATTTTAGATATTTTTACTTTTACAGTTATAAATAATTATTTTGATGATGATTTCTTTTTTGATGATTATAAATATTAAAACACTCTAATATATAAAATTAAAATGCAAATAACATTATTTAATAGAAAATATAAAAACATAATACTAAATTTAAAATAATTAAAAAGTATTGAAATTAAAAATAAAAGAAAATAAATTTAGTACAACAATGATTGGTTACTTAATAAGTGTAGTGTAATGTGTTTTTTTATGTAGTGTACTGTGTTTTTTTTTAAATTCTAATAATGAAATTTTAAAAATATCATAATTTATGGAAATTTTGAGAAAAATTAAATAATTGGGACAAATTGGGACAATTTGTAAATTTTAAAGAAAATATGTATAATTAGCAATTAATAATAAAATAGAAAAATAAGAATACATTAAAAATATTCCTTTTGACCTGAAAAATGCAATTATGGGTTGGAGAAAAATTCAATTGCATTTTGCAATTATTACATTTTGCAATGAAAAATGCAATTATGGGTTGGAGATGCACTTATAATGCGTTATCGTTTAGTATTTGTGAATTCGATCTCACGTAAATTTATTACCGCACATTTCTATATATATATATATATATATATTTCATTTTGCATTTGCGCTTTAGAATTTTAAGTAATAAAACTTGAGCTACAAAGATATTAAAGGTGATGTAAGTAACGCCATTTATGGTGGTTTCTCTGAATCAAAAGTAAGGTTTTCCATCGTATTTGTAATGTTTTATCATCGTGATTCCATGTGGTATGTGTGTTGTAGATTGTTAGATTTGTCTGGATGGATGATAGATTATCATTTGTATTAAGATAAAAAAAAATCAAAGTATCTTATTAATGACCTACACACGCTCACACAAAACAAATACTCCCTCTGTTCCTAAAAGAAGATAGTTTTAGAAAAAAAATTTGTTTCAAAAAGAAAGAAGTTTTCAATTTTCTAGGTGTAGTTATTGTCTATTTAGACTTAATTTGCCCTTATAACATTAAATATTTAAAGAATAACTTAAGTAATAATTAATAAAAACAAGGTTAGAAAAGTCTTTTGTAAAATTTTTTTAATATGTGTGAAAAACTCAGAAATACCTTCTTTTAGGAACAGAGGGAGTAGTA
>JAHZTW010000005.1:15983575-16157670 GCA_020283515.1 Alliaria petiolata | reverse complement strand
TTATGCTGATTTAATTGTTGCAGTAAAGTTGATTGGTAGACTTGAAGATGGAACTGTGTTTTTGAAGAGAGGTCATGAAGAAGATGATGAGCCATTCGAGTTCAAGACTGATGAAGGTATAACCATATGAGCTGGAATCTCATTTCGTATTTTGGGTGTCACGATGATGAAAGTTAAGTGACGAAATTGGTGTTTTTTTATAGAACAAGTAATTGAAGGTCTTGAAAGAGGTGTGATGGGAATGAAGAAGGGTGAGGTGGCACTAATCACCATTTCACCGGAATATGCTTTTGGCTCCTCTGAATCAAAGCAGGAGCTGGCTGTAATACCGCCAAACTCAACTGTATATTACGAGGTCGAGCTGGTGTCCTTCATCAAGGTGAGATCATTCGTTTCTTTGAGTTTCACCTCTTTCTCCATGAAGAAGCTTCTCTACGTACTGAAAGGTATCATCTTCATCTAAATTGATACAGGAGAAAGAGTCTTGGGACATGGACACACAGGAAAAGATAGAAGCTGCTGGAAAGAAGAAAGAAGAGGGGAATGCACTGTTCAAGGCTGGAAAATACGCAAGAGCTTCAAAGAGATACGAGAGGGTTTGGATTTGATGTTTGTGCCTCTTACGATGCTTTGTAAGAATGGACTTTAGATTTAACATCATATTTTGGTTGCAGGGTGTCAAGTACGTAGAATATGACTCAACTTTCGATGAAGAGGAGAAAAAGAAAGCAAAAGCTCTGAAGATTGCCTGTAATCTGAACAATGCGGCTTGCAAGCTGAAACTGAAAGATTACAAGGAGGCAGCAAAATTGTCCACAAAGGTAAGATAAATGATTTTGAGTTTCTGTGATTTTCAAAATATTCCGATTAGAGAACGAACTAAGTAGTGGATGAAACGAACGTAATTAGGTGTTGGAGATGGATAGTGGGAACGTGAAGGCGATGTATAGGAGAGCACAAGCGTACATGGAGACGGCTGATCTTGATTTGGCTGAGCTTGATATCAAGAAAGCTCTTGAAATCGATCCTGACAATAAGTGAGTAAATTTTGACTGGTCCTCTGTACTCAATTGTTTCTTTCGCTGGGATGTGTTACAAAACATCGCGTCTCTACAGGGAGGTGAAGCTAGAATATAAGAAACTGAAGGAGAAGGTGAAAGAGTACAACAGGAAAGATGCAAAGTTTTACAGCAACATGCTGGCGAAAATGCTTGAGCCACACGTAAGTAGTCCTAAACGGAGAGCCAGTGGGCAAGTGGGAAAGGCATTGAACTGATAATATGTTTTATTGTTTGTTATGAAATGTGATTGTGCAGAAAGAAGCTCAGAAGGAAGCACAAGCGATGAGTATTGACGCCACGGCATGAGTTGAAGCACTTAAAACTTAAAAGAGTCGCATTGATCCGAGAATGTAATATAAATTTCTGTTTACCTTTTCTGGAAATCAATCTTGGAGTGTAACTGTTGAAACAAAACAGATTTGTAATAAACTGTTTACCTTTTCTGTAAATCAATCTTGGTGTGTGTAACTGTTGAAAATTCTGTTGAAACAAAACAGATTTGTAATAAAACAAGGATACTCTCCAAGTTTATATAACTATCTCTGCCGTAGCATTCAAAACAATGAATAATGAAGGGAACTAGGGGAAAGTATACAAACAATAGCCTGTGACTTTCGCACATCAAAGCCAAGGCATGTAAGTGTCGTTGATGACGTATTGTAAGGAATTGTACTCAAGTATCAGTCTGAAAATGACTGCTAAGCTTGCAGTGATCTGATCTTGGGTCTCTTTTGTTCTTGAGATGGTAAGCTTTTTTGGAAGAATGAGAAAGAAGGCTTTTTAGAAAACTAGCTGACCTGTTCCCCGATCAAATCTAGACCAACCACAACGAAAGTGAGTCCTTGGAACAAGAGGAAGTAGAAGTGAATCCCTTGAGCTGACAATAAGCTTCTTGCGGAAGCTGCCAACAGAATCAATGCTAGTGCGAGTTCTGTTCTGTACAATCGGTTCCTTTTGGTATTCCCTGTTTTCTTCGCCGTTCCTAGCTTGCTAAGCTCGCTTAGTCCTGAATCAGAGCAAGATCTTTGAATGTTTGTTGAACCAACCAGAGGTTCTGATTCCCCATACGTAACTAGATCGGCCTCAGAGGATCTCCCCAGCTTTTTAGTGACTACCCACTCATAAGAACTTCCAAACTTGAACAAACCAGATATCATGGCCCCGAATTTGGTTACAGACATGGTGTTCTCGAACAGGAGATATGGGACTATGAAGGGGAATGATCGTGGAGCCGGGATGATGTTTAAGATAGACATGATCCCGGGGATGTAGCAGACAACCCAAGATGGTAAGTTAGCTTCTGGGAAAAACATCGTCAATGGAAGAATGACGCAGAAGAGAGTAAACGAGTAGAATGGGAGGATGAGCTTGCGCAGCAGGAAGAACAGAAATATCATATTTGCTTTCTTGAAAAAACTCACCTGCAGTACACAAACAAGGTGGAATTGAGATCTGAAAACAGAAAACATTATGTATTTTCTTTTGTCAAGATGATAAGAATCTCAGTCTTATTCTCACTTCACCTTTGAGCGAAGTATGTCAAAGAAGCACAACCGAAACAACTGCATTGGACCTGAATGCCAACGGTACTGCTGTTTCTTGTATGCCTCATAGGACTCCGGAAGTTCACAAAGACACTATGCAAAAGAGATAGATGGATGAGATGGAGATTCAAAGAGTTCTGTTTCAGAAAGAAACAAAACTTCATATTGATCAGGGTAAGCAAAATACCTTTACATCATTCAGATAAATAAACTTCCATCCACAAAGATGAGCACGGACGGCAATATCCATGTCTTCAACTGTTGTTCGCTCCAACCATCCACCGCAATCTTCCAGGGCTTTGATTCTCCACACACCAGCAGTTCCATTGAAGCCAAAGAAGTTGATGAAAACACCATTCACCTGCTGTTCTACTTCAAAGTGAAAAGACAAGTTTATGTTCTGCAGCCTTGTGAGTAGGTTTTCGTCTTTGTTCACAAAGGCCCACCGTGTCTGGACTAAAGCAAGATCATCGTTTCCCTAGAAAAAAAATAGATATACATATTGGATCTAAGTTAAAGCCTGACATAAACTATTCGACAAAAACCTCAAACATCAGTAGCTTGAAAAATAATCTGTAATGTATGTTTAGCCAATGAACAAGGATTTAGCACACTGAACTCATCAGGCTCAAAATGGGGTGTATTCAACCAAATGGGCAACAACTACATCATATTCAGATCACCAATGATATAAAGTCTCTATTTATCTTTGCTTTTGGGTTTGATGTTCATCCTAGACCACTTCAGTCATAATAATAAAGAAGCATAGGAAATCATCAATTTAGAGCAGAAGACCTCTTGCTAATGGTCTACATTTCCAGTACACGATGAGTTTTTTTTCTTTCGTCTACAATTGGGTTCTCTTGGTATATTTTCGAACACCCTACTGGTACCGTACAGCCAAAGCCACAGACCCAACTTAAGATGGTTATCAACCTAATTATAAGCTCAAACAAGGATAAACCAAGGATCTCCCTTTTTGTGATCTTATTCTCTCTCATTTCACTCCAAGGTTCTTATTCCGATTATTACCTGTTTCGATCCTCTTCTTTCTCAAATATTTGTTTTTCTTTCTCATTATCAGATGGCTGACAAATTGCTAGATCCTGGTCTTTTTGCTTCAACCTAATTCATTGTAGTTGGATCTGTTTATGTCTCGTGTTATAGGTTTTGCCAAGAAGACCGGGGACGTGTCGGAACTGCAGATCGGGGTCAAGGTACATTTTATTATTTGCCCATCAGCAGATGAGCGATCTAGTGTATCGTTGAGCTCGATAGTAGAGTTCTAGCTTCGATTTTCCGATTACTTTGTTTCAGAAAAACTTTTTAGCTGTAAGATTGATGTCGGAGCCCATCATTGTATTGTTTCATTACGTCTTCGTTGTTTGCATTGGATTACTACTATAAATGGGGAGCTACAATTGCGAGTTTCAGTCCAAGATACTTAGGCTTCTTGATTGTAATTTTGATTCTTGATTCTTATCATCTTCACTTGTTCTTTTTTTTTTTTGGTGCAGTACAAGCCAAAAACATGTGAACTTAAGGCTCACAAAGGTGATAGGATCAAGGTGCACTATAGGGTAAGCTTGACCAGATCTAATTCATCATTGTCCTATAAATATTTGCGCGGGATGTTCTGTCACAAAGTATGGCGTTGTTATTGTTGTTGTTGTTATTTAACTTTGGTGCTATGTGACAGGGTAAACTTACCGATGGAACGGTATTCGATTCGAGTTTTGAAAGGGGCGATCCGTTCGAGTTTGAATTAGGAAGTGGCCAGGTTATCAAAGGTGGTGGCTTGGTTCTACCCACTTTGCTTCGCTCCTTTTGTTCCATCCTCTTAATTCCCCCAATGGTTTTTGTTGCAGGTTGGGATCAAGGTCTGCTAGGTGCGTGTGTAGGCGAGAAGCGGAAGCTAAAGATACCTGCAAAACTTGGATATGGGGAACATGGCTCTCCGCCGACTATCCCTGGTCTATATAAGCTTTTTTAAATGTGTATTCGATGTTGTTACGTCTGTGAAGCATACAGGTTTCGGGCTTTATAACTAAAAACAATCTTGCAAACTTCAGGTGGTGCAACACTGATATTTGACACAGAGCTTGTTGCGGTAAATGAAAAACCAGCTGGTGGAGAAGAAGACGGAGGAGATGCAGACGGAGATGGAGATGACGACATTGACGAGCTATGATTCGATCTCCATTCTCCAGCGGCCTATGGGCGTTTTGTTTTTAATCTTTGGATACTTTAGTTTGGCTTTATAAGTAAGGATTGTTCATTCAACATTTTCTTTATATAACTACGACTTCATGCTGGTTTGGCTTTTGGAGTAATAAAACAAAAAAATAAAATTGTGTGGCCAACTTAAAAGGAAGACGGGAATGCAATGTTCTGAACAAGTGAACATACAAAATGCACGTGTGCATATTTGCAAATTTTGCAAACACACGCGATGGATGTCGTTCTAAATCCATGATCCAATAAGGGCCCATAAAATCGAGACTCGCTCAAGGAAAGATAAAATAAAAACATCACGCAACGGTATCTGGAAACATCGGGAAACATTAGCCAACGGCTCTTGACTACAAAATTAAAAAAAAAAAAAGTCAGAATTGTCTAGAACATCCACAGTCTTCACTCTTACCCTATAAATCTCCACATTTCCCCAAAGATTCCTGTGGAAATCTCTCAACGCTTTTACACTCTCTAGATTTCTCTTGTAGTTCGACATTTTTCAATCTTATCAGAAATGGAAGACGATTTCGATATGCAGCTTCCGGGAGAGGAGCCGGAGGAGATGGATTTGGATCTCGCCGACGATGCCGAATCGGCTCCTTACCTGAAGATCGGCGAGGAGAAGGAGATCGGGAAATCAGGATTGAAGAAGAAGCTTGTCAAGGAAGGTGAAAAGTGGGACACCCCTGAAAACGGAGACGAAGTTGAAGGTACTATTAATCACTTAGTCCGTTTTCTCCACCTGATGATATATGTGCTCAGCTTCTGAGATCCCTCGTATGTCATGGTGTTCTTTTTGCAGTGCATTACACTGGAACTCTGCTAGATGGGACCAAGTTCGATTCAAGCCGTGACAGAGGAACTCCCTTCAAATTTACTCTTGGCCAAGGTAATTTGTGTATATTGCGGAGCTGTTAGATTAAGGATGGTCGGTGTGAGGTTTATGGTTCTCTGTTGTTATTGTAAGTATGTTCCGTGACTGTTGATGTTCGTCAATTGCTGCTAATATGGCTCAATGTTCAGTTCTACTTGATTGATTGTGTCGACCTCCCTCCCGAGTACTGAGCTTCTCTGGTTTGGCTTGGTCAGGACATGTGATCAAAGGATGGGACTTAGGGATCAAGACGATGAAGAAAGGCGAAAACGCCATCTTCACCATCCCTCCCGAGCTGGCGTATGGTGAGACCGGTTCACCACCAACCATTCCTCCGAATGCCACTCTTCAGTTTGATGTGGAGCTGCTTTCGTGGAGGAGTGTTTGGGATATATGTGGTGATGGTGGGCTGTTCAAGAGAATAATCATGGAAGGAGAAAAATGGGAGAAGCCAAAGGACCTTGATCAAGTGTTTGGTGCGTCTTCTTTTGTTCGGATGCTTTTGGTTTGTTGCTTTGCTTTCACATAGCATCACATCGATCGATATTGGTCCTGATGGATTTAATGATCTGATACTGCTGCAGTTAAGTATGAAGCTCGGCTTGAGGATGGCACCGTTGTTGGCAGGTCTGATGGTGTAGAGTTCACTGTCAAGGAAGGTTAGTATTTTTGTTTTATTTACGGGATGTTGTTCCTTGTTTAAGATTATGCTAGTAGAACAAGGGTCTAACGTATTGTTGTGGAACAGGCCATTTCTGTCCTGCGATTGCTAAGGCTGTCAAAACCATGAAAAGAGGGGAGAAGGTTCTCCTAACTGTGAGGCCACAATGTGAGCTTTTTATAACTGCTGTTCGTCTTTCCTTAGTGGTAATGCGATGAATTTATATTTTTTTATTTTATTTTTTTGACTTGTGTATGTGATGATGTAGATGGCTTTGGGGAAATTGGAAGATCAGCATCTGATAGTCTTCAAGCTGCAGTCCCACCAAATGTGACCCTCCAGATCGACCTTGAGTTGGTTTCTTGGAAGACTGTGGTGGAAGTAACTGATGACAAGAAGGTCATTAAGAAAATATTGAAGGAAGGAGAAGGATATGATCGTCCGAATGAAGGAGCAGTTGTCAAATGTCAGCATCTTCAAGAGTTTGATATGAAGAACTCATTTATGCCATAAATTAAGTTATGCGATCTGACGACCTCTTTATGCTGATTTAATTGTTGCAGTAAAGTTGATTGGTAGACTTGAAGATGGAACTGTGTTTTTGAAGAGAGGTCATGAAGAAGATGATGAGCCATTCGAGTTCAAGACTGATGAAGGTATAACCATATGAGCTGGAATCTCATTTCGTATTTTGGGTGTCACGATGATGAAAGTTAAGTGACGAAATTGGTGTTTTTTTATAGAACAAGTAATTGAAGGTCTTGAAAGAGGTGTGATGGGAATGAAGAAGGGTGAGGTGGCACTAATCACCATTTCACCGGAATATGCTTTTGGCTCCTCTGAATCAAAGCAGGAGCTGGCTGTAATACCGCCAAACTCAACTGTATATTACGAGGTCGAGCTGGTGTCCTTCATCAAGGTGAGATCATTCGTTTCTTTGAGTTTCACCTCTTTCTCCATGAAGAAGCTTCTCTACGTACTGAAAGGTATCATCTTCATCTAAATTGATACAGGAGAAAGAGTCTTGGGACATGGACACACAGGAAAAGATAGAAGCTGCTGGAAAGAAGAAAGAAGAGGGGAATGCACTGTTCAAGGCTGGAAAATACGCAAGAGCTTCAAAGAGATACGAGAGGGTTTGGATTTGATGTTTGTGCCTCTTACGATGCTTTGTAAGAATGGACTTTAGATTTAACATCATATTTTGGTTGCAGGGTGTCAAGTACGTAGAATATGACTCAACTTTCGATGAAGAGGAGAAAAAGAAAGCAAAAGCTCTGAAGATTGCCTGTAATCTGAACAATGCGGCTTGCAAGCTGAAACTGAAAGATTACAAGGAGGCAGCAAAATTGTCCACAAAGGTAAGATAAATGATTTTGAGTTTCTGTGATTTTCAAAATATTCCGATTAGAGAACGAACTAAGTAGTGGATGAAACGAACGTAATTAGGTGTTGGAGATGGATAGTGGGAACGTGAAGGCGATGTATAGGAGAGCACAAGCGTACATGGAGACGGCTGATCTTGATTTGGCTGAGCTTGATATCAAGAAAGCTCTTGAAATCGATCCTGACAATAAGTGAGTAAATTTTGACTGGTCCTCTGTACTCAATTGTTTCTTTCGCTGGGATGTGTTACAAAACATCGCGTCTCTACAGGGAGGTGAAGCTAGAATATAAGAAACTGAAGGAGAAGGTGAAAGAGTACAACAGGAAAGATGCAAAGTTTTACAGCAACATGCTGGCGAAAATGCTTGAGCCACACGTAAGTAGTCCTAAACGGAGAGCCAGTGGGCAAGTGGGAAAGGCATTGAACTGATAATATGTTTTATTGTTTGTTATGAAATGTGATTGTGCAGAAAGAAGCTCAGAAGGAAGCACAAGCGATGAGTATTGACGCCACGGCATGAGTTGAAGCACTTAAAACTTAAAAGAGTCGCATTGATCCGAGAATGTAATATAAATTTCTGTTTACCTTTTCTGGAAATCAATCTTGGAGTGTAACTGTTGAAACAAAACAGATTTGTAATAAACTGTTTACCTTTTCTGTAAATCAATCTTGGTGTGTGTAACTGTTGAAAATTCTGTTGAAACAAAACAGATTTGTAATAAAACAAGGATACTCTCCAAGTTTATATAACTATCTCTGCCGTAGCATTCAAAACAATGAATAATGAAGGGAACTAGGGGAAAGTATACAAACAATAGCCTGTGACTTTCGCACATCAAAGCCAAGGCATGTAAGTGTCGTTGATGACGTATTGTAAGGAATTGTACTCAAGTATCAGTCTGAAAATGACTGCTAAGCTTGCAGTGATCTGATCTTGGGTCTCTTTTGTTCTTGAGATGGTAAGCTTTTTTGGAAGAATGAGAAAGAAGGCTTTTTAGAAAACTAGCTGACCTGTTCCCCGATCAAATCTAGACCAACCACAACGAAAGTGAGTCCTTGGAACAAGAGGAAGTAGAAGTGAATCCCTTGAGCTGACAATAAGCTTCTTGCGGAAGCTGCCAACAGAATCAATGCTAGTGCGAGTTCTGTTCTGTACAATCGGTTCCTTTTGGTATTCCCTGTTTTCTTCGCCGTTCCTAGCTTGCTAAGCTCGCTTAGTCCTGAATCAGAGCAAGATCTTTGAATGTTTGTTGAACCAACCAGAGGTTCTGATTCCCCATACGTAACTAGATCGGCCTCAGAGGATCTCCCCAGCTTTTTAGTGACTACCCACTCATAAGAACTTCCAAACTTGAACAAACCAGATATCATGGCCCCGAATTTGGTTACAGACATGGTGTTCTCGAACAGGAGATATGGGACTATGAAGGGGAATGATCGTGGAGCCGGGATGATGTTTAAGATAGACATGATCCCGGGGATGTAGCAGACAACCCAAGATGGTAAGTTAGCTTCTGGGAAAAACATCGTCAATGGAAGAATGACGCAGAAGAGAGTAAACGAGTAGAATGGGAGGATGAGCTTGCGCAGCAGGAAGAACAGAAATATCATATTTGCTTTCTTGAAAAAACTCACCTGCAGTACACAAACAACGTGGAATTGAGATGTGAAAACAGAAAACATTATGAATTGTCAAGATGATAGGAATCTCAGTCTTATTCTCACTTCACCTTTGAGCGAAGTATGTCAAAGAAGCACAACCGAAACAACTGCATTGGACCTGAATGCCAACGGTACTGCTGTTTCTTGTATGCCTCATAGGACTCCGGAAGTTCACAAAGACACTATGCAAAAGAGATAGATGGATGAGATGGAGATTCAAAGAGTTCTGTTTCAGAAAGAAACAAAACTTCATATTGATCAGGGTAAGCAAAATACCTTTACATCATTCAGATAAATAAACTTCCATCCACAAAGATGAGCACGGACGGCAATATCCATGTCTTCAACTGTTGTTCGCTCCAACCATCCACCGCAATCTTCCAGGGCTTTGATTCTCCACACACCAGCAGGTTAACATTATCAAATATCAAATCAAAAAGAATCTATGAATGAAAGTGATGTTGACCAATTTGTAGGTAAGAAATATAAAAATTAAGTTTTGCTTATATGATTGATAATCTTAATCAAGTTTATTTAAAATTATAGTCCATCATTCCGAATTTGATTAATCATCCAAAGGTTACTTTTTGTTTCATGATATTTGTGGGAAAGTTATGGCTGCAACTGGTTGTGTCGTAAAGGAATAAGAGGAAAAATAAGGAGTGGAAAAAAATGGGTTGAATAATTTTATGTTCAATTAGCTTTTTTTCAACTAGCTTTTTTCAACTTTGTTTCTCTCCTATTTTGTAGAGTACACTTTTTGGAGGAATAAAGCTTATTTTACTCGAATTTAGTAGGACCCAGTTTAATTTAGAGGAACACTTGTTCTCTTTAAATGGTAGAATTATGGAGGAATCCAAAAAAAATAGATAATTTCTCCCAATTTTATTTCTCTAAAGTGTCAACCATGTCTCAAAGTGTATGATGTCAAATAATTAGAGTTAGATAAGATTGCATAATTGTTAAGAAGAACTTTTGATTTACCATGAAAACAATAATGATGTGGAATAGTTTTGCATAGGATCCAAGTTAGGGTTAGTATCGCCGATCACTTACTCTAATTGAAATAAATAAAATCTAAAAAGTGTTTTCTTTTGTTTACCCTAATTTGGTGTAGATTATTTATCTAGGATTGTAGGTTAATTATCTAGGATTACTTACATTTGAAAAGCAAAAAGAATCCAAAGAACAAAACAACTGAAGTTATGAAATGGAAAATGACATGATATAATTAACAGAAGGGTAAAATAAAGAATAAAAGTTTAAAAAATAGGTTACTTTCATAAATGTGTGTATATATATATATATATGGAGATGAGTATATGAGTAAATCACATATATTGGGTATTGTTCATGGTTATGTACACCCATCAATCCTTTTTCTTAATTTTTTTTCCTTGAGACCTTGAAAAAAAAAATGGGTTCGTCAAAGCTCAATTTTCATGTTTTGAGATCCATGGTTGGAGTTTTGTGCCACTCCCATCCCTACAATGCTTTGTAAATCTTCTTCGCTAAACATTTGATACTGAAATAAATACACACAAAAAAATATGTTATAATCATCTGACGATAGAAAAATGGAATCAAGAAAGTAAATTAAAAGATTAATTAAAAAACCTGAGAAATTGAGTCAGTGAATTGAGTAAGACTTGGTAAGTGGGTGAAGCTTCTGGCCAAGGTCGAGGTTTCTAGTGAGTTCATAGGAGATTGGAGCATCATGTTATTGGAAGAAATATTGGTATGTAGTTGTGAATTATTATTGTAACTATGATGACTTAAAGACTCTGAATCGAGTCCTGCTTCATGCAACCGGTTGCTGCTTGATGGAATCATCTGAAGAAATTAAAATTATAAAAAGATGAGATTTTATATTTTCCAATAGACTAATACGAAAGGTCCTTTCTAAAAGAAACTCAGAAAAGCTTCCTAAAAAGTAATTAGGATTAATGCTAATGTGCCGATTGAAAAAGGATTTGACATAACGACAAACAAAAAGAAAAAGAAAAAAAGGATTAGAAATGATCACTTTCAAATTTCAAATTATCATTATTAATAGTTGTTAATTGATGTTAATGTTTAAGGTGACTTACAACATCCTTTGACACAAGAGCGTCTACGTTAAAATCCAGCCTGGTGTCGTTCACTGATGATAACTTCATTGACAAGAACTGCCAATTATTAAACAAGATTTATTAGAAAATCAATTGCAAATAATTAAATTCGGTGATTAATGAAACAATTAACTATGGTTTAGATGAAGAAACCATATGACTCCTATAATACCTCAACTTGTCTTTGCAATGATTGTACATAGTTTATAATCTCATCCAGCATCAGTGCCTTTCCAGTAACCTTTCATCGTATAAACAACAACAGAAACAAAGACATTAATTAACTTAATTATGCTAATCAAGAAATTGAGTCCAAAACTAAAACTAAACGTAAGTTGTCACCTTATTGCATCCAGGCACAAGATCTTGAAGCAGCTTCATCCTTTCTCCTATTTTCTCCCTCCGAACCTAATCCAACATTAAAGAAATAATCAAACCCAAATTCTAGTCTCACCTTAAAATACAATTAGCAAAACTAATAAACATTTAAATCTTAATTACTGAAAACCCAGCAAATGCTCGAAATTGAAACTATGTCATCAAACTGACAAGAAAGAGGATTGATTACTCTTTCGGCGAGACTGTGGCTGTCGGTGGCTTGGCCTCGTCGAGCTCGAACATGGATGTAATCTTTAGGAGGCTCAGGTGGTTTTGTGTTATTGCTTTTGTTTCCTTCTTCTACTCCTTCTTCTTCTTCGTCTTCTTCTTCTTCCTCTCTTCTCCTTTTCCCTCCATTTCCTTCTGAACTTTTGATTCCTTTTCCATCCCAATCTTCCTTCCTTTCCGGCGTCTGAGAAATTTTAAAAATATACAAAAGTTAACTACTTTTATTTACTTTATCTAAAAGCTGACTTTTCAGGGAACTGGGTTCTTCGAATTTTGAAATTCTGAGGGAAAAAATAGAAACTTTGCGGGGAAAAAAAACATTTTCCGGCAAAATTGAAGTACCTTTGAGAAACTGGGAGATGGGGAAGCGGTGGAAAGGGGATTTTCCTTGGATTTCCCTTTAGACACAGATTTTCTCTTCCGAGAAAAATCGCCGGTGAGTTTCGGATTTAATTGTCCGGCGGGAATCATCGGTCTCAATTCCGGTGAAACAAGGGCCTTGAGAGCTGGTGTGCTGCAGACACGTGTCAGCTTCCCTGAGTTGATGATGTTGCCGTTGTTAGCTGGGAGGCCGGAATTAGTTCTTCCGTTAAAACTCCGGCTACCAAAGCAAGAGAACCTCGCGGCCCTCTCCGCAAATCCCGGATCCCCTGAGAACTCCGTCAACGGCGTCGTTCTGTTCATCATCGGCGGCGGTGAGCTCATCGGGGTTGCGTAGCACGAGGCGGAGCGAGAAACATTCCCATTATTGTTTCCCATCGGAGCCCCGTATATCTCGCCGGAGCTATTCCCGATGTTACCAAGCTTCCCGATGAGTTCTCTGATAACGAAGCCGTCACCGCCTCCGCCGGAGAAATTGGAATTCGACGGCGTCGGAGAAGAGACGAGAGAGCTCAGAGCAGAGTCGAAGATGCTCTGTTGTTGTTGTTGTTGTTGTTCCGTTGACTTTTCCCACAGAAAGCAATTCTGCGGGGACGAGTTTCGAGCGAGATTCGGATCCATTAACGCCCAGTTAAGCATCGCCGAGGAAGAAGACGGTGGTTCAAAATGCGCCGCCATCTCCGACGGTGGCAGAAGCTCTGTGTTCATAAACAGCTCGTTGTCCATTCTCACAATTTTCTAAGAATAAATCAAAGATCAGAGATCGAAATTCCTAAATTACGCAGAAATACAGTCAAAACTCGCATCAGAGATTGGAGTGTGCCGGAGGAGAAGAAGAGCGTAAATGGTAGGGAAATGCTCAGATGGTCGCAGCTGGGTTTATATAGTTGTACCATAGATTAAGACAATAAATTGTGTTTTTTTAATCAATAAATTATTTAATAAACATAATTAAAAAAATTAATACTAACTATCATTATCATTTTGTGTGTCGCACGCACCGTAACGGGCGGAGATTAGGAGTTGTTGTTGCCGGGCCTTTGACGTTGAGCGATATTGCTAATAAATATGTAATTGTTTTACAATATCGACGTAAAAATCTACATGAACGAACGAACGTCAATTCTGTTTTCTTTATTTTATCTTGGAAGCAATTATTTAAAATCTCAAACGAAGAAAGTCTACTGTAAGGAGTTTTTGAGATGAAAATGGTTTCGTTTTCTTCACGTTTTCTTTTCCCTGCTGATAGCTAGGGCTTCTCTTTGAGATGAAAATGATTTCGTTTTCTTTTCATTTCGTTTTCTTTATTTTATCTGAAAATATATAATGTGCCTTTACTCAGACCTCCTTCTGATTTCTCTCGTTGACCTCTGGAACCTCTGCTTTAGCTTAAGGATGACCATTAAAAAAAAAAAAAACAAAGTTTCTGATGTGAGAAAATCAACTTGAACGAGCTCAGTTCATGCCGCTTGGTCAATATAATCGCATTAAACTCCACATCCATGCCGGTTAACTCGGGTTTGGTCGGGTTAAGTAATGAGACCGACCTTGTATCTAACTGTTTATAGTTTTTTATGAGTCAAAAGATTAGAAAACATTATCTCTCTTTATTGCATCAATGATGACATTGAGTAGACAACATCTTGGATTCTATATGATAAAATATGGTTGACGTGAGCTTTTGTAGTACTACTCGAGCGGCCCTCTCCATGGCTCTTCTCTAGTGAATTCTTGAGTTCGACTCATCCTTATCTAAATATGGGTTTAAAATGAGTTAGGCCACGCGCATCGCCAACAAGAACAAAAAAAGAGAGAGATAAAAATATGGATTAAACATTAGAGATCTCTCTATTAACAATTTCTATATTGAAATCCACGTATCAACATGTTTCAATTATATTTATAAGAGATAGGATATTGCTCAAGTGGTCATCATACGCACTGAAAAATTCCAATGTCAAACTCGAAAAGAAATCACAAAATCCTAAAAAAATCTTATCACTGTAACAATAATTTTGCAATAGAAAATAAAAAGAAAGATTCGTCATTGTGTCATATGTACCAAAAATCTCCTACCTTCTTCTTTTGAAAAGCAATAAATTTTATTAGAAAAATGCATATTTCTCTTTAGGCAAAAATGGGCTTTTAAATCAACATAAGCCCAAACTGGTGGCCGAACTTGAACCATTTACACGAAAAACTACCAAAATAAAATAAAATCATAACGAATATAATTCAGCAAGGCTATGGCAAGGCAATATCAAAAATTCAATACACCGATTTAATGAAAATGCGCACATAGATATGATGAATTATTACATTTCTATATTTATTGCAAATTTAGATTGAGTTTTCTTTATCCACTCCGATTTAAATCTTGGTAGACAAGAATCATATCACTCGCTTCAAAAAACGTTATCAACCAATGAAATCCTCCAATATTTTCTGTCTACATCCATAATTAATTCTTCTTCCCCTCCCTCTCCCTTATATAATAAGATAGTTTCTCTTATCATCCATTCACATATAACCGCAATAAAAAAAAAAATTCATATCTTTCAAATCTCTCTAAAATCTTTTTAACTGTTTGAGATGGCGCAAATAACAATGACTGTCGAGAAGAAGATCGAAGCTGATGTTGCGGTGAACCCCAACGGTGGGAAAAGGGCTTACGTCACTTTCCTCGCCGGAAACAAAGACTACTGGATGGGTGTGGTTGGTCTAGCCAAAGGACTTCGCAAGGTGAAATCGGCTTATCCTCTTGTGGTGGCGATTCTCCCGGACGTGCCTGAGGAACACCGTCAAATCCTGGTGGCTCAGGGATGCATCATTCGTGAGATCGAACCGGTCCATCCGCCGGAAAACCAAGAGGGTTATTCCATGGCTTATTACGTCATCAACTACTCCAAACTTCGTATCTGGGAGGTAAAGATCTTAGTTACTAGCATTTATGTATATTTTGTTTAGTTATAATATAACCGTATGGCCTTTTTTATCAAATAACTTTGCACAAACATATACAATTGATTAAAAATGTCGATGTGTATATATTCAACCATTTTTTGCCACATCTATATTAATTTAACGACTTGTTAACATTTCTAAATGCAGTTTGTGGAGTATGAGAAGATGATATATCTAGATGGAGACATACAAGTGTTTAGTAACATCGATCATCTTTTCGATAAACCTCGTGGTTACTTGTACGCCGTCAAAGATTGCTTTTGCGAGGTGTCTTGGTCCAAAACTCCTCAATACAAGATCGGTTACTGCCAACAGTCGCCTGAAAAGGTGACATGGCCGGTCGAAAGTCACGGTTCTCCGCCGCCGATATATTTCAACGCCGGTATGTTGGTTTTTGAACCAAATCTCCTCACATACGAGGATCTCCTTCGCGTTGTTCAAATCACCACTCCAACTTACTTCGCCGAACAGGTTTAATCTTATTTTCTTTTTCATTATTTGATTTGAATTTTCTTTATTTTACAACTCTAATATATTTTTTTTTTTTGTAGGATTTTCTGAATATGTACTTTAGAAATATTTACAAGCCAATCCCTTCGACCTACAACCTCGTACTGGCTATGCTTTGGCGTCATCCTGAATGTGTTGACCTTGATCAAATCAGTGTTGTTCATTACTGTGCTAATGTACAGTTTTTTAATCCTTAAATTAGCTTTTTCTTGACATATATATTTAGATATATATTTTCGTTACTAAAATTTTATATTTTTTAATTAATTTTATAGGGTTCGAAGCCTTGGAGATACACTGGAGAAGGTGAGCATATGGATCGAGAAGACATAAAAATGTTGGTGAAAAAATGGTGGGAGATCTATGAAGACTCGAGTTTGGACTACCAGGACTTTGTCAAGACTGAGTCTAAGCTGAATCCGAACATTGCAGCCTTAGCTTCCAAGGAATCTGCTGGCGATGTCCTTACGAGCCTTGCCCCTTCCGCCGCATAACCAATCTTTTATGTGGAGCTATATTATGCAGCTTTTTTTTGTTTTTAAACGAAAGGTTTAGCTATATATATAATTTTATCATAATTATATATAGCAACCTCTTTGGATTTGATATTTGTGAGATTAGAGTGGTTTGGTCTTGTGTTTTGTTAGACATTGTGTCAAATGCTAACCTTGGCCGCCCTTGCTTTTGTATCTCTCTCTTCTATTATAATCGATATTAGAAACTTGGCTTTAATTCTCTTCTACTCGTACATTTTTTGGTTTTTGTTAAACAATTTAATATATATTAATTCAGAAAAAAACTTTTGTATACATTGGTAAGTTGATGATAAACGACAAGTGATTGATTATGTGTATAAATTGACAAACGATCGATGTAATTACTGAACAAGTTTGGACTTCTTTTCTTGTGCACAAAAGAACACCAATGGATAAACAACCGATGAAGTATATTAATATTTCTATTTTTAGTTTCTAGAGGGTAAGTTAATGACTCTGCTTGATTTAATTCTATTCTACATTTAGCTACTAATTCGATATATCAAAATCTCACAATTTATGACATGGATCAAATGAATCATAAAATAAGGAAATCCAGATTATATGGCATAATGTTTTGTGGGTCAATTTGATTAATAACCAAAACAAATTAAAAAGTAACCAAAAAATCAAAGAGAGATAGATAGATAAATAGGTTAGTTTGTAGGTTTTGGTTTATTTTGTGGTTATTGAACAATTTTTCTCATGTTTTTTTTTTAAGAACGTGGGAGTTCCAGACTTTCGATCCATAATTTTTGTCAAGTTGGCAGAGTCAGACTTTAGATATTCCGATTTAAAGAATAAATTTTCGTATTAAAAAAAGTCTGAATTCGGAGTACAATGAAACCAACTCTATTCCGCATATATATTTGATATACGACATAATGGTTTTAAGAGATTTTTTTTATAGATTTAAAGTTAATGCGGATTTTAGTATAGAAGAAAAGGAGAGTATGATTGAAGATAAAATAATCTCAGTAACATTCTATATTTATATTAATTCCATATAAGTTGGAAATTTTCGATTCTGAAAGACTCAAAGTGAAACTATCCGATTCCCATTAATATGGTAAAAAAATAATAACTGACGCGCTCATATTCATATCTGATACAAATATCCGTAAAGTGTGAACCTTATGAGTCGTTATGGAAACTAATGACTCTATAAACCCGTTTTAAAAAAAAAACTCATAATTCTCATAATATTAGCGTGTTTAATGAAAACGATATATAACCGTTGACCAAAAGAAAATAAACTAATTAACTATAAGGTGTTGGGTGAGATATACAACTGTCTTTTTTTTTTTTTTGAACATATACAACTGTTGTTACTCGCTTTGTTATGTATGTGCCAACTTGGGCGCAGATCCATTCCCTTTAGCCAGATTTTGGAAGTTCTATAAATATTAAGTCGATGAAGAATTAACATAAGCAATCAACTGTGCTGGTTACAGATAGCAGCTACAGTTATAGGTTAGAAGTAAACAAGAAGAACAAGTAACATAGAGAAACATATATTTTTATTTTTATGAAATTATTTGTTGTTAAGCTGGATATGCCGGTATGAATGCAGTTGTTTACATCTAGGAAACACATTGATGGGATATTTGCCTAACGACCCATGTTTTTTTTTTCTTTCTAAATGTTAAGAAGACCCATGTTGAATTGTTGATAAGAAGATTTGAGGGAATGAATTAAGGTTTGGTAAAGCAAAAGTTTGAAATTTGTATTATTGGGTAAGTTTCTCGGACACGATTTCTGTCGCTAGCTTGTTTGTTGTTTCTATACATAATAACAAGAAAATGTGGTATTCAGTAGGAATTAAAATTGTTAGTTATTAAAATTTCACGATAGATTTGTCAGAACTTAGATCAAAACATAATTTCTATCACCATTTTATTTAATGAAATATATATATCTATCAGATAGGAAGAACGTTTCTGCGGCGGCGCGTGTGGAGAACGACAATCGGAATCTTATTATTTGGCACTACATTAAATGACTTTCTTGACCGACCTGGTCGACCCGCTAAGGATTGGACCGAAAGCCCATAAAGCGATCTGAAATTTAATTTTCCCCCATAAGGCCATACCACATAACCCATAACATAAATTTGATCGATCCCATAATCCGAATCTGATTTCGAACTTAACCATTTGTTGAAAACCTAACAATATTTCTAGAGAAATGTATGGTTGTTCTTAGAATGTATTTTACTTGAACTACCAAGTTCTATCTTGTGATTGTATATGCGCATAAGCATCATGAAAACTCTTGCATTGAAATTCAGTCATCATCGTCATTCTCTCTATTGGGTTATGTATGATATTGGGTTTATTTACAATCCATCGAAAGGCTGCACAATTGTTGTCGAACACGCGACGCCAATTGAGATGCTTCTTTGTCCAGTTTCAGCGAGTGTCTCCGCAAGCTCTGTCATAAAAAAAAAAAAAAAACAACATCAAATCAAGACAACTTTCATAAAAGCCTTTCGAAGTCTAGTGTTTCGAGTTTGTTTTGTACCTCGGAAGCCCATAAGCAGTCGCGTTCCTTACGCGGGATTATGTGAATGTGTGTCTGAAATGCCAACAAAAAAAAGGAACTGTTAATAGAAACTTTCCCTCCTCAGGAATTAAGAGAAACAGAGAGTTGTTGGTGGGAAGTCAAGTATGCGCTTACGTGAAATATGACTTGCCCAGCTGCTGCGCCGTTGTTAACCAACAAGTTGAATGAATCTGATGAAGAAATAGTTTAGAACAACAAATGGGAATCAGAATCTAAGTTCATTGATGATTCTACCTTTTAAATACTCAAAAGATTCCAGAAAGAATGACAACACTACTAAAGAACACGACAGCATGTGGCAAGAACCCGTTGCATTTTCAGAAGGAGATCGCTATGTCACAAAATAAGAACAATAAACCTACTTCACTAGCGAGGTAAAGGTATCCAGAGGTTGCGAAAACTAACGATGAGATTGATACGGTCTTGAACTTCAAGGCTTTTTAACCTCTTCTAAAAGTTATGAGAGTTTAGTATAAGAGTAACAAAATGTGGTTGGGATGGATCATCCAAGATTTTGGTGTTTCTACTCCATTATCAAAACAGGTTCTTTGCAATTCCAAGCACAAATATAAAAATATAAAAAAAGACGGTTGTTATAATCTGATCGTATCAGAGATGGAAGGAGAAAATGGGAATGTGTTGAGAATTATATAGAGCATACCACTGCCGGTAGCTTTCACGATGGCATTGCTGATAAGAGGCACTTTGGAACACATGGCAGCAACTACCTGCATGCTCCTTGGAGGAGACCTATAATCAAAATCTTATACGCATATCCATACCTTTTTTCACATGATAAAAAAACTTTCAAACAAGAAGCCATAACTAATTGATGCGGTTGATAGGATTCAATCAATACAGGCAAAATCCATGAGCAAATAAAAAAAACATAGACAAGGCAGGAAGAGGAACTTACTGAGGGAGGAGTTTCCTCTAAGGTTGGATAATGTAACTTTGGAATGATAAGAGAGTGCCTGAAAATGCCCGGATTAAAAAGTTGATAGCTTTTAGAATTCAAGAGTAACAACAACAAGGCAAAACATGTTGAAAAGCCATTCCATTAACCAAATTGCAGTAAGTAACCGAGGGCTTAAGCATAGTCTTAGTACAAACTCAAACTTCTTCTCACAAGAAGCTCGCTCACAGTAATTAAAAAAAAGAGATGAGATTTGTGATTACCCATGGCTAAGTGGGCTAGTATCCAGAATACACAAGCACATGTCATCCTCGTACAACTGCGTCAAAAAAGAGATTAGTTAGTTCTGCTCTGTCTTCTGTGTTAAGGAACTGGAAGAGACAGAAACAGAAAAGTATAATAAACCTTGAGAGATGGCGACTCGCCACGGATGATCTTGCAGAAAACGCAGCCGTTTTGGAGATTGGACGACTCCACCTTGTCGTCGTCGGCCGAACCTGAGCTACAACCGGAAACCCTGAGAATCGAATCCCGGGTCGGGTACGGACCAGCTGGGTTGAGGTGGGAACAGAGGATCGCGAGCCTTCTAGCTTCCATTATCTGGAAGGAAACAATACGATTCTTTCGATTCAGCAAATAATGAATTTTTGCTTTTAATTATTTAGAAATTGAGGATGAAGAGAGTGGATCGTGTTTGGAGTGATGTTTTGTTTTATCCACAACCATCCATGTGATGACTCTGTCTTCTCTTTTTCTTCATTTATGAGATAATGATTCAGATAATCCCTTTGCTATCCCTTTTTTTTTGTAGATGTTACAATTGGCAGCTACATATTAAAAAAAAAAACACTTTGATCATATGATTATTATGTTATTCTATTATTTATTAATTTTAATTCCACAATCTCCAAATGAAATCAAACTGAAGAAACGTATTATAAATTTATTAGAAAACAAATGATTATCCATCACCAATATAGCTCAAAAAATTGGAGTTGTTGACTGTATATAAATTTTTTGAATTTGGGAGATTTTTTATTACGGGTTTTCTTGTATGACCCATAGTGATGTTGGGCATCCATGTGGCTGACTCTTCTGAACTTTCTCGAAGCCCATGAATCCACCATACCCTTCGGCCTCTTATAAAACATTGTAATTAGCATCTAGAATGGCCAATAGTCAACATGATTGAAGACTTCAGTTTAGCAAGAAAACAAAAAAGATTTCAGTGTATGACATAATCCAAAGAAATAAGCAATTTGGAGATTGGTAAAAAATGATTAACCAATTACAGTGACAACGATATGACCACACCATAGCAAACTTTGAAACAAATATTCCTGTCACTTTGCCTTTCGGGTCTCTTGAACTTATAGCCACATTTTTTGACGACCTTATTGCGCAAAAAGCAGTAAAAATATTCCAAAGAGTTAAATTAAAAATGAGAATAGAACACTATACTACTGCTGAATAATGCATTGACAATCCACTAGAACTCGGGTTAGATCAAGAGCACGCATAAAATTACCGTCAGGCATATTCAGTTTCGGACACGAACTCAAAGTTAACCTAGCAAAGTCACGAAGATAAGGTTCTATATGATAAAACAGACGTAAACTTTTATTTTAAGCTAGATTTACATACTGTCACGTAGAATTTGATACATCACGATAGAGTAAACACATATTTTGGAAGTTCATCAAGTTAGACCGCTAATAATCATGCACTATATAGGCTTTAGGACCATCAACATTTTTATTAATTTTGGGCTCACATATATCTGTTTTATGATAATAGATATATTGGAGGACAAATCTATATAAAAAGGTCATCATTTTGTTTTTTGGCTTTGGACCACCAAGTTTGTTGCAATGATGGCATATGGTAATATGAAAACCTATGGCTAACTCGAATATGTTACTGACTAATCCCGTAAAAAATTAGCCATCGAAATATATCTATTAAAGACGTCTATAACTAATGATTTTGCTATTGTGCTAAATAGCTAAAAAATAGCCACAAAATAGTCATATAGTTCATTTTTTTCATACATGGCTATTATGTGAATATTTCTTAATAAATAGGTACCGAAAATCCATAACTATTCTTTTTTTTTTTGCTATGAGTTGTTTCTTTTTTATAGTGATTGTACTGTATGGAGACTAAATATGAAACTTGGAAGATAAATTAAGATATGTGATATTCTTATGTTTGAAAACAAAAAATAACTTATATATAGATATGTTAGAGCATTTGCATCCATAGTTTCTAAAAAAAGTCTCTCAACAACTATTAAATAATAAATAATATTATTATATTAAATAGAGATAACTTTTAATAATATAATAATATATAGATTTCTTAAAAATTGAAAAATTTTCTCAAAAATCTCTAATATTATATTATTTTTTATATTTTATTATTTTTTTTAAAACTCTTTTAGAGACCATAGATGTTCTCATGAAGGTTCTAACAATAAAAGAAAGAAAAATAATAAAAAAAGAAGACAGAGAGAGTCAGAAGAGATTCTCATTTGAAAACGTCTTATCAATTGTTGAGAATACTCAAATCACACTTGTTCTTTTTTATTCGTTCAAATTTTATTTTTAACTTTAAATTTAAATTTAAATTCAGATTACATTATAATAATAATAATAAAAAATTTGAGAACCTTACAGATACTCTTAGTGAATAAAACTTCTTTTAAATAAAACTTATGTAAATTCATTTTTTTCCTATTTTATTTCTTATTGTCCTCCTTGCAAAACCTAGATAATGTACCATATATGTCTGCTACAGTTATGTAATTTCGAGTGATTAATAAATCAGATGCTGAAAAAACCAAACATTAGTAATTTACAAACCCAAAAGAAAGAGAAAACTAAAGATGACAACTCAAATTTTATAGAAAATACCAGTTTTATCATAAACCAAACCATCTAAATTCAACCCAGAATCGCGTTCCTCAATTCAATTATACCTCTTCGTAGAAGATCGAAGAAAAAGGCCATTAGAAAAGACAACGTCCCTCAATGGTAGGGATTATTCTTTATAGCCGTGGAGACTTTTTAAAGAGAGAAGTGGTCGATGTTGCTCCACTTTCGCGTTAACGTTGACGTTTGAAAAAACAAGAAAGCAATAAAAGATCCACAGTCAACAATTTCCGCTCCATTCATATTGACCCCCACGTGATGCCATCTTGGAATCTTCCAGCTAAGAAGATTTCTTCTTTTACATAATATCTAACAATGTCTAGTGAGAGCATAAGTTGACCAATTCATGTTGATTGGCAACAAGTATATGGCTGCTATATAAACAATAATTTCCCACTTGCTGATGTGCGTTTTGACCGACTTCTAGAGATATCACGTTCTTTGAATAGATAACGTTTTGGGTTTCTTCAACTCTTTTGTTATAAAAACCAGACTCTCTTTCTACAGAACAATTCAAGATATATATAATACACCTCAAAGAACAAAGTATTAGAGTTTATTGAAAAAAAGAACGAATATGAAGACAGTAATTGTCAAATGTCTCCTTCTATTGGCCCTTGTATGCAGCTGCAGAGCAGCAGATTCGATATGGGACCTCTGCAACAAAAATTCAAACGTCTCAAGCAGCAGCCAAATCTCCAAGAACATCGATTCCGTTCTCGCCACGCTTGTCTCAAAGACTCCTTCACAAGGTTTCACGACCACTACTTCCTCGAGTTACAACAGCAAAGACAATGTGTACGGGCTTGCTCAATGCAGAGGAGACATCAGCAAGACCGACTGCTCGACCTGCATCCAAGACGCTGCCAAGAAAATCCGCGAAGTCTGTCCGAACCAATCCGACTCGAGGATCTTGTACGATTTCTGCTTCTTACGTTACAGCCAAGAGAATTTCATAGGCAAGCTCGACACGGGTGCTGGTCTTATATACTACAACGTCGCTAACGTAACCGAGACCGACCCCAAAACGTTCGATAATGAGCTCGGGGCACTCTTTGACAGAATCAGGTCTGAGGCGGTTTTGCCTAAAAGTCAAGGTTTAGGTAAAGGTAAGACAAAGCTGACACCTTTTGTGACACTCAACGGTTTGGTTCAGTGCACAAGGGACTTGTCCGAATTAGATTGCGCTCAGTGCTTTGCGACTGCGGTCGGGAGCTTCATGACGGCTTGCCACAACAAGAAAGGATGTCGCGTTTTGTATAGCAGTTGCTATGTCCGGTACGAGTTTTATCCGTTTTACTTCCCTCTTGATCCGGCTAAGACCGGCCCTAGTGTTGGTACGACTTCTTCCGTTAGGCTCTCTCCTTAAGGATAAAGGCTCGTACAAGAGTAAGTTTGATTCCAAAGAGAAGAATACACATAATTAAATGTGTGCAAACCTTTTACAATAAATAAAGCTCTTTCCTTTGGTTGCTTCTTTAACATGTAAACAATTAAGTTGCAAAGATATTTGTGTTCTGAAAACCCAAAATAAAAAATACAAAAGTTGTTTGTGTGTTCTAGATCTCTATCATGCGTACAAATCCTTAGGATCTCTTTCCCACCTACTAAAATATGATTGAAGTGTTTTACTTATGTTATAAAATTATTAGACTAATTATCAAATGAGTTTGTTAAAACGTGTGGGTGACCTATTATTGTTTCAAAGGGATTAACAATCTTAGAAAGAGTAATGATAGTGGGAAAAAAATTGAGCTTATCTCAATTAATTGTCCTATCGAAAAGATTTATACAATGAGCAAAACTTGGAGTTACAAAACTACGAGAAAATTTGTGAAAATATGAGGCTATCTCAATTAATTGGAATCACACAATGAGCAATACTTATCCATACATTTCACAATGAGATTATTAATTTCGTTTGGTATTTTCAAACCAAACCGGAATATATGCAATACCGGTTTTGCTCATCTTGTAGGTCGTCTCAGCTTTTATTTTCACTTGCGACGGCTCTCACTTTACGAACTTCACCAGCTGCCGGAAAACACACAGCTATGCTCTTCGTCGCTAAACGGCTCGGTTCCGCCTTGCCGTCGCTCCAGAACGGTGCTTCCCTTCTCCGGTTCTTCAGAACGGATGCAGGCCAGCCGAGACGGCGAAACAAGCCCCCCTCTTCGCCGCTCAAGAAGAAGGAAGAGAAATCGGAGTGGTGGATCGTCGACGGAGAGATGCACGAGATCGGCGATCACGTCCCTCTCCGTGAGCGTTTCACTATCCCCAGAGACAACATCCCCAATAGGCGCCGCAAGCAGCTCCGTGAGCAGTTCATGCGCCGAACTCGCCTCGTCCTTAAAGAATCGGTCAGTCTATATCTCTCCCTTTCACAGATTTATGGTTTTAAGATGTTCCTACCTGCTGCACTGCAACGGAGGATGGTATTGAAAACGAATTGAAAATTGGATTCTTTTGATAAAATCTCTTTTCATTTTGGGAATTCTGATTTTTTTTTCCACGGGTTTAACGATAGGAGCACGAGCCATGGTGCAAAAAATACATGGAGTTGTATAATGAGCTTAGAGAAAACTGGGAGAGGCTTTACTGGGATGAAGGCTACTCGAAGAAAATCGCAAGAGATCATGCAAATTACGAGTCTGCTGAAGAAGACGATGAAGATTTTAATCCATACAGGTTTTCTCTTAACCATGTTGTATAGCATACATATACGGTGCTTCTTCGCCAATTTTTTTATGGTGTGTATTGATGGATTTGGTTCACTCGTCATTACAGGAACAGGCGGCCTTATAATGATCCAACGAAGGTAAATGAATTTATGTCACTGACTAAGTTTGAATTCGTGTTGTTGGTTTCTTGTAATCTGATATTATTTGGCATTTGAATTCCTGTGACAACCTAATATGACAGCAGGAGCAGGGGTTTAATAG
Source organism: Alliaria petiolata (assembly GCA_020283515.1). Lineage (NCBI taxonomy): Eukaryota > Viridiplantae > Streptophyta > Magnoliopsida > Brassicales > Brassicaceae > Alliaria > Alliaria petiolata. Next base: position 16,131,782 of record JAHZTW010000005.1, on the reverse strand, counting down.
AACAACACAAGGTGATGATAACAGGGAGAAAGTCAATCAAATCCGGGACAAATTTGAGTATGACAGAGAAAGGAGAATGAGAGAAAAAGGTGAGTTATATATATTTACATGGCCAAGTTTCTTTTTGTATTCCAAGATTTTCCTCTTATTCCTACTCCTTATGTTCCTGCACGAACAGAGCTGTAATATGATATGTAAAGAATGCTTGCGAGTAGTGTGCAACCAAAGATGAGGCATAAGTTTGCACTTGAGATAAGGTTTAAGCCAAGCATATGAGTCGAAAATGTGAATATGAAATTAGATGGATATAGTTTGTTGCTTACCATCTGCGCTAGAGGGTGTGGTGTGTTGTGGTTGAGTGCATAGCATAATTATCGGTTGTTGATCTCTCTGCCATTTCGTGTCTCTGATTTCTATAGACCGATATGCATTGTATCTCGAGTTCACCTCATGTATGCAGATTAAGTTTATTCGCTTCCGGGTTTCTCAGTTGTGTTTTGTAAACTCTCTTATGTTGCAGCCTTTGCGCCAATGAATGCCGCACCAGACTCTAGAGACTTGAATTGGAATGCACAGAGACAGCCATTTGATGCTGAGAGATACACCCGGGATTGAGTTGATTTTCGCATTGATTTCAGGTTTTTGGCACCATCAATTTCACTGTATCACAGAAATGTAGATCTAGCATAAGCTCGAGTCATAATCATCACACAATATCCGAAAGTAGCAGTTTGTCTGACACAACACGGCTTGGCATCTGATCGTCGATCACAATGCACGGACAAACCGTTCTGCAAGACGTTTATGGATAATTTACATAGTGAACCGCTTATGAGTCGTAATCCCTTTCTCCACCAAGAGTGTTTGAATACCTAATTGTTTCATTACAAATATGAAGTTCATTTTCCATCTGTCTTATCTTTCTTCAACACTAACCATTTGAGTTCGATTTGGAAAAGCCGAAAAGGTTTTCCATTAACCGTAAAATAAGTTATTACGTAAGTATTTGTACTACCTCAAAGTTTGATTAGCTTAACTGTAGTTGTAACAGTGAACTAAATATTTCCCTCTCAAAGACAGACTAAAATACTTTGAAACGAAAGAAGAAAAGCAGAGCAAAAGCTCCAATAACCCCAAAGAGAAAAGATGAGCAAATGGAAATGGGTGCTCAATAGAATAAGGGCAGTGTGTAAAATCACTAGACATCTCAGAAAAAGAAAAAAAGAGAGTAGGAAAGCAATCTGTAAAAGAGACCATCTTGGAGAAGCAATCAACGACTAGATAAAGACGGAGTCAAAACCCTTCAGTATACAATCATTTAGTAAGTGAAATGGCAAACTTGAAAAAAAACTTAAGAGATATCATTTGTGCTATGTACTTGCGGTGGGGTGGGGACCTACGATGAGGCTTGGCGAGCACGAACAAGAGCATTGAGTTCCCTAACTTGGCTTCTCAATCGCTCTGGGTTGCAGAAAAAGTCCACAAATACCCGCCTTTGAAGTTCCACGTCCTTGGAGTGATGCTTCACGATCTGCAGCAATATTAGTTTTATTAAAAGGAGCAGGGTTAGGGTTTGTTCAAGTCTTTCTATTTCACTATGACACAGATGTTTCTATTTTGTGGGAGAGGAAATTAAATGAACAGATTAAGACTCGCCTCCCTTTTCTCGCGGTGCTCAAGCGTTACCTCCTCCACTGCTGTAGAGAGTTTTGAATTGATTTTCCCCATCTCATCAAGTTCTTTCATCAGCGGCTAATGGGTACATGGGAGAAAACAACATGAGTTCAACTCCAGGTGTTGGTTTAGATTAAGGACTAAATTTGGTAACAAGAGAACTCAGATTTCTTTTACCCATGGTGTCAATATGGGTTGCGCTGTAGTTGAAGACGCAAAGAGTAGTTGCTGCAAGTTCTGAATAAGGGTACACCTGCGAAACGCATATAGGCAATAGTGATATATGAGCATCGTAAATACTTGTTTCTGTGGAAGAACTTGAGGAATGTTATGAGGTTTTTGGGTGAATGGCGACTCACAGCTCGTTAATGCATCTATTTCTGTCGTCTGGAAGGGAATTCTCGAGGTCAGACTGAAGATATGACAGATCCGATTGAAGAGCAACTATCTGCTGAATGATGGCTGGAGCTGAGACATAAGTTGATAATCCGGCTTGTGCATCTATAACAGGAAGAGATGAAGAACATCAGCCTAATTTAGGTTGGGAAATATCAGACAAAAGGGAATAATTGTGTAAAAACGATAAAGTTGACTACTTGAGTGAATGCTCAAGAGATCTCTAACTCCATGTAAAAAGCTGTCACGGTCATCCACTGCTCCCTGTTCTTGGACATCAGATGCAGCTTGGATCAGCGCCAAACACCTCCCCTGGATATATTGTGAAAAGATAAATTAGTTTTCCTTATCCGGTAGTTTCAGGAAAGCGTGGACTGTAACTATGGATATGACCGTACCACACGGCTTCTTGTGGCGGAAAGGTAACCCTGGAGTTCGGATTCGATTACTTTTAGCAGAGAAAATGCTCCAAGCATGTTTTTCTTTTCTAGCTGACATGCTAATTTCAAGAACTGGTGTCTTGCAAGCTGATTCACCAGGTGATTGATGAACTGCAACAAAATATTCGGAATATCATAGACAGAATGACAAGTGGATCTTGGTATCTCAAACATGGAAAACATGCAGTCTTGTGGCCAACATACCACTTTCTGTTTACTAATATACAGTTCTTGACGCATGACCTTTAGATCGTAGTCACCTACAAGGTTATGGTGAGTAAAATCATATGAAAGCCCAAAACTATCCAAAAGCTAGAGGTAAAGAGCAAAGAGTAAATGCTGAATACCTTGCAAGATATAGGTGTCCTGGAGTTGAGCGAGCTCCCAACAAAGTTCAGGAATAGTCTAAAAAGAAGAACAGATTAAGCAAATATGTAGTTACTCAAAGAAGTGCCACCTCCTTATAGTTTAGAAACACGAAACTTGTCAAGAATTAGGTACATGAACAAACCTCAGATAAGAGTTTTTCTTCTTTCTGATAAAGGGTCGAGATTTCTTCGACTAGATCTGCGTGTTTTCTCCTGCAGAGGTAAGAACATGATCACAGGAATAAAGTATGACAAATAAAGACTCAATAATGATTTTTTCAATGTCTTGCTTTGATGTTTCGTGCTATTCTACCTTAGAGAATGTAGATCAAAATGAATATGAGCTTCAACTGATGTTACTTGAGATTTGAGTGTCAAGAGAATAGCTTGTTGTTTAGCATTCTCCACCTGGGCTTCAATCCATTGTCTCTCACTTGTTCCAAAGCTGTAGATAACAGGAAAATGCCTTTGAGAGTGAGAAAACTTGTATGCGTGGAAATTCCAAAATTTGCTATGCGATAAGTGGTTTCCAGAATTTCTCAAGTCTGGCCAAGTAGCAAGAGAGACCCTTGCACATATACATTTTTTTCTTGATTACAAGACTTTACTCCAATCTGTTACTCAAAGTGAAAGCTGAAAGTCATCCTGCCGGAGTACCACATTATACATACATGGATCGAAGCCGTTGCAGTTCAGATACACGTTGATGTTGTGACTTTTCCAAATCTGCTGCATTGTAAACCGACAAGTTATAGATGCACAATAGCTTCAAACATGTAAGACTTTATGCACCATAACAAAACATGGAATTTCTATCATACACGGGGACGTTACGTAACTGCACAAGGATATACACATTTCAGGCGAAACAACAGTGTATCTTAAAAACAAAAATCACGTTGTAGGAAAGTTACCTCGCAACATGTTTGATGTATCATCAAGACTAACCCATGAGCATTTCGATTTTCCCTCCTCTGCAACCAAACGGTATGGCCCCTGACATGATAGCAGATAATTTACATTAAACAGTGTACATAACTAGGTGCAAGATGAATAACAGTTGATACTTTCTCCATTCTCAGAAATCGTCAAATCATAGCATTTCTCACTAATTAAGGATACAATATCAACTAGCTTGACTTTTCTAAATGATGAAGAGAAACTGAAATCATCAGCAATGTATTCACCACTAATGCCACCCACTTACTGTGTCTAGCTGCTTAGCAAACCACTGATTTAGCTCCTTCGTGCACGCTGAATCTCCAGCCAAGTAGGCATGAAAATCGGAGTATGCTAAGTAGATTCCATCCTCTGCACATATGAAACATCCAATTAAGTTGGCTAAAAGAGTTGATGACAATCTTATATGATACATATTCCATGAAAAAAAATCAGTTTGAAAACTATTTTGCTAACAGAGCTGTCAAAATCCACTCCTTCGTCTATCAACCAGAAGAAGTGTCTACATAAAATACAACATGTTGCCTCCCTGAAACTCTTAACACAGATAACTAATAGAAAAGTTCTATAAATGAAATCCTGGCTACAAATAGAAACCCAATCAAACTAATCATTCTTTCAAATTAACTAATACGCAACAATCTTATGCAGCTAAAGTTCCTCATCCAAATGATGATAACTTAATAGAGTACTGCATTCAACCCAATTACAAACTTCAGCTTCGAAGCAGATTTCTAGTAGTTCACCAGATATGGAAGTAAAACCAAAAGATAGAGAAGTAATACGATGGACACCTTCGCCGGAATGATAATGCGCCAGCTCTTGAGAAGTGGAAGCCAATCTTCCTAGAACTCCATTCATCTAAATCAGCGGAAAATATTAAAAGGAAACCACAAACTTATCAAAGACCAAAAGAATTGCACATCCACTTTACAATTGTGTGAGGGCGTGTATCAAACCTGCAAATTTCTAGCAGATAAGCTGTCTTCTACAGCTGTTATCTGTCCAGTGACAGCAGAAGTTGCAGCAACTCGAGCACGTCTTCCTTGAATCAGAGCTGAAGATTGGCCAGTGAGTAAATCATACTGAGTCTGTATCCGCCTTAGCTGCCTCTGCAACTCCAAGGCTTCAGCCTTGTGCGCCAAAGTAGCATCTCTGTTGATTAAAAAGAATCTGTCAGCAGTGCTGATGTAATGATTGGTATACACGACTAGGTCAACAAAATCTAGTGCACTTATGAACACCTCTGATGGCTTAAGAAGATCTCACACAATAAGAACCTGAATGTAGTCATACTTGAAAATCCAAGTGACGTGAAACAAAGTCCCCAGATATTTCTCACAGGGAATAACAAAATACATTTATATAAATCACCACAAGGTCAAAGAAACCTAAAGCACTCATGTAAACGCCTGATGACCCAAGGAGATAAGTGACATGAAATTAAAATTCTCAACAAAATTACCCCACTTATCACAAGGAAAAAAGAATATTTAATAGAGCACCATAGGTCAATTAACTTAGTGTACACACGATATACACCTAAGGAGATCTCACGCAGTAAGAAACTTGTCCAAGTGACGTGAAATCAAATCTTTGGCAAAAAATTCTCAAGAACCTTGCAATAGTACAGATTTCTCTTAAAGCATGAAATAGAAAGTACAGAATCGCATGTGAGATATGAAGGTCTAACCTTACTTCTTTTATGCTTTCTTCTGCTCCAAAAACCGCCTCCTGGTTATTTCTCCTGGAAGAAAATGCTGATATGCTATCATAGGCCTGGTCTAGATCCTCACCCTGGACCCATGAAAAAAGAAATGCACCATAAGAAGGCAAGGAAATATCATCTTAAGACGGTGTCTGATGTGTTCTCTCAACGCCAAGAAAAAACATAAGCAGAATGGCATGAGGAGTTACCTCTAAGAGCTTCCCTTCTCTTTGAAATTGCTCATATCTGGATTCAGAAACAAGAGAACAACCCATTAACCACTGATAGATGAATTTACTACATAGGGAGAAGCATCTTGCAGTATAACCACCAAAGTACATGACAAAGAATAGCTAAGATGGAAGCTTTCCATTCACAAAATTCCTCAGGGCATATACAATGGAAAACCTAAAATGCAGCTCAATGAGTACATGCTAGAGAGCACAGGGACTTTAATGGCAGAGGAACTGTATCTGAATCATTGTTACTATGTTCCACAAACCTAGAATGCAGCAAAGCATTGATCAACCAGAGATTAAGCTAGCTAGCAACAATAATCGAAAGTGTAACCACAAGGCTTATACTAATTGCGACAATACGAACTTCATCAGACTGGCATAGACCTAATTGCAACAAATTCAATCGAATCGGGAAAAAGCAACATTGAGAAGCGAAACATTCGAGTAGTCGAAGCAGGAAGAATGTGAATCGTGAATGAGAGCGGGAAAGAAAACGCACAGGGAGAGCTCGGCGAGAGAGAGGACATTGGAGGGGCGAAGAGAGGAACAGATCCAGTCGAGGATAGGGCGGGCATCGTCGTACTGGAACGGCCATTCGAAGCTGTCCGGGTCCAACTTCCCGGCGCCTTCGTAACCTAGCTCCGCCACCAGAGAGCACAGTCTCGCGCCGCTCATCTCCGATTTACTTATTCCGCCGGCCAGATCGCACTTATTCTTCAGCGCCGGTGGTCGTGGGAATACGATGCCTCGAAATGAAATTTGAAATTCTTTCTGTCATCTCTTTACACGGTGTTTTTTTTTTTAAACTCAATTTTGAAAGCTATTATGAAATTACAAGTTTAATTTTCTTCTTTTCTTATTGCTCATCTCTTGCTTATTTACTTACTGAACTTTAGCTTATTGTCTTTTTAATTGATTTTAGTAGTTTAAGAAAACAAAAACACCTTTAAAATAAAAACTATTCCACTTTATATTCATTTAAATATCATACTTATAATGCGTTATCGTTTAGTATTTGTGAATTCGATCTCACGTATATTACCGCACATTTCACTATATATATATACTAGGTGATAACTTGGTGATAACTTGCGTCCTGCGCAGGGCAAATAATTTATTTAGTTTTGTATAACTAAAAAATTAAAGCATATTAAAATATTTTAATCTAGTTTTTTTATATAATAAGTTGTTATGTTGACAATATAGTATGTTTAAAAAAAATATTCTCCAATAAAAGAAACAAAATTAAGCAAAGTAGTAATTGAATGTGTATAATATTAAATCATAGTAAATTTAGATTTCGATTAATTATTTTGTATAAAATTTTAGGAAATGAATCATAACAGAAAATGTATTATAATTTTTTTGTTATATTAAAAATTAAATATTATATTTTTATGTATATCATAAATTGTTTGTAAATTTTAATTTTGTTTAATTATTTTGTATAAAATTATTAGTTATTAATTTTTTTTAAAAATGAATCATAACAGAAAATAAATTATAAATTTCATGAGAATGAATTATAATTTTTTAAAAAATTAATAAATGGATAATAGCATATAAGGTCATTAGTTTATTGAAATAAGTCTTTTTTAGAAGGTTGGTGAGAATGAATGTGGTGGTGACACATCAGCAAAATGGCAGCAATGTAAATATTTTTAAAAATAAGGATACTCTCTAAAAATGCTTTTTAAATAATATATAGGAGATATATATTTCATTTTGCATTTGCGATATTAAGTATTAAAACTTGAGCTACAGAGAAGGTGATGTAAGTAACGCCATTTATGGTGGTTCTCTGAATCAAAAGTAAAGTTTTCCATCGTATTTGTAATGTATACAAAATCGTTTGTCTCGAGTATGTGTGTAACGATACGAATATAATTTTCTAGTATGGAGTTATCCGTGGAAATGTTTATCATCGTGATTCCATGTGGTATGTGTGTTGTAGATTGTTAGATTTGTCTGGATGGATGATAGATTATCATTTGTATTAACTATTAAGATAAAAAATCAAAGTATCTTATAATAAATTGATAATGTTTATGATATGACCTACACACACTCGCAAAAAACAAATAGCATTGTTTGACTGTTTTTGGCATTAATGGCTCCAATGGTAACCACTGCAAAAATCAATAGAAGAAAAGAAATAGATACATAATTTCATTCGATATATTCTCCTGCAAAACAATACATAAATTTGTTCTTTAAAGATTGTTCGAATTCTTTAGCTTTTTCAGTGATTAAGAAATATATACTGACGGAAACTTTTGTGAGAGTGGTATATGCAGTCTGTCCAGTTACTAGTCTGGTTTCGATTCAGTATGCGTTCATATGTATGAGGATACTGGCCGGTCCGTTGTAGCCATTGGCCAGTAAGTTGACAACAAATTATAAAGTTCATAAAATATTATATTCTTTTCTTATTTCTACTGCTACGGGAATCTTAAATTAAAACCCATCTTGTTTTCCCTAATTGATAAACCATTTACGCCTCTAAATGTTCACTCCATTGTAATAGAAATTATGTATTACTCCTATCCGTATCCGCGCTACAAAGTGAAAAAAGTAGAAGCTAGTTTAATCAAAATATAGTGGCATGATGTCTTTAACTGAGCTTTAGACTTTAAGAGTGCTACGTTTTAACGCCTTCTCTCTTTCCCTAATTATAAAGCGTGGCTCTATCTTAAAGCTTTAACGACATTTGATTGCCATAATATCACCACTTTTGTCTCTCTTTTTTTTTTCTTTTGAACACACACTTTTCCCTTTATTTGAACGTGTATTTTCTTTTCTTTTGTTTTTTCTAAAAGATTAATAAAAAGACGAGCAAATTTTATTACGAAATAGCAGTAGTTTGTTTTCGTAACCTGAATTTAAATAGTTGTGACTTGTAACCTAAGAAGAAAGACAAGGCTGCTGTTTTATTAATAACGAAGCCAAAGCTGTAACAGAGAATTACATATACTGATTGATATACACGCCCAACATTATGTTATATACTTTAACGTTATATAAAGTCATTTTGTTATATTAGCTCAAATTTTTGTTGTCAACGGTTGAAACTCAAATTTTAAAATATGTATATATATGCGAATGCTTTTATGATAGGCGTACTATAGAAAAGTTATTAACAAATCGGGAGAAAAATGCAAAAAGGCTATCTCTCTCCAAGAAAATGAATGAAACTATGGCAATATAAGCATATTTTCTTCAAAATTCATCCAGTCCACGAATTCCAAAAAAATTACCATCAGTATACAGTGAAAAGTGAAAAAAAAAATTGAGGAGAAATCGACAAGACAACGCTTTTATGAGTATGTGTTAAAAAAGTATCAGCAATGAAAGAAGGAAAAAAAAAAAAAAAAAAAAAGCGAAGGGGATTATCAATCAGACAATCACACCATATATGGTAGACATCAATTCAAAATATAAATGATATTTAAAAAAAAAAAAAAAGGTTCAAAAATTCCTAAATCTTTAAGTTCCAACGCAAAGATAAGCCAATCCATCGGATTAGAAACTATTGCAATCAAATCCGTCTAATCGGAATCAAAACGGATACTAATCCAAAAAGAAAAAAAAAAAAAAAAAAAGACAAATCCCAAAGCGAGTACATGATACATTTCATAGTTCATAACAACGATTCTGGCGGATCTGATCGTGTTCGGTTTTGTGCTTTATGTTGCATTTCCTAGTTCATCACAATTCATCCATAGCCATCAACGTGACAGTCAGCAGTGTTCAGCTCTTGCGCTACCGATGGTTGTCCTCCTCAAAATTTGTCCATCTCCATCCCTTTATTCCATTTAGGTTGAGTTTTAGGGTCGATTGTTCAGCTATAATTAAATTGGCGGATACTATTTTTGTAAATTATGTTATTACAGGATCAAGAAATTCTTTTTGAATGTAAACGTGTGCATTTGGCAAAGAAAAACGTTTTATCTAGACAATAAACCTCATACCTACACACTTCACAAGAAAAGAAAAAAACTGAAAAGCGAACGGACTACTAAACTATTTTTAAAATTTGCAAGATAATTTATAAAGTGATTCAATTAAATCATTTTTCAGTTATTGAGCTAAAATATCAGAAGATGCTAAATTTTGTCCCTTGTCATTTAGATTCATTATCTGATTTTTATCAAGTCTTTAATATAGTCCACTCTTTTTCAAACCACAAAAAGGAAAAAAAAGGTAGAGAGGTAGCTCTCTGTCACAAGTCAAACTTTCTGTAGATGAAGAAGCTAAGCTACTATTCAACATTCCCCTCCTCAGCTTTCCCATCCCTAACCTCTCACCAAATCCAACAGTTACACTACCGAAGCAGTACAAATTTAGACATGTTCAGCAAAATACTCCCCAAAGAAGTTGCAAAACAAACTTTTTTTAGTTGACGTAATACAATATGGCTCTCTTTTCCCAAAGCTACATCATAGCTTATCCTTTAGAATTCATCTCCTTTTTCCTAGGCAAAAATACATACATAATTTCACAAGCATATGATCTTTTAAATATATAATACTACTATATTAGAAAGAAAAAAGAAAAAAAAAAACACAAGGTGCTGTCTGACTCAAATCTCTCACGCTTGTGGCTTCAAAGCACCCGTGTCGGCAAAAAACACCTTGAAATGCACCCAAACCCACCACCTCCCCTTCTCTGCATTAAATTTCATTCAACCTTTATCAAATCAATCTTTAACATAACCTTAAACAACCTTGGAAGCAGTTTTAAGATAACCTTAATAGTAGGCGTCGAGGGGAAAGGGTTAGATATTTGGGAGGAGGGGGGGGGGATGAAAGAAAGACGTACCCGGCGACGAGGAAGGAGGATCACGGCCGGAGCGACGAGATGGTGGTTGTCGTAGAGATCGCCGGCGAGGTAAAGATCGCGATCTTGAGGGTAAGGAGCGTAGTGGAGAAAAGAAGGCTGCTGAGTGGTTGCTGTCTCGAAACACTGAGTGAATGGAACGGCGTCGTTCCAGTCCCAGCTCCCAAACGCCGGTACGTGTCCCCTCCTGCAGTACTCTCCTCCTCCGTATTCCTGATTGAAAAAAGAAAAAAGTTAAAAACTTTGTATACCCAAAAAGAAGAAGAAGAAAGAAGAAAGAGAAAACAGGAGCTTACGTAGTCCATGGCTGTTGTGGCGAATGAGTTTGATGATGTTAGATCTCTCTGCTTCAAGGAATCTAAATAGAGAGTGAAAGAGAGAGAGAGAGAGAGAGAGACTGGCTTCTATTAAATGGCCAGATGGGTTTTTTTACATTACTCAACACTCAGACAAAGTTGTCTTAAAAGTCTACTTGTAGGAGAGAGAGAGAGAGTAGAGAGACTGTGTCTGTGTCTGAGCAGAGAGAGAGAGAGAGTGTGTTTTTAAAATTTTCAGTAGGGTAAGTGAATAATAAAATTAAAGTTGGCTTAGCTACTCTTCTTCCTCTTCTTTTTTTTACTTTTTAACAAAATTCTACTGTTTTCTTTTTGTTTTCTAATCTCTTTTTTTCATTACTTTAAATCTTTTAAATGTTACTCCTTTTTTTATTATTCTGTAGGCAAAAGAGTTTGTTTTTACATGAGTTTAAAAAAAAAAAAAAAAACTGTTTTATTTTCATGGTTGACAAGTAAAAGAGAGACCTGGCGTAACTTACACTAATAAAATAAATAAGAAAAGTTAGATTGACCAAGTTTTATGGCCTCTAAAAGCCGACTTATGCATTCAAGTTTATTACTTCTTTACTAATGTTACTGTTCTGTGTAGGAAAAAAAAACTATACATATTCCTGCATTTTTTTGTGGAGCAGATAACATTAATGATCTTTTATCGGAATATCCAATTTGAAAAATGAATTTTTGTTTTTTTTTGAAAGCGAAAATTTGAGAGACAAAAGAGTTAATAAAGGAGCTTTAGGGAGAAGGGGCCACATGCAACATTACCTCTGTTATGAAACTTTGTGCTCTGTGCAGTGTGCAACCAACATTGCCACGATTCCAAGCAATCCCATTTATTATCTTTTGTCAATTTCTCTCCCTTTTTGCTTATAAAATTCCATCTTTACAATAAATATGTCTCTAATTTTTAAAATATTTTTATCAGTAATTTTATTTGACAGAGAGACAGGTGGGGTTAGGTCAAAATTACTGAAAGGGTTCATACCAGCATAATAAATTGCAACTGCTCATTGCAGCCTTTGAAATTGAGAAAGCTGTTAAAAACATATTTCAACGGAATGGCTTCTCATTTATGTAATTAATTTTTAGTAAGGAGGGCAGTTAACATTAGAGAAAATCTGGTACTGTAAATTCATAAAAATGAATATTAATTTCTCTGAATAAGGAGAACTTTCCTCCAATCGAGCGAACATCATTGGAAAAATTATCATGTATTCGCCACTTTCAAAAGCTATTAATAATTTTTAGAATTTTTTGTTGAATGGCTGTTCTAATATGTAAGCTTTTAAAGATAACAAAAATAATGAAAACGTTTGGTAGTTTGTAGAAATATTATATTAAAGTTAAAACTCGATGGATGCAATACTTCTGAAAACCCATAACTCGTAGTTAGGAATTGGAATGTAGACCTTTGAGACTAGTATTTTATTTAAAGATATCGTGCTGTTGAGGTCTTTAATTAATTTGCTTGGCCTACTCTACTCTAAAGTCTAAACGTTCGACATTTCTATCATTAGTCTTTTCTATGTTTCTATCATTAATCCACCGGGTTTATGTTCTTTTGCAGTCAATTCCCTTTTTCTCCTTACCAATGAAAATGCCTAACTATTTACATTCTGCATCAAAATTGTTTAAAAATGATAAAGTTTTCCACGAAAAACGTTAGTTTGTGACTTAGTTTGGTTCTCTAAAATGTATTAGGCATTTAAAACCTAACACTATTTAGATGTGTTATTCTCTAAAATGAGCAATGTTACATCACGATAGTGTTAGGTTCTAGAGGTCACGAGTTTTGATTGTGGTCAAGGCACAATACTATTGTGCTTCTTTATGCAACCTAAAATCTATTTATAGTCTGACTAATCCTAATACCGAAACACGTTGCAAATACAAAATTAAATAATGTAAAATAAGAAAATATAATACTATTTCACATGATAACATCAACCTTAACGACTTGTTGTAAAAAAAACACCAAAAATGTTTACTATGAAAAATAAAACATTAAAACCAAAACGAAAAAACAAAGTCGAGAAAATCTCGTTGTTCCATCAAATCTCTGAACGAAGATATATATTTGAATTTCTTCCCTTTTCTCTTTTCTTCAAATGGCTCGGATACCTCTAAATTTGGTCATTTGTCTTCACTGATAAAAAAAATGTCATTTGTGTTGTGTTTTTTTCTAACATTTGTTGGCATATGAATACTTTGTTTTTCGTAACGCTAACATAATTTATTTGCTTTGTAAAATTTTAGGTAAAATAGCGATCTGCATGCGCAACATCGGCGTGGCTGACCTCACAATATACATTAAAACCACTAAACCCTGTATTTACCAACGATTGAAGAATACAATTGGTAGACCGAAGAATCGTCGTGGACTAGTCTGTGCCACGAATATGACTATAGGGACTGAAATTCTTTTTATTTTATTTTAAAAGAACAGTATTATTTAAAATTAGAAGAGAGAAAGGAGATTGAGAATCTGGAGATCTGGATTCTCTCAACACACGGAGAGAATGAAGGGAAAGGCTAAACGTCTACGCGACTCTAAGGACAATAATGGGTCAAAGGCTATTTTTTCAACTTCATATTAACATTTGTGAGCAACTCTGAAATGTGCAGTAAACTTTTTACGCTTCTTTTATTTCAAAAGCATGGGACTCGATGGTTAAAGGCCTAGGAGAGAGAGAGAGCTAACTTGATATATATTCTCTTTCTTCCTTCTATATCTTGTCCTATTCTCTTCTGCTAACTGATGTTCTTACTTGCTTTGTGGTTAAAGTAGCTAATAACTGTTGTTGACAATAATAATATTTATTAAAAAGGGTAGCTGACTGTTTTTTTTTTTTTTTTTTTTTTTTACTACTACTGTTTTGTTTTTGTTTATTGGCGATCTTTCTTATTTACGGACTTCGGAAATTCTTTACAAGGCCACGAGAGTTTGACATAGCCAGCCCTACTTGGGCTCAAATCAGGCCCACTCTACTATATCAGCGATGTTAATTAATATTTTTCAAATAAGAACAACTTACAAAAGTTATGCAATGCGCCAGTGTAATAAATACCGTTGAATTTTCTTCTACTATTTATAATAATAAAAGATTTGTGGGCTGGAGATTGTGTAATGGATAGGGAGAATTGGAAAAGAAAAGAAAAAGAGTAACCAATAATAAGAACCCCAAAAGTGAAGTAAGAGAATCCAATCCCGTGACTGATGCAATAATCCAATCTGGTTCACGGGTTTCTTCAACACTTAGTTATATATACACCTTCTCGTGCACATTCAATTTGACACCACAAACACAACAAGTATATAAAAGAAGAGAAGAAGATAAAATGAAGGCGGCTTTCGTTGTGATGATAGTGGTGCTGATGGCCATTTTAGTAGAGAGGTCAGTGGCGATTGACCTCTGTGGCATGACCGAGACAGAGTTGAATGAGTGCAAACCAACGGTGACCAAGGAGAGTCCAACGAGCCCATCACAGCTTTGCTGCAACGCTATGCAACACGCTGACTTCGACTGTCTTTGCGGCTACAAGCACTCTCCATGGCTCGGTTCGTTCGGTATTGATCCCGAGCTCGCTATTGGACTCCCAACCAAATGTGGTCTGGCCAACGCCCCAACTTGTTAAAGCTGCCTGTGTGCGCTTTTCTTCTTGTCTAATATCGTGTGTGTGTTTCCTTGTTTTTTATTAATTAATCAACTATTTATAACTATCTTTTTGCGTTTATCGGTAAGCCCAAAAGGATGGTCAAAAGAAAAGAGAACCAATTAAAAAACTTCACAAGGCCCAAAAAAACCCATACAGAATTGTGTTGGACAAGACCACATAATGGCAATTTCGAAAATAGAACCAATAAGCGATACCACAAAATAGCACAAACCTAGAGGCCTATGGTTTCACTAACCCCGACACAATATTCAACCCACCAAACGAAGATTTAACAACTAACATAATCGAAATTTTTCTCTAATTCTTAAATAACCTTATCTAACCAAATTCATTTTAATTTGAAACGGACGATTCTATCCCTAGTACGAATCCAGCAAAAAAGACAAAGAAAACACATCCACAGATACGAATCATACGATTATGGAAAATAGTTTAAGATAAGCTAAATCAACAACGCATAATATCCGAGATTTTTGTTTTTCCTTCACCAAGTGTTTGTCAAAAGGGTGAGATTAAACTCAACAAAAGTCATTAGCTAATCGATCCGGTTTACTAATACCGGATTCCACAAAAGACAAAAGAAAAGCAGGAAACGAAAATAGGATAATAGAGAGAAGTTTGTTCAGAAACCGACGAAAAATCAGATCCGACGACAGTTAAGCCTCTTTGTTTTCGTCGTTCTCGGTCTTCTTCGCCGGAGAGGTGAAGATCCAGGTGAAACCAAAGGGATCTGTCACTTTCCCCTTGACTCCACCGTCAGCTTTCACCTCTGAGACCTCCTCCACTTTAACAGCTCCGGCGGCAACGGCTTTCGCAACAGCAGCTTCAGCGTCATCCGTCTCGAGGATCGAAAGCATAGTCCCAGTCTTTGCACTGAACAATGAGTTAAACCAAGTCAAATCTAGCGGATCGTGTTTATAGAAGCAGAACAATCATCCTAGAAACGGCTTCTAAACATAATATACTCTCAGATACTCCTCATTTCACAAGTTAAAATCCAGATCTTAAAACGAAATCAAACGATAAACAAATAAAACCCTAAAAACTGAGAAAACATGGAGAAAGAGAGGGAGAGAAAGCGCTTACTCAGAACCAGAGTTAACGGAGACGTCGGAAACAAGGATGGTAGTGCCAGCGAGCTTGATCTCAGCAGAGAGAAGGTGAGGGAGCTCTTGGTCAGCCTTGCGCTTAGGGTAGAGAGAGTGTCCGGTCTCTGTAGCACCAAAGGCGGATTTGTAGAACGCAACAGCATCGCCGACCTTTTGAGCCTCCACGATCAGCTGGGGCTTAAACGCCGTGAAGGTAACAGGCTTCTCCACCGCAGCGCCATTAGCAGCAGCAACCTCTTCCTGAGACATCGTTACAGAGAGGGGGGGGAAAAAAAGCTAAAGAAGAAAGAGAGCGAGAGATCGAAGAAGAAAAGATTTGTTTGTTTGGTAGAGGAAAAAAATGCAAATGGCGTGTGAAAAACAATCTAGAGACACTGAGGGATATTTATTTTGGAAGCGGAGAAGCGGAATCGTTTCGTAGTCTGACGAGGATTCAAATGGGATGTAACAATTGTGCTCACGTCCGGTGATTACCCTTACTTTTCGTTTTATTTACGAAAGTATGCCCCTACTATCCTTTCATTAACCATCTCCTTCCTACCCTCCTCTCTATAGGGCTATGTGTCTCGTCCGCGTGTCTCTTCAATTTTAACCGTTTGAAAATTTAATATTAATTATTAAAATTAATAAAATTCTGAAGAAAAGCATTCGAATAAAAAAGAAAAAAAGTCACATGCATATTTGTTTTTTTTTTTTTTATCTATTTCAATTAGGAAATAAGAAAATGTTGTCTTTGTACGTAATGGAATCAAATATAGTTGGTTTGTTATCCTTATCCAACCGAATGGTACAGTTAAAATTTCTCCTATCCAGTCCAAATTGGTTAAAAATACAGTAAAACTTCTATAAATTAATAATATTGGGATTTCGAGTTTCTATTATTTTATAGAATTATTAATTTATCGATAAATTAATAGTTTATTAATTTATAAAGATATTTTCGATTTGAACTTTTAACTTTCATCAAAAAACAATACAAAAATGTTTTCAACAATGTAAAATTTATTCAAAAAATATAATATAAATAAATTTAAAAGATAAGTCAAACAATATTTATAAACTTGAAACAACAATATAATCACATTTTACTATATTACATTATTTATATATACATAAATGTATAACTATTAATTTATATAATTATTGGAACCATATTTTTATATAGAAGTTCAAAAAAAATTATTATCTTATTATCTTATCGAAATTTGCTAATTTTTATACTGGCACAACTCGGGACCGGCAAATTTTATTAATTTATAGTGATTATTAATTTATCGAGTATTAATTTATAGAGATTCTACTGTATGTACTACCGTCTGGCTTCGCGGCTAATATTAATATATATTTTTCTTCAAATATTTATAAAGGAATATATAATTCATCTTCAAATTATAACAAACGAAAATGGATCTGCATAGTTTATGTATGTTGGGCTGATGTATAACTAAATGAAGGAGATTGAACAACAATTTGCCATATCAACCAACCAAACTACGATTATATACTGAACAACATTTAAGTACACACATTCTCTTACGTGCAAATCTTCTCTTGCTAGTAACAAGGAAAAGATATTAATACGCGATTTCTTCAAGAACTTGGAGCGTCTTCTGGTGAACCTGTGGCACAAGGGAAAGACACAAACAGAAGCTGAAGCTCTAATGAATGCAAAGAAAAGAGACTTTGTCTGCAAATGTTTGGTGAGTGAATAAAGCAACTCACCCATTCCAGATGTTGTGCCGTGATACCAGAGACATTACCCGAGTATATACTTCCTAGTACCTATCAAGATTGGATTAAAACATCACACAAAATTGTCAAAACTCTATTCCTATCATATGTTGGACAAGCTGATCTGTTAAAACATACCTTTGTGACAGTCTCTAGAAACATTCCTGGCCTTACTGGTAACGGTTTTCTTCCTGTAACGCTTCCCTGGTTCGCATCAAGTAGGCCAAGTTAGAAGAAACGAAGACTTATCTTTTGGTCCAGTGCCTACTCAGAAAGTTTGCTCTTTTAACTGAAAATGTGTTAGTTGGTGATCATACTTACCCTTCCATTTAATCCACTCTGTCTTCTTCCTTGTGTAGAAGAATCCTCTTCATTGCTAAGATCATCTGCACCTTCATCTTTCCCTTGCATTACATTCTGGATCATTTGCTGCACAGTCTTTCCAGGTTTGAGAGCTACCAATTTGGTTAAGAAATTCACCTGTTCGACGATCATGCAACAAGTCATTGTATTTCAATGTTTAAATTATGTTCATAAAGACGGCAGCGTAATAGACATAATAAACGTCTCAGAAACCTCTGATTCAGGCAGAGTAGAGAAACCTCGGTCATTTCTCTCATCAAGTATACCTCCTCCCATCATGTTTCGCGCTTCCTCTCTGATCAAAACAAGCCTCGCTAGTAGTTTCCGATCCGGAACAACTGGCCTTGTTTCCATGGTCTGCAAAAATTCATCAGTCTTGTTCACATTCGGAGATAAGGTACCTCTAATACAAATATATATACCTAACCAAACACAATACCTCTAGCAAGTCATCAGCTTGATTAGCTATGTCATTCAGATTTGCTCCGGGTAAATGAAGTTTAGTACCGTCCTTACTTTCAAAAGCCCCACCACCTGCGGCTACCCTCCGCAGGAGCTCTTGTCTACTTTCCTTTTTAGGGGTTCTACAGAGTAAACCAATCACTTGGACCTAAATAAACAGAAACGCTTAAGTAAAATTTACAAAAATGAATGAAGCTGGTGGAAAGTCTTGAAAGTAAGAAGAAACTGATGTAAATATATTACTCACATGAGGAGGGCATTTTTTAGTGAGATGGGATAAGACAGTCTCCTTGACGACCTCTAGCAAGGACTTCCTCTGAACTTAAAACAAAAATTAGTTAATTTCGTTGATCTTGTTCCCCATCTTAAGTTACAGAACTAACACAGAATCGGCAAAGGTAACAATAGCCTTCAAATCCAGTCAAAACATTACATTGCAAAGCAATCTGAGTTACAAACTCAGGGCACTTCACAAATCTCTTACTGGCAACGATTCAGAGGGAAATTGCAGAAATGGGTAACCTTATCGTCTTGGTCTTTGTCGGCGAGTTGGATCATGTAATCGAGAGCCATCATAAACCCTGACTCCATTTCATCAACCCTTTTCCCTATAACTCCTTGTGCCGCCAATTCTACAGCAACGTTCTCGGATGCTTCGTTCATCTTCATATCTTGCAACTACACATAAGGGGAATTTACATGTGAAGCCATTACAGAACCAAGAATTCCCATAACGATTCTATGAAGAATTTCCCCAGAAAAAAAGACAAAGCCTAACGCCATTAAGTTGTTCGACGAAATGCCAAGCTCAGGGAAACGACACAAAAGCTAAGCCCAGATGAAACATAACTCGATGGAAACGTAGAAATACATACGAGGGTTATCATTTCTTCGAGAACGGACGTGACTTGTTCGCCTCCTTTAAGCAGAGCCTCATACTCAGATGCATCTAACTTATCCTCGACATTTGTTTTACTTTGATGTGTTCCGTATCTTTCGAACAGTTCCTCGTCGGAATATCCACCTCCTACCTCGTAAGGGGCGCAAAATTGAACTAGGCGCTTCAATTTCTGGGTTTGCTTTGGACGGAACGAACAAAAGGAGAAAGGAATAATCGATGGAATCAGAGGTTCTAATTTCGAAGGTGATGGGGAGGAGGAAAAACGAAGATGAATAGACTGTAACATACTTTGTGTTCTCGTTTCGGATTCAAAATTTTGAGTTTATGGGTTTAAGCAAAGGAAGAAATGATGAAGAGTACGAAGAAGACGAGGAGGATAAAAACTTAAAAAGGATAAAAGGCAATTTGTTCGATCGACACAGGAGAAAAAATATATTAACGACACGGGATTAAAAGTCACGCGCTCTACCACTGAGCTAAGACGGCTTGCGTGACCTTTATTTATTAATAATAAAAATATTTTATCTCAAAGAAACCGAACCACTTCACAAATAATATTGTTTGGTTCTCAATATTGGTTTTGATACACAAGATCAGGTTTCAATTATGGAAATCTTCAGAGCCGATCAGCAACCATGTGGATGAAGCATGGAGGGGTCCAAATGACATAATGGTGTTTTATTATTCGTATCAAGTTCAAAGCCTTTTTATACCTACTTAAGAAAAAGTCGAGTGATCATGTTAATAAGAATGCCATATAAATTTCTAAATAGGATGGTGTTAATATTTTGATATAAACTAATAAGATGAAAACCCATGTTTTAATGTTTAAAGTAATCAATCTAACCCTGATATTCAAGGTAAGACATAATCGCTTATCAATAAAATTTCATTTTCTTGAAGTGAGCAAGCCATAAAGCATGGCAAGGATTGCTTCATATTGGCTCAATTATTACAAAATATCTCTTTCTTTCTCATTAACCATGTCTGGCACATGCTTTATTTCCAAATCTTCTTTTAGGTGTAGCTTTATAGTACACCATTGCAATCAAATTTTTTTTCCATGCCTAGATAACACACACGTTATCTTATATTAGAGGTTTATATTCAATTATTAGTACTTAGAGTAGAATATTATAATTAACCTACAATTATATTTCGTCAAGATAATGATCTGATCAAACTTTAACTAGCCAAACTAACTTATCTCTTGTTAAAATTATAGTTTGGCTAGAGATTAATAGTATATAATAATTTGTTTGTCCTTAGAATATTTTTAGTCTCTAACTCTCTACACATCAGCTTCCATATGGTACAACAAAATGAGATGAGACCGAAAAAGAGAAAATAATTAGGCAGTCATCCAATTAAAGAATTAACTTCCTCTTTAGATTCATTTCAAAGAGAGAAAAAATAATATGTATTAATGCAAAACGAAATTTTTAGTTTCTCTCATTGATCAATATGCATATTGATATGCATCTTGATAACAAAAACATTTACTCAATTAATTTTATAAATTAAATCAAGTTTGATTGGTAACGTAATTTTCTGGGAAGGCTGCCGACTTTGTGTGATCACATGGGAGAAAATGTAGATTCGTGCTCATTTTGCAAGAAAGTCGACATACATATTAGAAATACGAGAGATCATTCATAAACTAAAATTCAAAACATTATCTAAAATTATATATATAATCTAACAACAACAGTTATATTTTGCAGATTTTTAGTTTTAGAATTCAAAAAGCAAAAGGTAAATTAAAGAAATTTTATGAAGAATGTAAAAATTCCATTCAACTCATAAAACAATATAAATGTTATTATGATCTAACAGTGTATATGGTTGTATATTAATGATGAATGGTATTTTTGCAATATACCCTATGCTTTTTTGAATTCCAAAATTAGAAAACATTGTGACGGATAAAAATACTAAAGTCAAGAAAGTTTGAATTTAATGAACTGAGTTTGAAATTTCCCAATTTAAAATGAAATCCACCTTTGGATGAATAATAACCAATTACTCAAAACGACCGTTACATTTGCCTCCAAACAGTAAATTAGGCGTAACTTCGTAATCCCGTATTTACCCTCGCGAGCGTCACGAGGAATCGTTGGAGGAAAGGGGCATAACCGGAAATTACACAAAATCCCAAGCGACAAAATGGACCCCACCATGCGCAAGTGAGATGGGCCCCTCACAGGTCACAGTTTATTGCCCACACAAATAAAAGGTGATTGCGAAATTTAAAACGAAAAAGCTCGAAGGGGGCAATTTGGTCATAATTTTGAATTCTTTCTCTCCCCTTCCCACTGCCAGCTCTGCTTAGCTTCTCTACTTCTTCTTCTCCGTTTCCGTTTCACAGTCACAGAGAAAGGTAGAAGAGAACGAATCGGATTGATTGGTTCGCTTCAGAGATCGATCGGAAAAGTAGAGAAATGTCAGGTTTCGTCGGGATTTTGGTATCGGATCCATGGCTGCAGAATCAATTCACGCAAGTGGAGCTCCGGAGTTTGAAATCTCACGTACGTACGTCCGATCCATTGGAAGAGAAGAAATCTCCATACGATTTTTGGTATTCATTTGATTTCTCATTGATTTTCGATCTGATTCCGTCATTTTTTTCCAACTTGTGTACAGTTCACGAGCATGAGGAGGGAGAGCGGGAAGCTGACTGTGTCGGACCTCGCGTCAAGGATGGGGAGATCAAAGGTGGTTGGAGATCAGAACCTCAGCAGTGAAGAAAGAGCGTCTCTGATCCAAAGTTTCCATCCGAACTTGAATGATGAAGTCGATTTCGAGTTTTACTTGAGGGTCGGTATCGTTTCTCTGAAAATCCTGCTTCCACCTCTACAGATCTTTGCGTTGGAAGATTTCTGGTGATGTGTGATTGCTAACTTTTCATAATTGCAGATTTATCTTAATCTTCAAGCCCATGTGAACGCCATAATCGGAAGTGGCGTGAAGAATTCGTCTGCGTTTCTCAAGGCAGCTACGACGACTCTGTTGCATACTATCAGCGATTCTGAGAAGTCCTCTTATGTCGCTCATATCAATAATTACCTCTCTGGAGATGAATTCCTCAACAAGTACCTCCCGATTAACCCTTCCTCTAATGATCTCTTCGAAGTGGCGAAAGATGGTGTTTTACTTTGGTAAGCATCCCCTCTCTCTCTCTCTCTCTCTCTCTCTCTCTCTCTCTCTCTCTCTCTCAGATTCTATGTTTCATGAATGTTTTCTTTCTTCTCTTGATGATAAATGTTCTGGCTTTATCTCTGATGTGTTGTAGTAAGCTTATAAACGTGGCGGTTCCTGGGACGATTGATGAACGGGCAATTAATACTAAGAGTATGCTTAATCCATGGGAGAGAAACGAAAATCATACGCTTTGCCTTAACTCTGCCAAGGCCATAGGGTGTACAGTGGTTAACATAGGAACCCAAGATATCATTGAAGGAAGGGTATGTGAATCACTTACTACCACTATCCTTCACATTTCCTGACATTTTGGTAATGGTTATGACTAACGCTTCTGTTTCTCTGATTCAGCGTCATCTTGTGCTCGGTGTGATTTCTCAAATCATCAAGGTGAGGCTCTAATGCTGCTACTGCTGTTTTTTTTCTTTTAAGACAATGTGTAATTAATCTTCATTGTGACTGTCCTGTCCTGTGTAGATACAATTGCTAGCAGACCTAAACTTGAAGAAAACTCCCCAGCTGGTGGAGTTGGTCGATGATAGCAAGGTAAATCGTCCTTACCCTGTTGTTTAAAACAAACAACCAAGAGCGTGTTTCTTAAAAAAGTTTTTTCTTGTTCTATTTTCTCATTTTCTGTGATCAACAGGATGTGGAAGAGCTGATGAGTTTACCACCTGATAAGATCTTATTGAGATGGATGAATTTTCAGTTAAGAAAATCTGAATACAAGAAAACCGTCTCAAACTTCTCCTCTGATGTAAAGGTATCTAAAGTCTGATATCAAGTTATGCGTTCTCCAGTTGGTTGGTTTAACCAAAATTTTCTAGTAAATGCTCCATAGAATCTTTTCTATAGCTTATGATATATGGTTTTCTGCAGGATGCTGAAGCTTACACTCATCTATTAAATGTCCTGGCACCAGAGCACAAGAATCCATCAAAGTTAGCAGCCAAAAACACATTTGAGAGAGCAAAACTTGTTCTCGAACATGCAGACAGAATGGGATGCAGAAGATATTTGACCGCGAAGGATATTGTTGAAGGTTCCCCGAATCTTAATCTTGCTTTTGTAGCACATGTTTTCCAGCACAGGTGAAAGAAACACTTAAATGTCAAATGTAGTTCATGTCCTAAGGAACATTTTAGTATATCCACCCTTGTATGAATTTAACAAATGAGAACTATGTTTTTTCTTTATTCGCAGGAACGGGCTTTCAACCAAAACAAAACAGATATCTTTTCTCGAAACTCTAGCCGATGACACTCAAATATCAAGAGAAGAAAAAGCATTCCGGTTCTGGATCAACAGCTTTGATAGTTCCGTATACATAAACAACGTCTTTGAAGATCTGAGAGATGGGTTAGTATTTCAGCGTTGAGTAGAAGAAATGTTAATAGAACGCGGAATGTATTTTTAACACTGTGTTATGGTTTCGGCAACAGGTGGATACTGTTGCAGACACTCGACAAGGTGTCTCCAGGAATTGTTAATTGGAAAGTAGCAAGCAAGCCTCCCATCAAATTGCCATTCAAGAAAGTAGAAAACTGTAATCAGGTTGTGAAATTAGGGAAGCAGCTCAAGTTCTCTTTGGTAAACATTGCTGGAAATGACATTGTTCAAGGAAACAAGAAGCTCATACTAGGTAGTTTCCCAGTACTATGATTGTGTTTTTATGAATCACACACATCGTAAAACTGTAAGAATGATGTCTTAAAAACCTCTTGCAGCATACTTATGGCAATTGATGAGATACAACATCCTGCAACTCCTTAAGAACTTGAGGTTCCATTCCAACGGCAAAGAAATAGCAGACGTTGATATATTGGAGTGGGCAAATGCTAAAGTGAGTAAGAACGGAAGCCAAACCCGCATGTACAGTTTCAGGGTAAGTACTCTTCTTCCTTTCCTAACCGACGTGAGATATCTAACATCCACAGGATCCGTGTTAGTAACGAAAGATGTCTAAATATGGCAGGACAAGAGCTTGTCCGATGGAATATTTTTCCTGGAGCTGCTGAGCTCAGTGCAGCCAAGAGCCGTAAACTGGAGTCTTGTCACAAACGGCGTAACTGGTAATTAACTGTTAATGTATTCATTTGTTTGTGTTTGAGCATTATTATTTAATAGAGACACTTGCTAATACAGATGAAGAGAAAAAGATGAATGCCACTTACGTGATTAGCATAGCCAGGAAGCTGGGTTGCTCCATATTTTTACTCCCAGAAGACATAACCGAGGTACTTTTAAGCCTCTCTCCTTTTTTCCCCCATAAATAATCTAATCGCTTAACAATATCAAAAAGGATTTTTATATATACTGTATATATGTGTGAACAGGTGAACCAGAAGATGATTCTGACATTGACGGCGAGTATAATGCACTGGACTCTCAAACAACCTCTTCATCTTATAAAGCCTACCGGATCTCCCGATAGCCACAACGGAAGTGTACTCGACGATTCTACTTCCGATTCGTCTTTAGAATAAACACATTCCATGGTGAAATTACATTTTTAAAAATTTTATATAAGTGATGCTATAAATTATTCCTTTATATGTTTTTTTTTTTCTGGGTGCAAAAACAATATTGGAATATAGAAGTGATTGATTCATCGTTGAATGTGTGTATTGTGTATTGAACATGTACGGAATACAAACGCATAATGTTCACATCCAACAAATACAATTGAGTGTGTATTTTACTATTTTCCAGTTAATCACTCTTAAAACAAGTAAATAAAAGTTTCCACTAATAGTACATGATAGTTGTACAAGGGAGGTTGTTATATCCCAGTCAGATATACATGTATCGTTGTGAGTCTTGTGACTAGTGAAATTAACAAAAAGAATTTGCTAGATAACAGTTTTTTAACAAACTGAACGGAATGAAAAATTCGGTGTCACATTTGTTGTTGAAGGAGGGAAAGTATTGCAAACTGTAAATAATCTTATTGGGCTAAAAATATGATTACACATGGACAATATATATTATACATATATTATGTATTATGGTACAATGAGAAGAGAGGCATGCCAATGTGCAAAAACATAAAACAAAAATTCACAAAACATTCAATCACCTGTGATCGCTTCAACAACCGAATCTGGACATATTCCAAACAAAACCTTCCCACAACACTTGTTCTTCCCATCTAACTTGCGCTCACAGATTCTCTCATTTTCACTTCAAACAGAGTGAAGAATGCAATTGGGGGAAGAAAGGAGCATCTGACCTCAAAATGGAAGGTGTGTGTATCTGTGTGTCTGTGTCTTCAAAAATCCATGAGCAGCTAAAAGTTTCTAACTTGTATACCGTAACACATCTTCATTACAACATTCATCAACCCTTTGGCTACACAATGTTTCTCCCAACACTTTGATCTACTTCATAGAATTGCAACATAGATGACTGAACCTGCACACAAAACCCATTGATATAAACACATTAGATTACCAATTTTCTCATTTCCTTACCATATCCAACGAATCTGATAACTTCCAACACTATCCAAAATCAAGATTGCAGAAATGATCCTGTAAAAAAGAAAAAAAACATCCCCCATATTCCGAATTCTGAACTTCAGTGAAGAATCTATTACAATGGTGACAAGTTTCCACGAATCAATAGTCGAAAGGCAAGAGATTCGAATTCGGGAAAAAAAAAACCCATACCTTATTATCCCCACGAAACTCAGCCTCGTTCTCAACAGCAACGCAATCCCTCGGTGTCTCGAACAAAGACATGGAGTACTGCTTGCGAACAACTCCGACATCGAAGTATATAACGCCGGAGCTGGGTATGTCCACTCGGATCCCTTTAACCGGAAACCACAGGAAGAGTTCCTGCGCCGATATACCGGATAAACCTCCGATGCTTCCGTAACCAATCGTTCCCGTAATGTTGGCCTCGTAATGCAGCTCGCTCTCGTACTTGGCCTTGCAGGATTGGTTCAGGAAAACCGAGAATTGTCCTGTCTCGGTGTCAACGCTGAATTTTTCGACGCCCTTTGGTAATAGCCCCATCGGCAACGCGTGTGCTCGGAGGACCTCGTATATCGAATCATTCTCGGCGAAAGCCACCGGGATCGAGATCGCAACGGCGGCGATAAGAAGAAGCTGAATAACCGCGAATCGAGCAACACGATGCATCGTTTTCAATAATATACTGGGAGATTTTTGAATCTCCTCAATTCAGGAAATTCTTATCCCGATCTGTTTTGCTCCGCGATCAGGATAAATTAAGATTAGGGTTTAAACGGTGGAGAAGAAGAAGAAGACATTGATGACAGCTTGAAACAGAGTGGATCAAAATTATTGAGGGCGAAATTTCGATGGAGCTGTGATCCTCTGCTTCCGTGTTCACACTTTTGAAAAACAAATTAACCACTCATATGCTACCACGTGTAATAAGATGCCTTGGAATAAGAGGGTTACATTTATGATCTGTCTGTCCTTAAGATGATTGGGCCTAGACGCTGGAAATTAATGGACCGTGTCACATGCGAAGAGAGTAGGGATCCAACACGCGCGTGAACTGCGCGTGGATGACAAACGGGAAGTCTATATGTTCGGGTAAAAGACCAAAACCTGGAGGCGCGTGATTGCAACTTCTCATCGAGAGAGAGAGGGAAAAGCTTAACTCTGACAAAATGGATCCAAACAACGATCTTTTCAAAACAATAGTAGTAGTTGTAGTACCGAAAATAACCCAGCTAATCTTTTTCACCTGCATGTGCGTCTCTCGAAAAGATGGTTTTGTCCCAAAGTAGATATAAACTTCTAGTCAAGCTCTTATTTATTACTAATTCGGAACAGTTGTTTGTTTCTTTCTCTCTTTTCTTCTCCCATTTTTATTCTGTTTTAACCTAAAATTCTTATTTATCTAGGTTGCAAGTGTATGTCTTAGGGTCGATCCATAAAATCTTTTACCGCAGAAAAGAATTCAATTTAATCTATATGGTACAAAATTGATATTTGAGTTTTTGTTTGGTGAAAACAAGCGGGAAGATGAAAGAAAAAAAAGAAAAAGATGGAGGATAATATACTAAGGTTGTTCACTTGTTCTCTTGTTCCTATGGTGTTCAAATTCAGTTTGGGGATACTTTACATGCTAAGTGGTAAAGCAATCCATTTATTCCTTTCATGCTTAGCATAATGGTCTTCTGGGTCGAGATGACAAAAGCTACAATTATACACTCCCTATGTATTTGAAAGTTTCATGTTTAGAATTTTTTACACATATTAAGACACAATAACTCTTTATTTTATTAATTTTTATTTTTACTTTTAATTATTTTTTGTTTTCCAATATAATTGTACCAATAGAATAAAAATAAAAATAATATATTAATTATTATAATCTAAAACATCAATTTTTCAAAAACAAGAAAAAAATATAAAGCATCAATCTTTTAAATACAAAGAGATTATGTTATATAAAAATTTATGATCGAGTAACATGCAGCAAGTTAATGCCTACATGCATTTTTATTCGTTTCATAGATGAGTAGTAGTATAATTTAGACAATGAATTGAAACGTAGGAATATCCATAAATAAATCACATAACCAAGGTTTTTTTTTTTTTTTTTTTTTTTGTAACTGGGTATATCACATAACCAAGGTTTCTCAACAAAACATCATCCCTAATCTATTATAACATGAGATTTAGTCACTATATATAACAAAATGTTGGGGTATTGATATGTCAAGATCCCAAAACCAAACGACAAATAAAAAAAAGGAAAAGAAAGAAAAACCAATCCATACGTTTTCAACATCATTTCTGTGATATTTTGACAATTTTTCGACGATTTTTTTGGGATTCCCTGAAGATTTCCCTGGAGCTTTCTCGTGGATTTTCGAAGCCTTTCCATTATTCCCAAACATTCCATTATCTCCAAGTTTGAAGTTCTAGAGATACTACTCTCATATTTGTTTTGTTGTCTTCTTTTCTAGGGAAATGGTTATCTTTTAAGCTTAAAATCGAAACGGATATAAAGGTTATGATTTACATTTCCATTTGTTTACATGTATACTCTCGAGTAAAGCATATGGCGGAGTACTAAAATCAGATTCAAATCCATCTTAATCGATACCTCCTCATAACTGAATGATCCCACATTAGAAAAACAAAGATGCACAACAGTCACAAAGCTCTTCAACTTGCTTTATACTTTTGATCACAAAAACTTACTTTATGCTTTAATGGAGCTGATCATTTTCTTTGCTTAATATGAACAATTTGACAAAAAGAAAATTTGAGCTAGAAGTAAAGGCATAAAGGGTATTTATTAATGTTTGGGTCCGAAGAACGTTGACTCTTAACTCTTAAGCCTTAAACTTTAAAACACTCGAATTGTAGATTCAAATAAAAAAAAGGTGCGGGGTTGATTTGAATATCTTCTTAAAGATTGTGGGCATTATAGTAAAAACATTTCTGAGAAAGTGGGACCCAACAAGTATTGTGCTCTTTTGGCGCCTCGGGCTTCTCTCATCTCCGAACGCGGTTAAAAGCTTTCCCAAATCTCTCTGCACATGTCTTCTCCGATTTCACTCACTGCTCCACTCTCAAGCAAGGGAAGAAGGTTCGTCGAGTGAGGGAGAGATCCAATGCGCTTCTCTCCACAGCACTTGTCGTGCACTTCACTTGTCGTATTGTTGTCGGCTAGTGTCTGCTTAGCCGCCGACCCGTACGTCTTCTTCGATTGGACCGTCTCTTACCTCACCGCTTCTCCTCTCGGCACTCGCCAACAGGTTTCTTCTCTCGTTTAATCAATTTGAAACTTCGATTTTGATTGCAATGTACTGATTTTTTTTTTTCGAGATCTCGTGTAGGTTATTGGGATAAATGGGCAATTCCCTGGCCCCATTCTCAACGTGACTACGAATTGGAATGTTGTTATGAACGTGAAGAATAATCTTGATGAGCCGTTGCTTCTCACATGGTATGTATGGTGGTGGTTCTTGCTCAAATCCTACTAATTTTATGGTTTTTGGTTACTAAATGCCATTGTGGTGATTGCAGGAATGGAATCCAGCACAGGAAAAACTCGTGGCAGGATGGTGTTTTGGGCACTAATTGTCCGATTCCTTCTGGTTGGAACTGGACTTATGAGTTTCAGGTCAAAGACCAGATTGGGAGTTTCTTTTATTTCCCTTCGACAAACTTCCAGAGAGCAGCTGGTGGGTATGGAGGGATCATTATCAACAATCGAGACATCATTCCACTTCCTTTTGCTTCGCCTGATGGAGATGTTACCCTCTTTATCAGTGATTGGTTCACTAAGAGCCATAAGGTTGTTTACACAAATCTAATGTTTTCTTTCTTGTTCGCTGTCTCTCTTTTGCTTTGAACATCTTTTTTCTTTCTTTCTTATCAACAACTTTGGGGAGTCAGAAGCTGAGGAAGGATGTTGAGAGTAAGATTGACTTTGGAGCTCCGGACGGCATTGTCATCAATGGGTTTGGACCTTTCCCTTACAGCCGCGAGCTCGCTTCCGATGGTATTCCTTATGGGACAATAAACGTTGAACCAGGTATCCTGATCTGATAGCCTAATGTCAAAATGTATATATAACGTAGTTCAATCTCATAGACGTGGTGAAGTTTATAGTTTGGTTCTTTCTCTCGTCTCTGACCACTTTCATATCTTCATCATTACCAGGAAGAACATACCGTTTCCGTGTTCATAACAGTGGCGTTGCAACCAGCTTGAATTTCAGAATACAGAATCATAACCTACTTCTTGTTGAGACAGAAGGTTCATACACAGTTCAGCAGAATTATACGAATATGGACATTCACGTGGGTCAATCTTTCTCGTTTCTGGTCACTATGGACCAATCTGGTAGTAACGACTACTACATTGTTGCCAGCCCAAGGTTTGGTAAATCACCTTCGTCCGTCAAAGCTACTGGAGTCGCTATCTTGCACTACTCTAATTCCCAAGGACCCGCTTCAGGTCCACTCCCTGATCCTCATATTGAGTTGGACACATATTTCTCAATGAACCAAGCACGATCCATAAGGTTGTTAACGACTATGCATAACTATGTTTCATACTACGAAATGTCTTGGCCAGAATGATCCATAAGGTTGTTAACGACTATGTATATATAGATCCAAAATGGTTGTATCCTTTTTTACTTCTATGCAAAACTGCAATTTTTTACTTGTTGCTGATGGGAATGCTGTTTGGTAGGTTGAATGTCTCAGCTGGAGCTGCCCGCCCGAACCCTCAGGGATCTTTCAAATATGGCCAAATCACAGTAACTGATGTCTATGTGATTGTGAACCGACCACCGGAGCTGATAGATGGGCGATTGCGTACCACTCTTAATGGTATATCATACTTACATCCTTCAACGCCCCTGAAGCTTGCTCAGCAGTACAACATCTCAGGGGTATACAAGTTGGATTTCCCGAAAAGACCGATGAACAGGCATCCCAAGGTTGATACCTCCGTCATGAACGGCACTTTCAAGGGATTCATGGAAATCATATTTCAGAATAGCGAAACCAGCGTTAAGAGCTATCACTTGGATGGTTATGCATTTTTTGTTGTCGGGTAAGGTTGCGTTAGTTATATATCAGACGTTGAAATATCAGGGGGAAATGTGATTGTAAAGATGGAATGATGTTTTTGTTGAAGGATGGACTTTGGTCTGTGGACAGAGAATAGCAGAAGCACATACAACAAAGGGGATGGGATTGCTCGGTCTACGACGCAGGTTTTATCTCTTAACACCTAAAAACCAATATGTTACATTCGTTTCTATGTGTGTTCTAAACTGCTCCTGTGTTGTTTACAGGTGTTTCCTGGTGCATGGACGGCCATCTTAGTTTATTTGGACAATGCTGGCATGTGGAACCTTCGAATAGACAATCTTGCGTCATGGTATCTGGGCCAAGAAGTATACTTGAATGTGGTTAATCCCGAGATTGACTCATCTGAGAATTCCATTCCTCAAAACACCATATACTGTGGTCGGCTCTCACCGTTACAAAAGTAAGACTATCAGAAACACAAGATGCTCTCGTATTATTTCTAAAAGTTGGAAAAAAAGGAGAAAGATGGAGAAAGAGCATCGTTTTTTCTCCTTTTTTCTTTTGTTTGTCCCAAACAAATTCCAAATTTGATTCAAGATTAAGAGGTTGAAGGAACTGGAAGCACCTAAAATGTAGAATAGCAACTAAAAATCTTGGTCCATATGGACTTTTCTGTGACTACTTTTTTGTTTCTAGAAATCGTAGGTCACATGTAGTTAAGAGGGATCAACTTGTTGCATTAACCGGTGTCTTGGTTTTTTTTATGCAGGGATCAGGCAGAGAGGGTAAACTTCTCGGGATCACCACGATCTATCTTCAGGACAAGCAGAGGGATTGTCCTCGCTCTTTTTGCAGCAGTCTTAATTAGTAGTCTAGGCAGATGAGGATTCTGAGCATTTGAAGCCGGATAGTAGGAAGCTGCCACCTCCCATCATTTTCAGAAGTTGATAGTGTTGGCGTTGTAGCTGTAGAAGCTTGAAGATCACAGATGCTGTTTTGTTGTTTAATGCTGTAGAGATTATTCATCCATACATCAAAAATATATGTTATGCTGTAAGGCTTGCATTGTAATAGAATATTATTCTCAAGTTGCTAAGCTGACTATGCTGGATGGATGAACTTGGTGATAAGACAGCAATTGTATTTGTAATACTAACAAGATTCCTGATTCTACATGGCAAGAGCGGAGAGATACTTGATTTTCCTTACGTGAAGCCACTTTTTAACGAAACTACTCAATTCAGTCATCATGTTGATCCAAACTTTACAAAATTTGGAAAAATAACGAAACTTCATTATATTTCCTTCGTTGGCTTTGCCGTTTCGTCGCCAAAAGTCTTTGTCTTTTGAAAGTTTTAAAAACCTCAATCGATTCGAGCAGCCGTTGACCCAAAACCTCTGCCATGGTTTCAATCTCCATTCAATCAACCAATTTTTTTTTGAACTCCCCATTTTCATCTCCCGCCACCCTTGGGACCCGACATGGAGCTTCTCCATCAATTCGTGTCACAGCTTCTCGCAGCTCTTTCGATGTTGTTGTTGTTGGTGGTGGGATCATCGGCTTGACCATTGCCCGCCAGTTCCTTCTCGGGTCGGATCTTTCCGTTGCCGTTGTCGATAAGGCCGTCCCTTGCTCCGGCGCCACGGGTGCCGGTAATCTTATACCCTTTTATCTCTTACTTCCAAATTGGATCTGACATTACCTATTCTTATAGGCTTTCCCATCTATTTCTGGAAAGTTGAAGTCAATAGAGTTTACTTAAAGATGAAAATTTGTGGTTTTTGGATTTAGGACAGGGATATATATGGATGACACACAAGAAACCAGGCAGGGATATATGGGACTTGGCCATGAGAAGCCATCAACTCTGGCACAACCTTGCACAGAGCTTAAACGATCAAGGCCTTGATCCTCAAGAGTTGCTCGGTTGGAAAAAGACAGGTTTTTTTTTTCTGTCTCTCCGCTTCGGTCTGTTTAGAAATGATGAATTCCACCTCTTCTCTAGGCTGTCTAAGTCTCTACCTAAATAGTTCCTCAGTTTAGTCAATTGGCTTCTTTACACCATTCTTTGGCGACTTTTTTTTGTAGATGATGATAGTTCAGTATATTATTGTTTATCTGCAGGAAGCTTGCTAATTGGAAAGACTTCTCAGGAATGTGTTGCTCTGAAACGAAAGGTTGATGATCTATCTGAAGCTGGGTTGAGAGCTGAATATTTGTCTAGCGCTGATTTGTTTCTAAAGGAGCCTGCGGTCCTTGTGGATGATGATACCGGGGCTGCATTTCTTCCCGATGATTCGCAGTTGGATGCTCATCGTGCGGTTGCTTATATCGAGAAGGTTGCTAGAGGATAGTTGAATGCCTCATCTGACTCTTTTGCTTTGCGGTTTACTTAAGTTTTTCTTTGAGTTATTCAGGGCAACAGAGAGTTTGCAACAGAAGGAAGATATGCAGAGTTCTATCATGAACCAGTTACAGGTTTAATAAGGTTGCTAATCTTTGTTTAGTTGAATTGAAACTCTTCTGAACCAAAGAATAAAAAATGCATTTTTTTAATAGGAGTCATAAATGTATATGAAAAAACCAGGGTTGATTTGTTTCTAGTTTGCTGTCACCTCAAGCGATTGATAAATCTCCTAAGTTTGGTACCTTAAGAGGCTGAAACTCAAAAACAAGTTAATCCAAGTCTCTGTTAAATCTTCAATGCAGACTACTAATTGTTCTTTTGCGAGAGTTTTATTTGTATGTTAATAGTATCTTCTAATCAGGTCTGATGGGCATAGCGAGGAGGTTGCAGGTGTTGAGACTTTGAAACGCAACTTGTATGGTAAGAAGGCTACTATAGTAGCTGCTGGTTGCTGGAGTGGATCTCTGATGCATGATTTGCTTAAAGACTGCAACATTTCGGTGGAAGTTCCTGTGAAGCCAAGAAAGGTTTGACTCTCGTCTGTTTGCTCATTCTTAGATTTTGTTTTCCCACGTAATCATTCTCTGCCAGCACCAAGTAAAAGGCTGGCAATTCAAATCTCTATGTCGAAGTGTATTATCATCATCATAAGGTCTAGAAATTCTGGCAAGCCGAGTTCTTGAGGATGTTATTCTGGCAAGATGATCCTCTGCAAGCTTCAAGAATATGTTTAGACTCTGGAAATGTACTGCTTTGGTATTTTTTGTAAGATGCAGTATCCAACTTTATTCCTTGCAGGGGCATCTGCTTGTGGTAGAGAATTTCGATTCGTTCCATTTAAATCACGGGATAATGGAGGCAGGTTACGCGGATCATCAAAGTGCTTCGGCTCCAGGACTGGATGTCGAGGAACGAATGCTATCTATTTCCATGACAGCCACAATGGACACAACAGGAAACCTTGTTCTCGGTAAATATTTTCTTTTGTGAAGAATTTCATCAGTCAAATCTATCTATGTCCACTTCTTAAAATCCATTGTTCTTGTTATTTTGTGTGGTCAAGATGTAAAATCCATTGTATCTCTCTTCTTTAATTGCAGGGAGCAGCCGTGAGTTTGTAGGGTTCGACACTGAAGCTGATGAGACTATCATCCGCTGCATATGGGAGCGTGCAGCAGAGTTCTTCCCCAAGTTACGTGATATTTCCCTTCAAGATTTCATCCGTAACAGGAAAGTGAGAGTCGGGTTGCGTCCTTACAGTAAGCTTTCTTGCTTTCTAATGCTCCAAAAATGCTTGAAACAAGGCCTTTGGGATGATCACAAAACCTGAACTCATCTTTTAAATGATCATATATAGTGCCTGATGGGAAGCCAATGATAGGATCCGTGCCCGGGTTACAAAACCTGTACTTGGCAGCTGGGCATGAAGGAGGTGGACTTTCCATGGTAAAGCAACAAGATTCATCCTAATGTTCTAAAACTTTTCCTCAAGAACCTGATTGTGATTCCCGGTTTCTTGAAAATCTTCTTAGGCTCTAGGAACAGCGGAAATGGTATCGGACATGGTATTGGGGAAACCATCGCAGGTAGATGTTTCAGCGTTTGGGGTTAAAGGACGTTGTTGCTGAGGAAATCCCAAATTGCTCATGATATTGGGATAAACCAGCGCAGGTAGATGTTTCAGCGTTTTGGTTTAGTATCTTAAACTTATTTAGTTTTGAAAGTACTAGACCAACAAAAATTCTCAAATTGCTCATGCAATGTGACATCATCAACAGAAGTATTTTTCGTTTGTTATTTTTTTGTTTTGTTTTATATATGTGGGCGAAATCTCAAATATTATATTCTAATTAAACAAAGAAAACAAATTAAGCAAATCTCCCCATCGCATGGTAAATTCAAACACACAATGACACAACGTGAGATATCATATAACCCACACACAAGGCGGCCGTACACAATGAAGGTATAACGTACACAATGACGTTTACATATTTTTAAGGAAATCAAAGCAATATAACAAGGTAAGACCATCATTATCACATGCATTCTACATGCATGTATTAACTTTTTTTTTTAATATAATTTAAATACGGTTTATTAAAGTCTATGCTTCATCCAAAACCTCTCGATAACATATACCAGACTTTTCTCAAGGATTCGAGTTTGACGAGAAGTGCGCATATGGTTTTCATATCCTGCCAAACTTTCAAAGCAGTTTTCATTATACAGCCACCCGATTAAAGTTCGTTTGTATTTAAGCAAGCCACTATGCCGGTAGGATCCAATTTTTGGATATCGTCAAATTGTCAAGAGCCTACACAATACATATCCACATGCTAGTAGATAACGTCTAGGTGTACTACGTACTAGACGTTATTAATCCTTTAACTATCAAATTATTTGCTCGTATATATCATCATATATATAACATTCCATATATATTTAAACTATTGCTAATTTTCTTATTACTCTTAACATGAATTTTTGACAATAAAAAGAAAACACAAGTAGTGATAGTTTAAGTTGTTTTTTCTTATTAATCTTTTATTAGTTTATCTTTCAACTTGACATTCATATAAGGGTGGTTATGGTATGGCGTCCAAGCTTCAAAATCATTTTTAATTATATATCTAGTTGTAATGGTACGATCGGTCGTCCCAATATGTCTAATATGCTCTTACATATTGGCGTGTGTGACGTCTATAAATCGAAAATGTCAACTTTAATTCCCTATATATACTTGTTTTCTTCTAAGCATATCCATATCTCTAAACCCTAAACTTTCCAACAAATTTACAAAAAGAAACTATCTCAAAAGATGGGAAAGAGTCTTCTCCTCTGCCTCCTTTTGTTTTCCGCTTACAGTTACGCCTTGGCACATTATTATCCACCCAAAAGTACCTTAGCATCAAGCGTGACCAAGAACCCCATCTTACCCCTCTTCACCTTCACACTCAATACAAACGAAGAGTTTTTCATCCACATCGGCGGGCCTTACCTCGTCCGCAAATGCAATGATGGTCTCTCTCGCCCCATCGTCCCCTGCGGCTCCGCCACGTGCGCTCTCGCTCGTAGATTCAACCCTCACCAATGTCCTCCTACCCAAAACACCATCATCAATGGGAGATGTGCTTGCCAAGCAACCGCCTTTGAGCCATTCCAACGTCTATGTGACTCAAACCAATTCACCAACGGAGATTTTTCCATCTCTTCCCTAAACTCTAGATCTCCCTCGGTCACATTCAATAACTTGTATCACCTTTGCGTCCCAAAGCTGTTCCTCCCCGACTTCCCTCCTGGGGTTTTGGGCCTCGCGGGGCTTGCACCCACGGCTCTCGCCACATGGAACCAGCTGACTCCACGTAGACTCGGGCTCGAGAAGAAGTTCGCTTTGTGTTTGCCTTCTGATGAAAACCCTATGAACAAAGGTGCTATTTTCTTTGGTGGAGGTCCGTACAAGCTCGGAAACAATGATGCAAGATCCATGCTCTCTTACACTCAATTGATCAAGAACCCTACAAAAGTCAACAATTATTTCCTGGGGCTCAAGGGTATTTCCGTAAACGGGGGAACGATCTTGCTTGCCAAAAACGCTTTTGATTTCGACGGCAAGGGTGACGGAGGCGTGACCCTGAGCACCGTAACCCCTTTCACTACGTTACGAAGCGATATATTCAAGGTTTTTCTTGAAGCATTCTCAAAAGCCACGTCGGGTATCCCACGTGTCAATAGCACAACACCCTTGGAGTTTTGTCTCAAGTCAACGAAACATTTCCAAGTGCCTCGGATCGATCTGGAGTTAGCTGATGAGAAGGTTTGGAAACTGTTTGCCGCAAACTCGATGAAGAAAGTCAGTGATGACGTGGCTTGCCTGGCTTTCCTCAACGGAGGAGATGCGGCGGCGCAGGCGGTGGTGATCGGAATGCATCAGATGGAAAACACTTTGTTGGAGTTTGACGCTGGGGGATCTGCTTTTGGATTTAGCTGTTCTTTGGGGTTGGTCAATGCTTCGTGCGGTGACTTAATTTCAAACACGGCCGTGAGAAAGTCAAATGAACTTTATGGTTGACATTATCTTTGTGATTGTAATTGGATTATTGTGTGTTACTCGCTTCATTTGTTTTATAGTTTTCCTTCCAAGTGTGGTTTTAAAATCTTTTAGTCAATAAAGAAATGGCAGCATATCTGGCAAACGAAAGACCATAATTGCGCCATATAAAGTCGTATGTTTCAAGTGCGATTTAAGTTATAGTTTAGATTAAAATAATCGTACATTAACAATTGATGAATCGGATCGCGATCAAATCAGTTTACCATTTCGTTGGTATGTATAATCGTACATTACCATTTCGTTGGAAGAATTTGACAAATCTTCAAAAAGAATGCAGCCACTTTAAAAAAAAAAAAAATTAAAATATATGCTCGTAATATCCTCTTATACATAAACAGACATAGGTTGCACACAATAATAATAAAAAGAACATAAACAGACATAGATAATATTTAGTTTTTTTTTTTTGTAATAACAAAAGTTAATCTATGATGAGATTTAAACAACTTAAATATTTAGTTATTTTTGTTAAATGTTATAGGTATATTATACATGTTATTGACAAAAAAGGTTATTGGTTCAAAAATAATAATAAAATATTAACAAAAAATGAAAATGAAAATCTTAGAATAATTCAAACCAAAATATTTTAATTTTTAAGATCTTGAAAAATAATTTAAATCTTAAGATTATCTTAAGATAACAAACAATTCATTATTTTATAGAAGCTTGGGTTATATGGATATAATTCATTAATAATTTATCTTAAGATAACAAATAATTCAAATCAACATCTTAAAATAATTCAAACCAAAATAAAATTTAAATAATAATAATAAACCAAAATCTTAAGATAATGAAAATCATTATTATATGGATATCTTGGGTTAAATATTTGTCTTTTCTTTATTTGATGTGTGATTGAAATTCATTATTGAAAAGGATTTTAAAATATGATGTAACTCCCTTATTTAAGAAACAGATTTCATCTCTTCTAAAAACCAAATAAGAATCTCTGCAAAGCCATCAAAATGTTTCATTTTTCTTTGCGTATCACAAAGATATGGTATTTCATATTTTTCTAAAATTATCGAATACATTTGAAAAAAGATCTATCAGTTTTAGGATCGATCTGGTAAAATATATATTTACATTCATTGTATATTTTGCATAATTGTATTTGGTAGTCATCAGTGGTTTCATGTACCTTTTCTGGCATAAAATTATGATTATATATATCTGTAGAGAATGATAGTTGAACACACATAA
The DNA here is from genome assembly GCA_020283515.1 of Alliaria petiolata. NCBI lineage: Eukaryota > Viridiplantae > Streptophyta > Magnoliopsida > Brassicales > Brassicaceae > Alliaria > Alliaria petiolata. The sequence continues at coordinate 16,093,099 of JAHZTW010000005.1, read as the reverse complement.
TATTAAAATGTTGAACGATACATACTTCAAACCTCTATTGTTTATTTTTCTTTTTCTATTTGTTAACCAATTGTCATGGGCTGAAACTCGAACTAATCTCCAAACCAATGGGTTACCTGTGGAAACAGCCTTTATATGGCCAGAATCAAACTAGAGTCTTGTTTCAAACGTACTCTCCTTTAGTATATTTCCATCCAAAAGAAGATTTTCTTCCTTCCTCCATCGATTGGTTCTTCGCCAACGGCGCGTTGTTGTACCAGAAAGATAACGAAACCAACTCTGTCCCGGTACAGCCAAACGGTTCAAACCTTCCGCAAGGCGGTTCCAACGATGACCTATTCTGGTTAGATTATCCGGTCGATCAGGACGCAAAGGAAAAGGTCAAGAGAGGAGATTTAGCGAGCACCAAAGTGTATCTACACATCAAACCAATGTTTGGAGGCACTTTCACAGATATTGTCGTGTGGATATTCTGTCCTTTCAACGGCAATGCCCACCTCAAGTTTTTAATCGTCAACAACCTTTCTCTAGGGGATATCGGCGAGCATATTGGAGACTGGGAGCACATTACTCTGCGCATCAGCAATTTCAACGGCGAGTTATGGCGCGTCTACTTCTCTCAGCACAGTGGAGGAGCTTTAATGGAGGCTTGTGATCTAGAGTTTGAAAGAGGGAACAAACCGGTAATATACTCGTCGCTTCACGGTCACGCAATGTTCTCGAAACCTGGACTTGTGCTGCAAGGCGACGGCAAGAACGGAATAAGAAACGACATGGAGAGAAGTGACAAGGTTTTGGACTGTGGTGTGGGATATGAAGTGATTGCAGGACTTGCAGGCGTGGTCGAGCCACCGTGGACTAACTATTTTAGGAAATGGGGACCTCGTGTACGTTACGATATTGACAAATCTCTTGACTCTTTCGCTAAGGTTTTGCCGTTTTTTATTCGGAAAGGTTTCCGAAATTTTGTTAGAAAGATTCCTCTTGAATTGCTTGGCGAAGATGGTCCCACTGGTCCCAAAGTCAAAGGGACTTGGACCAGTGATGAAAAATATTCTTAAGTTTTTATCTGTAGATCTTCTTGCATTAATCTCTATATCAGTATTTATTTACACACAATAAAATATCTACAAACAGTATCAGTAAAAAAATAATTTGATAGCAAAAATAATAAATTTATTAAAAATAACAATATAAAATTAACATATCATTTGTTATGAGAAGTCATTATTGAGATATTTTGTTTAACAATAACAATGGTCTGTCATTTGTAACGAGTTATATGTGTCTTTGATTCTAGTTGAGGTAAAATTAGTGTGTATTACTAAAGGACCTTATTTCACACAAAAAAAAAAACAAGAGGCACGATAACCATACGACAAAACTCTAATACACTTTCATTCTATAACTAAGAAAAAGAAAAAAAAAGTCTGAATTTAGTATGGAAGATTGCTTGTGACGGGAATTTTAAGTTTCCTGAACTGTTTGATTGGGACTATATTCTTCGATGAATTTTGTATTTGCTGTTTTACTTCCGTAATGACATATTCTTAGATGTTTTTCCAACGTGAAAGCTCTCTCATTCGATGACTTATCTGAAGTCTCAACTAAATGGACGAGGGCCCAGGCCCATGAATTAAATAGTTCAATGATTAAGATCAGTCGTTATTTGAACATGTTCTGCACCAGTTCTATCGATTAAGGTCAGGTAAATTAGATAGTGTCCGTCACATGTTCTGCACCAGTTCTATCGATTAAGGTCAAGTCAATTAGATACTGTCCGTCACATGTTCTGCACCAGTTCTGTCGTAACTGGCCTATCAAGATAGGCCTAAGCAAGATATTTCAGATTTAATCTTAAAAAGCACTGGTTTGCTAAAGCTAATCTTGAATCAATTATCATCCTTAAACTCGACATTATTTTGAGTTTATTTTCCTGCTAAAGAGATATGAAACACCATTGATAAAAATAGCTCACTTGTTCCAAAGAAGGTCTATATGAACGGGATTTTATATGAAACACAAAAATGAGTATTGTAAGCTAACCATGTGCCCATGCAGGGATCACTGAAAAGACCCCGAGGACGAGTTGAATTGGATGGATACTCAATTTAGCAAACGAAGAAATTGCACCAAAACATGGAATTAATGGTCTTGGGACAGAGTGCGTTTGCAGAAAACACCATTAATATAAAAAAATCATAAGAAAAAGATTTGCCAGTAGATTAAGGGCCTGGATAATCATGAATTTTATCAGATCCAGGCGAGTGATACTGCCGATTTCTATTTCGCAAGTTTTGTTTTTTAATAAATTGACTGGATCGTGATAGTCAATCCAACCAAAGAAGCTGAACTTGCTTTTTTTTTTCAACAAAAATTCTCAACCAAAAACAAAGAACAAAGAGTAATAGAATAGCATAAGATAGAAAAGCCGTAAATAAAACTGCAAAAGTTTTAAAGATGAATTAAGGAGAGAGAGATGAGAGGCGTTGTTGGAGAAGAGAAAGACGAGGATTTTATATTGGGGAATTGGAGGGGATAGAGATTAGGGTTTGTTTGTTCTCTTTACTTCTCTTCATAAAATGGTTATGGGCTCTTCGATTTTGTCAGCCCAACCCGAAAGAAGGCCTAATTTTATACATTAGAGAACCAAACCATATAGAAGCACTAGCCACAGATTAATAATAAATCAGAGTGGGCAAATACATCTTACATGTTATAATAAATAAAGGGAGAAATTTTATACCCGCAGAACCAGGAGTTACTGATAAAAGAGAAGGAAGAGACGGTTATATTATGTGTTAAAAGGATGGTTTTACAAATGAACTAAACACTCATATATATAGGAAACGAAAATGAGTTACTGTGCGCGCATAGTGACAATGGGGTCCACAAGCGTTTATATTTGACAATGAACGTCTGCGCTCCTTTCTTTTACTTTGCGTTTTACAACACTCCCCCTTGGAGACCAGCGTCACTATCGCCTTTAGCTTAACGTCTTTGTTGCCTCGTTAAAAACCTTTCTAGGAAAACCCACTGGGAAAAACCATAGACAGGTAAAAAGAGTACAACCACGCAAGCTCCTCCTCGATTGTGCAAGGAGTCATTTCATGGCTCTTGTTGACGACGCATTCCAATGTTATGGACATGTTTCCTGAACATAGTGGTGGGTAATGATTTTGTGAAGAGGTCGGCTGCATTGTCACATGATCGAACATATCTTACTTCAATTTCCTTATTCTTCTCGAGTTCTTGAGTGTATGAAAAGAACTTCGGAGGGATATGTTTGGTCCTATCGCTTTTGATATAACCTTCCTTCGTTTGGGCAACACATGCAGCGTTGTCTTCATATAAGATAGTTGGCTCCGTATTTATGTGAATCCCGCTGCTTGATCGGATGTGTTGGCTTATTGATCTTAGCCATACACATTCTCTACTTGCTTCATGCAGTGCAATAATCTCAGCATGATTTGAAGAGGTGGCCACAAGCGTCTGTTTTTGAGAACGCCAAGATATAGCAGTGCCTCCGATCGTGAAAACGTATCCTGTTTGAGATCGGGCTTTATGTGGGTCTGATAAATATCCTGCATCTGCAAAACCAATCATTTGACCGTTTGAGTTTTTAGGATAAAACAAACCTAAATCAGTGGTCCCTTGAAGGTAACGAAAGACATGTTTAATCCCATTCCAATGTCTTCGTGTAGGGGACGAACTGAATCTTGCCAGAAGATTAACGGCAAATGATATATCAGGTCGCGTACAATTTGAAAGGTACATAAGGGCTCCAATTGCACTTAGATACGGTACTTCAGGACCAAGTATCTCTTCATTTTTTTCATGTGGTCGGAATGGATCATTTTCAACCTGAAGTGATCTAACGACCATAGGAGTACTTAGAGGAGTTGCTTTATCCATATTAAAGCGTTTTAACACTCTTTTGGTATACGTGGATTGGTGCACAAATATACCATTTTGAGAATGTTCAATTTGTAGGCCAAGACAATACTTTGTCTGTCCGAGATCTTTCATCTCAAATTCTCCTTTTAGATAATTTGATGCCTTTTGTATTTCCTCGTGAGTTCCGATAATATTTAGATCATCAACATATACCGCGATTATTACAAATCCGGATATTGTTTTCTTGATGAAAACACATGGGCATATAGGATTGTTCACATATCCTTCTTTTGTTAAATGCTCACTGAGACGATTGTACCACATACGTCCAGATTGCTTTAGCCCATATAATGATCTTTGCAATTTTATTGCACATAACTCTTTGGGTTTGGAACTCAATGCTGCTGGCAATGTGAATCCATCAGGGATTCTCATATAGATATCACTATCTAATGATCCATATAAATATGCCGTAACAACATCCATAAGACGCATTTCTAGATTTTCAATAGCTGTTAGACTCATCAGGAATCTAAACGTGATTGCATCCATAACAGGAGAATATGTTTCCTCATAATCTATTCCAGGTCTCTGAGAAAAACCTTGGGCAACAAGGCGAGCTTTGTATCTCATAATCTCATTTTTCTCATTTCGTTTACGAACGAAAACCCATTTGTATCCAACCGGTCTCACATCTACAGGTGTGAGCACAATAGGTCCGAATACATCTCGTTTATTAAGCGAGTCAAGCTCGACTTGTATAGCATCCTTCCACTTTAACCAATCATGCCTCTTTTGGCATTCATACATGGACTTAGGTTCTGGATCTTCGTTTTCCTCATTTATTTCTTTAGAAACAAGGTATGAGAAAACGTCATCAACATCATCCATTTCAATTCGATTCCATATCTTTCCATTATGGATGTAATTGATAGAGATCTCATGATTTACTTCAGGATCATGATGCTCTATATTGTCATTATTTTCATGACTTGTTTCCTCCAAAATATTTTCGGTTATTTTGGGTATGCTTTGCATTTTAGTTTGCTCTTGCTTTCTAGAATTTTTATTCTTAGAACCGATTGGTCTACCACGCTTCAGACGTGTTCTAGACTCGCGTGTATCATCTGCTTCTCCACGTTCTTGTGGTATTTCAATTCGAGCAGGAGCATTTACAGCCGGTATATGAGATTTAGTTACCGTTTTCGTATCTGCAAATGCATCTGGTAGTTGATTTGCTATACTCTGCAAATGCATAATTCGTCGAACTTCTAGTTCAGACTGTTTAGTGGGAGGATCAAGGTGTAATAATGTTGGTACACTCCATTTTATATCCTTTCCCATTTCTTTATTTTCTCCCCCTAGAACCGGGAATATATTTTCATCAAAATGGCAATCGGCAAATCGTGCCGTAAAGACGTCACCAGTCTGTGGTTCTAGATATCGTATAATTGAAGGAGAATCACAACCAATATATATTCCTAACCTTCTTTGTGGTCCCATCTTTGTGCGTTGTGGTGGTGCTACGGGCACATATACCGCACAACCAAAAATTCTTAGATGAGATATATTGGGCTCCCGGCCAAATGCTAACTGTAGTGGGGAATACTTATGATATGCACTTGGCCTTATCCGAATAAGTGCTTCTGCATGCAAAATGGCATGTCCCCATACAGAGGTTGGAAGTTTTGATCTCATGATCAATGGTCTTGCAATCAATTGCAAACGCTTAATTAATGATTCAGCCAAACCATTTTGCGTATGAACATGAGCTACAGAATGTTCAACTTCAATTCCCGTTACCATACAATAATCATTGAATGCTTGGGATGTGAATTCACCAGCGTTGTCCAATCTAACTTTCTTAATGGGATAATCAGAAAACTGAGCTCGCAGTTTGATTATCTGAGTTAGAAATCTCGCAAATGCTACATTTCGAGATGACAATAGACAAACATGTGACCATCTACTGGATGCGTCAATTAATACCATAAAATAATGGAATGGTCCACATGGTGGATGTATTGGTCCACAAATATCTCCTTGAATTCGTTCAAGGAACTTTGGTGATTCTTTATCAATTTTGGTTGGCGATGGCCTGATGATCAATTTTCCGAGAGAACATGCAGCACATGTCTTTTTATTCCCCTGATAAATCTCCTGGATTTTCAGTGAATGACCATGTGAGCTCTCTATGATTTTTCGCATCATCGAAGTGCCTGGGTGACCGAGGCGATCATGCCATAGTATGAAATCATCTGGATTTCTTTTGACTACGAGATGTGATTCTATTGCATCTATATAAGTATGATGCAAACCCGAAGGGAGTTCTGGGAATTTTTCCAAAATAAGCTTTTTGCCTGAAGTATTAGAAGTTACGTACAAGTACTTCTTTCCATCCTCAGTTTCAGACTGAGTATCATATCCTTGAAGATATATGTCTTTGAAACTCAACAAATTCCTTTTAGAACTTGGAGAATACAAAGCGTTATTTATGGAAAATTTTGTCCCATTAGGCAACGTAAAGTTTGCTTTACCAGTTCCTTCAATCAAGTCTGCAGGACCCGAGATTGTATTGACAATTATATTTGCCGGTTTCAAACTAGAGAAAAATCTCTTTTGTCTCAGAATAGTGTGCGTCGTTCCACTATCTGGTATACAAGTTTCTCGAATCCTTTTCTTGGAAATTGTTCCATTCGTGTTGTTATCCATCTCTGTAATTAACATAAACATTAATAAATCCAAAACAAGTTTTATTCATATGAAAGAAACACACAATAATTATACATTATATTGTTTAAAAGCAACATTATTCATTTTAAAACTGAAAATGTAATAATTATACATGGCATTACTGGAGACTATTCAGTAGTCTCACTACAAGCATTTCAGTCGACATTGTCGAAATCATTCGCAAAGTCGGGAGACTCGAGGTACGATGTACCCTCGAGATGTTCCGTGAGGTTCACTTCTTTTCCTTTGCCCTTTGTGGCCTCTTGGTACAACTTACAAAGATGTGGAGGGGTTCGGCATGTTCGGGACCAATGTCCTTTACATCCACATCTGTAACATACTTCCTCACGCTTCTGGGTGGTAGTTACTTGGGTTTCCTTTCCTTTGGAATTCTGCTCAGATCTAACCCATTTGTTTGATCCCCTCCCTCTTGAGTTGTAACTTCTCCCTCGTCCGCGATTAAATCGACGACCACGACCTCGATAGAATTGACTCTTTCGTGGATTTTCCACATCCATTGCATTCACTTCTGGGAATGCTTTGGCTCCTGTGGGTCGTGAGTTGTGGTTTCTTATGAGAAGCTGATTATTTTTCTCAGCGAGCATGAGTGTCACAATTAACTCAGAAAACCTTGTGTATCCGCATTTCCTGTATATCTGTTGTAGGACAAGGTGCTCTTTGTGGAAAGTGAGGTAAGTCTTCTCAAGCATTTCTGCTTCAGTGACTGGTTTACCACAATATTTTAATTGTGAGACTATCCTCAGGATAGCGGAATTGTATTCCTCCACTTTCTCGAAATCTTGAAACCTCAAATTTTTCCACTCTTCTAGAGCGTGAGGGAGGTTGACATCCTTCTGGTTGTCAAACCTTTCTTTCAGAGCTCGCCACAATTCTGCTGGGTTTTTTATGTGTGCATAGTCATGCGTCACATTTTCATCTAAATGCTTCCTCAGGAAGATTATTGCTTCTGCCTTGTCTGGGGCAGGCGATTTGTTTCCTTCTTTTATCGTGTCGGATAATTTTTTCATTTCTAGATAAAGCTCCACATTTGTAACCCATGCTATGTAGTTTGCTCCAGTTATCATGAGAGCTGGGAACTTAAGCTTCTCAATGTTTGCCATTTGATTTTCTAAAATAAAATAAATAATATAATTAGAATGATGATATTATTGAATTTAGAACATGCGGGCTACATGGATGAATAACGAGATTACAAGAAATACCGATGTATAAAACATTAAAATAAAAATCATTACAGATTCTTCTGGAGAAAATTCTCCAAAGAGTAAATTATAAAAGGTAGCGCAGATATAACCGAATACAAAAATTAAAAATAGAAGAAAAATTTTTTTTTTTCTTATGAAAACGAAAGATTTTGTTTGTAGAAGATTTTGCGGAAAGATGAGATGAATGAATGAAATATATGAGTATTTATAGATGAAAAATACTATTAACTAGCCGTTGAGTAGCCGTTTGAAAAGGTAAAAATTTATGAAATTTTTCTTTGTTACCGTTGGATGATAAAAATAAAAATCAATCCGAATTTTTAAATAATAGACATAATTAAACATATATTTAACGGTAATATTGTGGTGACGGAATCATCCACATTTAAACAGAAAATAATAAATTATACGGTGGCTCAGCCGTCCAGAATAATGCGAATAATAAATTATGGTGACAGAATCATCCACATGAATTAGTAAATAAATTATACGGTGGCTCAGCCATCCAGAATAAGGCGGCTCAGCCGTCCAGTCAAATATTAACAGTATAAATAATTATGGTGCTTTTAGCATCCATGATATAAAGATAATAATATTAACGAGGCGACAAACCGCCCACAGTAATATTAAGAAAATAGTGGTGCGTTAAACAACCACTTTAAATATAATAAATAATTAAATATGCGATATATCGCCTGCTATATTATAAATATATATTTAGGTGAATCGTAGAGTGATCGTGCTGATAACGTGTTATAATAAATAAAGGGAGAAATTTTATACCCGCAGAACGAGGAGTTACTGATAAGAGAGAAGGAAGAGACGGTTATATTATGTGTTAAAAGGATGGTTTTACAAATGAACTAAACACTCATATATATAGGAAACGAAAATGAGTTACTGTGCGCGCATAGTGACAATGGGGTCCACAAGCGTTTATATTTGACGCGTTTATATTTGACAATGAACGTCTGCGCCCCTTTCTTTTACTTTGCGTTTTACAACATTACACAATTTACAAGCAAGTGTATTTGTTTATACACAATTTACAAGCAAGTGTATTGGTTTAAACATTTTCACGCGTAAGCCTGTTTGGGTCAAGAATCAGAGACGAACCACATCACAACAATCGTGTAGGCTATAGACTTCAGGCACAAGAACCACTTCACTTGTATTAGAGATGTTAGGATGGTAATGGCCCTTTTGCTCTATGTGAATCAGTTTCTATTGTCTGTTACGTTGAGCCATTTGAACCGCATTTTCGCCAATGGGGCCATCGAGGGGACTGGGATGGATAGTTCTTGCGAAGAGGATCTTCAAATGTACAAGACGTCGCGAGAGGAATATGTTGACAGAATTCACAAGATCTTCCCATCTGTCTCGGAGCCAGAGAATGAGGAGAACTGCTAGAGCGAAAGCTGAGGAAACTCCCGTGATCATAAACAAACCGCGGAATCTGTAAAGGGTTATAGGATTTGATGTATCATCGATTGTGTATGGCTCAAACCATTTTTTCTCCATCTGATTTAGCCTCTCGCTCGTCCTTAGCTTTAAGATTTCCCTGGACACATGAGGCACCAACTCGGCTCCTTTCTGAAACATCTGAAACGTGGTTTAACAAACAAACAACTTTGATCAGCAAGTAAAAAGAAACTGATAGTAAGGAACGTAATGAAGATGAGGAGGGACACATACAAAACCGAAACCATTGGTGGTACATTGTGTCTTGACCATGAGAAACTGTGAAGGATTCTCTCCAAGGATGACATTGAGGTATGGCAACTCATCGACAACATATGAGACAGTTTTGTTAAACATGGCTTGAGCATAATCTTCAGAATTATTGAGACCCTTGGTTTTCGGTGGTCGGAAATTGGGACTGGCGAGGGCCATATTTGCAATGAGGGAACCCGAAAGGTGACCCACATAGTCTTTATTGGAGTTTAATCTTATCCGTTGCACAGTCATCATTGATGTCAGTGTTGCAGTATAACTTGTAGTCAATATGAGCACTGCAAATACCCAAACTGTAACTACAAATCTTGATAAGTTGTGTTTTAGCTTTTCCCCTGTCACAAAAAGTAAGCAGCAAAAGGTGAAAAATTAATTAAAGCATCACTACAATCTCTTATGACCAAGATTGGTATATAAGAATGTGAAAAAGATGTACGTACTGTGAGCATAAACAAGGGTAGAGAAGCCAAACCAAAGCATAACCCCAATCTGTTGTGACCAAGATCCCTGGAACTCAGTGTTCTCAGGTCTTTCTATCAACCAAACTATAGTTCCCGTCAAGACAAAGAAAGCTGCACTTGTTATCCAAAGGTCCGGTGTTAGAGGTTGGAAGAACACCCACATATTTCTCTCCTTTGGTGCTACGATTCCAAGACCCATTTCGGTGAATGGCATAGTTAAATCAACATACATCGATCTATTGGAAGTGATTGTAATATCTCCCACCGCCGCATCATATTTGTCTCTCTGTGGGATGCAACACAAAATTTCAACGGAGATGGTTCAGTTTCCACAGACTCTAGATAGATGAAAAAAAACTTGTAATGGTTAGTACCTGGCTACTAAGTGCATATGCAAGATTGTCGTAGTTACTTCCATTGCCCCAACGTATGAACTCCAATTCATAGTTGAAAGGGCTAATGGAAGCCAAGAAGACTTCTATACAGAACCCTTCGACAATTATTTTTTTGCTTACTGGATCAGTCGTCACGTTCATCAGCCTTGGGAATCTGTTGCTAGATGTAACCAAAACCCTCAACATTTTTCTCTTGCTTCCTCCTAGTTTGCGCCCTTGCGGACTTTGAGCAGACCCACCGGGCCAGATTATAGTCTCCAGCTTGTTATGAGTAGAAGACAAATGTCTTCTATTGCTGAAGCTACCATTAGAATTCCAGAATCCTACCCTTCTCTCACCTGATCCTATCAAATTCACAATCTCAAACTTGTTGGACAACAACTTGTTATCATCTAATTGGAAGTCACCACTCAAACCCTTAAACCTAGTCTCTGTGATTGCCTCAAGGAGAGTTGATGATGCATTTGGCATCTTTGCAACTTCCGCTGCTCTTGCCAGTGCCCAGGCTACATCGTGAGCCCATACACCAGAGATGCTCAACCGAGTTATCTCAGACCCAACGATTTCTTCAAAAGGCAGTGACTTTCTCCATCTCAAAGAGAAATTCTGAAGCTCTTTAGACAATGGAATGTAAGACTTGAAACCAACCACACCTTCCATTGCCTCTTTTGCAAAATCGTCAGTGTTCTCATGGAAACTGTTCATGCTTTTGACAGTGAGGATCCAAGCAAACCCTTCACCCATCATCCCTAATTTCCCAGCACATGGGAAGAGACGAGTTGCAATAAGTTCAGTCAAGTGCACCACAAAGACAGTCGTCCCCAAATCCTTCAGATTCCGTAACCGATCCATCATCAATTCCTCATTTGAAGAGACTGTGAATCCAACATTGGACCGTATACGAACGCCGTTTTCATGGAAATGGTCCACCAGGAGTTGCATACTCTCTCTCCAATCATCGTCATCCTCATAAACAAGAGCAACACTGTTCCAATCAAACCCATGGATGAAAGCTGTAATTCCCTTTGCCTCGGAGGAAGAATCATGTGTCGCTTGGATCAAGTGACTGTATTTGCTCAATGACAATGAAAACGGAGAGTCAAGTGAAATCACAGGAATCCTAGCTTTCTCCCCAATCTCCGCCAAAAGCTTCGCTTCCAGCAACGAATTCCCGCCAATAATCGCTTCAACTCCTACAGTTTGCAGCAGATCTACAGCTATTTCATTCGCAAAGAGAGAACACACCTAGATTGTGAGTAAAACAGAATGGAGACAGAGAGGAAGATAATTTAAGTAGAGGTGGAAGAATGAAGTATTATGTACCAGAAGCGAGAGCAACGAGAGGCTCTCCGTGGGAGTTTCTGAGCGAGAGAGACACTCTCGTTCTGTAATCACTGTTAGCGAAGTAGAAATCGGAAAGTGCCATGGAAACAGAACTTCCCACCATCTTCCCCTCCACGGAACCCAAATCCAAAACTAACCCGACCCGGACCTTAACCCGCTCGCGCCCGGACCCTGAGCCGTCATCTACGTCGTCGTTTTGATTCGAAGCAAAACAGTTGGAGATGAGGAGAAGAAGCAATGACACTAGAATTGTTGGTTTTTCAGTCCCAAACCACTCCATTAAAATTTTCCAATTACCAAGGAGTAAGTAATACACACATCTCCTTAATCATTTTGANTCTATAAATTAATAACGTTGGGACCGTGAGGTTTTATAAAAAAATATTAATTTATAGTGATTATTAATTTATAGATATATTATTTGGTTGAAAAACTAATTTTGGGACTGACAAAAAATATTAATTTAGCGAAGTATTAATGAATCGAGTATTAATTTATAGAGGTTCTACTGTATATGTGTGTCTTTGATTCTAGTTGACTTAAAATTAGTGTGTATTACTACTTTTTTTTTTGGTCAAACAATTAGTGTGTATTACTAAAGGACCTTATTTCACAAAAAAAAAAAACAAGACACGATAACCATACGACAAAACTCTAATAATCTTTCATCCTATAACTAAGAAAAAGAAAAACAAAATGTCTGAATTTAGTATAGGAGATTGCTTGTGACGAAATTTTAAGTTTCCTGAACTGTTTGCTTGGGACTATATTCTTCGATGAATTTTGTACTTACTGTTTTACTTCCGTAATGACTTATTCTTGAGATGTTTTTTCAACGTGAAAACTCTCTCATCCGATGACTTATCTCAAGTCTCAACTAAGGGGACAGGGCCCAGGCCCAGGCCCATGAATTAAATAGTTCAATGATTAAGATCAGTCGTTATTTGAACATGTTCTGCACCAGTTCTATCGATTAAGGTCAAGTAAATTAGATAGTGTCCGTCACATGTTCTGCACCAGTTCCGTCGTAACTGGCCTATCATGATAGCACTAAGCAAGATATTTCAGTTTTAATCTTAAAAAGCACTGGTTTGCTAAACCCAATCTTGAATCAATTATCATCCTTAAACTCGACAACTCTTTTTTGAGTTTATTTTCATGCTAGTGAGATACGTGTCTACAGAGCAATTCAAATAGCTCACATGTTCCAAAGAAGGTCTATATGAACGGGATTTTATATGAAACACAAAAATGAGTATTGTAAGCCAACCATGTGCCCATGTAGGTATCACTGAAAAGATACCCGAGGACGAGTTGAATTGGATGGATACTCAATTTAGCAAACGAAGAAATTGCACCAAAACATGGAATTAATGGTCTTGGGACAGAGTGCGTTTGCAGAAAACACCATTAATAAAAAAAAATCATAAGAAAAAGATTTGCCAGTAGATTAAGGGCCTGGATAATCATGAATTTTCTCAGATCCAGGCGAGTGATACTGCCGATTTCTATTTCGCAAGTTTTGTTTTTTAATAAATTGACTGGATCGTGATGGTCAATCCACCCAAAGAAGCTGAACTTGCTTTTTTTTTTTCTCAACAAAAATTCTCAACCAAAAACAAAGAACAAAGAGTAATAGAATAGCATAAGATAGAAAAGCCGAAAATAAAACTGCAAAAGTTTTAAAGATGAACTAAGGAGAGAGAGATGAGAGGCGTTGGTTGGAGAAGAGAAAGACGAGGATTTTATATTGGGAATTGGAGGGGATAGAGATTAGGGTTTGTTTGTTCTCTTTACTTCTCTTCATAAAATTGGTTATGGGCTCTTCGATTTTGTCAGCCCAACCCGAAAGAAAGCCTAATTTTATACATTGGAGAACCAAACCATATACAAGACACACTAGCCACAGGTTAATAATAGAGTAAATCAGAGTGGGCAAATACATCTTACACAATTTACAAGCAAGTGTATTGGTTTAACATTTTCACGCGTCAGCCTGTTTGGGTCAAGAATCAGAGACGAACCACACCACAACAATCGTGTAAGCTATAGACTTCAGGCACAAGAAAGGGAGCATCAACTTCGCTTGTATTAGAGATGCTAGGAATGGTAATGGACCTTTTGCTCTCTGTGAATCAGTTTCTATTGTATGTTACGCTGAGCCATTTGAACCGCATTTTCGCCAATGGGGTCATCGAGGGGACTGGGATGGATAGTTCTTGCGAAGAGGATCTTCAAATGTACAAGACGTCGCGAGAGGAATATGTTGACAGAATTCACAAGATCTTCCCATCTGTCTCGGAGCCAGAGAATGAGGAGAACTGCAAGAGCGAAAGCTGAGGAAACTCCCGTGATCATAAACAAACCGCGGAATCTATAAAGGGTTATAGGATTTGATGTATCATCGATTGTGTATGGCTCAAACCATTTTTTCTCCATCTGATTTAGCCTCTCGCTCGTCCTTAGCTTTAAGATTTCCCTGGACACATGAGGCACCAACTCGGCTCCTTTCTGAAACATCTGAAACGTGGTTTAACAAACAAACACCTTTGATCAGCAATTAAAAAGAAAATGGAGTAAGGAACGTAATGAAGATGAGGAGGGATACATACAAAACCAAAACCATTGGTGGTACATTGTGTCTTGACCATGAGAAACTGACCAGGATTCTCGCCAAGGATGACATTGAGGTATGGCAACTCATCGACAACATATGAGACAGTTTTGTTAAACATGGCTTGAGCATAATCTTCAGAATTATTAAGACCCATGGTTTTCTGTGGTCGGAAATTGGGACTGGCGAGGGCCATTTTTGCAATGAGGGAACCCGAAAGGTGACCCACATAGTCTTTATTGGAGTTGAATCTTATCTGTTGCACCGTCATCATTGATGTCAATGTTGCAGTATAACTTGTAGTCAATATGAGCACCGCAAATACCCAAACTGTAACTACAAATCTTGATAAGTTGTGTTTTAGCTTTTCCCCTGTCACAAATAGTTAGCAGCAAAATGTGAAAAACTAATTAAATCATCACACAATCTCTTATGACCAAGATTGGCATATAAGAATGTGAAAAAGATATACGTACTGTGAGCATAAACAAGGGTAGAGAAGCCAAACCAAAGCATAACTCCAATCTGTTGTGACCAAGATCCCTGGAACTCAGTGTTCTCAGGTCTTTCTATCAACCAAACTATAGTGCCCGTCAAGACAAAGAAAGCTGCACTTGTTATCCAAAGGTCCGGTGTTAGAGGTTGGAAGAACACCCACATACTTCTCTCCTTTGGTGCTACAATTCCAAGACCCATTTCGGTGAATGGCATAGTAAAATCAACATACATCGATCTATTGGAAGTGATTGTAATATCTCCCACAGCTGCATCATATTTGTCTCTCTGTGGGATGCACCACAAAATTTCAACGGAGATGGTTCAGTTTCCACAGACTCTACATATATGGAAAAAAAACTTGTAATAGTTAATACCTGGCTACTAAGTGCATATGCAAGATTGTCGTAGTTACTTCCATTGCCCCAACGTATGAACTCCAATTCATAGTTGAAAGGGCTAATGGAAGCCAAGAAGACTTCTATACAGAACCCTTCGACAATTATTTTTTTGCTTACTGGATCAGTCGTCACGTTCATCAGCCTTGGGAATCTGTTGCTAGATGTAACCAAAACCCTCAACATTTTTCTCTTGCTTCCTCCTAGTTTGCGCCCTTGCGGACTTTGAGCAGACCCACCGGGCCAGATTATAGTCTCCAGCTTGTTATGAGTAGAAGACAAATGTCTTCTATTGCTGAAGCTACCATTAGAATTCCAGAATCCTACCCTTCTCTCACCTGATCCTATCA
This sequence comes from Alliaria petiolata, assembly GCA_020283515.1. Lineage (NCBI taxonomy): Eukaryota > Viridiplantae > Streptophyta > Magnoliopsida > Brassicales > Brassicaceae > Alliaria > Alliaria petiolata. Next base: position 16,077,452 of record JAHZTW010000005.1, on the reverse strand, counting down.
AATTCACAATCTCAAACTTGTTGGACAACAACTTGTTATCATCTAATTGGAAGTCACCACTCAAACCCTTAAACCTAGTCTCTGTGATTGCCTCAAGGAGAGTTGATGATGCATTTGGCATCTTTGCAACTTCCGCTGCTCTTGCCAGTGCCCAGGCTACATCGTGAGCCCATACACCAGAGATGCTCAACCGAGTTATCTCAGACCCAACGATTTCTTCAAAAGGCAGTGACTTTCTCCATCTCAAAGAGAAATTCTGAAGCTCTTTAGACAATGGAATGTAAGACTTGAAACCAACCACACCTTCCATTGCCTCTTTTGCAAAATCGTCAGTGTTCTCATGGAAACTGTTCATGCTTTTGACAGTGAGGATCCAAGCAAACCCTTCACCCATCATCCCTAATTTCCCAGCACATGGGAAGAGACGAGTTGCAATAAGTTCAGTCAAGTGCACCACAAAGACAGTCGTCCCCAAATCCTTCAGATTCCGTAACCGATCCATCATCAATTCCTCATTTGAAGAGACTGTGAATCCAACATTGGACCGTATACGAACGCCGTTTTCATGGAAATGGTCCACCAGGAGTTGCATACTCTCTCTCCAATCATCGTCATCCTCATAAACAAAAGAAACACTGTTCCAATCCTGTCTCTTATACACATCTAGATGTGTATAAGAGACAGGTATTAGGCCAGCCCATGCCGTGTTTTGTTTTCCATAGAATATAATACAAAATTCGTATTGTAGAAATATTCCAGGATTAGATTTTCAATGAAAGACCATACGATTTTAAAAAGATGAAATTAATCTACGGGTTCATCAGAATAGAAATGAGGGATAGTTACTTATTATTACTTTGGATTACAATTCAAATGTGGCCTTCCGAGGCTGGCTACTCTTTTGTCACTCAAGTCATTTTATTTTAAAGAATTCGACTATACTTTTTTTAGTTAATGTTTTAGGGAAAGAGAAATATGGAAAATGAGGACTCTTTAGTACAAGAAACTGTCAACGGACCAAATTTAATTTAAAAAAAAAAACATTTTTCAACGGTTGTAAAAACAAATGTATTTTCTTTGTGGTATTGACGTATTAATCTGACTTATTACGTAAAACCCTTTTGGAATGTATTAACTTTTGTCGGCAAGAACAACTATTGAAGAAGTAATAAGATTAGAGACGGTCAAAGAGTCATAAATCTAGAAGTGGAGAAAAATGATGAAGTCGTCTCATCTCAAAAGTAAACGATCTCTTATGGTTTGTTTGTTCGCTATTTGATTTTGTCAGCCCAACCCAAAAGAAAGCACATGTTATTAATCAGAGTGGGAACTCAATATTTAACATTTACAATTTACAAGCAAGGATTTGTCTAAACATCGTTTATATTTGTAGACGTAAGCTGGTTTGAATCAAGAATCAGTGGACGTACTTTTGGAGGAAGAACGGTAAGGTTCTTCTGTGAGGCTTTAGGTCAGAGACAGAGACGAACAACGGAACAACATCACAACAATCGTGTAAGCTCTAGATTCAGGCACAAGAACAGGATCATCAACTTCCCTTGTATTAGAGATGCTAGGAATGGTAATGGACCTTTTGCTATCTGTGAATCAGTTCCTATCGTCAGTTGCGTTGAGCCATTTGAACCGCATTCTCGCCAATGGGGTCATCGAGGGGACTGGGATGGATAGTTCTTGAGCAGAATATCCTGAAATGTACAAGTCGTCGCGAGAGGAATATGTTGACAGAATTCACAAGATCTTCCCATTTGTCTCGGAGCCAGAGAATGAGAAGTACAGCAAGAGCGAAAGCGAATGAAACTCCCGTGATCATAAACAAACCGCGGAATCTGTAAAGGGTTATAGGATTTGATGTATCATCTGTTGTGTATGGAAGTTGATTCTCGAACCATCTTTTCTCCATCTCGTTTAGCCTCTCGTTCATCCTTAACTTCGAGATTTCCCTGGATATATTAGGCACCAACTCGGAGCCCTTTTGAAACATCTGAGACGTGGTTTAACAAACCATCACTTTTTGTCAGCAACTAAAAAGAAGATGAAGAGTAAAAAAACTGATGATGACGAAGAATGAAGAGGGACACATACAAAGCCAAAACCGTTGGTGGTACATTGTGTCTTGACCATGAGAAACTGACCAGGATTCTCGCCAAGGAGGACTTTGAGATATGGCAACTCATCGACAACAAATGATACAGTTTTGTTCAACAAGGCTTGAGCATAATCTTGAGCACTATTGAGACCCTTGGACCTTAATGCTCGGAGGCTGGAACTGGTGAGTGCCACATTTGCGATGAGGGAACCCGAAAGGTGTCCCACGAAGTCTTCATTTGAGTTGAATCGTATCTGTTGCACCGTCATCATTGATGTCAACGTTGCAGTGTAACTTGCAGTCAATATGAGCACTGCAAACACCCAAACTGTAACTACAAATCTTGATAAGTTGTGTTTTAGCCTCTCCCCTACACAAATAGTTAGCAGCAAAAGGTGAAAACCTAATTAAAGCATCAATCCAATCTCTTGTGACAAAGATTGGCATATATATAAGAATATGAAAAAGGCAGTACTTACTGTGTGCATAAACAAGGGTAGAGAAGCCAAACCAAAAAATAACTCCAATCTGTTTTGACCAAGATCCCTGGAACTCAGTGTTCTCAGGTCTTTCTATCAACCAAACTATAATGCCCGTCAAGACAAAGAAAGCTGCACTTGTTATCCAAAGGTCCGGTGTTAGAGGTTGGAAGAACACCCACATACTTCTCTCCTTTGGTGCTACGATTCCAAGACCCATTTGGGTGAATGGCATCGTAAAATCAACATACATCGATCTATCGGAAGTGATTGTAATATCTCCCACCGCTGCATCATATTTGTCCTTCTGTGGGATGCAACACAATTTGAAATGGAATTGATTCAGCTTCCACACGCTCTACATAGATGGAAAAATAAAAACTTGCAATCTTAAACTGAGCTGAGCAATGGTTAGTACCTGGCTACTAAGTGCATATGCAAGATTGTCGTAGTTACTTCCATTGCGCCAAGGTATGTACTCCACATCATAGTCGAATGGGCCAATGGAAGCCCGAAAGACTTCTATACAGAACCCTTCGACAATTATATCATTTGTTACCTGATCAGTCGTCACCTTCATCAGCCTTGGGAATCTGTTGCTAGATGTAACCAAAACCCTCAGTTTTTTTCTGTTGCTTTCTCCTAGTTTGCTCCCTTTCGGACTTTGAGCAGACCCACCGGGCCAGATTATAGTTTCCAGCTTGTTATGAGTAGAAGAAGACAAATGTCTTCTATTGCTGAAACTACCATTGGAATTCCAGAATCCTACCCTTCTCTCACCTGATCCTATCAAATTCACAATCTCAAACTTGCCTGACAACAACTTGTTATCATCCAATTGAAAGTCACCACTCAAACCCTTAAACCTAGTCTCTGTGATTGCCTCAAGGAGAGTTGATGATGCATTTGACATCTTTGCAACTTCCGCTGCTCTCGCCAGTGCCCAGGCTACATCGTGAGCCCATACACCAGAGATGCTCAACCGAGTTATCTCAGACCCAACAATTTCTTCAAAAGGCAGTGACTTTCTCCATCTCGAAGTGAAATTGTGAAGCTCTTTTGACATTGGGATGTAAGACTTGAAACCAACCACACCTTCCATCGCCTCTTTGGAAAAATCGTCAGTGTTCTCATGGAAACTGTTCATGCTTTTGGCAGTGAGGATCCAAGCAAACCCTTCACCCATCATCCCTAATTTCTCAGCACACGGGAAGAGATGAGTTGCAATAAGCTCAGACAAGTGAACCACAAAGACAGTCGTTCCCAAATCCTTTAGATTTCGTAACCGATCCATCATCAATTCCTCATTTGAAGAGGCTCTAAGACCAACCTTGGACCGTATACGAACGCCGTTTTCATGGAAATGGTCCACAAGGAGTTGCATACTCTCTCTCCAATCATCGTCATCCTCGTAAGCAAGAGCAACACTGTTCCAATCAAACCCATGGATGAAAGCTGTGATTCCTTTTGCCTCGGAGGAAGAATCATGTGTCGCTTGGATCAAGTGACTGTATTTGCTCAATGAAAACGAAATCGGAGAGTTTAGTGAAATCACAGGAACACTAGCTTTCTCCCCAATCTCCGCCAAAAGCTTCGTTTCCAGCAACGAATTTCCACCAATAATCGCTTCGACTCTTACAGTTTGCAGCAGATCTACAGCTGTTTCATTTGCAAAGAGAGAACACACCCTAGATTGTGAGTGAATGGAGACAGAGAAGAAGAAGAAGAAGAAGAGAAGAAGGTTGAAGAATGAAGTATGTACCAGAAGCGAGAGCAAGGAGAGGCTCTCCGTGAGAGTTTATGACAGAGAGAGAGAGTCGTGTCCTGTAATCACTGTTAATGGCGTAGAAATCGGAAAGCGCCATGGAAACAGAGCTTCCGACCATCTTTCCCTCCTCGGAACCCAAATCCAAAACCAACCCGACCCGAACCCGTTCATGCTCGAACCCGGAGCCTTCATCAACGTCGTCGTTTTGACTCGAAGCAAAACAGTTGGAGATGAAGAGAAGCAGAAGAAGAAGAAATGACGCCAGAATTGGGTTTTGAATCCCAAACCCCTTCATTATTAAAAAAAAGTTTCCAATTCCAAAGGAGAAAAACCACACACACGTCTGCTCAATCTTTTTTTTTTGAATTTTTATTATATAACCGATTTTAGCTAACCCATGCCGTGTTTTGTTTTTCCTCTGTAAAATTATTCCACTACCACTAGGGGTATAATTACAAAATTCGTATCGTAGGAAAATTCTTAAGTTTCAGATTTTCCATTGGACCGTATGATTTTAGGAGGATAACAGTAGTCAACGGGTTAGACAGAAGAGAAATGAGAGAGAGTTATTTCTAAGGAATTTCGGTGTGGGCTTCCTAAGGTTGGCTACTCTTTTGTCATTCGAGTCATGATGATGATTTTAGGGAATTGAATGTTAATGTTTTAGTGAAAGAAAACAAAAAGGAAAATGAAGATTCTGTAGTACAAAAAATTGTCAACGGACCAATTGTAGCATCAAAAATAATAATTTATTTTCAATGGTTGTTTTCTTGTGGTATTGAGTATTGACATGTTAATCTGACTGATTACGTAACCGTTTTTAGAAGGGAATAAGATTAGACGGTCAAAGGTATATAAATCTAGAAGTAGAGGAAAATGATGAAGTCGTCTCATCTCAAAAGTAAACGATCTCTTATGATCAAACCTGGTCAACATCATTTGTCCTCCCGTAAGTTTAAGCCGCAACTTCAGGCCACCAACCGTCTTCTTATCACAAGAGCGGCTACGTACGTAGCTTAACTAAATCTGACGGTAAAGATAATATTTGTTCTCAGTAAGAACTGCAAAACTCCCTTGAGAAATGAAATTGAAGTCTAAGAGAAGATTATGTTTGCTAGATTTCTAGGAGAAACAACCTAGTATCAAACTAAAAAGAATTTTTAGGATCTCATTAATACCAACTAGAATTAGATTATGTAGTGGATTTGGTGTGGACGGGTCTTGAAGAGTAGGTTATATAATATCTAGTTCAAATTTATATTTTCATGGTGCTTAGTGTTTACAACTATCACTGTTGCCTTGTTGGGTCTTTTACATACTGTAGATCATATATATAGTAGCCAAAGGTTTTTGTGTGATGTACCTGTTAAACTATGTAGACCCGTTACTGTGAGTGAAGCTACATCCTGTCAGCTGCTGCAGAAGAAACTTTGGTCTCAAAACCAGCCAAGAAATCCTCCATACAAGCTCTATAAGTATCCATACCCGAAACCTTCTCAGCGATTTCTAAACCGATACTCAGCCATTTTTTAGCAGCCTCAAACTGTCCTAGCCTCACGGGCAATGCTGCTCGGTTCCAAGCTGTCATTGCAAGCCATTTCCCTTCATCAGTCGGGTATTCCCCTTCCTTCAACCCAACCATGATTCTATATGCTTGTTTATACATCTTCAGGATTGCTTCTCCATCATCTGCATCGCCTCTGTGGATGCTGGATATGGCGATAAGCTTCCTGATTATGAGAGCTATGGTTGGGTAATCTGGTGAAGCAGACGCGATCATGGCGGATAGGCATTCGTTAATAGCAAATGTTGACACGTCCGATTTGGTCCGTGGGCTTTGGGAGGCGAAAACTCCAAGATGGAGAAGATAGTTGTAGTTACAAGACTTGGAACCAGCAAACGTCTTTTCCACAAGTAGCTGGAATGCTGAATTGTTGAGCCTTCCGTGTATGTCATAGGCAAGTAAGGTGTACATGAAGATGATTTCCTGCTCCATGATACAATCTTTTCCATCCGAGAGCGAAGAAGACATAATCTGCATTTAACTAAACATCAGAAAGGTAAAACTCAGCAAGTTATGGTGTTATCATGTGACAAAGAGGAGAATAAGACCTTTCCGGCTCTCACAAGCAATTCTGCTGCGAGTTTCACTTGGGTTTCAGTCAGTGTGCTCTTGTTTTGCTTCTCCAAAGCAATCATAGCGGTGACACTTAATATTAGGGACCTGCAAATCATCATTGTGTTTTCTCCAGAGTCACCAGTATCCATATAGCCGTAAAATTCTGATGCCAGCCTACAGAATTCACCACAGAGCTCATACTTTTTTGCATTCCCACATCTTGTCCCAAGATTCCAAGAAGTCACAGCAAACCAGTTCTGTTCTCGCTTTCCGGTCTCTCCTGTTCCAAAGAAACACTCTGTCCCAAGCTTAGATGCCCTGCTTTGAGCTTGCAACATAAAGTTAAGAGCTTCGGTTTCGCTGCCAATGTCTTGAGTCAGTATAGTGACTAAGGTACGGAAGACCACGACCTCTGTGGTTGGCATGGTTTTTCCTGAGATATAGAAACTGAGAAACTTGGAAAGAGAAGCAACAGCAACTGGAAGCGCTTGGCAAGAAATAGCTTCATGTGCTGAAAGGGACAGATAATATGGAGAAAAATCAAGGCAGGACGTCATTGCATCGATCTGACCGATGGCACAACTGTGATCTTTCTTTTGCAGGTAGATCTTGAACTGCAAGAATCAGAAGGAAAGAGAAGTTGCTTAAAAGGTTTTTGTCAAACAAATCTTAGGGTTGGCCATAAAAATGGCATGAGCTCAATCACTGAAGAAAAAGAACATTCACCTTAAGAAAAGAGCAAACAATATTGGGCTCAAGCTGCAGAGACAGAAATGTAGTTAGCAAATTGGAGCTGAAGAATCCAAATAAGAGAAGAGCAGGACATCAAAGTTCCTCCTATAAATGTACCTTTTCAGCTTCTTCTATGTATTCATGAGCTCGATCTAGCTGAGAGAGCCCAAGGTAACAAAGACACAAAACCCTGAAGCCTTTGGCCCTGAAAACTCTATTTTCTATATCATGTGGAATATAGAGCATCGATTTCTCAAACATCTCTGCGCTTGTCTCAAAATCTTTACCACGGAAATGATCTGAAGCACTGTAAACAGCAGGAGATACCCATATTAGATCCCCGCGACATACACTCCGGAAAACAACAAAGGAAACTATCAATTGCTGTGGCCAAATTGAATCACTCAGCAAACTAGGATGCAATACATTTGATATAAACAGAAGCGCTTTTGTATAATCACAAAATGTAACCAAAATGAGATGAAGGTAACATGAATGGTAAAAATTTACCTGTTCCACAGAACAGAATGTATTGCCTTCCTCTCCTTAGTCACTGCTTCACCAGCAAAGAGAGCAACAACCCTCTCGTCTGCTACGAGCTGAGCCACAACATTCGCCCTAATTCTCGAACCACTATCTCCTCCCCTACTCTCACCAAGGACCCGATGGGCTACTCTAAGCGCCGCCTTTGCGCTAACATGGCACCTTCCCAGCAGACCTAAGAACACACCTTTTGCAGTTTCTGCTCCAGCAGTCCCCACCACCTCAAAATATGCTTCCACATCAGACACCCACACTGCCTCTGGAATGTCTTTGTTTCCCACCATACCTCTCAGCTCTTTCTCTGCCTCGCTATGCCTCCCAAGCCCTAACCATGCCTTCATCGCTAGCACAGGTAATGATGCGTGTTGATCTGCTCCATCACTGCCATTTCCTCCGCTGCCTTCATTCCTGAGAACTTTCACGCATTTGATCACACTCTCGTACTCTCCCTTTTGCAAGTGCACTGCTGATATGAAACGGAGAGTTTTGGTTCTCATGCTCGTGAACTCCATGGTGTCTTCCCGAGTTTTTGCGGTACCCAGCCCCTTCTCACAAATATCCAGCGCCTCATTTATTAGTCTGAGAGCTTCGTTTAGACTTCAATCGTCGTCATCTCTGGACAAGGCGCTTTTACCAAACGCGAGGAATTGATTTGAGAGCGACTTGTAGTGATCCGGTGAACCAAACAGCATATTCTTCGCCCGATTGAGCAGCGTCACAGCTAGATTCCTGTCAGAAATTTCCCAGGCAGTTCGAGATCGCGCTAGATTTAGATCCAGAAACAGTTTCCTTTCTCCTGCATCGGAGATTTTCGCGATGTCAATTTTCGAGAGGATTTCTGTGGCTCGCTCGAAGCAATTGGAGGCGAGATCGAATTTTTTGAGACTGTGCCATACGAGACCGGTCCGATGGTAGAAGAGGGAGGACTTGATCGTTGGTGATGGGACTCCTGTGACGTCTCTGGCGAGAAATAGCATATCGGCGGCAACATGTCTGAGATTTGCGATGCTTTCGGCGGAGGATGAAGAGGACTGGAGTGAAGCGGCATTGGAGAGATCAACACAGGCGTTCCACATGCGAAAACTGAGCTTCCATATGGTGAGCTTGAAGGAGTTACTGGGAAATGGGGCGAGTTGACTCAGCCGAGTCAGGGATTGTCTAAGAGAAGCAGGGAGTGATTGGGGTAGCGGCTGATCTTTAGAAATGCATTCAGATTGTTGGATGAAGAGCTCGATCTCGGAGAGAAGAGGATGGTGAGTGAGAGACTCGGTTTTCCGGTGAAGCAAACGGAGATCCGGCGTGGTGATCTCGGCGATTCTCATTTCGAGTCCTATTTGGCGGGAGATATCAGAGAGAGAGAGAGAGAGAGAGAGAGAGAAAATTAGGGATTAAGGAAAGAAGTAGATATTTCGAAATTCAAAAGATTCAACGAAATATCAAAGTTATCCATCCGTATTTACCTCACTAACGGGCTTAGTATTGTAATTACCTCTTGAAGGATTAATTTGGGGGACAAGAAAGAAAACAATACAACAACATTGAAGATATATAATTAATAGAAAATTCTGAGTATTTTTTTCGTTTTTGTTTTGGGTAGGGTTGATCCTTAAAAATACTAAAATCATCCGTACACAACAACATCAAAGGAAAACGACTAGTAGGAGAGGAGGGGTTAAAGAGCTGCCACAAGTTAACACCATAGGAGAGAGAGAGAGAGAGTCACAGTCACATTCACCATCACCTTTTTTTTTATCACTAGTGAAAGTAAGGAGGAGGAGGAGGAGCCTGGTACTGGTAGCAGTTCCCGTAGAAGTTGCCGTGAGCAGCAGCGGGACTGAAAGTGTAAGTCTGAGGAGGCGGCGGAGGAGCTTGTGCTGCCATGATTGGACCGCTAAGGAATGGTCTGTTGTCATACACATACTGCGGATACCTCTCAGGGATCACTCTCCCATATCCGGTCTTATTGTTGTTGTTGTTGCTGTTGTTGTTGTCAGTCACTCGGGGTTGAGCACCACGTGGCCGCTTTGGCTGAGGCTTCGTCGGTTCTGTTGCTCTCTTTTTCTCTGCTTTGGCCTTCTCCAGCTGGAGAATCCGCTTATGAAGTGGCTCAACTGGGTACTGCTCTTCCAGGTTATGCTCTTCGATACACTTTATCACAGATTTAAGCCCTGTTAGCTCCCTCTCACTGAACTCATCCTGCATTTGGTACACACAAATTATTATTACCACAATCTGAGCCTGAATCTCGCATCAGCAAGTACTATGAATGCATCGGTTTTATGTCTCAAAGGGTTTAGAAGTCTGAAGTAAGAAATGACAGCTAACTGAACATAGCTCAGAAGGTAAGATCTGCTGGGCCAAAGAGCCAGATGCTCTAGAAACGGTAAACAGTTCAATACAAGCTCAGACCAACTCGTTCTACGCAACGTGCATTAACACCATCCCCTCATTTTCTGTTACAAGTGATGTATAATGCAAGTTATCAAGTCAGGGAAGAACACTTGCCTGAACAGCAGGAGATGCATTGCCCGGTCTGCCTTGGGAGGAAGATCTCCTTGCCTCTGTCAAGTAAGATTTCAGTATCGAGACAGGTGGGAACTGTTCTGTGAGTTCAAACGCAAATGCCAAGTTAACCGCATCAATCTGTTTTCCACTGTTCATGAGAACTTCAATCACACCTGGAATTAAAGGAACAATGCAAATCAAAGATTAAGATCAATGGTCAAGGTAGATAATTCGGATGTGCACTAAAAACGTAAAAGCATAGAAATCCAAGTCATGTTTAGGTCATTGACCAGAGATCCTATCCAGCTATTCACTAATACCAAATGTCAACCTTCCCCATCAAAATCTCATAACATGTAAGATTATCAGCTATATATCCTTAGAATTAGAGAACAAACCAGGCATTTTTTCTGATAGTCCAAGAGAACGGTAAAGCTCAGCTGCCTGACGGCGACGAGAAACCATGGGGATCAACTTCGAGAGTTCATCCTCTTTAAAGTCCGAAACAATAGCAAAGGTGGCCAGCAGTTGCAGGAATGCATGAGCCTCCAAAGAATTACCATTGCAAGCATCCATGTCAAGAGTTTCCAGCAGTGGATTCCATCCTTCAGCAATAGTTTTTGCCCTATGCTTAACATTTTCTGAGAGAACAGCAGCAAGGGAGTTGGCGTCCAGACTAGATAACAGTATGCTAAGGCATTCCATCAACATGATGCATGTCCTGCGCATGCCCAAGAGGTTAGCGTCTTTCTTCCCATCGGCGGTTGGTGCCTCCATGGGGTAAAACCCTTCCAAAGAGTCCAACACTAAGCTGGCTGGGTTTGCTGCAGCCTTGAGCGCCACAGGAATCTCCTCCTTTAGTGATGCAAGGTTCTTGCGGTTATCTGATACGAACTTGTGGAGCCCTGTTGAGTCCATATCACCGCACAGTTTCAGTAACTGTGGATAAGCCTTCACCTCAAAATTTCCCATCCCAGGTGAGATCTGAACATCTTGCACAGTTCCATCCGGATTATCATCGGTAATACCATCAGCAGCAAAGGCATTGGGTGAATCCCCTAGAGAATTTTGTGCCCAACATTCACCATCAGAAGTGATACTGATGGGAACGTTGTTGTACTTATCCAAAGCACTGTTTATAGCAAACACAGCTGCGTCTCTCTTCTTCTGAAGTCTTTCTAGCGATGCCTTCTCCTTGGCCTCAACAGCTGCCTTCTTTTTTTCCAACAGTTCTTGGGCTTTCCTTGTTTTGGTCTCATACTCTTTTTCTTGATCTTCAAGCTCATGAAACCTTCTCTTCAAGGACCTCTCAAGCCCATGAAAATGCTCCTCAAGTTCCTTCCACTTCAGATTAAGTGTTACTGCACGCTGGCTTTCAAGTTCAGCAAACGCCTTCTGAAGCTGCTGAATCTTGGACGATGTAGAGTCCATGAGCGAAGCAACTGACCGGGTATCCTCCATCATAAAAGAGCTAAAGAAGGTGGAAAAATTTTAAATATGAAATAAGAAAGTCTTGAACAAATAAAAACTAGCACGAAAACAAATGATTAAACATGAGTCATGAGTAGTATAAAAAAACAAATTAAGATTCCAACATTAGAGGGGGCAGACATCTCAATACTGCATAACAATCACACACATATGTCAAAACTACATGATATTCACTTTTATCATATTGAAGAATAAAATATCCACACAGATAAAAATTCAGACACAAAAAAGGTTACCAATTCAAACAAGTCCAATCTCCAAGCTGCGAGTAGAGCTCCAAGATATCCCAATTCCCAAACGACAAACAACTAAAAAAAAAAAAAAATCATCAAGATCAGGGGAACAAAAATCAGTCACTTGTTTAGGAATCCAGTGACATCTTCACTCGTACAAGATTATATAAAAAAAGGACCAGACTGGTGAACAAAACTGTACAAGTCACAGAGGACGACTATGTAAGAAAATGGGCTATTTTTACATGAAAAAGGGCGACATCTGCAAGCAAGTAAAGAAAAAAGAAGAAGAAACCGGATAAAATTCTACCGATTCATGAAAAAATCATATTCCTAGTGTTAGCCACAGAGACAACTCATCCTCAAGAAATAATCCGACGAATTCATACAAAAACTAAGCTGAAACAATACAAATATCAGCAAGCAGACGGATTAAGTAAACAGTAGATGGTGAAATGGGAGAGGATAAGCTAGCTGATTCAATAAATTCTGTGATGTCCCCACACAATCCATCACCGAAGCGGATCATCGAGAGTAAAATTCAAAGTCTTGGCAGAAATATTTTCCCCAAAAGCGAGCTATTCTTGGAAAAAATCAGCAAACCCTAGCTACAGTAGATACAAAACGAGCACGAAACAGGAGCAAGCAAAAGACAATACACCTCTAGAGAAAGAGAAAAAAAAAAAACAACTTTACCCAGAAAATCAGACGAAGCAATCCCAAAAAGAAGAGATCAAAAATCTTCAAGAAGCACCGGAAGATGGTAGATCCATCTTGAGCGATCGAGAATTTCGGGTAGGCGAGAGAAGAGGAAAGTGAAATCCCTAAAGGCAGCGAGGAAGGAAAGAGGAAAGTCGAAGGGAGGCAAAAGCAAAATGATTTATAACAGACACTTTCTTCGTTGGCTTTGTTTCTTTCTTTTTTACTAGTAAGTGGAGGAGGCACGTGAGAGAGAGAGAGAGTGGTGTGGGGTGGCTCACTCTCCACCATCCGGCTCGACGAGACGAACGGGAGTGGCTCGAGTCAAGGAATTGGAGTGTCCTTTTAAAGTTTAAAAAGCTTTGTCACGTGAGTTTGTCTGAAGCTACCGGGAACTTGACTTCCTTGTAATTTACTCTTTACCCTTTATTTTCCTCTTCCCATTGAATGGTATCTTCTCCCTCTATGTTATTTTTTGTGTGTAAATTGCAATGATAGTTTACCCTTTAGCAAAAAAAAATTGTAATGATAGTTTAACTTAGCAAGTATTTATACAGTTATAGAAATAAAACATTTAGTTTCCTCTTCAGTTTTTTTATGTATAAAACATTTATCAATCAACTTTGAGACCTTTGCAATTCATGATGATAAAGTTGATGACCGGATGGATTCTCGGTAGGGTTCTAGACTCATGGTACAAGGTCGGCGTTGAGCATAAGCACATGAATCTTGGACTTTGGGCCCTGCAAACATATTAGTTATGGAGGCCAGTTTTGTGTATGATGATGGTACAAATTAACGGGTATTATAGTAATAGTGACTAGATTCAAACCCAAAAAAATGCATCATTTTTTGTTTTTAAAGAAAATTGATAAAAAAAATGGCACAAACATGATTTGGGTTTGGAGCCCCTTCAAATGTGAGGGCCGGGTCGCGAAGCTCATTCCAAAGAAATGTTGACCAAGAACGTTGACAAAAACATCTACGTATACACTAAATCAACCATTTCTCATCTTGCTCTCTCGTGATATTATTCTACTTTAGCATAAATCATTTTTATTTACATGCGATAAAAAAAAAACTGATTCTACATACGTCTTTATTCTTTACTTTTTACAAGAATTATCTCTTTTCGCAATATATGGATTTACCACATACAGTAAAACCTCTATAAACTATTGGAACCATGAAGTTTTATAAAAATTTATTAATTTATAGTGATTATTAATTTATAAATATATTATTTGATTGATAAACTAATTTTGCGACTTACAAAAAATATTAATTTATCAAAATATTAATGAATCGAATATTAATTTATAGAGACTCATGAACATTTACTCAAAATCAACTTAAACCCATGATCTTTTAGGTCTATTGCTTTTTCCTTCCTTGGCCAATGCCATTTTTTCCATAATCAGTTAGTTACTGTATTTTATCTTTCTATCCTAATTTATTTATTTTTTATTTTTTCATCAGTCCAACATTTCTATATTCAATAAAAAAATTAAACTATATTTTTTATTTTCCATATACAGTACATGATTTTTTTTCTTTTTAACCGTTTTTTTTCTTATACTTTATCTTAACCATTTTAGATTCCTACTTAAAGATATAAATATTTAGTAAATATTAAATATTTTTTGAAAAATTTAATATTTGGACAAATATATAACTCAACTATTTTATTATATTTAACAGTTTTTATAATACTTAGTTTAGATTTTTATTACACATTATTTTTTGACTCCTATAAAAACTGTGGCTCCACACCACTGGTCTACAATAGTAAAAAAAAATTGAACTCTTGAACAAACACTAGAACGAGAGGTTTCCAACGCATATAGTCTTTAGAATTATATTTTTGACACCCTTGTTGATTAATAATATACTTGGCGCACCTCTCTTTTTTCCACAATTTGTTTATGTACTTTTGATATACAGTGTACAAAATACAAACATAATATAATATAATATACAGATCATATTGAATTGATTTTATTTGCTAGGGATATAATATTTTACAGATAGTTTTGGTCCAGACCAAATATCCAGAATTGTTTAATCGGATTATAAAAAAGAACCAAGAATACTAAATTTGGAAGATAATATAATTCATTAATTTGTCCATCTCTAACAGAAACAATATGATGTTGAAAAGTCAAAAAGCAAAAGAAAGAAACATTTAACGCGCAAAGACCGATATTTGGTTTGGGTCATTGCGTTCTCATCAGAGTTTCTTTGCCCCATTCTTCACGAAGTTTGATTCTTCCACAAAACGTTCCAAGTCTCGAGTCAACGACACAACAGACAGACGACTCCACTCTTTTTTTTTTTGTTTTTTTTTCGTTTTTCATTTTTCATTTTTATTATATCTTGTAATCAAAGAGTAGTCCTTTCATCATTCACGCTTTTCTTACTTCTTTCATAAACACTTGACAACAGATGCGAATTTCTTCTTCTTCTTCGTCATTCTGCTCAACACACATGAACAGGAGCAGCACGACCAAGACCAAAGCTCCCGTCTTGTACTTCTGATTTTCATTCGTGAGTTCCTCAGAATTTGCCCTCAAGATTTTGTGAATTATCATCAGTTTTTTTATAAGTCAACTCATTCTAAGATCGCGTATCTTCTTGCTTCTATGGCGAATTCCCAAGTTGATTAGTTGCTATTATAATTATTTCTGCTTTTGTGATTTTGCTTCCAGGATTTTGATGCTCATCGGAAGGAACCCTAGATTCTTGTTCTGTAGTTTATAGCCCCGCCTATAGCGATTTTACCCTTTTTTGGTGGATTTTGGGGGATATGATGGTGACTAGGTTAGTTTTTGCGATTTTCCTCGGGAACTGTTTCTGGTTGCTGCTTCTGTGTAGCTCGATCGATGCAAATGAGGCCAACGTAAATTGCCTGAGGAACATAAAATCCCAAGTCAAGGATCCAAATGGTTATTTATTGAGCTGGGTATTTGGCAACAGTACTCCAGGTTATATATGCAAGTTCAGTGGTGTGTCTTGCTGGCATGATGATGAGAACAGGGTTTTGAGCATTAAGCTTGGCGGTTTTGGTCTCAGGGGAGAGTTTCCTCATGGGATTAAGGAATGTTCTGATTTGACAGGTCTAGAGCTTTCTAGAAACAACTTCTCTGGACCTTTGCCACCCAACATTTCCTCCTTGATTCCTTCTGTTACAATTCTGGACCTTTCCGAGAACAGATTCTCTGGTGAAATCCCTGTCAGTATCTCAAACATGAGCTATCTCAACACTCTTTTGCTTCAGGGTAACCAGTTCACGGGTAGTCTTCCTCCGCAGCTAGTGCTGCTGGGACGGCTCAATAAGTTCTCTGTGGCCAACAATCGTCTCATAGGTCCTATCCCAACTTTCAACAGAACCACCTTGAAAATCTCAGAAAGTGAATTTGCTAATAACCTGGGTCTGTGTGGTGACCCTCTAGATCCATGTAAGAGCTCCACTAGTTCTCGTGGTAGAGTTGTTGTTATAGCGGCGGTTGGTGGATTGACTGTGGCAGCATTAGTCGTTGGGATTGTTTTGTTCTTCTACTTCCGTAGAATGGCTGTTGGTCGGAAGAAGAAGGATGATCCCGAAGAAAACAGATGGGCAAAGAGCTTGAAAGGGCAGAAAGGCGTTAAGGTAAAACTCATTTGATTATTAACACGCAGAATATTATTGAAGTATGTTGCTATGTTCTGAATTTGTAATGTATGTTTGGTTTTTGTGACTTTTCAGGTTTTCATGTTTAAGAAGTCGGTTTCAAAGATGAAATTGAAGGATCTCATGAAGGCAACAGAGGAATTCAAGAAAGACAATATCATTGGAAAAGGAAGATTAGGAACTATGTACAAAGGGGTGCTCGAAGACGGGACTTCTCTTATGATAAAGAGGCTGCATGATTCTCAACGCTCTGAGAAAGAGCTTGATTCAGAGATGAAGACTCTGGGATCTGTAAAGCACAGAAACTTGGTCCCTCTCTTGGGGTATTGTATTGCGAAGAAGGAGAGGCTTCTGATATACGAGTACATGCCAAACGGCTACCTTTACGATCAGTTACATCCCGCAGATGAAGAATCCTACAAGCCCATGGATTGGCCTTCAAGGCTGAAAATCGCGATTGGGGCGGCAAAAGGACTGGCGTGGCTTCACCACAGCTGCAACCCGAGGATCATCCATCGCAACATAAGCTCGAAAAGCATATTGTTGACCGCAGAATTCGAGCCCAAGATCTCGGATTTCGGTCTGGCTAGGCTGATGAACCCGATCGATACCCATTTGAGCACATTCGTCAATGGGGAGTTTGGGGACTTCGGTTACGTTGCTCCCGAGTATTCAAGAACCATGGTGGCAACTCCGAAAGGGGACGTCTACAGCTTCGGGGTCGTGCTTCTAGAGCTAGTAACGGGCCAAAAAGCAACGGGTGTGACAAGAGGGTCTGAAGACGCCGAGGAAGAAAGCTTCAAGGGTAACCTTGTGGAATGGATCAGAAAGCTATCTAGTGAATCAAAACTGCAGGAAGCGATTGACAGGTCCTTAACTGGGAAGGGCGTGGATGATGAGATCTTCAAAGTGCTCAAAGTAGCATGCAACTGTGTTCTACCGGAAGTAGCAAAGCAGAGGCCTACCATGTTTGAAGTGTACCAGCTCCTGAGAGCCATTGGAGAGAGCTACAACTTCACCGCCGACGATGATATCTTAGTTCCTTCCGAATCAGGAGAAGCTGATTTCATTGAAGAGCTCATAGTTCGCTGATTAAGAGGGAAGGGTAAGACTTTCTGAAACGAACATCTTTAGTCCTAGCAGTCCCAAGATATACATATGTATAAGTAAAGTACTGTTTTTTCTTTTATTTTTGGTTTCTCCTCGTCGATGGTGTGGTTGTAATGTGAAATATTGTTAGATGCACTCTCTCTCTTATTACTAAACTGAGGTTTGGGTATTTCGGTAGAGTCACACTGTGGTTTGGTGCATCTTTGCTGTTTTTCAAATTTTTGCAGCAATATTTAATTTGGTTGAAAATATTTACATTCGTAGCCCAAATTTTCGAATTATCAATTAATAGATTCGTATTACCATCTGCACCGAATACTACATCCCTTTTTAGTGATCCCTAAACAATATCCGGAACAAAAGAGAACACAAAAGGATAAATATTTTGTCACGGGAACCACACAACTAAAGGATAAAATTTTGGTTCGATTAGAATTATAATGGTTCAGTTAATCGCGGTTGAACCATTACTCTCATGCTTCATCTCCCCAACTAATTAATTAAAAAAAAGTTTAGGAGAAAAGAAAGGTAAAAGCAAAAGAAATGTTCGCTGAGAATCAAACTGCTTATATATAAAACGAGAAAGTAAATGTCCAAGAGGAACAGTCGAAGCTCCAAAGTCAATGGAGCAAATCAACCAATGGCTGTCCTTTGAATGATTCACCGGTTTCTCTTCAGACTTCCTTATTTTCAAAATCCGAGAAAGCTTCTCGCTTCTCGCTTCCTTCTTCATCCAATTTCATTTTTATAAATTTGGGGAAAAATGAAGTCGAATTCCCCGAGACCCATCCCCGTCGTCTCCACCTTTGCCTCGCCGTTTGACGTAACTCCGACGTCCTCCGTCGCTGATTCAACCCGGAAGCCCCTGAGCTTGTGGCCCGGTATGTACCACTCGCCGGTCACCATCGCTCTCTGGGAAGCCAGGTCCAAGATCTTCGAGTCGCTTCTCGACCCTCCCAAAGACGCGCCTCCTCAGAGCGAGCTTCTCACAAGGACGCCGTCGCATAGCCGAACCAAGATTTTCTACCCTTTCTCCACTGATTACATTCTCCGCGAGCAGTACAGAGATCCATGGAACGAGGTCCGCATCGGGATTTTGCTCGAAGATCTCGATGCTTTAGCCGGCACTATCTCTGTCAAGGTATGTTTGAGGCTGTATCGAACCCCAATCTTGTGTTGATTTCGTTACCTTGGTGTTTGCTCCGATCGCTATTTCCTTCACTGGGTTCGTGATTGATCAAATTTGGTGCCTAATTTTGTGAATCAAATAAGGATTTTGATGCATCGTTGGATGAATTTTGTATCTGTGATTTTCTGGTAGTATACAATGGTGAAATTTGATTGTAGTTTGGTCACTCAGGTTTTAACTTGGGCTTGTGATGTCATCTTCTATTTGCTATCATTTGCCACAATCTGAAGATTTGTGTACATTTGTGATTCAGCACTGCTCTGATGATGATAGCACAACGAGGCCACTGTTGCTCGTTACAGCTTCTGTTGATAAGATTGTCTTAAAGAAGCCCATTAGTGTCGACATTGATCTCAAGATTGTTGCTTCTGTCATTTGGGTTGGCCGCTCATCTATCGAGATTCAACTCGAAGTTATGCAACCCGACCTCGGTATGTACATACTGCCTACAAATTCAACTACAACCATGTCCTGAAAAGCTCAAAACGAAAAATAAAACACTTGCTTCTGTTTTGTTGTTGTTGGTTTCAGAAGATGTCAATGCTTCTTCAGATTCAGTTGCGCTAACAGCCAACTTCATTTTTGTGGCGCGTGACTCTAAGACTGGTAAGGCTGCTCCTATCAACCGGCTTTCTCCAGAAACTGAGCTCGAAAAGCTTCTATTTGAGGAAGCCGAGGCTAGGAATAACCTGAGGAAGAAGAAGAGGGGAGGTGAGAGAAGGGAATTCGATCACGGGGAGTATAAGAAGCTGGAGGCATTGTTGGCTGAAGGAAGGATCTTCTCTGACATGCCAGCTCTTGCAGACAGAAACAGCATTCTTCTGAAAGACACCCGTCTCGAGAATTCGCTAATATGCCAACCGCAGCAGAGGAACATCCATGGCAGGATCTTTGGAGGGTTTTTTATGCACAGAGCATTTGAGTTGGCCTTCTCCACAGCTTATACGTTTGCGGGTCTAGTGCCCTACTTCTTAGAAGTTGATCACGTCGATTTCCTAAGACCAGTCTGTATCCATATCACTTCTTACTATCCTCTTCCTGTTCACGTTCTCCTTCTGTATATAATAACTAATGCTGAATGAACTTGCCTGACAGGTGGACGTCGGGGATTTCTTACGTTTCAAATCATGTGTGCTTTACACTCAACTGGATAAACCGGATTGTCCGCTCATCAATATCGAAGTTGTTGCCCATGTCACAAGCCCAGAGATACGTTCCAGCGAGGTAAAATCCGAACTTGATGATGGTAGCTTTCTTTAACAATCGTTTCAAGTTGAATTTGTTCATCTGATTCCTTAGAAAAGATATATCATTATGCCAATTTCTCGAACCATATCAAATTTGAAGCTCTCGGTCTGAGGTCTCTTTCTCTGTTACATATGATGTAGGTTTCAAATACTTTCTACTTTAAGTTCACTGTACGACCAGAGGCAAAGGCCAGAAACAATGGGTTTAAGCTCCGAAATGTAGTTCCTGCCACAGAGGAAGAAGCTCGTCATATCCTCGAGCGCATGGATGCAGAAGCTTTGAACTCAAGCAAACAACAAGGGTAGAGATTATTTACAGTAATGGCTACGTATTTGTGTTATAAAAGACTCTGCTTATCAGGTCCTATCCTCTGACCACAAATTAACTAGTCTACATTTCTACTGTATCTAAACGAATTGCAAATATAATCCAAGATATGGCTTACTCCATTGATTTGTGGATGTCCAATGGGAAACACGTTACCCTTTTGGATGCTTAATTGTAGCCGCCATTGACAGAAAACAAATGGATCAACGAATATGAAGTTTCAATGCTACAGCCGATGCTACAGAAGACAATAAAAACTGCTTGTCTTGTGAGAAAAGGGTTTCAAGTTGAAAAACTACGAATAGAAATGACTTAAAATCCATACATCTAATGCTACATCAAACGAAACAGCGAGTTACAGATTGTTTGTTGATCTACTAGGTATCTCATTCTCGAGATAACAGAAAAATGAAGGCTTCCTAATCAGCAAGTTTGTTGATCTACTTCACCACAATTTAAATCTTACGATGGGAATCGGTCCCCCGCCTCGTTACATACTTTGTCTAGAATGGACAGGAAGTCTCTCACAATCATGAAAATTCTCAACGTGTGACCTTCCTTGGAAGAATCTCCATGGAATTGCTCTGTGACCTCTTCCAATGCACAGACCGTTGAACTTTCTTGTGTTTTGATCGTCTGAATCTCCTCTTCAGCAGTTTCCAAGAATCGGGCCATCTTCTCCTCGAACTTCAGCCATTGATCTCCGCTAGATCCACTCTCCTCGCTCAGTAGCAGAAGCTCCCCGATGTTCTTGATTCCATGATGAAGCTTCGAGACATCCCTTCTTAGAACACAATACTCAATGTCTGCCGATTTCTTGACATTAGCCAGCTCTGAATTCAGATTTCTGATGCGGTCTAAAGCTTTCGCAGTGCCTTCTGATTTAATCATTTCCTGGACAACGAAATGCAAGAGACTGCTTCTTCCATCTAATCCCTTGACCTCAACAAGCTTGAGGAGCGTGTCAAGTTTGGAATCATGAGCATCTCCGCAGCGGTTTGTTCTGACATTCATCTTGTTTCCTGTCTTTAATATAGCTTCCACAAGTCTCGAGAACATTCTATTAGTCCTTAGTTCTTCACAAGCAGCCTGCTAAAGCAGATAGGCTTATTAGACATATGTTTACAACATTAGACGCATATATGTAAATTTGCTTTCTTCAGCATTAATTTTTTTACCTGTATATCATCAAATGATCTTCTGAGGTGTTCGATCTCGGAGTGGAAATTAGCCACAGAGAGCAATGCATCAACCCGTTTGAACACGAAAGGCACATGAAGCAATTCCTTAAGAAATCTCTCAGCTGGACCAAGCTTGATGATCTCTGAACCATCACTATAGCTCTTCAACTTCCTCTGTTCTTCTATACTAGGTGCCAATCTCGATAAACACTCAAGAAGTTCGGCTCCCAGTGCATCACAGTCACCTGAATCGATAACTCCACGAATACAAATCAATAACATTACAAAAAGGAACGGGCAAATAATTTAAAAACATTTAACTGGTGATTACCTTCAAGAAGAGCTTTACAAACATCATTTGTGGTTAAGCTAAGTAGTTGAAGCAGAGTAGCAATGTTGTGAGCCTTTCTCGGATCTAAAACTTTGCTTTCTTGATTTTGGATCGGAAGATCATTGCTTAGACCTCTCTGTTTCATGTTGGTATCTGACGAGTTTGCAATGAACAAAGTCTCTACCATCTCTTTGTTCAATCTGCCACACAGTCACAGAAACAAACTTCATCAAACTCTTATAAAGAAAACAGACGCAGAGAGAAAGAAGTTAGCTTTCACTTCTCTTACTTGATAGAGCTCGATCTAAGACAATCCCAGGCAGTTTTCTGAGAAGAATCTTGTCGGAGTTTATCCCAATGCAGCTGTTTCGGAGGTAGCTCCGAAAAAGATGGTTTTTCCCCATCATTTTGAACCACAAAAGACTGTGATGGTGGGACGAGAGGAGGTGGTCTCGAAGAAGGAGGAGGAGCTGCTGCTGCTACTTGGTTCTGTTGATTCAAAATTCGAGAAGAAGATTCACCAACGTTGATAACAAAATCTCTTCTTGATGAGGCGGAATCAGAGGAGAGCAACACCGACTTCACATTCCGACTAAAGTCGTTCCAAATCGGCGGCGAACTATCGAAAAACTTCCGGAATAATCCGTCGGGCGAAGTAGAAACTGAAGAGTGGAGAGAAGAAAGCGGCGTTCTTATGATACCTCCTCTGTCCGGTGAGGTAGAAGCGGAAGAAATACGAGGAAACCCCAAATTTTGATTCCAGAAGCTAAACATTCTTAGAGAAGACGACCCATTTCCGTTGTTTTTCCTTACTCGTAGTCTCTCCGGCGACGGAGAGTGAAGGTTTTGATCAGAAGAGACATCCGAGAATCTAGGGTTTGAGCGTTGTTGAACCGGGGACATAGTCATGGATAATGACCTTGCCGGAGAAACCCAGCCGGAGGAGGATGAGCAGGAGCTAGTGCTGTACGTACCCTCCGGCTCGAACCCAGATCGGGACGGACTTGAGTTCTCGGAACCAGCCAAAGAGGCCAGAGGTGAGAAGAACTCGTCTTCTTCCTCTTCGTCGTTTTCCTCAGAGTGAAAAGCACCTTCATAGCTCGGCTGGAAACTACGAGGTGGTAATGGAGGGAGCGGCCGAATCTCCGGCGACTCAGGCTTCACGAAACTCGTTATAACACGGTCAGGTTCCTCGGCACCGAGGTATAAAACCTCCGAGGTAGGGGTAGAAGCAGCCACAGAGAAGTTGTTGGTGGTAATGTGTCTCGGTTCATCATATCCATGGCTACTAGCAGTGCTACTGCTGTTAGTGTCCTTGAAATGACGGTTTTGCCCTCGCCACCGGCCGTAGAGAAACAAGGCGACGCCGATGGCTGTCGCGACGACGAGGACGGCGGAGACAGCCGGGACAAGAAGCGTAGGGGAAGTGGAATGTGGTTTAGGAGAACGGGGGAGGACGAGGGCGGAGATGTTGGCGGGGAAAGTGGGGAAGCCGGCGAACATTGTCGGAGGCGGCGGCGGAGGAGGAGCGGAGGACTCGAGAGGGAAGAAAGGGGAACTTATGGGGGAAAGAGGAGTAGGTAGAGCTGCTGCTGCGTCGTCGTCGTAGAGGTGACGACGGCCGAGACTGAGGGCGGAGGCGCAGGATAGAGGGGAGGGTGCGCATGATAGCAGGAAGAAGATGGAGAAGCAACAACAAAAGGTCTGCATTCTTCTGGGTTTTCTGCAAAGTCTCTCTCTGTCTGTTCACACTCACTGGCCAGAGGAAAGAAGTTAATGGCTCTATTATGGCAGTCCTTGGGGACCTATGAGTCATAATAATACACACACTGCAACACATTTTACTTTTACCAAAGCAGCTATATTTATTTATTACTAGGTGTGTTAGTGTTACCCGTGATGGGTTAAATTTTAATATTTTAAAAAAGCATTGAATATTTTTAAATATAGTTTTATTGTATAATTTAATTTTAAGTTTTGAAAAAGATTATACCAAATATAAAATGAGGTACCTTCTTGATTAATCGAATCCTTTTAATGTCAAAAATAAGGTTACATTTGTTTTTTTTTGGATTTCGATACCTGGTTGTTGGATCTTCGGTCAGGTAGTTATGTTTCTTGACAATTTTTTTTGTAGAAACTATGTGGCTCGTATGATAGCACGTTACTATTTTATCTATACCAAAGTAAATACAATTCAAATATATATTGAGTGAATCCAGGAAAAGACTGTATATGATATATGCAATAATGACTTGAACTCTGAAGTTACCCGTCTTTCAAAAGAATCTTTTTGACCTTTTTCTGCACTCAATTAACTTTATTTCTATTTCATGGAAAACATCAAAATGAATTGTACAGTACTACTATTCGGCATTTTAAACATACTAGAGCGCGGATATTCTTTTAATATAATTATTATACAGAATTTTAATGTACCTCTATCTATTTAACAAATGTAGATAACTTTTTTCCTTCTATCTTGTGATCCCATCATTTCTTTTAATCATCCAAATTGCAAAGAAAGTTTGTTTATGTTAGTTGTGTATTTGTGTGAGTTAGTAATTTGATATATATGTGATTATGTGTTAATTTGGTGGTATTACATTAGTCACATTATGATAGAAAGCATGAATATATAATATAATATAAACTGTGTCATTTTATTTGGATAATCCGATAATTGGTTATCTTATTTATTGTGTATTTTCCTCTTTCTTTTGCTTTTTCTCTCCACACTGTCTACTCGCTTTTTTTCCAATCCTTTTTTGTGTTTATCTTTTGATCTTTGTTGTTTTTTCACCGTATGGTTGATGGCTTTGCTAAAGTTTGCGAAAGTAAAATCTTGTTGCTCGAGTTGATTGGAGCTACAGTTTTCTTGTAATGTAAAATATGTGTAATAATATGTAGTGTGGATTTTTTTTTTTTAATTACAAAGATGTTTTTCAGTGTATCCTCATAGATTTTCAGGTTAATGCTTACAAACATGAATTTTTGTTCCATGTCGTTGATGCTTAAGTGTTGTTGAAATAGTTCTGGTTGTTCTCCCATAAAAAAAAAGCAATACTCTAAGGGCTATTCCGAGATATGTTATTTATTGATCTGTTTACTTTTTTTTTTTTTTTTTGCTAAAGAATTTGTTTAATATTTTAATATGAAAAATATAGTATGTTAAAACTGTGTGTGATTTTGTAGATCCAAAAGCAATTACATATGATTGTCAAATATATAACTTAATAGGTTGGTTTGTTTTAAATTTAGAAACTATTTATTCATGTGACTGAACAAATCCAGAATAAGTATAAAATTTAATGTTTGGCGACATATATTTTAAATTATCCTTTAGCTATAATTTTAAAATAAAATTGTTTGCATATGTTTCTGCATTATGTTGTGCCAAAAAACTCTTTGATTTATTAATATATAATTTTGTTAAATCATTTCATGAATTCAATGTGTTTATGTACTGAGTTGTATCTCAGTGGTTCTATGTTATTTCTCTGTAAACTCCCTTGAAGTCAATATATTTATTTAGACGTTAAAAAAACAAAAACTTTTTGATTCATCGGATTTTTTGTGTCAAATATAGTCGACCTAAAAGTTTTGTGTTACAAATGGTAAAAGCAAAAATACAATAGTTCTTTGCCCTTGTCTCGTGAATTCTATATATTTTTGCTAATTTCTCTTTTACTCTATGCGATTTTCCTATCCATCTTTAACAAAACTATTTGAGAATCTGAATTTCTACTGGTTCTTTTGGTAATACTGGATTTCTATTGTTGCTGCTCCTTTCCCATATATCTTTTAGTTTTGCACCAAATCTAATAGAATTTCAAAGAACCAATATTAGTAACCATTTCCCAAATCTTCTATAGTTATATAGTAACCATTATAAGAAATAATCTCTTTCTCTCCCACCATGCCACCATAAATGAAAATATGAGCATCTTTTCCTCTTAAAAAGTAATTAGGTTTATGGCTTGTTTTTGTGACACAGCTAATGATACAAACTTAGAGAATATACAACCAACATCAATCGTGCAATATGGAGGCCGTTTCATTATTGGATTAGAGCGAATGCAATCTTTCTCCTAACTGCTATCTTCTAGTATTAGGCTAGTAGTTAAAGATGATATGATCTATAGAGATTGACCGGGAAAAAAAAGGCTGCATAGATTAACAATAATTTAACCAAAGGGAACTACATTAGATATTTTAAGACCTCTTGAACCGGAAAATATTTAAGCTTAATCTTAAGACAAAATCTTCATCCCCGTCCTCTTAGAACCAATGGTGAGTAAATCACATGTCTTCCTCTCGAGACTTCGCTCTAATTACTTTGTAGTATGTACTTGGGAGGATCTCCTAAATAGTAGCAACAGTCCCATTAACGCCCATCGGAAGATCGAACACGGCTCTGTTGTACACAAAAATTGAGAGGTTTAGATTGAACACGATTCTTGATGCACGTTTGTCTAATCTCTTCTAACTCTGCCATTTGTGTCTTTTCAAAATCAAACAAACTTTAGATACATTAGTTTTTACCTGCAGAAGATCATCCAACTTCTTTTCAATTCATATATACTTATCCATTTGAGCCTTAGACAGCTGAAACATGAGAAGACATTACAAATTTACCATAACTGTAAGTCCTATAAAAAGATCAAAGAATTTGTACACAATTTTTTTCAAGGAATTTGTGTGTACACATAAAAAATCAACCATTGGCGTGTCCTTGCAGAAGCTAAAGTGCATTATTGGGGTCAATGTACTTACCTTATTTGGCTTATTCAGATGAAGGATAACATCTTCTGAAGGAAAGATAATAACACATTGATCAGGCAACAATCATAAACTAATCAATGATCCGAAGATACTTCAGAACCACTTACCCGCAATGCAAAATCGAAAAAATAATTAGCTCCACAAACGACACCTCTCAAGATTCCCATAATGTTCTTGATCCTATGAATCATAAATTGTTGAGATTTTCTTATTCTTCAATATAGATGGTAATGAAGTTCGAAAAAAAAACACTGAAAATATCATATCTACTTTACAATAAGGAATACCATGACCGTTGTTTGATCGGTGAAGCTGATGCCATATTTGTGCGATGAGACTTTGTACAACTTTTTCGAAGGATTGGTGATGAACTGCTGAGCCTGAAAATTGAGTTAGGCTTCAAATTCTCTCTGTGGCGGAATAGCCGGTTAGCGGATATGAATCCTTGCATTGTTGTTGACTGCAGAGAGTTAGTTAGAGATTAGGATTCACGAAATCAAGGCCTCTCGTAGAAATTGCCGGCCCACACAAACATGTATTAGTTATGATTTCTGGTTAGAAAGTAATCACAAAGTATTTAATTTAATTTCTTCATACCTTTGTGTCAATGAGGAGTAGTTCTACACCCATCAGTGTATTCCCTTACTTGAAATTCCGAGCTTCCTAAAAATGAATAAGCCTCACCAGATTTTCATCTTTGCAGAAATCTCCTTGCAGGTCATCAAAGGTTTTGGTGGGTAGGGGATTCGAGGAGGGAAGCGTAGCTGGTGGAGCCATGTTTTGATTGGTATTTTCTGTTACTCAGAGAGATGGAGAGATGGTGGTGCTATAGAGGACGAAAATTTATACCCATCTTTGAGGGATGTTTAAACGTCGAACGTAGTGGGTTTTAAATGCTTTCAATGGAAGGGAATTAAGGAGTGGAGTAGATTAGGGTGAGAGGGAGAGGAGGCGAAGGGTTGGAGTAGATTAGGGTGAGAGGGATAGATAGGAGGCGAAGGATTTTGGTAGATTTGTTTCGTCGCCACCGTTACGGGGTCGAGAGGTTGGAGACAACAAATAGGTTTTTTTTTTTTTCTATCAAGAAGTTGGATCTGAATCGTGGTTGGAGAGTATATGGGCTTGGCCCAATCAAGAAGTTGAGTTAACTCGTTTAACATATAGCGATGAATTCGTTTAACAGATAGCCATTATTATTTTTTATTATTCCGATTTGAAGCATGCTGACGTGTCACGATTTTATGCAATTTTTAGAAGCTGAGGTGGCACCCCTCAGGAGCTCCAAACTGCTCCTTTTATTAGTTAAGATTAAAGATAAAATGACATAAAACATAATATAAATTAAATAAAAAATTTGAAATTAACAAAAAAAGTAGATGATGTATCAACATTTGAAGATATGAACTGATGATAAGATATGAACTGATGATGTGCCAGCCTAAGAAGAGGCTCTATTCTAGATATTCAAAAGCCCATTTCTTTTTTTTCAAAAGCCCAATTCTTTTGCGCACAAGTATTCTTTTAGCCAACCCAAAATCACGAGATGAAGATGTGCGCAAAAGAATAGTTGGCTAAATAATACCCAAGAGTTATACACTTTACCGAGAGATCATTATTCAGTTTCATACCTCTTCTCTAGCTATTTCCCCTGCTTGAACATATATCCTTGTGTCCTTTAAGAGAATTTGCTATTGTCATTAACACTCTTTGCTATCTTTTCATTTGTATTATCATCAACAAGGCTCTGATGAGTGATTACTGCTTCATCAACATATGTTGTACCTATGGTGTTTTCCACTTTTGGACCTATTGGTAGTATCTGCACACGAGACTGTAACAAAAGCAAGTAGAAACAATTAGGCTGATCATCTTTGAAATGAAATCTCGTTTGTTGAGTACTAGAAAACGCACAAACTGAGGTTGTAAGCAGTAACCTTACCACTTTGTCATCTGAGTTGTGAATCATTTTTGTCTAGCTAGTAACCACTTCATCCATGTGGACAAACAATACCTTGCCATGTATTCCGGCAAATCCACCTAAAAACCCATCGCAGATGAAAATAACATATAATTAAGAAACATATCAACTATAGGAGAACAAAATAAACAAGAACAGGCAGGAAACTCACACTGGTCCATGTTGCAGAAAACCCATCAGTAGCTAGCAACCAACTTCGACTTATTTGATGCAGACCTATAAGCTCATCATCAATGAGATCATCATCATCGACAGCTCTCTTCTTTTTCTTCTTTCTTCTCTTCTTCCCCTTCTTGTGCCTCTTTCTAGAAACACGGCTTCTACCATCAGAGTCAGATTCGCTTTCTTCAGAGATTACGTTATGACTTATCAAAGAGTGGTCACTAGACCTGCGGAACTCAATCCCATTTTCTCTAAATAGAGACTCCCATGAATCTGGAGTCTGGCATTCCTCGGATAACCTGAAGTGAATAGTCCACGAAGCAAGTCCGAGTGTTTTTATCACCTCTGTGTGTTTCATCTTCGAAAGCTCTCTCAGAAGTAGAGAAAAGCTACTGCCGTTTTCCAAACCTCTGCAGACATCTGCCATGGTTTCTTTCAACATTCCCCCCTCATCATCACTGACGTTCTCATCAAGTACAAGCCGTAGTAGCTGACGACCTTGGTTGATGGTAGAATTCAGCAGCAGCAGCTCATCAATAGATTCCGTGTCAGCATATCTTGAAAGAACAACCTCGAGCCAACAAGACGAGTCACCAATATCCCAGGATTCAATTCTCGGATTGAAACAGTTGCCGAGCAATTCAAGAAATTGACACAAGTCACTTTCTTCGAGAGTAATTAGGAGACGCTGTGTTAAGGAGGAGAAAGACTCCTCCGTAAGAAACTCCTCTACAGCATCCCACACATCTTTCATATCTTCTTCATACATGAAACGGATAAAGAGATCCAGAAAGAATTTGGTGTCCAGGGATAGAATCTGACCATCTTTGAGTGATTCAGCAAACTCGTTGGATGACCAGAATTCAGGTACATTGTCTAGAAAATTCTCAATGGTTCGTTGGACGTCCAGATCAAGAAGGTAATGAGGCTTCGTAGCAACAACCGCAGGGGATTGCCCGTGTTTGCCCCGCCACTCAAGCTCCTCCCAACAAACATCCCGGTTTGCAAATGCAAACTGCGCCAACGCTCTTGCACCTCTTTTGTGATCAGACCCACCATCAAAAGCAAACTCAGAAAACCACTGTAGTATACGCTTCGGATCCCCTGCATATTTCAAAAACTCAACAACATGAAGCATATATAATCGCAAGATAATATAACTAGACTTTAAAAGATCACAGACAAAAAATGGGAGCAAAAATCAACCAGACTTCACCTTCAAAGAATTTCTCGAGTATATAACTTCTTTTGGCTAACACGGATCCAAGTTTCCTCGGCCTTTTTTCAAACATCATTTGCAGGAGCTGAGATACAAGCTGCATATTTCTGGGCTTTGATCTCAGTAACCTCATGAAAATATTGAGTTGCCTTCTAGGAGATATAGAAACACTAGAGAGGGCACTACAAAGCCAAAGTCTAGCCTCTGATCTCGCTCCACGAGTCACCAATGATTGAATGTGAGAGCCCAATTTGTTCAACAGAGGCAAAATCACATCGATGTTGCTACTGTTGTGCGCATCATCGTTCCACTTGGGTTCAGATAAGAACAAATTCACCATCTTGGTAGATATTCACTTGATCTAACAACAATACAATTATGGGTTTAATAAGAAATCAACACAAAGCATGAGAAAGCTGCAACTGGAGGTTCCAAGTATTAGAGACTGTATTTAAATCGCTACGCGCGTGAGAGAGCAATGCCCAGATATAAGTTGCATTGAATCAGAGAGAAGAAGAAAAACCAAATAATAAAATCACAACTTTAAAGCCCTAAATCATTCCAGATAACGGAACCGAAAGATTGACATCGGCGAATCTCTAGGATAGGGTTTGAGATAGGAGAAAGAAGAGTACCAATTTTAGTTCGTCGTCGGGGGCCATCGGTGTGTTTACATATGACCGAGCTGCTGCTTCTGTTTCGCTATTTTCCGCAAAGGCTAGACGGTGGTTCTTTTGGATTGGTTCGAGCCACCGGCCCAATTTAATTTTAAAAAAACATTTGACTTTTCTTTTTCCTAGTTTATATTGCTAATAACTAGACATTTCTCAAAAAACTATTTGATATCCATATATTCGGCCTTACTACTACAATTTTACTACGGATCCGAGTAAAGTATATTCCTTACAGAGCAGCAGAACATAATAACGCATTAAGAACCGTATAATTTGTACTAATTTTTTGGGTATGTTTTTGTTTGCTTTGCTGCGTAGGGAATATGCAAATTCTATAGCTCTCACTGGCAATTCTTTTGTGTTTTTGTTAGAAAAAAAAACTGAGCTCCACCATCTATTCTACTCCATCAGGTACAATGGGCTGAATACATATGTCCGTTAGTGATTGTAGTTGATTGTAAATAACTAGAGATGTGAGAGCCTTTCTCATGCCTTTGATACCATGAAAACAAAACTTGGAGAAGAAGATGTAAAACTTGGAGTATTTCTCAAAGTAGATAATTACAGAGTCATTACATTTTGTACTCATG
The DNA here is from genome assembly GCA_020283515.1 of Alliaria petiolata. Classification (NCBI taxonomy): domain Eukaryota; kingdom Viridiplantae; phylum Streptophyta; class Magnoliopsida; order Brassicales; family Brassicaceae; genus Alliaria; species Alliaria petiolata. Next base: position 16,046,312 of record JAHZTW010000005.1, on the reverse strand, counting down.
ATTGATCCTATTTTATACGTTACACGACGAAAATTTAACTCATCGCGGAGTAAATTTACACGGAGAAATCCCATCGCGAATCTCGCATCCATAGTCACCATTACGTGCAATTAGTAAGATATCCAAACTATTAATTAAGTTGCGTACTTCTCAACTGTGTTATGATTGGAGTAAAGATAAAACAAACTAAAAATTCCATCACCTTTTGACATGACATGTTATGATTTTCAATATGAGAAAGTTTCGTTTATTTGTAAGTAAATAGAAATATGTAAGCCAGGATTCAAATTGACGTCTATATTAACTTTGAAAGGGAAAATTGCCATGGGGAACATAGTCGCGTCAAGTCTCAAACTCATCGGAAATTCTCTAGTTTTGTGGTTTGAATTTCACACTTTTACGGACCAGTTAAAAACACCGATGGGTGAGAGAGATTTGGAGACAGACAAGTCATTTCTTTACCCTACAAAATGTCATTGCCATCTGGAGAGATTGGAACATGGCAATGTGCTCCATCCCACGAGAAAAACGGTTCAATGGTTAGAACTTGACGACCTTGGAATCACCCAATCCTCGACTGTGATCGGTTCTGTAATCATGTGGTGGAGGTAATGTCTTGTTTGCTGAAGCCAGTATCTGTAATGGTTTAGTCCAGCTCAACAAACGACAAGGGCGAATACACACATTCAAAGCATTCGAAAGAAAGTGATACCGGTTTCACCTTGTGAGGCAGTTTACCCCACACATCCCCACCATAATACATCATTGGTCTTTCTGTAAAATTAGACAAATACAAGTTCAAGGTGGAAACATAGGGTACATGATATATCATTGGTCTTCACTTCTTTTCTTAAGAGTCTTAAACTCACCAGACAAATCAACAGTAGGGTCATTGTATAGATGCATTGCAGCTGCCCAACCTACAATCAGAATAGTAAAGTGCTTGAAAATGTGACACGCGCACACATACACACAAAGGATGGCACTAAAACTCTGCTAAGATCAGGAACTGGAACTTCCTTTCTTTCTTACCGAAGAATCAAAGAACAATTTAGAAACCTAAATCAAAGACATCGTAACCAGGGATGAATTCTCTAGAGCACCCTAACTCTCCCAAGTTGCTCAAGGTCCCAAACCACACCCAATTACTCGACCCCTTCCCACATCTCAAGCCCTACTTGTATTAATGTTGATCCTACTCGCAATTCACATGCTTATGTGGCATGAGTATTCGATGCTACTCTTACCATAATATGATTAAAGAGTTAATTTAGAATACATACGATCACTCAGAAGCTGATAAGCTTCACTCCTAGAGCAGCCCTCTGGAGATATAATCCTTGGAGAAGAGTTTTCCTTGTGGAAACCAACAGCAACAGGCTGACTTCTTTCGCCCTCGTTGCCAAGGGAGCTTCCTGTTCGATCCAATTTACTCTTTACGTAAGCCAAGAAAACAACCACACATGCCTTATAACAATATCAGTACAAGCAAAAGTGGTTGAAGCTTCTATTAATTGCTAGAAAATGGCTGAAAGGGGTTCTGTTTTTACATGCAAGAGAGAATGAAATGGCTCCGGATTTTTTTTAATACAGTGACTGCAAAATGAATACAAAATTTGAATTACAAGTTGAGCAATTGAATCTTTCAAACGGTTCTTGAGGTTATCAATTACTCACAAAGCATCTGCTTACATATTTCCCATGCTAGCACAAGCGGACTAGTGTCTCTACAACGAGATAAGCTCTCTTCCTCTAAATTTGCCAGTAACCCAAAGAATCAGATACTATCTGGACCCCAATTTATCAAAAGAAGAGAGAAGAAGTTACGAACCTCTTGATCTCCTCCGGATGGAAGAACGGTTCCTACGAGGCAGAGGAGAAATCTCAAAGGAAGCCGAGAAATCAAAATCAGTGGAAAGAAAAGGAGAGATTACGCTACCTTTGGTTAGGTGGAGTGTATCGTTTGGGTGCGGAGCTCGGGTCCACCATAGAGGAGTTAGGGTTCTGCATCTATCTCCCGTGGAGATCTGTGTCAACTCTCTACATCTCTGCCCCGAGCTCGTAGAAAAGGGTCTTCTGGTCGAAAGTCTATAATAATCTTCACGCGCTAATCCTTCAGCGCGTGTTTTGTAAAACTTTGTATAAAAAGTTCATCAAAATAAAGTTAATATTAACTAAAAATTATCCTTTTCCGGGCGGAGTTCGATTCCTACTGAACGACAAACAACAAAATATCCTTTTTTCTTTTTTAATAAGATTTAATAAATTAATTAATTGGCCAATAGTCTCATTCAATTATACAAAGTTGTCAAAACTAGCCGTTGCCAATTCTTTCTTTTTTCGAAACAGCCGCTCCTTCTGAATCTTCTTCTTTCCTTCTCTTCTCTCTCTCTCTCTCTCTTTCACTCAGCTCAGCTCTACATTTCTGATCTCAATCTCTCTCAGCTGACCAAGCCTCATGGCAACCTGTATCAGAAAAGGATCATCCAATTCGGAGCCAAAACTTCAGCCTCGCGCCAGATCTCCTCTCTCCGAGAATCTTTCTCCAGCTACCTTCCCACGATCTCCTCTCTCCTTCATCTCACCTCAGAGCTTGTCTCCGTTGAAGTGGAGCTCCGGTCTATTATCGCCTAATCTCGTAGCTCCCACTACTCTTCACGATGATGGTGATTCCAAAGAGGAAAACAAAGAAGACGATGAAATGAGTATTTCATCGGTATCAGACGCCGTAGGAGGCAACGAATTATTCTCCGATTACGATATCGAAGACGACGAGGAAGAGGCGGTGACGGTTGGGAGACGTTACGATGAAGAAGAAGTGTTCGGGGATAAGTCCAGCTCGAAATTGAACAGAGGGATGCTGAAGGATAAGAATCTGAGGATTGAAGTTCCGTTTGGGAACAGAAGAGCCACAGACGGTGAATTGGGTCTCCGGAAACTCGCCCTGAAGAATTCAACTCCGGGTAGCTATCTCCGCGAGGAACGGCCGCATACTCTGAGCTCCAAGGTACCCCCATCTGGGCTCACTGAAGTTTTGAGTGACTAATTTTAGATATACGCTAAATTGAGGAATAAAAATGTTTGTCTTAGGGCTCGGCGTATTGGGACGCCGAAGATATTGGAACTCCAAGTGCACCACCTATAACGGAAATTGGACAAGAAGATAGCAGCTTGGAAATAGAAAAAGAAGTTGAGCAGATTGAGGTTGAGATTTGCAGAGAAGCAGTAGTTGAGAGTAATCAAGGAAACATTGGTGGCATAGCTGGTGATATGAGTTCTCATTTGTGTAGAGATGCAGAATTTGGGGAAAGGTATTGCCGATTTTAACGAGCTTTCTATTTTGTTTTGCGGACCAATCTTGATGTGTTTGTAACCATGGTCTGGTGTAGTGTGAGGGACACTAAAACTGTAGAAGATGCACAAAACCAGGAAATCAGCTCGGATGAATTAGATTGCCATAGTATCAGGTTAGCTACTTAATTTTCTTCAAAATTTAGAATGAAATAAGAATTGTTGAACTATATTATGGCTTGTATAAAATGTTGTCGTTTCTTTTTCCAATTTTCCGTTGACAGTGGTCAATATGCTTGGCAAAGTCTGTTGGCATATGATGCTTGCGTAAGACTATGTTTGTATGCATGGTCAAAGGGTTCTTCTGAGGCACCTGAGTTTCTGCGTGATGAGTGTCGTCTTCTTCGAGGTGCATTTGGGTAGGACGTGTGTTTCTTTGTGGTTTCTGAGATATAATCTTTGTCTTATTTTGAGTTTTTGAAACCAGTCCTTTCTATATATATGTGTTGTTATAGTTTGCATAAGTTTCTCTTGCAACCTCGGGGTGTTCGATCAACTGAAGAAAGCAAAAATGTGAAACCAGAGCAAAAGCCATCCTTGAAGACTAAAAGCGTGGTCAGAAAGTTAAGGGTGGAAGGTAAACTATTCTTTTCCTCATGAGCTAAAACTTGGATACAAAAATAAAGTTCTGTAGCTGCCTGACATGAATCATATATTATTAATACCTCTTCCATTTTGATTATTTTAGTAAAGAGACTTCGATTGATACCACAGCGCAAACTTAGAGGCATAGATTCGCTGCGGAGTTTAATGAACATGCCAATGGGGGCAGAGTATTGCCGACAAGTTTCATCGCTTGTGAAGACTGGGATGACTTCTATTAAACTGGCTACACTTTCAGCAGTTTCAGAAGGTTTGTTCAACCGTTTTGGTTGTGAATCTAATTTGTCTAGGCCGGTTCATTGTGCTTAATATTGGCTCATCTATTTGTTTGACATGACTTTTTCTTGTGATTCTACCTGCAGAACAATTCTCCTGCTACCTTCAAATGAAGAGCACAGCAGAAGGAGATCAAAATGAACAAGGATCTTCTGTTTGTTTGCAACCAGGAACTGGAAGTTACCATATCTTGTAAGCCCTTTTAATCTCTTGAAAATCAATAATTGTGTGTTCTTAGATTTTAACAAAAATACGTATGCAAGTGGTTGTTTGAGAAATTATTTTGAATATACCTGTAATTATGCCAAAGTGTTTAAGTAAATGAAAATTTCATGGAAAGTTCCAGAATTTAGTTTTACAATTTTCCGAGTATAGCGAGCTTTACTCACAACTCCTCCTTCAGCTTTCCTGATCCAGAAGGCGACGCTCTTCTGATAGAAGTTCAAGATAAGAAGAAATCAGTTCAAGGAAAAGTAACGATTCCAATGGCATCCTTAACCGACAATCCGGTAAATATGCCTTTAGGTTCCATTTTTCTTCTGAGAATATGTTAGAGTGGTTTGGAAAATTAGATATATTGAATAAAACTCTACATTTGTTCAGAATGATAATGTTAGATGGTGGCCAATATACCATGGTGAACAAGACTGTGTTGGCAAGATCCAGCTCTTTATTGGTAGCACGACCACATCCGATGAAGACTGTCACATAAAGGTCTGTTTTTTTCTCCAACAATCCTCAGATTATCTATGTCTTTTAATATGTGAGATAATGCCCCCAATAATGTTTTGCATTTTTGTCTGTTACAGAGTGCACCTGTTGTGGAGACACTAGCATACGATTTGCTACTAGAAGCTGCTACACGTGCCCAAAAGTTTCATTCTCAAAACTTAGGACTGAATGGATCTTGGAAATGGCTGTTAAGCGAATTTGCAGAATATTATGGAGTTTCCGATTCATATACCAAGTTGAGGTACTCATAGAAATATTTAGTTAAGACTGCGTTGTATCTATTATATCAACACCTGTTAACTCATATATATTGCGCCGAACTTTGCAGATATCTCTCACATGTAATGAATGTGGCAACTCCAACAAAAACTTGCTTACTACTTGTGCATGAGTTACTTGTGCCTATCCTAAGGGCTCGAAGTGAGAGGAGTTTGACCAGACAGGAGGTAATTTCCCTCGTTCTTTGGCAAATTGAAATATCTGATCTTATCTCACCAAAATCAATGTCTTGGATTCGAGTTGTCACACTTTAGTTTGAAATCTGTTTGTTTGATTATCATCGTTGCTTTATGGGGTTAGTTTTTGACGACTTGTTCTACTCTTGCAGAAAAGTATCTTGATGGATTGTGAAATAGAGATAGAAAAACTCTTGGCAAATGTTTTTGAGAACTACAAGTCCTTAGATGAAAACTGCCCTTCAGGGTTGGCAGATATAGATGGTCCGATGCAAGAGTCAGCTTCATTAGCACTTTCTCCAGCTGTACAGGTTTTTACCCTCCTCCATGATATATTGTCCCTTGAAGCACAAGAAATTTTGAAGAATTACCTTCAGGTAGGCCATTAAAATGTTTGTGTCAATATATACACACCTGGCTCATTCGTGAGAAGAACCTTCTGGATTTCTCCATTTTATGAGATATCACGACTATGTGGTTCACGATTTTCTTGTCTAATGGAAAACCTACTGCAGACAGCAGCAAAGAAGCGGTGTAGGAAACACATGGTTGAAACCGATGAGTATGTCTCCTGCAACTCTGAAGGTTTCCTTTTGGATTCTGTCACAATCTCTACAGCCTACCTGAAAATGAAGAATCTTTGTCTAAACATAAGTAACGAAATAGCGACTGATATAAAGATCACCAATGAGCATGTATTCCCAAGGTAAAATGATACAATCCGAACAAAGAACTTACATTTGTCATCTGGTTTTCATCTTGAGATAATCTCCTAGTCTTGATATTGATTTGGTCTTATTTTCTCATTCTTTGCTTTTCATTCAAGCTCAATCGACCTATCAAATATAGCCGCTGCCGTATACAGTACTCAGCTATGTAACCGGCTCAGGTTATTTCTGTCAGCAGTACCACCATCCTGCCCACTCCCTCATGTCAATGAGCTTCTGATAGCTGTTTCTGATTTTGAAAGAAACCTGGATTCATGGGGCATCAGGTTTGACATTAGCTTTTTGGAATCAAAATATGATGGGCACTCATTGATTTTTTTTAACCGTTTATTTTATGTTTTTCAGTCCAGTACAAGGTGGTATAGACTCTAGGGGGTTATTCCACAACTACATAATGGTTTGGATACATGATATGGAACTTAGGCTACTTGACCGATGCAGAGCGGAAAAGGTATCATCCTTATCAATTTTGTGTTTTTTCTTTAAATTATTAATCCTATCATTTGACTGTAATATTAAGCACCGGATGGCTTGTTTTTGGCAGGTTCCCTGGTCTGGTGTAATAACAAGCCACTCAACATCACCGTTTGCTGAGGACATGTATGAGAGAATAAAAGATTCTCTTGTAGAGTATGAAGTGGTTATTAGTCGATGGCCACAATACACATTGATCTTGGAAAATGTAAGCTACTAAGTTATATGAGTGATAACTTTGCAGCTTACTGGAGTAATTATCAAGACTAACTTGGGTCCACTCTATTATGTCATGTACTCTTTTGGAAGACTGCTTCAACGGTGGAGAGAGCCATTGTTAAATCGCTGGAGAAACAATACAACGACATACTTACTCCTTTAAAAGACAGCATTCCAAAGAGGCTAAATATGCATGTCCAGAAGCTGACAAGAAGGCAATCATCAGCTCTCTACTCCGTTCCAACTCAAGTAAGAGCCACCCACAGACCGTGTTCAATAGAAGTATTTTGACATTTTTGACTTATAAAAGATCTGTGCTTAACATCATTATCTCTTTGTTGAATGCAGCTGGGAACTTTCGTCAACACCATAAAGAGAATTCTTGATGTTCTACATCACAGAGTTGAGGATATCTTGAGGCAATGGGCATCGTGTCTTCCTGTTGTTGAAGACAAGAAGTCACTCTTTGGGGAGCAGATGAATGCAATCACGGTCTTGCTCAGGACAAAATACAGAAACTACATGCAGGCCGCGGTTGATAAACTTGTTAGCAACGTGAGTTCTTTAACGCCTCGCATGATCTGCCAGCATTTGAATCCATGCTTGTTTTAACAACCTCTCTGCGTGTGTGGATGTTTCAGACGCAATCAAACAAAAACACAAGGCTGAAGAGAATCTTAGAGGAGATAAAAGAAAATGAGAGAGAAGCCGAAGTCCGTGAACGTATGAAGATGCTATGCTCACAAATCACCGACTCAGTCTCAAATCTGCACGATGTCTTCACAAGTCAGATATTTGTGGCTTCGTGCCGCCTCTTCTGGGATAGAATGGCACAGGTGATTATCATACATCACATATACTTACAGACTCTGTTATATAAATGATTCGTTGATCCTGAGGTTTGTTCACATCCCAGGTGGTCTTGAAGTTTCTTGAGGGAAGAAAGGAGAATGAAGTAGGCTACAAAGGCTCTTACTATGCTCTTGGGGTAATTAAAAATAAAAACTTTAGCACTGCACCATTAAATAGACAATGTGTGTGTTTGGGGTTGAAATTGAGCTGTGATTAAAAAAATAAAATGTGTGCAGATAGTGGAGGACACGTTCGCGTCAGAGATGCAGAGGCTGCAAGGGAACTCGCTACAAGAGAAGGATATGGAAGCTCCACGTTCGGTGATTGAAGCACGTTCCATTCTCTCTAGAGACACTACCAATCACTCTTCTTACTTCTATGTCTAGTCCAATACATATATTCACTCTATTCGATTCATTTGTTTTGATATATATCTCGTAGTATATATATAAAAACTTTCTACATAGCAAAATTTAATATACAAGGTGTATCCATCCCATTGATCCGAGCTAGCATCTTTTTATATACACTACAATGTGGAGTGCTTATGGATATAAGATGGCTACAAAGTAACCAACACAGTCACATTGAAAACCTTCGCAGTTGTAAATATGCAAGCAAGTTGGTGTTTATTCCCAAGCCGGACAACAAAATTGGAATAAATTGAATTACCAAAATTGAATTAAGTTGGCTCATTTTTTCCAACGGAGAGAAAAACCCATCTTCCTCGGGAAGCTTCTCGTCTTCAATACTTTAAAACTGAGAGGATCCACTGTTCACTGGACGATTTCAAAGTTTTAGAGCGAAAGGAGCCGAGGCTGGCGAGAAACTGTAGAAGCAGTGGAAGATCAACATGAGAACGAAATCGTTTCCGGTTAGGACTTGGCATAGGTCTTCGCGCAAGTCTCCCGATCCCTATCCATCCCCTGCATCCCTTCTGGTAACGCTATTTCTCCCTTCGTTTCTGTTTCTTTCTCGGAATAATCTCCTTACAATCGAAAAACTAGAGGTTATGATTTCCTGATGCAGCGACATGACTAATTTTGACTCTGAACTAAAAAAACTGATAAGCGTCTGGTTCGCTAATCTTCACTATTTGATGAATTCGAACTATTTTGCGTTTTAAGTTTGATTTTGATGTTTGTGAACTTTTAGTTTTGGATGTATTTGTGTGGTTGTAGAGTTTGAATTTAGAATCTCAAGTGTGAACGATGTATTCTGCACAATTTTTCATCATTTCCTCTCACAGGATGAAGCTAATGAAAGATTTGGCTCTGGGGTGAGCATCACACACTGTGATCCGCAGTGTGATAGCGCTGATGCCGATGTTGAGATTGTTCCAAATACTTTCGATGAGAGAGATGTGCCACACAAGAAGCGCCATTGTCTTGGGACAAGTGAGACTGGTAGAGGAGGATCCCAGCCGCTGAACTTAGATGCTTGTATTGTATGTGAAATTTCAGACAAGTGGGTATCACGTTGCTCTGGGATTGACTGTCTTCTTTCATTTCACGGAAAGTGTTTGAATGTCGACTTGGATAGTAGTGATGATCTTGCAAGTTCGTATTGTCCGTATTGCTGGTTCAAAATTCTAGCACTGGAACACAAATCAGTGAGAGAAAAGGTCGTTGGGGCGGAAAAGGCAGTCTGCAAGTATCTAGATAAAGAGATGAAAAGCAGGGATGGGGTAAAGGAGGGTGTTCCAAAAAGTCAAGAGGATGCAATCTTATCTGGTGATGAAAATGGAAACCAAGATCATTCAACGGACAGTACAGACATTGTAAGTGATCAAGAGTTACAAGGAGAGAAGGATGCATGTTCATCAAAAGAGGAACAAATGCAAGTTGAGAAGGATTCTGATAAATCAAGAGGTGAGAAGACGCCATTGATTGAGCAAACCGATCAACCAGAAGAGGATAAAGAGATGTTAGAAGCGGGCACTGATAAATCAGGAGACATGATGGAAGATAAAGTGATAGACGAGGTTGAAGCATCAGAAGAGGAAGAGAGGGTAGATACAGAAAAATTTCAAGACGCTGAAGATGACGAAACAGCTAAAGATGGAACTAAAGTCATTACAGGTGCCAGGGAAAAGGGAGATGTTTCACCGTTTTTGTCTATGCAAGAATCGTTTTCAGGAAAAGAACAGAACCAGGTCCAACAGAATGAGAAGCTAAGAAGAAGAAGACGGCTAATATTGAACGATATTGATAGTGAAATCTCATCAAATGAATCAACTAACGAACGAAATGGAGAAAATGTAACTGAGCAGATTACTTCATCGGCTCAAGTAGTAACCTCACCGTCAGGGAAGATGAAGAACCAGCAGAGAATACATAGCGCAACAACCAAAGTGGCTAAGTCAAAGACAGTGAGGTGTGTTACTTTTTCTTCATTTACGTGAACATGAAGATTATCTTATCTCATTTCCACATTAAGTGTTGAGAGTTAACCTCATGGATTTGCAGGGACATTTCGTTTTTCCAGAAGGATCAGAGAAGGAGGCTATTTTGGACGTCCGAAGAAGAAGAAATGCTGAAGGTATAATTAAATACTACTAGCTGGTTTTTATTTTTCTCATGAATTGGGTAAGAGTTGTTGTTGACATGTGTTGGCTTAGGTGGGAGTGGAGAAATTTGCAGCAGAAGCAAACAAGAACATGCCATGGAGGAAAATTCTGGAAATGGGAGAGAAGGTGTTCCACGAAACACGTACTCCGTCTGATCTCAAGGACAAATGGAGGAACATGATCGGCGGAAGATTAGGGAAAAAAACGAACAACACAGAACACTAATCCTGGTATGTATGAGAACCCTACAGTTAAGTGTGACTCATATAGGAGATGAAGTCAAACTTAGTGAAGAAGAAATGGGAGTAGAGATGTATGTTCTTGAATGCCACTCTTTCCCGATAGATGAAGTTTGACATTTATACAAATGCTCGTGTGCCAGGTTCTGAAGAAAGTTAAATTTAGAATCCTCTTTCAAATTAGCAATTTATCATAGCTGGTTTTCTATTTGGTTCTTGCCGCTAATCATGGTTCTAAAAAGAATGCTTGTCTTTCGGTGCATCGTTCGACATAGGCAAAAAGAAAGTAGAAAGTAATAGATTTAGACTTTAGAGAATAACATTTGCAACTTTGGGGCTTAACAGCCATAAAGATAACTTATTTATTAGGCGTATACATCATCAAAGTGCGTCTCTGCCTGTTTTTTTAGGAAGAAATAAATAAAAAAAAAGGGAGCATTATGTGTGTGGTTTAGATGAGAGTGCCGGTCGGGATTAAGGCGTCCTTGATAACGGTTACAATTCCGCTCTTTATGAAATATCCTTCAGTCTCTCTCGCTGCCTCTTGCACATTGTCGCTGTTTATGATCTGTGCCAAGTTCAGACCAAACCCTTTTTCAAGACCAGAGCAAGTATGAACAAAGTAGATATGTGTATAAGAACTTGGAAAGTGTGTTCCAAATGTAAAACCTAACCTTGACATTGTCACCGATACGTGCGTTTTTGTCAATGATGGCTCTTTTGATGTGCGAGTTTTTCCCGATACCTATGGGTACACTCCCTTTGGCCGTTAGGAGGCTCTTTTCCGAAGCAGTCTTAAGGCAAAAATTCAATAATAAAAGAAGCCATCGTCATCAAAAATGTTGATATTATCACAATAGTTTATCAAGTGGATCGCAAGACAGACGGGGCTTCTGCATTTACCTCGTAATAGTCTGCTCCCATTAATAACGAATCTTCAATAATAGCACCTTCGGATATGCAGGAACGGAGTCCAACCACGGAGTGATGAATTTTGCAGTTCTGCATCCAGTCATAAGATTTTGGTGATTTAGTGTGATGTAAAGCATATCGAAGAGGAGCTATTTGATTTTACCTTGATAACGCAGCCCTCTCCGATGACACTGTCCGTGACATCAGCATCAAGCATCTTAGACGGTGGCAAATAACGTGGCTGAGTGTAGATCGGAGCAGAACGATCATAGAAACTGCATCAAAAATTTAGAAAAGTTAAAGACATCATTTCAGATACAATAGAGTGTATATATTCCTGTGGCTGCTATACCTGAAATCAGGAACTGGTTTTTTGGTGATTCCGAGATTTGCGTTATAGAATGCCTCTATAGTACCGATGTCTTCCCAGTAGCCATCATATAGGTAAGCTTGCACCTGCAAAACGTCATCAAAGTTTAGCGGGTTTATCTTCTTCATAGCTTCATCAGCTACAAGAAGCTGTTGCATCGGAGAGCAAACAAAAGGGCAACAGATACTTGTATAACAATCAGAATACAAACTACATGTACACAAAGCACTCACCCTCAGTCCAAGGGAAGTGGCACCAGGAATGACTTCACTTCCAAAGTCATTAGCTCCAGGAAACTTGTTCCGCAGTAATTCTAGCATCACATCTTTGCTAACAACATAAATACCCATACTAGCGATGTAAGGCATCTCCTTGGCTCTCTTATCATCAAGACCTAGAATTGTTGTATCAACCTAGAAGCCAGGAAATCAAAAGTTGGTCGCAAGCCTTAATGATGAACCAGAGAACTAGCTTAAGGTTTTTGTTTTTTTTACCTTCATGGCCTTTAGTTGCTCCCCCTTTGGTTTTTCGGCAAATTCAACTATGCGTCCTTCCTCATCGATCTTCATCAGCCCAAAAGCAGTGGCTCGTTCCTCGTCCATTGGTAGTGCAGCTACTGTGATATCAGCATCAGTCTCTCTGTGTGCTTGAATGAACTTCTCATAGTCCATTCGATACAAATGATCCCCAGCAAGAATCAGATACTCAAGAACATTGTGCTCCTCGAACAACCACAGGTACTGCCTCACCGCATCAGCTGTCCCCTACACAACCACGCAGGTTACAGGAACACATTTAAAAGTGCCACAAGTAACGCAAAGGTATATCAAACACGAAAATCCTTTACAGGTTACCTGGAACCAGTTGGGGTTTTCTGGACTTTGTTGAGCGGCAAGGACTTCAACAAAGCCTTCATTCTTGTAACCTCCCATGTTAGACGCATACGCTCGTGAAAGATGGCGGTTTAGAGACGCGGAATTGAACTGTGTAAGGACATAGATTTTGTTTATGTTGCTGTTCAGACAGTTGCTCACAGGAATATCAATGAGCCTATAGTTGGCACCAAGAGGAACAGCTGGTTTCGCTCTCTTTTTGGTAAGAGGATAGAGACGAGTTCCAGCACCACCTCCTAAGATGATCCCCAAAACACTCTGCCATGGAATAATACACCATTACAATATTAGCTGCAAAGACCAGTTTCTAGGGTTTATTCAAGTGACAAAGATCATATCTATTGCGCATTATCCAGATAATCACAATCAAAACCACTAATTCCTCCTATTCGAGGATGCTCAATATTAGTGGCATTCCTCAAAGCTGGAATAGTGTTCGTCCTCACTAAAGCAGCATTCAGATCAGGGAGACGAGTTAAAACGAGACTCACCCTGCTCGCATCAGGATCGAGACAAGTCTGCGAATTCTGAGAATCCGAGACCGCCTTAGGAGACACGATCATCGGATTCCTCACTCGGCCACGAAGAACGGATTCGCGGCGACGGGACACGGTGGCTCTGAGCGAAACCTGCTCGTCGGATAAACCTAGAGAGGAGGAGAAAGAGAGGGTCCTCGTCGGAACCGCCTCCGTGACTATCCCGCCGGAGTCGTTACTCGAAGCAGCAGGTACCTTTAGAACTCCGGTTGCAGCCATAGACGCCATTGTAGTATCTCTCTGAGTTTCTGTGAATGGATTTGGCTTACGATCAAATCTGGATTCGCTACAGGGATCATCAAAGGTTAAATAGCAGAATTGGAGTGGGAGTCGGACTCTGCTTTGTCTTGTTATTGTGGGAAAGCAAAAAGATGTAAATATATTTTATTTCTTTTTTAGTTTTGCGATGGGGTCTCGGGAACCGTTAGTTTTCGCCTAACTTGGAATGACGTTAAAGCCCCTTTCATGGGCGTTACGTCTTTTTTCGGCGGGTCGAGACAGCAATGGGTGCTTCAGGAATTTCAGGTTTATTGACAAATTATTTGAGAGCCGGAGTCAGAGAATGATTGGAAATGTGAAAATTCAAGATATCATATTCAAATTCGATTTGATATTCAAAACCAAACCAAAGATAAAGACAAAAATTAATTAAGTGAAAAATACGAAATTTTAAATTTGGATTGTATGAGCTTTTGCCAAAGTTTGGGCCTTATCAAACATAGTAACGGGCCTTATCAGACCCTGTGGGCCAATCTTGGGTCGGGTACTCACTCACCCGCCAATCAGTTCGACTGCGAGAAAGTAGAAACCATTGAACACTGAACAAAAGCTTTTGACGGGTTTCGGCTTCCGCCTCTTCTCCCCCAAACTCCAAAAATATGAAGCTCGTCAGGTAATTCTCTTCTCGTATTTATAAGATTCCTTGCATTCTTGAACTGACCTTGCTATTGATTAGGTTTTTGATGAAGCTGAACAACGAACCTGTATCGATCGAGCTGAAGAACGGTACTGTTGTACATGGCACCATCACTGGTACGCTATGCTCTATTTTCCTTCCGATTCTCCCTCTCTTCCTCTATCGATTACTTGATTTCTAGGTCTTGATACTGAATTTCGTAACCCCCAATGTCGATTCGATTCTTAGTTATTCCCAATCCACTGGCCTAGTCATGCGTAAGTTTTCGAGTTTAAGAGATTCCCTAAAAGGAATGCTGTTTTGATGTTCCCTGCAGGTGTTGATGTGAGCATGAACACGCACTTAAAGACTGTTAAACTGACTCTGAAGGGGAAGAAACCTGTGACACTCGACCATCTAAGCTTGAGGGGTAACAATATCCGCTACTACATTCTTCCCTAGAACTTGAACCTTGAGACTTTACTTGTAGAGGACACTCCAAGAGTTAAGCCCAAGAAGGCTGCTGCTACTGGTATGATTTTTACTCATCTTATTTGAGTATCTTCTTGATCATTCATTCATCTTGATCTGCTTCTTTTTTTTGTTCTATGGTTTTTACCAGGGAAGCCTGTTGGACGTGGCCGAGGACGCGGTCGTGGACGTGGTCGTGGCAGAGGTCGTTAGATGTATTTATTTTGCATACAACCTTTGTTAACTAAGGTCAGTGACTTTGTTTTGTAGAAGAAAAAAGAACCTTTGCTCTATCATTAATAGGGGAATGCTACCAAGTTATGCTTCTAGCAATTTATGCAAGGAAAAAAACACATTGTTGGCCAATTGCTATAATAGTACTCATACAAATGTTTAGTAGGCAATGCATAAAGAGTATCGTGTTATAAGAGCATGTAGAGGTAGCAGTAACGTGATTTGGCCTCTGAGCTTTATTCGTGTTACTAATTACTAAACGCATTGATTCTTGAGTCGTTACATTCATCAATGGTCACAAACTATGCTCTCTTCTCCATAAATCTTCCTCTGCGAACCCATTTCACATGATTGTGCAATTGGGTTCGTGATTGTAAACTGGTTCCCCTATATAGTTGTGGGGATGGCACGGGTTAGGAAAAGAGGAAGGCACACCGTATCCATGAGGCCACGGATAACAAGGCACGTCTTTTTTCTCCGGAGGTTTCTTATCATCTGTCTTGTCCCCACCTTTCTTATCGCCATCTTTTTTGTCGCCGTCTTTTTTCCCTGCATCCTTCTACTCATCTTGCTTCTTTGGAGGCTCGACTTTGCTCACGCTTACAAGCTCTGCAAATGCTACCTTCTTTCTGAGTTTTTTGGTGAGGGCGATCAGATCAACTTCAGTACCGGTTACCTCTATCTGGTTCCTGTGATCGCCTTTTATTTCCACGGCTGACACGCCTATAAACCATAGCATAACGCGTTAGATCCAACATAGGTTAGTTACTTTTTTTGTGAGAAGGTCTTCTTACCTTTAAACTGAACTGCTTTTGTCATTGCTTTTGCTCGGGTTTTGTCATCAGTCATAGTTACTCTTATCAGGATCTTTTGCTGCATTTGAAAATGATAATCTTATAACATCAATCAAAGAAGCCATATAAACACATACATACATATATTGCTTGTTGTGGAGTACATATTACTTGCCTTCATCTTCTTGTTTGCTTGAGAAATGGCTTTGAATGTTTTCCTTTGATTTTCTGGGTCTGTTGTAGAATACAAGTCTGAAGAAATGTGTTTTCTATGGCGAAGTTTCTTCTGATCAATGAGTTGTTGTCGATAGTTAGGATTTCGTTTTCAATTCGTTATTAACAAAAGCATATAAAACCAGCTACTTGCTTATCCGTACAAGCTTTCTCACAATTCTTTGGCTAAAATATTTTAAAATCACACCTTTTTTTTTTTACTTTGTTAAATTGGGGACCAAGGAACAAAGGAAACGACGACGCTGTAACGGATTTTTGTTTATTATCATAAACATTTAACATTATCTGCTTGAGTAAGTAGTGTAGACAAAATTGTGGGGTTTCGCTTGTTGTTGCTTAGAACTTGAATTAGTTTCCATCTATATTCTTAATAAACCAAATGAAAAACGACAGAAAAAAATGATAAAGTAGTAAGCAATTATTGGATGATTGACTTGCATTGCGTAAGCTCTCAACCTTGGAACCAACTTTTCCGATTTTAAAAGTTTTCCAGGTTTCCATTATCAAACATGTCAATCACAAGTGACCTAACAAGTTCCGATTTTTAAAACCTCAATCCATCAAATTAATAGATCGGCGCTTTTTGTAATTAATCGGTTCAAATAGGGATTAATCGGCCAAACGATTTTTTAGACCGATTATGCACTAATTCCATCGGATGACTGATGTCGAGCGGCTAGCCGGACGAGTAATCGGCTAAGCGGCCAATAAGGACTTGGTTTTGGTGAACGTGGTTTTGGATTAGAGATATGATAAAAATAAATTAAATTAATTAATATTGTAGTTAGTATTATAGTACATATTTTTAATTTGCTTAAATGAATCATTATGAAATTCTGTTCGGTTTAGGGTTGGAAATTTTTGGTTTGAATCGGTTTGCATGCCTACTCCTAATTCTAATCTTGTGCTGGATCACAATCTCTCTCATGGATTGCTTCATCTTCATATTCAGTTTGCGTATGTACAAGAGAAATTATGAGATAGGTAGGAGAGGGATGCTGAAACCGTGGAGGTTTTGAGGAGCTAAATAAGGAAATCATTTATGGGATACATATGGTATGTTTACACACGTTTTTTTTTTTTTTTTTGGAACTTCACAAAGCCATTTTTATCAACTTTGCCAATATTAAGATGTCAACTATAGAGAGACTCCTCCTTTATCGGTGTTCCATCAAATAACCTCTCAAATTTTTTTTCTTTCCCTCTCTCTCCTTGCTCTTTCTCTTGCCAAAACTCAAAAAACTTCTATCTATTCTCAACTGGATCAAACAAACTGAATCTTTTGTCGCTCTAATAATCACCGCCTAAGCCTTTTTTTCCCTATAGTGAAAAGGATCACCGTCTTGGCGAAATTCTTAAGCAGGATATATATAGTTGCTGGAGAATTTTGCCATCGTTGAGCCAAGTCTTTGTCATTTTGATTTTTTTTCGGATATTATTAGGTCTTGATTCTAATAAAGATGTTATCTTTTCGAATGCCATCTATCGGAAGCCATCCCACGGCATTTGCAGCTAAAATAACAGACACCACAAAGACCGTGGCACAACTCAAGTCCGCTGCAACCCCCACGCCTCATAGCACAGTCACGTGCGGTTACCAAGCCCACGTGGCAGGCTTCTTCCGAAACGTCACCGTCATGGTGTCGAGTTTAGACAACGACATGAACTACTGCTGCAAGATCGATCTCGTGAAGCCATGGCAGTTCTGGAGCAAAAGAGGCTCAAAGTCATTCGACGTCGAGGGTAACTTCGTGGAGGTTTTCTGGGATCTCCGGTCGGCAAAATTGTCGGGGAACGGTAGCCCCGAGCCGGTGTCAGACTATTACGTGGCAGTAGTCTCCGATGAGGAGGTTGTTTTATTGCTGGGAGATCTAAAGCAGAAAGCTTACAAGCGCACAAAGTCGAGACCCGCGTTGGTGGAAGCGTTCATATATTTTAAAAAGGAGAGCATTTTTGGGAAGAAAACGTTTTCGACCCGAGCAAGATTCGACGAGCAGAGAAAAGACCATGAAGTGGTAGTGGAGAGCTCAAACGGCGGAGTGACGGACGAAAAAGATCCGGAGATGTGGATAAGCGTGGACGGGATCGTGGTTGTGCACGTGAAGAACCTGCAGTGGAAATTTAGAGGGAATCAGATGGTGTTGGTGGACAGAACTCCCGTAATGGTGTACTACGATGTGCACGATTGGTTGTTTGGAAGCTCGGAGTCGACGGCGAGTTCAGGGTTGTTTGTGTTCAAGCCTGTGGCGGTTGGGGCGATGGTAGATGACGGCTTTAGCGACGCGGAGGAAGGAGACAGCGGAGGAGGGAGCAGTCCCTTGAGTCGGTACAATTCGGCATCGAGTGGCTATGGGCCATTGCATGACTTTTGTTTGTTTCTTTATGCTTGGAAACTTGAGTGACAAGTATATTTGTACCATAGCAATTTTTTAGTGCTTTCTAATTTGAATCTCTTTTGAAAAGTACTTAGTTGATAACCGGGATAATAGATGTGGGTCGAAAACTCATGCTAATCTCCGAAATTCACATAAAAAATAGATATTTGTGTGTTAGTTAAAACTTAAAAAATGTCTACAATAACCAAGAAGAATCACAAAAATCAGTTATGATTCTTCTTTTTAAAAGTTTTGAGAAGATAAATTGCATATGTGCACAGTTCATGATTTTCAATCACATATAAGATTTGGTGGATTGAAGTGTCATTGCTCTAACATGATGTAAGTTGAACTTTAAATCCTTCAAATGTAGAGCAATGTCAAAAAAAACAAAGTAGATAGAGATGGCAATAAAGTTCTACATATTTCTGCTTGGAAAACTCATTTGTAAAACCAATTGGATGTTTGCGCATATTTACATGTCTCCTAAGCATATACCATTATTGTTGTCATCATCGTTAATTTTGGAAAATAAATTTAAAAGCTAGTATGTCTTTAATTTAATACCTTTTCTTGGAAGCTCCTGTTTCGGATGTATTCTTCTTGGTGTATTTGTCGTGAGTCAATTTCTTGTATGCCGCTTCTTGCCGTTGGAGGTTTCCGTTTTGATTTTGCATGCAGCTTCTATCGGTTTCTTTTGCTGCTTCAATCGATTTTGGGCTGGAATTGTGGTTTTTTGGGGTGGCTTCAATCCCGTCAAGCTTCGGGTTATATTGGTGTTTGGTTTCGGCAGAAGCTTTGGTCGTTCGGTGTGGTCTCACAGCTTTGCAGATCGCGTGTTCGTGTAAAGATTCTGGGACAAATGTGAAGTGAGATGTGCTTTCTGTTAGTTTCCGCTTTTATCTAGATTCTCTTTAGATTGTTTCTTACTCTCTTTGTTTAATTGGTTCGGTTATTAGGTTTAATTATAATTTGTAGTTTTCTGTAACGTTTCCGTTCTTGACTTCCAACAATGTATTTCATCTTAGTATTTCTCTATAATCTTAATAAAATTCAGATGTTAAAAAAAAAAACTAATAAACAGTTTTACTAGTGAGACGAGTTCTAAAAAAATTAAAGGTTTTATTGGTTTTCTGAATGTTTCATATTGAGGTTTTATTGGTTTTCTGAATGTTTCATTTTGAGTTGGAAGGAAGTTATATTAAAGTCCAAAAGTTGAAAGTTTTAGTTAAAAGTTAAAACTAGGAACAGGAAATATGAAAGTTATTTATGGAAGGTACTATTCATATCAATGACGACTTCACATGCCCAGTGATTTATTGGTAAAAAGGGAAAGACCGAAAGTGTGTACAATTGTTTTAAAATTGGACACCCACTGCGTGTCAGTGTTACAGATTCATAAAAATATATTTTTGTGTAGACAGACGTATCTAACTTGCCAGATATTATTTTGTTCTTCCTTTCTTTTCCCTATAAAAAATAAAATATCTCCTCTTTATTTTAAGCAAAAGATATTTGTTCATGTGTGTGTGAAAAAAAAAAAAAAAAAAAAAAAAAAGGGACAGAAGGAGATATTTTGGTTTTGAAAGGTCAAAGCAAAGACTACGTTGTGATAGGGCGAAAAGTATCTCAAGGGGGTGCTTTGAGAATCCACCAGAATCGGGAAAGAGCACATAAAAGGCGCTCACGTGTACATTCCACATCGCGAGTACCACTTTTTCCTTACAAGCGAGCGCGTGGCACAATTACACTCCTAAAATATCTGTGGGGTCCCCCGAGAAATGAGACTTTTTGCACTTTTTCCCCCAATTTTTATAGTTTTATCAGTTTTTGTCACATGCCTACATGTCCCTTTGAGGACAACCCACCCATTGTCTATCCATCCATCCATCTCTCTCTTTACCCTTTTTTCAGCAGAAATCGCTTCTCGAGCTTCTTCGTTTACAAAACATTGTTGTTTCTGCTTCAGAAGATACTCGACGATCTCTCTCATACGTGAGTTCTTTTATCTCAAAACCCTCGTGTTCTTATTTGAGTGAGGATTGGTTCGATTCTCCATCCTTTTGAGCTGATCTCGAAATGGATCTATGTTGCTCTTTCTTTCTGTGCCTCTTTTCTTTTCTTTTA
The DNA here is from genome assembly GCA_020283515.1 of Alliaria petiolata. Lineage (NCBI taxonomy): Eukaryota > Viridiplantae > Streptophyta > Magnoliopsida > Brassicales > Brassicaceae > Alliaria > Alliaria petiolata. The sequence goes on along the minus strand of JAHZTW010000005.1, from coordinate 16,025,973 downwards.
TTACATGTTTTCTCTTTTAATGTGTTGGAAGATGAGGGGATTTTTTGTAATTAGAATACCTGATTATTCCTAGGAAATCTAAAAATTTCTACTTCACTTGCGTTGATCTGAAATTTGAAGCTTGAGCTACTCTTTCTGTGATTTTATTAGTTGCTCTGTTTTCTCGTTCGATTTGTTTTGCTTTCTAGCAGTCTCTTACATGGTTCGTTTGCTTTTTGTTCCACCTGTTTATAGAAATTACAACCTTTAATAAAGAAATGTTCCAAAGCTTGGATCTTTCTTCTACTTCTGGACTTGCTTTTAATAACAAGTTTCCAGCTTTTCTCCTCTAATATCAAAGACCATATCTAAGTCGAGAAGTTTTTTTTTTTGAACTTTTAAGTCAAGAGGTTATTAGTGTTATATAATGTATATTGTGGAAAGTGTTTCTCCGATATAAGGACTAACAAAAAGGGTTTAATTCTTGGCCAGTGAAAGGAGCTTGCTTTCTCCAGCGTGACGGTTTGAGCCAAACATCGGATTGGTTCACTTGAAAAAATGGGTTACATGTGTGACTTCTGTGGTGAACAAAGATCAATGGTGTATTGCCGGTCTGATGCAGCGTGTTTGTGCCTCTCGTGTGACCGTAATGTTCATTCTGCTAATGCTTTATCCAAACGTCATTCTCGGACTTTGATATGTGAGCGGTGCAATGCACAGCCAGCGTCTGTTCGGTGCAGCGATGAGAGGGTTTCTCTCTGTCAAAACTGTGATTGGTCAGGCCACAACGGCGCTACTTCGCATCATAAGAGGCAAACCATCAATTGCTATTCTGGTTGCCCTTCGAGTGACGAACTTGCCTCCATATGGTCTTCTGCTGGACAATCAGCATGTGAGCAAGAAATGGGTTTGATGACTATAGATGAGGCCCCAGGAGAAAAACCAGTCGTACAAAGTGATCAGCCTGGAACCAGTTCTGCTGCACAAGGTATGGATCGCTCTAGTCTTCCAGAAAAATCATCATTGGCTAAGGTAATTTACATGAGTTTCTTCATATTGTGGTTAGAATCTTGAAAGCAACTTCCATCTAAATGTTTCTTATAATTGTTTTGGCTGTAGGAGCTTGGAGTTTCCGAAGATGACTTTTGTGGCAATCTCATTATGGATGAAGTGGACTTGGCTTTTGAGAAATATGAAGAACTCTTTGGTACAGCCTACAACTCTTCAAAAGATCTCTTCGAACACGGTGGGATTGGAAGTCTTTTCGAGAAACATGAGGTTCTTTCAACATTCTTCTTCTATCAGATTATTAGTATCACTAAAGTGAAGGATGAAATTTTCTGTGATTCNTTTTTTTTGAACTTTTAAGTCAAGAGGTTATTAGTGTTATATAATGTATATTGTGGTAAGTGTTTCTCCGATATAAGGACTAACAGAAAGGGTTTAATTCTTGGCCAGTGAAAGGAGCTTGCTTTCTCCAGCGTGACGGTTTGAGCCAAACATCGGATTGGTTCACTTGAAAAAATGGGTTACATGTGTGACTTTTGTGGTGAACAAAGATCAATGGTGTATTGCCGGTCTGATGCTGCGTGTTTGTGCCTCTCGTGTGACCGTAATGTTCATTCTGCTAATGCTTTATCCAAACGTCATTCTCGGACTTTGATATGTGAGCGGTGCAATGCACATCCAGCGTCTGTTCGGTGCAGCGATGAGAGGGTTTCTCTCTGTCAAAACTGTGATTGGTCAGGCCACAACGGCGCTACTTCGCATCATAAGAGGCAAACCATCAATTGCTACTCTGGTTGCCCTTCGAGTGACGAACTTGCCTCCATATGGTCTTTCTGCTTGGATTTGGATTTCTCTTCTGCTGGACAATCCGCGTGTGAGCAAGAAATGGGTTTGATGACTATAGATGAGGCCCCAGGAGAAAAACCAGTCGTACAAAGTGATCAGCCTGGAACCAGTTCTGCTGCACAAGGTATGGATCGCTCTAGTGTTCCAGAAAAATCATCATTGGCTAAGGTAATTTACATGAGTTTCTTCATATCGTGGTTAGAATCTTGAAAGCAACTTCCATCTAAATGTTTCTTATAATTTTTTTTTTGGCTGCAGGAGCTTGGAGTTTCCGAAGATGACTTTTGTGGCAATGTCATTATGGATGAAGTGGACTTGGCTTTTGAGAAATACGAAGAACTCTTTGGTACAGCCTACAACTCTTCAAAAGATCTCTTCGAACACGGTGGAATCGGAAGTCTTTTCGAGAAACATGAGGTTCTTTCAACATTCTTCTTCTATCAGATTATTAGTATCACTAAAGTGAAGGATGAAATTTTCTGTGATTCTTATGCTCTCTGTATTTTTCTCTCAATTCAGGGCTCAATCCAAGGAAACGCAATGCAGCAGCCAGCCGGAAGCAATGCTGCATCTGGAGATTCGTTCATGAGCTGTAGAACCGAGCCGATAATTTGCTTCTCATCACAGCCAGCTCATTCGAATATATCCTTCTCTGGTGTCACAGCAGAAAGTAACGCTGGAGATTTCCAAGATTGTGGGGCGTCTTCGATGCAGCAGCTCTCAAGAGAGACACCACCTTGGTGCTCTCCAACATCACAGGAGATTAGTGCTTCCTCACATGCAACAACACGTAACAACGCTGTTATGCGTTACAAAGAAAAGAAGAAGGCTCGCAAGTAAGTACAAACCACTTGGAAATGGTATTTCATTCATCATCGCTGAAGGTTATATCATTGCTAATGTTGTACATATAATTGTATGAACAGGTTTGACAAGCGGGTGAGGTATGTCTCGAGGAAAGAAAGGGCTGATGTGAGACGGCGTGTGAAAGGACGGTTCGTCAAGTCGGGTGAAGCTTATGATTACGACCCGCTGAGCCCAGCAAGAAGCTACTGAGGATGCCACAAACCCAAAACAATGAAGGACCACAAAGTGGACATATCAGACAAACGAAATGTAACTAATGGGCAGTTTTAGGATCACCAGTTTCGGCCTCAAAAGCTTCCTTCTTTGCTTAGAGGGCTCATGCTTCTGCCTCTTTTTGGTTAGGGTTGTCATCTTCTTCTGTCATTTGCTGCGTAAGCATATGACCTGGCAGTGAAACTCTTCTACAGATTGAGAAGCAGGATCCTTAAATTTTGTTCTATTGTAGGCATTAGCCAAGGGCAAGACCACGAGTGTATATTTCTTAAATATTTATACGTAAATCCTCATATGTTCTACTAATTTGTTTGCACTATCTATTAATAACGTAGAAGATTAGAGTACCAGAGAGAGAATCCATGTTTAATAATACCACAAGAATCATAACCTTTTTTATATTTTGATATTACACTATCTTGCTTTCAAGTCTATCAAAAAACTGAATTCCTTCATATTGATCAGACAAAATCTGGATGATACAAAAAAGTGAAAGTTTGTGAGTAATGTAACTACTGGTTTAAGCTCAGTCTTCATAACTTTCATCTCCTGACATAGCGGCAAAATCATCCCCCTCGCTAGTTTCCTGCATACGTTCAATTAAAAGTTTCAGGCAAAGAGTGAGGTGGTTCCAGAACTGTGGAATGAGAATGAATGATACCTGTTTTTTGTCCCAGTCCTTCAGCTTTGGGTTTGCTAACATGTAATTATCACGAAGAGGAGCCCAAGCAGGAGCTTCGTCTTCATGGGAATTTGAAGATTTTTGGGCCTGCATCATCCGACAGAATCTCACTAGTAAATTATCAAGAATACTTTTTGACTTATTAGCTAACAGCTCTCACTAATGAAAGTGATTCGTTCCGTTCATTTCTCTCTAGAAGCCAGATCAAGACAGCACACTAACATGCTCATACGTTCATCCAATGGTAAATGGTTTAAAAACCACTCAAATTTGTCAAGATAAAGAATATTCGGGGAGAGACTAATAGATATGTAAACTATGCCAAACCTTGGTATCTGTTTTAGATTTCCCCAACTCCGAGAAGAATGCTTCTTTTCTTCGCTTCTTTAACACTGATGTATGTTCCAGCAGAACAAAAAAAACAGATTTAGAAGGCAAAAAAATAAGACAGTGGACACAGAACGATTCATGCCAAAGATCAATATCTAAAGCCTCTACCTTTAGAGTCTTTTGACCTTGAAGCATTCAAACCCTTCTGAGCATGTTGAGCCTTGTTTACCTGTTTGAAAAAAACAAAGTTTGAATCAGAGGAATCACTCCCTGAGAATAAACAACCGGAAAAAAAAAGAAGTAGAAACTAACTTACAGCATTAAAAAGCTTGACCACTGTGATTCCAGGAGTTAGTTCATGGAAGAAACTGAGTCAGCATTAAAAAGAAGAAAAAAAAAACACCAAACAATTTGAAAGAGAGTTAACTGAATTCAGAATTGGGGCACCATACCTCCTTTAGTGGCAACACCTATAAGAATCTTTTCATGGGAATCCAAATAGCTTGCAGGTTTCACATGTCCTTTCTCAGCAACCTGAAGGCATTGTTGCAGTGATTCATCATCATCAATTCAAAAGCACAAACACACAGAAAAAAAAAAAGGAATGGTGAGTGAATGGAACCAAAATCATACCAAATGTTTTGCCTTTCTGGCCTGACCCTTGGCCTTCTTTTCAGCTTCCTCTTCAGCTAGCTTCTGACCAATAAGATGCTTGTGTGCTGATAAAACTGGACCCTGTTACACAAACCCAGGACTATTTTTATACTTAACCTATCTGAATCAGGATTAGGGTTTCCAGAGCAAATAGAAAGAGAGCTCACCAGTGTATCATCTCCTTTGGTCTTCTTCATGATTGCCTTGAAAGCGGTTCTGAAGGCGCTGCAGCCATCAGTGACAAACCTGGTGATCCCAGACTGAATCTCTCCATGGTCTTCCCCATCTGAATTATCCTCCTGGTCCGAGCCTTCTTCAATTACATCGTAATTCGGCCCCATGTTAGCATCAGTGAATATCTTCTCGAAATTGGTTACCTCTGGTGGCTTCGACGATTCATCCTCCTCGTCTTCGTCGGAATTGTAGTCTCGCGCTCTCTTCTGAAAGAGCTTTTTGTTCTTCATGGTAACCTTTAACCTGTCAGATGAAGCAGGTAGTGTCTTCAACTTCCTCTTCTTCGACTTTCCACCATTCTTTGCGCCGACTCTCCTCTTTCTTGTGCCTCTCTCTGCCACCGCCATGTGACCTTCCTCTCCGGTAGACATTTTTAGTCGCTTCTTCGTCGATAACTTTGGTTTTGACGGCGGCTCTGCGAACAACTTGCAAGGCAGGAGTTTGGGAGAGAAGAACCGAGAGAGATAGGGTTTTGTATCTCTTTTTTATAATTATTTAATTTTTTCCTTAAACCTTTCTTTTAAGTTTTAATTAAAAAAAAATCCATGTTCGGAAATTTGCTAGATTAGTATTTGCTAATCTAAATCTCGTAATCTAATTAATCAAAAATTAATCCGGGATTGATCAGAGAGATTTGTTTTTCATTTTCTTTAATTTAATTAATCTACAAATCAAATTTATATTTTACATATTTTCCTGGTTTATAATTTGTTTATATAAAAAAGTTTATAAATATATTAACCGGCTTCTTAGACCAATTAATAACATAGTTAGATCTATAGATCAATTTAATCAGATGTTTAAGCCTAAAAAAAAAGGATCGTTGATTTTTTGTTGACTGACAGTCAAAATCGGAGCATTCAAATGGTTTTGGTCCGCCCAGAGAACCGGTTTTTAGAATAGAAAATCAGAGGATATGCTTCGTTCCAGGACCAGCAGCACAGTGGAATGTAACTTGTTCACACCCTAATGATCACTGATTTGTGATATCCCAGATGTGTTGATTTGGTATTATATTAGTGAATAGTTGAAACTACTCGCAACGAAGAAAGTTTGAACTATTTTAACTTCAAATTTATGTTGAAGATGTGATTCTCCTCCAGATATATTTATTATTACACATTTGCTTTGCTACTTTAGTTGTTCGTGTCGACAGAATCTCTGTCGCAACCACCACCCCTTCTGCCATCGGATTGGATCATTTTATGCTCGAACAAAGTCTTTTTTTTTTTTTTTACAGGAAAAAAACAAAAATTTAATTGAGAGGTCTTTTTGTAAATAGCTAAAGTTTCGGATTAATTTCCCAATTATTTTGAAATAGATTGCCATCTGTTAAGTTTCATGTAAAAGAAGGGGTTGGTCGAATATATATATATCTTTTAAAAAATAAAAAGATTTTTAAGTAGAGATCACATAGCCGTCGTGTTGCTCTTCATCGTAGTTATCGTCGCTGATTCACCAAAGAAAACGCTCTGTTTTACAGGACTCTCATTCCTCGTTACTCTCCCTCTCTCTCTCTCTGTTCCAGTTATATTTTAGAGTTGATTGTCGTCATATTCAGAACGAGTCACTTCTTATTGCTCCCTCCATTCTTCGCTCTCTCTGAATTGAAGAATCAGGTAAGCGATCCCTCTAGATCTCTGCATTTCTCGTGGATCTTATACGCTTCCCGAATGTTTATACGGATCTGGCTCTTTGCTGAGAAGGGTCCCTTGTTGACTTCTACTGCATTGAAAGTTTTACCTTTTGACGCCATTTCTGTAGATTATCGATGGCCCATACAGCGGATTCCGTCAATCCCAGAGGTATTATTCTTCGTCATCACACTCTTTCTCTTCCTGATCCATATGGCCTTTCTCTGGGAAGAATGTTTATACACGAATGTTGGAACAGATGTTTGCATCGTGGGTGTTGCACGCACTCCAATGGGTGGCTTTCTCGGATCTCTCTCATCTTTACCCGCCACAAAGCTTGGATCCGTAGCTATTGCAGGTCGGGTTCCTTAAAACAGATCACTTTTTTTTTTTTTTTTCTCCCTGTGTAAGCTTATTATATAATTGGCTTGCCTTTGCTTTTACTGCCCCAGCTGCTCTGAAGAGAGCAAATGTTGACCCTTCTCTCGTCCAAGAAGTTGTCTTTGGCAATGTTCTTAGTGCAAATTTGGGCCAGGCTCCTGCTCGTCAGGCTGCTTTGGGTGCAGGAATCCCTAACTCTGTTATCTGTACCACAGTCAACAAGGTTTGTGCATCAGGCATGAAAGGTGAGAGAGCTTGAGCATTTGGGCTCTGGCTTCTTTTTTGTGGAATTTTGACCCTTTTTTTGATGAGGGAAACAATATTTTTCCGGTGGTTTCAGCGGTAATGCTTGCTGCTCAAAGTATCCAGTTGGGGATCAATGAGGTAGTTGTGGCGGGTGGCATGGAAAGCATGTCTAATACACCAAAATATCTTGCAGAAGCAAGGTAAAATGATGTGGTTATGCAATCATTTGGTCTTTATACTCTATGCATATCAATTTCATATAGTTTCTTATTCAATTTTTGATGCAGGAAAGGATCCCGATTCGGCCATGATTCTCTAGTAGATGGAATGCTAAAGGATGGACTATGGGATGTCTATAACGACTGTGGGATGGGAAGCTGTGCAGAATTATGCGCTGAGAAATTTGAGATAACGAGGGAGCAACAAGTATGCTGTTCCTTAATTTTCTTGAATTAAAAATTATGGTGCTTGTTGCGTAGTTGTCTCTCATTAACTTCTTTTTGGTAGATAGTGCATAGACCCTCTGTAAATTTTTCACAGTTTGATTTCTTGACGGTTTACCTCTCCCTCTGAAACTATGAAATACAAGAATTGGTTAGTAGGTTTCATTGTTTATGGAAACTCAAAACATTAACTAATTGATTTGTGTCCTGCTGATGAATATGCAGGATGACTACGCCGTTCAGAGTTTTGAGCGTGGTATTGCCGCCCAGGAAGCTGGCGCCTTCACATGGGAAATCGTCCCGGTTAGTATATTTTTGTTAAAGCGTTATAGATGCTGAATACAGTAAGGCTAAATTGGTCATACAGGTTGAAGTTTCTGGAGGAAGGGGTAGGCCATCAACCATTGTTGACAAGGACGAAGGTCTTGGAAAGGTGANTTTAGTAATTTTTAAGCATTAATATTTGATTGTATAATTTTCGAAACTTTAGTACTTTTTTATTAGGATTAGTATTTGATTATATAATTTTCTAAATTATCTACTTTTTTTTATTTTGAGATAGAAGAGTAGGCAAATTGGTTACCCACTAAGATCTAAACCAATGTTTTTAAATCCGATCCGGATACGGAACCGGAATACCTATCGGGTCACCGAGTTACCGAATTAATTCGGGTTGATATGGATCGACCGTGGATCAATGAATTGATGAAATTTTTATAATATGTATAGTTTTAAAAATCTAAAACAAATATTTATATAATGTTTAAAAAACAAAACAATGTTCAATAACAATAATAAAATGTTTAACCATTCTAAATTTAAATTTAACCAAAAGAAAGACATTAATATAGTAAAAAATCAGCAATAGCAAAAAAAAACTAAAAAACTCTTTCTTCAAATTGTTAACCTGCCGTTCAACCGGGTCAATGGGTCAGCATATCATAGGTTGATAGTGATTTTTTCCATATTTTCTGGTTTTATATGTTGCACATTTTAATAATAAAACCGGACTCGAATGGTTACCGGATCTTGTGTTATTTTGTCTGAGATGAGCGTGAAAACATTTATTTAAACTAAAATTTTATTTACTAATAGAATATTTTAATAGCGATACATATTTAAATCTCATTGATTAACTTGATACGTATCGCCATCATGTTAATTACTAATTTTAAAATTTAAACTTTATATAATTAGATGCGATGAAAAATAATAAGATCAAAAGAACTATAATAGAACATTATAACAAACAAACATATATAACAACAAAAATAGAAAAACAAAAGTTAAAAAACATACATAAAAGACTTGCTTCCTGAGTGAAGAACCTTGGATGATGTTTTCAAAAGCTACAGATTGACCAACTGAACTAGGAAGATGTTTGACAAATGTGGCCCAAAAATTTGTATATCTATTGTGGCATAAGGCAAATGCTTTTTTCCCAAAACCCGGTATTTACTTCTTTCGACTTTCTATTCTGATCATAAGCAAACCATCTTAGCCTTAACAGATAGCAGAGACCAAGCTTCTAAGACCAGCTTAAACGCACCTTCCGCACCAATCAGCTTCTCCTCCTCCGTTGATCTACACCGAGAACTTGTTTCAAGCCATCAAGATTTAGATACAAATTCTGAGCCTTGTTAACAAATTTCTATAAAACAAAATCAGTTTTTCTTGATTTTAGAATCTAAATAAGAGTTTAGATGTTAGATCTTTTTTTGTCTGATTCAATAACTATGTTCTAAAATGCGTTCGCAGAGGTCGATAACGCGCCGGTAATGCGCTAGGTGGCAAGGATCCGTGGGGATTCAAATCGGAGTAAAACGCAGAATTCTATAAAAACAAAATCAGTTTTTGTTGATTTTAGAATCTAATTAAGAGGTTAGATGTTAGATCTACTATTTCTATGTGAAATTAAGTTGAAAAACATAAGAGAATAGTGAGAAATAATGGAGAAACGAAGTGGCGACCGTGGAAAAGGGTTATGAGCAATTGAAAACGTGTGAAGAAGATGATAATAAAATTATTATCCTATCCTTCATTAAAGATAAACAAAAAATGATCAAAATTTTGGAGTTAAGCTTAGAACTTGCGACCGCCCATTAGAGATGTTTTGCCACTACACCAACACATCTTTTACAATTTTATATTTTGATATTTAGTATATAAATAATAAAACTAGATAAAACCTCTAAGATAAACTTCTGATTAATTTTTGTATAATCTCTGATTAATTAATTGGGCGCTATGCGCTAACCGAACGCTCGATTAAAGTCTAACGAAAATTTGAACATGGTTCAATACCATACCATATTAAGTATTTTTAGCTATAAATTTTTGTTCTAGATTTGTATTAGACATTTTTTGATTATATTCCACTTTTGATATTATTGATAAATAGATTTATGATTTCTTTAACAGAATGAAAAACATGTAAAATATGCTTCTCGTTGTAATATTACGAGTTTCAAATGATTATTTTTAGTCACTCTATTTTGTTTGTCTAATCAAAGAAAAAAGAAATTGAGTTTAAAAAGAAATTGAGTTTTTTGGATTTAATGACCTTTTATGAGTTCAAAATCATAGGTCGTGTCATGATTTTTGATTTGATCAAACTTGGATTTTACACGCTGAGACTAAATCACAAGATGAGGCTATATCTACACCTTCTCGTTATTCTATCTTGGAAGAAGAGACAAACGATGGAGGAGTAAAGGAGCTGCTAGAAACAGAGGTGGAGGATGGAGAAATAACCAGAGATGAACAGTTTGAACAAAGTCAAAATAAATCTGTGAAAAACGATGAACCGGGATCACGTGTCTCTCTTCACCGAGCCTCTAAGGCCTCTCACAAGTATTTATCTGATTCTCAGACCCAAATCACGAAGGATACTGCTCCTAGTGAAATGGGAAAAAAGAAAAACAACAAAAAAAGATAAATGTCGGGATTCTTTTGGAATGTCCGCGGCTTCAACAAAAAATCAAAACATTCCATAGTCCGTCAATGGGTAAATAATGGTTCAATGCAGTTTGGGTGCTTGTTGGAGACAAGAGTCGAGGAAAAGAAAGCAGAGAGAATAATTGCTTCAGTTTTTCAGGGTTGGTCTGTTATATCAAATTACGAGTCTCACCGGTTAGGTCGCATATGGGTGGTATGGAAGGATAATGTGCGACTAACTCCGGTGTTTACAAGTACTCAGATGATCACGTGTTCAGTTCTACTCGAAGGTAAAGCGGATGAATTTTTTTGTTCCTTTGTTTATGCTTCCAATTTCATGGAGGAGAGAAAGTCGTTATGGGAAGACTTGCGGAATCATCATGATGCCCCTCTGTTTCGTGATAAACCCTGGATGATATGTGGAGACTTTAATGAAATTTTGGATGGAGAAGAACACTCACAATATGCAAATTCTCCAACTCCCCGTCCAGGAATGAGTGACTTTCAAAATCTGGTGCGATATTGTTCTCTATTTGATCTGAAATATCACGGACCAAGATTCACTTGGTGCAATAAGAGGGATGAGGGTCTGATCTGTAAGAAGTTAGATCGCATGCTGGTAAATGAAAAGTGGCTAGACTTATATCCGCATTCGTATTGTGTATTTGAAGCTGGAGGATGCTCAGATCACACAAGAGGAAGATTTTTATTAGAAACAGAAGTACTACAAAAAAGAAAGCCATTCAAGTTCATCAATGTCTTGACAAAGCTGCCACAATTTGCTTCAGTTGTCGAAAATTATTGGGATACTACAGAGCCATTATTTGACTCGACATCAGCACTATTCCGTCTCTCAAAGAAATTAAAATTGATGAAACCTCTGTTGCGTTCCTTGGGAAAGGAGAAGATGGGAGACCTTCCTAAGCGCACTCGAGAAGCTCATGAGATACTCTGCACAAAACAAGCTGAAACTCTTCTCGACCCTACTCCAAGTCGAATGGAAGCTGAAGCTGCAGCATTTGATAAATGGCAATTTCTATCTGATCTCGAGGAGGGATACCTAAAACAAACTTCCAAGCTTCATTGGCTTAACGTTGGAGACGGTAACAACTCCTTCTTTCACAAAACAGCTCAGATTCGGAAAATGATGAACACTATTCGAGAAATAGTGAATCAAAATGGAGAAGTGTTGACAAAAATTGAAGATATTAAGTTGGAGGCGGAACGATTCTTCAAAGAATTCTTAACTCACAAGCCTATGGATTATCAGGGAATGTCCATAGAGGATCTGCAGGAAATTCTTACCTTTCGATGTACAGCAGCGGAGCAAGGACAACTTGTGAAGGAAGTAACAGATGATGAAATAAAGAAAGTTATCTTTTCCATGCCAAATGACAAATCTCCAGGACCAGATGGATTCACAAGCGAATTCTTCAAATCCACATGGGAGATTATCGGAAAAGATTGTACGGCAGCAATAAAATCCTTTTTCACAAAGGGTTTCCTTCCAAAAGGTATCAATTCAACCATCTTGGCTCTAATTCCGAAAAAAGAAGACTCAAAAGAGATGAGAGATTACCGCCCAATATCATGTTGCAATGTATTGTACAAAGTCATCTCTAAGCTTCTAGCCAACCGATTAAAGATCATGCTTCCTAAGTTCATCAGTGGGAATCAATCAGCTTTTGTTAAAGACAGATTACTAATGGAAAATATCTTACTAGCTACAGAGTTGGTTAAAGATTACCATAAGGATTCTGTTTCACCGAGATGTGCTATGAAGATCGACATCTCGAAAGCATTCGACTCTGTCCAATGGAATTTTGTGCTAAACACACTTGCCGCTTTGAACTTCCCGGAGCAATTTATCCACTGGATCAAATTATGCATATCTACTGCCTCCTTCTCTGTGCAGGTGAATGGAGAATTGGCTGGTTATTTTCAAAGCGAGAAGGGACTACGGCAAGGATGTTCTCTTTCCCCTTATCTTTTTGTAATATGTATGAACGTGCTGTCGAGAATGATTGATAAAGCTGCAGTGAATCGTAGAATCGGCTACCATCCGCGGTGTAAAGGAATTCAAATCACCCACTTATGCTTCGCAGATGACATAATGGTTTTTGTGGATGGGCAGAAGAGATCTATAGAAGAAACGATAAAGATTTTTGATGAATTTGCAGTCAAATCAGGTCTTAAAATAAGCTTGGAGAAATCTACATTATACCTGGCAGGAGTTTCTGAGAATAACATAAGTGCTATAACAGCAAGTTTTCCTTTCACCACGGCTCAGCTGCCAGTGCGTTACCTGGGGCTTCCATTGACAACAAAACGCCTTTCAAAGATGGATTATGAACCACTGTTAGCAAAGATCAGAGGCCGAATGAGTTCTTGGAGGGGGCGATACTTATCTTAATAATAGATCTCTTTAAACAAAGGCTCGGAAGGAATATGGCGCTATTACTGTCGGGAACAATGATTCTTTAGAGTCGGAGGGAAAAAGGGAGCGAAGAAAAACATCTGAGTGACACAATCGGCATTAAGACCTAAAAAGGCATGGCAGCAAGAAGGACCAATATTCCCGATTTCTCCATTTATTATCGATCGGAAAATTTCTGGGATACAGTCGGGAATAACTTCCAGCGATGACATACAATCTGCTTGGTCCTGTCCAGGGATAGGTTGCGAAGGCAACGTTTGAGCTGTACCGAACACGGCCATGCATACAACTGCAGGAAGAAGGAATACGACGAACTTGTTGATCCACATTTTGATAAGAGAGTTAGATTGAGTTATTGAGTTGTATCTCTGTTATAAATCTAACATGCTAGTCAGTGATTGGAGTTATATAATAAGTTGAGAGACAAATGTGTGAAATCTCATTACATTACATTTTGTGAACGGTTTCTTTGTGAATTTAAGCTAGGCATTCTTGGAATGACCCCAAAAACAAAGGTTGATAGTTTGTTTCTTTGTGTTGGTGGTGTGTTCCTATTATTTATTTATTTCCTCTTGATAATTCATTACTACTACTACTTTTCTTCTAAGAATTTTTTTTTTTTTTTAACTATTTCAAAATTGATTTTCTCTTCTAATTATTATTATTTTTATTTTTTTGAATTGATGTTTTACAGTTTACCTGTCGTAATTTGATTTATTTGTTATTCCAATAATTGTATTTTGGCAATTTCCTCAAGGAACTCGCTGACCACCTCACGACAATTATGATTCAAGACTTTCAGTTATTATTCTTACAATCAAGAAAAAATACAATGATGTTTTTTTTTTTTATGTTCTCTTGTTGATAGCCAGCGCGAATGGTAAATATATAAAAGTTCAAATAGAGGTTTTCATTTCCAAAACTTATGGTACTTTAAATTTAAATTCAAATAAATTGAGAGAAAAGCAACATAGTTCAAATTAAGTAGTAATTAGTAAATCAGCCTTAAAAAATTGTATTGATGAAAATGTGAACGCTATGGGAGGATGCGTTATTCAAAAGAAAGCTAAACAAACTATAATGTATAACAAACAAACAAAAACACAGTGGGCCTGTTCTTTTGTTTGTCGCAGCATTTGTTATTATTATTTTTTGGAGGAGGGGAAGATTGTTTCGATTTTTACTATTAACATATTATTCCATACTGCTTATTATGAACTTCTATAAAAAAAAATTTTGAAAGAGTGAACTTCTATAATTTAAACTCTGTTTTGCACTACTCATTCTATAGTAATGGCAATTATTCTGTTTCTTCTGTTCGATCGATATCATGAATAAAAGATTTGAATTCTTGGAGATTCGAAAGTTATATTATGACTTATTTAAAAAGTAGTAAAAGTGTAAAACCGCAAATGTTGGCCCGAATGTAGCCTAGCAATAATGCCGCATTTATGATTTCAGAGGCCTACGTCAAAGTTTAAAAATGTGACCCTTTTTAATGATTTAAAAAAACTCAATAACCAAAATGCAATCTATAAAATTGGTAACTAATTTTTGTAGTATTTTGAAAAGTAAAACCAGATATCCTAAATGAAGAAAAAGAGAGAAAAAGGACAACCTATTTCTAGGACCCAAAAACAAAATATATGCATAAAAATCACCAGATCGAATTTGTCCAATCCAAAATAATAATGATGTCGAAGATCGAACTTGTAATAATAACATTTTAAGTGATGAATTAACCAACTGAGTTAAAAAAAACAAAAACAATAAACAAATGTGGCCCTATAGAAATTAATACTATATAGCATGTGGGCCTGAGCCAGTTGTCTTCTCTTTTCTGAAAGAGCCAAGCATGGGCCTAATTCACGTAGCCTGGATTGCGACCATATTCCAGTTAATGTCCACGTTCATCTCATGACCTACCCCTTCCTTTTCCTTTTCCTCTTCTCTTTTCTCCTTCACCTTTTTGTCTTTCACCTTTCTCTCTGTTTGTTTCCGAAAACATATCACACATGTGACCCTCATCCTCATCCAAGTTAAGCCGTGAAGATAAGGCACCGCACGTGACACGTGTCCAGGATATCATATCTTTTTATCATCTAATTACTCAATGTGCATAGTAATTACTCCTTATAAAAACATCTTCAACCTTACTCCATCTTTTTGCTCCAAACTCCATTTTAAAATAAATTTCTCTCCAACCATACTCCATTTCTCAGCTTCATATTTGGAGCAACCCTATATTCTACTCCATTTTGGAGTTGAACTTTTTTATTTACAAACTGATCCTTTAAATATCAGATATTTTTATTTTATACTATTTTATCAACACAACAATAATTATTATCGATATATATATTTGAACACTATAATTTTTAAACAACATAAAATAAATAATCATAAATAATTGAAAACTACCTTTTTTATTTCAAAAGATTGCAAAATAAAATAAATTTAAAAATGCATTACAAGTGCTGAAAATAAAAATAATATGTTTAAATAAAAAAATTCTATGTTTTTATGATATTATGTAACTTTCTTTTTTTATGTCAAAAAAATGTAACTTTCTTTTATTTAATAAATATTTAATTTATAATTTATAAAAGTTTTGTAAGAAAAAAAATGGGGTTAATTTGTAAATTTTAGAATTAAAAAGTATTAATAATAAAATAGAAATAGAATCTATTTAAAATATTCTTTTTTAGAGTAAAAAATGGAGTTATACATTGGAGCAAAACTCAACTCCATTTTGGAGTTACTCTATTTTGGAAGAGAAAATGGAGTTTTACATTAGAGATGGTCTAAGCTATTCATAGAGAACATCTACAACCCAAACTTCATAACATCAAATATTAAGTTTTTTGAACTGCAATCCAAACTTCAAAAAAAAAAAATTACATTTCAATACATAAACTTTTATATCACATATTTTAGTACCTATAATTTTATATTTCATAAGTATTTCACATATATTCTCATAAATTTAATTTTCACATTATAAAATGTGATATTGTAATATAACGTTTTATTAATTAATATTGGTTGTAATGTTTTTAAAAAATATGTTTTATTGTTATTTATAAAAGTTATAAAATTTTAATTAATTATAGACAATATTGAAAATTATAGTGCAAAATATAAATTCTTTTGAAATTAAATTTAAAGTTTTATTATCGGAGAAAAACATTTTTAAATTTCATACAGTATTTGAAGTTTTGCAAACTTATTTTTAAAGTTTGCAGTGGAGATGCTGAGAACATTAATGGGCAAGACTTTATTATTGGAAAATATAGTTTGACCTTTTATTGTGCAAGATTTGTTTTGATATTCTCGCTGGTTCTTATCTGGAACTATGACTATGACTATATATATGAATGATTAACAACAAAAATAAAAACTATGACTATATGATATTTTTCTTTTTGGGTCAGAAATATACTAGTATTTGTTTATGATTATGACAGCTATGACAAAAAAAAAAACAAAAATGTTGATAAATTTAATCAAGATTTTCTTAGTTAATAAGTAACAAAAGAGCATGCATTGCATTATTCCCTTTAACCAATAAAAATGCATTGCGTAATCAGATTTTTCTTGTCCTTTACAAAAACTATTACAATAAAAAAAAAGAAATGGTGTTATAGATGGTAACGTATCTCCATTGTTTTTGGCAACAGTGGAACGTGTCTTAAGAAATCTTTGAATTTACTTTGAATTTTTTAACTTGTGGTGATGTGATACCACCACCTTTGCCTATATAAAAGTACACGCAACATTATCAAGAATTCACAAAACATATCTTTCACTTCCCTTAACTAAAAAAAAAAAAAACATTTCTTTCATTTCCTGAAGTCTTTTTGGCAAGGAACGAAAATGAGTCCAGCGGCGGAGATCAAATTGGTGAAGGTAAATTAGGGCTTTTTAAAAATTGATTTGCTTGTTCAGTCGTCGATATACGACGATTGGATAATCGAAAGACGAAATTAGGATTTTAATTTTGATTTTTGTTGTTGATCAGGTGGAGCAGAAAGGAGCAGGTCCTGGGCCAAGAAGCTCACATGCATTCGCCGTGGTGGGGAACAAAGTGTATTGTTTCGGCGGTGAGTTTAAGCCGACGTTCCCAATCGATAACGATCTCTTCGTTTTCGATCTCGAGACTCTAGATTGGTCCATAGCCCCTGCAACAGGAGACGCTCCTTTCCCCTGTTTCGGAGTCTCCATGGTCCCAATCGGCTCCACGATCTACTTCTACGGTGGCCGCGACGACTCTCGGAAATACAACGGCTTACATTCCTACGATACCCTCACTAACAAATGGGAATTGCTATCTCCCGTTGAGGAAGGTCTTCCCGCTCGTGCCTATCACTCTTCGGTCGGTGACGTCCGGAAAGTTTACTTCTTTGGTGGTGTTACTGCCAAAGGGCGTGTTAATACGCTATACGCTTACGATGTGTTTGATCGGTAATGGGTTGAGTATCCGGCGGCTGGCGAAGCTTGTAAAGGGAGAGGAGCACCGGGGCTTGTGCTTGTGCAAGGGAAAATCTGGGTTTTGTTTGGGTTCGACGGCAATGAATTGGGTGATATCCATTGCTTTGACCTGGTTAGCGGCCAATGGACCGCCGTGGAAACCTCCGGGGAAGTACCGCCGGCGAGAAGCGTGTTTCCGGCGGTTCCTTACGGGAAACACATTGTTATATATGGTGGGGAGGAAGAGCCGCATGAGCTGATGCATATGGGAGCTGGGAAGTTAACTGGAGATGTTTACATGCTTGATACAGAGACATTAGTCTGGGAGAAGCCTGTGGATGGGACTGAGGAAGAGAAGAAACCGAGCCGACGAGGGTGGTGCGCGTTTGCGGCCGTGGTCAAGAATGGTGTGGAAGGCTTGCTTTTTCACGGCGGGAATTCTCCGGCCAACGAGCGGCTTGACGATATGGTGTTTTTGGGTTTCTCGTTTTAATGTGGGGTCAGTGAGTTCACTCTGCGTCTTTCCGTATGTAAAACTGCTTAGTGTGTGTGTGTGTGTGTGTGTCGTTGAAGGAGTTATGTGGTGAGCATTTGCTACCTATTCCAAATATTTTATCAAGTTTGGTGTTCTCTGGTAATTTAATAAAACTCTTGTTGAGAACTGAATGGGCGATATTAGCAATGCTTACACACTATTCAAATTTCAGACAACACCAAACTCACTGACAATGAAACGTTTGTCTAAATTGGTCACGGCCATATCCCACGGCTATCAGCCAATTAACATGCCCGTGAAGAAAATAGTGGCTATTTGTCTACCGACAGTCACGGAGAAGTCGCTACAAATTAGCTACTTCGAGTATTGTGACTCATCCACGGATTGATATTAGCAATGCTTAGCTCACACACTATTCGAATTTCAGACCTACTCACTGACGAATGTTGATCATATGCATTTGCCTTTTAAAGATGTATTGAGATTTATATTTTTTTGTAGTACTTCGTCATCATGTACCTGAAATGAGGAAATAGCTGCCTCAGAAGAAAGTTGTTTCTACTGATAATTAAGGAAAAGTTAAGACCTAAAAAGTTTGAATGCTCCTAGATAGATAGTTCCTACTTTATGCATTGTAAAGTCACCACAAATGCATTACATAATTCAAAATATGTCACTTTAAGCAAGTAAAAAACTCATACTTGCTGATTTCTGATTAGTTATTAGAGAGCCTTTATTATCTTGTATAGATGCTTTTAGAATTGCTGTCTCGGAATATCCCAATTTAATATGTTTGTTTACTCTGACAATTTCATAACCACTTTATAAACCCATATCGTTCTTTTTCTTATCACTACTGAGCAGGCCGTTGAGTGAATGGAAAGATGACAATGGTATCCAAATTTGGTTCGTGGGCTTTTCTATTGTGGACCAGCAGCAATACACTTAAGTGTTGGAGGTTTTCAACTACACGGTAATTTTAGCCATATTAATTTAAAAATTGATGTAAGCTTTTCTCACTAAAAAACTTTAGCATACATAGCTACATTAATTATATATATATATATATATTCATATAAATTATTAAGTGTTTAAGAAACCAACTAAATGAAGTTTAACGCACGGGATGAATATATAATTTATATTAAAAAAATAACAAATATAGTACAATTATAAGAATGGTTGATAAAAACATACATTTAAGTCTGAATATATCATATATGTGTATGTGTATCCGTGTATGTGAAGGTGAAATGGGATTTGGACAAAAATGGCAGTGAGTGTGATTGTTTGTTTGTTTATCGGAGGGGATGTTTGTGTTCACCCTTTTTCTTGTTTGTTTTCTTTATCATTGTACTTGAGCTTNATGTGTGTGTGTATCCGTGTATGTGAAGGTGAAATGGGATTTGGACAAAAATGGCAGTGAGTGTGATTGTTTGTTTGTTTATCGGAGGGGATGTTTGTGTTCACCCTTTTTCTTGTTTGTTTTCTTTATCATTGTACTTGAGCTTTTATCTCTTTATCCCCCTCCTCAGCCTCCTTTACTCCTTTAATCATTACCAAATCCTTCTTAATTTTTTTTTTAATTTAATCTTGTATTCAATTACATTGTACATGAGCGGTACCAATACTATAAGTAAAATAACGTTATTTTAAGTTTTCTTCTTGTTTTAGCGCTAGGGTTGACCAATTGTTTGCCTTGTGTTCTATGCTTGCCTCTCGATCTCAGTAAATTCTTATTATATTACATTAGATATGTATTATATATACCACAAAGTCTAGCTATAGTTAATTTGGAACTAGTTAGACATTGAATACCATTTACAGTAGAACCTTTATAAATTAATATTCGATAAATTAATAATCATTATAAATTAATAAATTTTGTTGGTCCTGAGTCGGAGTAGTGTAAAAATTAGCAAAATTCGATAAAATAATAAGATAATAATTTTTTTGAAACTCTTATGTAAATATATGGTCTCAATAATAAGATAAATTAATAATTATACATCTAAGCATATATATCTACATATATAATTAAGGTAATATAATAAAATATGATTAAATTATTGTTTTAAGTTTATAAATATTGTTGGTTTATCTTTAAATTCTTTGATATGATATTTTCTAAATGAATTTTATAATTTCGAAAATATTTTTGTATTCTTTCTTGATGAACGTTAAAAATTCAAACCGAAAATATCTCTATAAATTAATAAATTATTAATTTATCGATAAATTAATAATTATTAATTTATAGATAAATTAATATCTCTATAAAATAATAAAATTTTAAAGTCCCAACATTATTAATTTATAGAGGTTTTACTGTACTTGAATTGACATAGTAGTATTCCTTTATTGCTCTTCGTTGTCAACTATTTCTTAAGATCGTGGTTTTAAAAAAAAAAATATCTATAACCTGTTGTTCAAAAGAGATGTTAGTGAAATTTTAAGAAAGCTAGTTTGGATATTTATTTTCATCCAATAGAGTAAAGCCTTTGTGAAAATTTGACTTTTAAGTTTTCTCAAATTGCATAATATTTGTCAGCTTCTTTACAAAGTGCTAGCAGCTGTTGTATTCATGGGATGGAGGGTATGGATATTCCTAGATGAGGCTGACACGTAAGATTAGTCATCGTGAGATTTTCTCGCGGGTTTGACACCCGTAGTCGGTATATCGCAGACTACGCAGGTTACGTAAAAAAAAAATGTGTAATTTTTATAACTCATCGAAATATCGATGATGATTCGGTATAAAGAATGAGATTTTATTATTTACCATAGTAACAATTTTATTTTATCAAAATTAGTTGGGAAATTGGCCGAGAGTACGAACCGAGAGCAACCAAAGATCACGAAGATCTGATCATAGAAGGAACAAGAAATAGATAGAGCTTATAGTATATATTTGTGAATATATTTTTTAGATATCTATCTATTTTAATATACAAAGATTTATTTCTGTTTTTGTATAAACTTATAAACTTAATTGTTTTAACTTTTATAATACTAAAGTTACAATATACATGAATTATATATCCTCTAGATTTTTTTCTAGTTTGGTTGTTTTTGATGTATAATCTCAGTCAATTTTCTAACGCTAAACTTATGTTTAGTAACATGTAAGAAGATTAGACTCGTTTCAAAATATCGGTGTAATGCAACTATCAAATCATTATCATGATGTTTATACTGCTATTTGGTCATATTAGTCTTGTTTATACCATGTCGTCATATTATTACTGTGATGTTTATACGCGGTTGTATGTCAAATCATCATTTATTTAATTAGACTTTTTTTTTTTGTCAAACCAAGAAGTTTATTTAGAATTATTCATATTTCTACATTGATAATAAATTGATAAAAGTAACAACATAAAAGATGGTATGGAATAATTGTAAGAGATCTTGATAATATATAATCTAAGTTATGAAGCTCACATTTATATATATATTTTGAAACGTGACATTTATATATATTATGATATAAGAAAGACTAAATATATTTACAAATACGTTTTTTTTTTTTTTGGTATGAAATACCTACAATATCTTATGCAGTTTCTTTGGTAATCCCGGGTGGCTTTTTTGCATATAAACGTGTATAAGAGACAGACATGGTCGACTATCGACCTTCCAACACGGCCGATCTTTCAATAAAAGTTAGCAAAAGCAACATTGTTGTTTAGTAAATTAAAGAGTTTTGTCTAGATCCCGATTTCTATCTATCTCAAACGAATCAATCTTGCAAAACGAGGAGAGAGACGTTAGTGTTATTTTCATTACGCAATAAAATAAAATGTTTATTGTATTCCCTTTTCCCTGGGAAATTATATTAATAAATCTGAGTCAATACGATAATTATATAAGGTTGACCAATTGATGCCGCACATGTCAAACTTTTTACAAAGTACAAGCGCTAGTCGTCGAAAGAGTAAGTAAATATTTGAAAGAAACTAAATGAAAGAGCATCAACAGACGTCTCAATTATATGATATGTTGATATTTCATAATTATGTTCTTGTTAATTATTTCCTGGATTCAACATTCCCATAATTAGGAAACAGAAGTTTTGTAATAAGAAAATCGATAATATAATAACAAATAGTCGACAGACCAAATCTACTTAACAAACAAAGCTCCTTATTTACACCAGAGGTGGTGACAGGGCAAATTAACAAAACTCCCTCTCTTTCAATTCATATCTCTTTGTCAACATTTCATATTTTCTTCTCAATAATTTGTCACAATGAATCTATTTTATAGGTATATTATACGTATATAGGCAGCACATTGTAAGTTTGTAACATATGTGGAGGCTGAGTATTAGAACGAATTTTTGGTTTGCTATTTTTGGCGAAATTCCAACGCCAAGAAGACAACTAAATAGTTGCTTATTGACTAAATGTTTGATAGATGCTTATTGTAGGTTTTTTTTTCACAAATAATAGCTTCATTTTTTTCCCTCATTTTTCATGTCATTCTGATTTTTCTGTTTGGGTGGCAGTCTTTCTTTTGTCTTTGCATTTGGATGGTAGTGTACGGGATATTGTTCGTTGAAAAGGATACACATATATGCGTTTTGAAAAAAATTGGGTATGTATTTCGTTAGGAGACATAGTATATGGCAGTTCATAAATAAATTTTAGAAATTTGCGGAAATGAAGATTTTAGACAGAGCGAATGTGGTTATAATGGGTAAAAACTAAAAACGCAACTTTAACCCTGAAACAAAAAAAAAAAGTTAGAAACGTATCAAACCAAAAGTTTTAACTATAATGGAAAATCACTCAAATAAAGACGTAAAAAATGTCAACTGTACCTTTATAACATGACCAAAAGATAAATTATCTTGAGAAAAATGTTATCTTTTACATCTACGTGTACACATATACATGCATGAATATACCCTGTGTAGATAATTAATGCACAACGGTCCTGAAACAAGAAAGACGAGAATGTGAAGAAGACATATGGAAGAACTCAAAAATAAAATAAAAAGTATAAAAAAACGAACAAAAACAACAAGAAGAACGAACAACAATGTCTCTTTTACCTCGAGAAAAGAACTGTAATAAATATATACACTAAGACACGCATATGTATATGTAATGTATATCTGTATATATATGTGTAACTTTAAAATTAAAAAAGGGGGAAAAATGAGGAAGTTTTGTACATGCGTGTCTTGGTGTATATACATATTTTTTTTAGATATATAGGTATTAAAAAGGAGACATTAAAAAAAACGAAATTGGAAGAGCATCGGATTTGCAGTTCTCTCTCGTGGATTCTTTCCCTTGGACCCTTCCTCACTTCACCTCGATTCCCATTCACAAGTCACAGCTCTTCTCTCTCTATATAGAATTATAGATGTTCACATGCATACTTTAACAAAACAAAAAAAACCATGCAAAAGAACCAAAAAACACAAAAATATATTAATGCAAAAAAAAAGAGTTCAAAAAAAAAAAAAAACCATGCATATTGCAGATTAGACACTGTATATCTTTCTATATAAAATATCCGTTAATTATACCCCCAATAATTTTACATAAAATTTGATAATATCCTTAATCCAATCAATATCAACGTATAGATTGATGTTAAAAGCTAGTATAAATGGTATGAAGATTTTGCTGTGAGATATAATCTCTAAAAGAGTCTAATACCATGGTTTGATCATTGATGTTCGTAGACATTATTGTTATAGGTGTAAAATATTCAGCTGAGATTGGTCACGTAGTTGGAATGCAATTTTCATGTAGAAAGGAAAACTTTTTAAATAACATTATTTGGGAAAATGTCAACAAAAAAAAACTTTGGCTTGGCAATAGTTTTTTTTTTCCATGAGTTTTTAGTTTTTGGTTTTTTTCTTGGGTTTCGTTGTGGATTTTATTTCAGTTTCTTTCTTTCCTTTTTTTTTGTCTACAAGGTTTTAGTATCCTTTCAAAAACAAATTTGAGTGGCAATTTGTCTAAGTTTTGGTTTTTAACTATAGTCTAAAGAGAAAATTAATTAATAAGATGAGCTTTGATTATTATTTCATTAGTTTTTGTTTTTATTAAAATAAATAGTTATTTTTTATAAATAGAAACAATAAAAATATATAGTGATGTTCTATATTAAAATTAAAAAAGTATATAGTATTTATACTTGATACAACAAATTGACCAATTAAAAATTCATATAGGATTATGCTATTTTTTATTTACCAATGTAAACGCATAGAGATTTTGTGGTTGTAATTCTTTGTTATGCAAAAAAAACAAAACAAAAAACAAATAATTTGATCTTAAGAAAGAAATCCAAATTGATTTACAAAAAGAAAGAAAAAGAAAGTAATCCAAATATAGGAAACTTTATGACTTCTAATCTCTTAAGAAATTAGTACAAATCTCGCAAAAACTAATTTATCTAGTTGGTTGACAAAAAAAAACTAATTTATTTAGTTAAAAGAAAACTATTTCTTTAAGTTTTTGAATGGCTAATAAAATGGAATCGGTGGGTATAAAATTTAAATACAAGTATTATAAGATGACAATTAAGATTTTCAAATTTAATTTATTTTAAGCCAATTACATTTGATGCGTTTGTTCAGAACATTTGATTTATAATGGTTTTTATTTTTCAACATCCTCTCTACAATGGAGAGAAAAGTTTAGTTAGAAAAGAATTACGTGTTATTCAGAAAAACAATTAAGGACATATTCGTCCACTCAAAAATAAACATAAAACACTATCGAAAAATAATCATATACAAGAAATATGGTCACGTAATTAATTGTTGTTGTTTAAGACTATTTGGCCTAATTTTTCTATGTTCAATTAGTATCCTATTTTTTTTGTAGGTGTAATTGGTATGTTAAAAATAGTCAGCGAGAGAGGTTTGACTAACACAGAAAGAGTCACGCACGGTCTATTTTAAGCGTGGAGGAAACAAAGAAAATACTCGTCGCTCCAAATCCTTTTACTTTCTACGTTACCCAATAGCAGTATCTTCTAAATCACAAGTTTTTATTTTCACACTAGTCACATTTAGTAATATAATATTATTAATAATATAGTTTTTTTTTAAAGAGGTTGGTTAATCATAATAATATAGTTAAATTTACATAGTACACCACAAGATTAATTACCAATTCATTTTTTTTTTGTTAAAGGTTACCAATTCATCTTGATTAGGTTTGAAGTTTCAGGCCTCCCTCTAGCTCACTTTCAAAAGACAATCACCGATCACTATTTACAAATATATTAACCAATTATACAAGCAATAGAGTCACCATTAAAAAAAAAATTCACAAATAAGTCTTGCATTTTTCCAAATGATTTCTCAATTATATGATTTTAGAGCGATCAACATCGAGCACTAGCTAGTTGGACCTAAATATTGTCTCGTCCCCATTAAAAAACACTGCTTAAAAATTATTTGAAACTATTTGTTTTTGTTTTTGTTTTTTGACAACGAAGCTATTTGTTTTTGTTATCAGTCGGATCTATAATTCTATATAATACTCGTTTCACTCTTACCACATATGCGAAATACTATTTTTTTTTTTTTTTTTTTATTTTTTTTTTTTTTTATTTTTATTTTTGTTATATATATATATTTTTTTTTTTTTGTTTTTTTTTTTTCTTTTTTTTTATTTTTTTTTAAATATATGTAAGATTAGTGAAGCAAAGAAACAAATAGTTATATGTTCTACCAATAGCTTTTAAAACAAAAAGACAACAAGTAATGATATATAGACTAAGGTTTTAAAAGTAACAAGAACCACCCAACCAACATTAATTTTTATTCTTTACAGATTGAATATAAACATCACTCCCTCTCTGCTTCTCACTCACACACAATATTTACATATATATATATATTTATATGCGCCCGTGTGATATCAACAGCTGTATCAATCTTCTTCTCTCGTTTACTCTTTCTAATTTTACCATGTCGGAGAAACGAATTAGCATGGTCGAGAAAAGTAACAACAAGAGACAGAGAGTGAAACGTGTTCCTGAGTTCTCCATCAACGACCACCACGACGTGCTCGTAGAAATCCTCCGGCGACTAGACGGCCCTTCTCTCTGCTCAGCCGCTTGCGTGTGCAGTCTTTGGTCGGCCGTGGCTCGCAACGACTCAATATGGGAAGAGCTCTGTTTCCGACAAGTGTCGCCACGACCTTCACTTTCCCTTCGCTCAGTTGTGTCGGCTCTCGGTGGCTACCGATGCCTCTACTTCCTCTGCATCCGTCCGGTCCTAGCACGGCTCCCCAAGATCCTCTGGAGCCGAGACCAGCTTCAGCTCTCTCTCTCCCTTTACTGCGTACACTACTACGAGCGCCTCTACGTCGGCGCGTGGCTTGGAGACGCGCCACCTTCCTCGCTCCTGTTCCTTCGGAAACCCGTCAACGTCGTTTGACTCGCCTTTTGCCGGAACGGCCATTAATAAAAATTATTAGTTTCCCAAGATTGTATTCTTTATCATATTATTATTATTTAATCCGATTTGTTACGATTTACGAAATTTCGATTTTTTCATTATTTCATTTTCATTAGTACAAGATTTTACTAATAAACGTGTGATCTTTTTTTTTTTTCATTCCGGTTTCTATGCTCCCTAGATACTGCCAACGCGTAGCTGTTTTGTCTCTTCTGCTTTTTTTTTTTCTTCCTTTTATAAAAAAATAAATATAATCTCTAAATAATAAAGAAGAAAGTTATTTACAGAGATTTACTGTTTGGTTAAAGGGGCGGGCATGTATATAGGAGTTGCAGTGTACAAAAAGACATTGTTGTTTCGGTTTCGTCAAACTTAAATTTAGCATCAATTTTGAAATTTTCAGATAGGCGATATATATTTTAAAGGAGGTTAGTAGAGATTATTTTGCGAACAAACATCCCAAATGGAGCCAAGCCATCATTTTCATCATATGAAATTTGAATGCCAGTTTATTCCAGTCAAATAATAATAGGATCGAAATTTACCAAAAAAATATTTTGGTTATGTTTAACTTGGTTTGTTTACAATCCAACTGTATATGTTCGAGTTGAAAACTTTGATATCGAATTGCAAACCAATGTTTAAGTTTTTCTTTAACTGACATTTCTATTTGTCTGATATTAAATTATACAATTATATCTCGGGTTTCTCTAATAGTTCAATTTAATTTGGTTCTGGCTTTGTAAAATATGAACAAGGCAGATCTTTCTTCAGAATCCTGCTGAATAGAGAGGCATATCTCTCTTGTTATATTTTTTGGTATGTGAGTATCGATCGTATGAATTATAAGATTTGAGTACTACAAAAACATGAAAACAAGGAATTGAGTAGGATAATTAATGGTTGGCCAACAATATAGAGTTTAGTAGATGATATCGGATGTGAGAATAAGTGACGATATCATTCGTATACAGATACAAATGCATACTATAGTCCAACGCTTTGACATCCTAAAAGCAAAGAAATCAGTGTCTAAAATTATAAAAAAAAAAAAGGTATATTGTAAAGAAGATGAGCTAGGGATGAATCATTGAATTGGATATCTTTGTATGTACTTTTGTTGCAGTATAGATTCGCTAAAAGCGTCAAGTTTGGTGATGGACCACCATTACCAAAAAGGAGTTGTCTTTGTTAATCCGTATCAAATTATACTGAAGGCCCATTCGCAAATAACAGCCTGCCTTGATTTTGACACTCCACAGTGGCCCATATAAATCATTTTTATTTTTTCCCCTCATTTTGCCTACTAAAAAGCTGTGTGTCTTGGCAAAAAATTGAAAGCAAAGGATTCAAAAACTATTTAACAAACTTCATGATGTCTTTGGCACTTGAAAGATGAAGAATTATTGTATTTTTTGTTGTTGTTGTTGTCAACATATATAGAAAGATCTAAAGACCATGAACCAATGATTTGTGTTGGAGTCGTTGTTACTTGTTATGTACTATAAAATACGAATAGGTTCTGTAAGAAAATTAGAAAAAGTGAAGTCAAAAGTCAAAACGGCCGCTCTGTCAAAGCCCCGTAATTCTTCTCTTTCTTTCTTTGTTTGTTTTTATTATTTCCTTAAAATAAAAAATAAAAAGTAATTATTATTCTTCGCCTTACATTTGGTCTTCTCTCTCCCTTTGTTCCTCGGCAACAGCTCCCGACGTCTCTATTCCGTTCCGGTGAGTCCTTTTCTGTGCTCGGATCTGTTTCTCTCTTCCCCAGTTTCTCCTTCTCTGTTGAGTTAAAACAAAGGAACTTTCATGATCGACTTGTTCAAGTTCGTTGGATAGTTTGAAAATCGGTGCTAGATGAGTCGATTTCAGTTACGATTGAGTTGGGTATACAGTAGCTGAGCTTGATTTAGTTGATATCTATCTCTTTTTTTCTCTATGGATTTGTTAAGATTCTCTGTTTTCCCTTCGTTTCGTGTTTTGACTTCTGAGTCGTTTAATCATATGAAGCAAATAGGTTCGAGGAACCATTGCCTCGCGTCTTATTTGATGTTAACGTGTCCTGTGCAGTCACTACTCGTTGATCTGAGCTCACAACGATACCGGAACCTGCTCTGTGTTTTAGAAAATTTGCTGGGATTTCTAGGGATTTTAACAAATAATTTAGGTTTTTTTTTTCCAGCTTTTTCTGGGTAAAATTCAAATCCAGAGCCAATTTCTTGTGATTGCTGCATTTTCAAAGTGAGATGTGTCTGATTACATTACTCTGAGGTCTTAGATTCATATTGTGATTGTACTTTTCTTTCTTTGCTGTGTTAGATAGCATTTCACAGTGCAGCCTTGACTGGTTGGTTTATTATTAATGGGCACATCGTCTGGATCCAATCATCCTCACCAGATGTTACCTCCGCGTCAGCAACTACGGGGTGGAGGTCTGGAGACGGCGCTTTCACTGGTATCTTCAGATCCCAACTTGTCACATGAAGGTCAGGAGCCACGGTCTAACTCTGACGTTGCTCCAGCCGAGAGTGCGAGTTCTCAAGAAACATGGCCACTCGGAGACGCAAAGAAGACGGTGAAACAGAAGACGGAGCCTGATTCTCAGGAGCAAACCGTGGTGCACCATGTCTCTAGTGCAGATAAAGTATCAGTACGGGACATAGCTAGGGAAAGAGTCGAACTAGTCGCTGAGAGGATGCACAGATTACCGGATGAGTTTCTTGAGGAGTTAAAGAACGGCCTTAAATCTATCCTCGAGGGGAGCGCAGCGCAGAGCGTAGATGAATTCATGTTCCTGCAGAAGCTCGTACGGAGTAGATCTGATCTGACCTCTACAACACTTGTTAGGTCCCACCGGGCGCAGCTTGAGATTCTCGTAGCGATAAATACGGGAATCCAGGCGTTTCTGCACCCGAACATCAGCCTGCCTCAGTCGTCTCTCATCGAGATTTTCGCGTACAAGAGATGCAGAAACATAGCCTGCCAGAGCCAACTGCCAGCTGATGATTGCTACTGCGAACTATGCACCAGCAGGAAAGGATTCTGCAACCTTTGCATGTGTGTGATCTGTAACAAATTCGATTTCTCTGTCAACACATGCCGCTGGATTGGATGCGACCTGTGTTCACACTGGACTCATACAGATTGTGCTATTCGGGATGGGCAGATCACCACAGGATCCTCTGCTAAGAATAATAATACATCAGGTCCAGGAGAAATGTTGTTCAAGTGCAGGGCATGCAACCGCACGTCTGAGCTGCTGGGTTGGGTTAAAGATGTGTTTCAGCACTGTGCACCAAACTGGGATCGGGAGTCTTTGATGAAGGAACTCGACTTTGTTAGTAGGATTTTCCGCGGAAGCGAAGATCCGCGAGGTAGGAAACTATTCTGGAAGTGTGAGGAGCTTATGGAGAAGATCAAGGGTGGCTTGGCTGAAGCAACAGCTGCCAAATTGATATTGATGTTTTTCCAAGGTAATTACATTCATTCTGTTTGTTTATGAATTGACATTACTCTGTTTGTGTAACCTAACCCTTTTTCGTTACCATGTCACTGAAGAGATCGAATTAGACTCTGCGAAGAGCTTCGAAAATGGAGAAGGCGGGCGTCTGATAGCACCTCAGGATGCGTGCAGCCGAATCGCTGAAGTTGTACAGGAGACGCTGAGGAAAATGGAAGTAGTGGCCGAGGAGAAGATGAGGATGTTCAAAAAGGCACGCATGGCTCTCGAGACTTGCGATAGAGAGCTCGAAGACAAAGCCAAGGAAGTAGCAGAACTGAAGGCGGAGAGGCAGAAGAAGAAACTTCAGATAGACGAGCTAGAGAGAATCGTGAGGCTGAAGCAAGCTGAGGCAGACATGTTCCAGCTTAAAGCCAACGAAGCGAAGCGGGAGGCTGAGAGGCTGCAGAGGATTGTGCTAGCGAAAATGGATAAGTCTGAGGAGGAATACGCAAGTAACTATCTGAAACAGAGGCTAAGCGAGGCCGAGGCAGAGAAGCAGTATCTGTTTGAGAAGATTAAGCTGCAGGAGAATTCGAGGGTGGCGTCACAGAGCAGTGGTGGTGGAGGAGACCCGTCGCAGGTGTTGATGTACTCAAAGATACGCGATCTGCTTCAAGGATACAATCTCTCGCCCAAGGTAGATCCTCAATCAAACGAGCGCCATCCTTTCAGATCCAATCCTTGATGCTTCCTCCTCTTATATATATATAATGTAGTTTTTCATATCCTAAAATTCATCTCTTTGTTTTGTAAAACAAGTGTTTGTAGCCTTTAACTCTATTTACTGATATTTTCTAATTTGTGTGTTCTCATTTTGTTGATATGAATTTGTTTTCCTGTTATGTGGTTTCCTTATTGGTTGATTAGGTGATTTGTGAAACGCAGAGAGAGTTGATAAGTGCAAACAAGAGAGTCTGAATTTTATTTTTATGTCTTTTCTACAACTCTTGCATTAGCTTTGTTGAGTTTGAGCTATGTAACTCTTATCGGAGGATTCTTTGATAAGAACCTGAAGAAGAAGAACTCCTTGTTTATTGATAAGTGTCTACGTAATAACTCGCAAAGGTTGATTAAAGAGTCCTTGCCCGCTCCCTAGACATTACAACTGAGATATCCAACCGAGCTCGAATTTTTTTATCAACATGTATGATAAATGAATGATATATTTATTTATTTCCAGCAGTTTATTGACTTTGAAAATTCTATGTGCGAGCTTGTTCACATAAGTGTGAGTGAGTTTGTTTGTTCACATATGTGTGAGTTTGTTTGTTCACATATGCTCGGTGTCAGGAACCATCATTCGTATTTGTACTGAAACATAGAAACCAAAAGTTTGCATAGTCCTTCTCGGGTTTTGAACTCAGGGAGCACACCCGAGAAGGAATTGGCTCACTCATTGAATCATACTTTTATCTTTTGTCTACTAAGATAAATATTGAATATTTTTACACTTTATGGCAGTAGAGATAGTTAAAGTTATTGATATAGATTTAAAAAAGAAGAGTTAGCATTGGAAGAAGTGGCTAATATAATAGAGTTTAAGCCAAGAAGAGAATAATGAAAAAAGAGTTTTATCATTGGAATTTCCTTAGTTCACAAGTCATGTACATACACATTCACATTCATGATGGTACATGGTACAGAAATAGAGGCTGAATGATCTCATTAGATCCCCTCTTTGTATGAAGTTAAGAAAACGACAAAAAGACAGATTTCATGTATATAAAAGTTTTTTTTTTTGTTTTAACACATTCCATATCAATATTTTGTTAAAAAAGTGATATCTCCATAATTTTAATGGGAGGGTTGTTAAAAAGAAAAGAAAAAAGAACGGCAAGAGGTGTTGTGTTGTGGGGTCACAATGACACAACATTCACTTAACAAAAAAGCGAATAAAGGTGAAAACTGATGATCTATATAAATTTCTTAGTGCTTGGGAAAATTTTCTTATCTATTTCTTTCTTGGTGCTTCGCAAAATTGAATCTCCACCCTTGAAAAGTAAGTACTTGGAGTAGTTGTACTCAATCAAATCTGGCTCTTCAAAGAGCTATCTAGCAAAGAAGCCCAAATATGCATTTTCAGCTACAAGTATTTGTTTTATAAAAGATCTCAGAAGTCATAAACGTTCTATTTATTTATTTCTGATAAAGAGGAGTTTATAAAATGTTTTCAATAAACAATCAGGGCTGTTTATATTTGACCACTTTATGGTTTTTTTTGTTGTTGTATTTATCCTTATGTTCCAACATGTTTCCGACCATGGACAAATCGGTTCTGATTGAACTCTTCGTTTCAAGTCAATCATAAAAATGCTATCCTAAAATCTAAACAAAATTAATTGGAAAACTGTAAACTTGTTACATACGCATGAAACCGATCAAAATCAACCCAGACGTGTTTTGTACAGTCGTGTGGCATGGGATCACGAGTCACGACATTTGAATTCAAACATTGTTCTGGTCTTTCTCAACCGGTCAACATTCTTTGACTTTGATTTTCTATCGTGGTGTTCCTGTTTTGCTGCTTATTTAAAAGCCAACTACAGTAGTTTATATATTATCGTATGAAAAACTAAATTATATCTTTTCATTCCTTTTTCCTTACAATAAAGATTCGAGATACTGAAAGATTGTCATTCCTTTTCCTTACAATAAAGAGATTCGAGATACTGAAAGATTATCATTCCTTTTCCTTACAATAAAGAGATTCGAGATACTGAAAGATTGAGACAAATATTGGATTGGGGACATGTATCTTCGATAATTGAGGGTTTAAAATTAAAATGTATGTTGTGGTGGTGGTCGAGACATGTTTGAGTGGTATAATCGTAAATAACACGCGCAATTGAGAGATTCTTCTACTATCTCTCTCTCTCTCTCTCTCTCTCTCTCTCATCTCATAAGAGTGACTTCTGTTTTAAAGTCAGTCATTCGAGCCATTCACATGTGCCTTGTCTCCGACAACTCTCTCTCTCTCTCTCTCTCTTCTTGCTCTGGTTCACATGGTAGATTCACTAATTTAAGGTTTTCCTTCTCGGAAAAAGTCAGGTGGGTACTATCAATATTTGGAATTTTCTTAAGTCGAGCAATTCTGTTCCAGCTTTAATTCCTCTGGTTTCTATCTAACTTTAATATGATCCCCTCGAACTATAGATGTACATCAGATCGTAAATCCCCTCTCCCTCTCTCTTGATCCTGTCGATAAACTCTTTTGATTTGGAGTGTATGTTGCTCAATTAACCCAGTCACCGGAACCGGAAAGGTATGAAATTTGCTGCTCTGTTGCGTTCTTAATATCTCTGTTTTTATGAGTTCCTGCACAAGGAACTATTACTAGATTTGGTTTGCTTAAGGGGGTTCTACTAATCAAATAATTCTGCAACTACTTGCGTACAATTCAATTACCTAGGGATCTGGTCGATCTATGCTAGGCAAATTAAGTCGACATGAGCTACTACAGCTTCTGTAGGATGGTTTGAGATGACTTGTAAACTGTGCAGATCAACTAAGGTGTGAATCAGACAAGAGACAAGAAATGTACAAGCATCCTAGACAAGTGATCGAGGCTTACTCTTCTTTGCCTCCTTTTGAGCAAAACTCTGTTGGGAAGCTTATGTACTTACCGCTTCACAACTCTCGTAAACGGTATCGCACGCGCGAGACATCTCCCGATTCTCCTGCTTACAATGCTCTGTCATCCGCTGCGGTTTTGGTATCGCATAACAGCTCTGCACATGAGGATACCTCTGGCTCTTGCGTGACGGACGACTTGAACGACGACTTTAAACACAAGATAATGGAACTCGAGACAGTGATGATGGGTCCGGACTCCTCCTCGGACTTGGTCGTCGATGGCACTGGCTCTTTCGATTCCACGTCGTGTCAAGAGATTAACAGCTGGAGAACAACTCTGGAGGCCCTCTCGAGAAGTGATCTAAGAGCTGATCTTGTTTCGTGTGCACAAGCTATGTCTGAAAACGATCATATGATGGCACAGTCGATGATGGAGAAGCTGCGCCAGATGGTCTCGGTTTCCGGTGAGCCTATTCAACGGTTGGGAGCTTACTTGCTGGAAGGCCTCGTGGCTCAGCTAGCTTCATCGGGTAGTTCCATATACAAAGCACTTAATAGGTGCCCTGAACCAGCAAGCACCGATCTTCTCTCCTACATGCACATTCTCTATGAGGTGTGCCCTTACTTCAAGTTCGGATACATGTCAGCGAATGGTGCCATCGCTGAAGCCATGAAGTAAGAAAACCGAGTTCACATTGTCGATTTCCAAATCGGTCAAGGGAGTCAATGGATCACTCTTATCCAGGCTTTTGCAGCTAGGCCCGGTGGGCCTCCTCGGATACGGATAACGGGTATCGACGATATGACTTCAGCGTATGCTCGTGGAGGTGGCCTTACCATTGTCGGTAACAGACTCGCCAAGCTTGCTAAGCAGTTCAACGTTCCATTTGAGTTCAACGCGGTATCAGTGTCGGTGTCCGAGGTTAAACCTAAGAACCTCGGAGTCCGACCAGGGGAAGCTCTAGCCGTCAACTTTGCCTTTGTGCTTCATCACATGCCAGACGAAAGCGTGAGCCCCGAGAATCACCGGTACATTTTTTGTTACCGAAATTTGTTTAAAAACATAAAAATGATTCTTGTGTGTTGTTTCCCTTGATGAGTATATCTTCGCAGGGACCGGTTACTGCGAATGGTGAAGAGCTTGTCTCCCAAAGTGGTGACTCTAGTGGAGCAAGAGTCAAACACAAACACGGCCGCCTTCTTTCCGAGGTTCAAGGAGACAATGAAT
This sequence comes from Alliaria petiolata, assembly GCA_020283515.1. Taxonomy (NCBI): domain Eukaryota; kingdom Viridiplantae; phylum Streptophyta; class Magnoliopsida; order Brassicales; family Brassicaceae; genus Alliaria; species Alliaria petiolata. The sequence goes on along the minus strand of JAHZTW010000005.1, from coordinate 15,991,373 downwards.
TACTATGCCGCGATGTTCGAGTCCATTGATGTGACTCTACCAAGGAATCACAAACAGAGGATTAATGTGGAGCAGCATTGTCTAGCAAGAGATGTTGTGAACATCATCGCATGTGAAGGAGCTGATCGGGTGGAGAGGCACGAGCTTCTAGGGAAATGGAGGTCACGGTTTGGGATGGCGGGTTTTGTTCCTTACCCGTTGAGCCCACTGGTGAACTCCACCATTAAAAGTCTGCTCAGGAACTATTCAGACAAATATAGGCTGGAAGAAAGAGAGGGAGCCTTGTATCTTGGTTGGATGCAACGAGATTTGGTCGCCTCGTGTGCCTGGAAATGAAACGGAGAACATTCTGTACTGTTATCTCAATTCAAGTGTTTCTACTTGTATGCAATTTTAGTCGCTCATTTGAATCTTCAAAACATTAGAAGTAAGTATAATACTATATATGTCTACTATTTTGCAGCAATTGCCCAAAATTCAAAGTCAAAGCTTCCCCCAATCAAACTTAATAAGTATAGTTCAAACGAGTGGATCAAAGACATGATTCCCACCCTTGAAATAAACATTTTTACCAAAGTTTTTGTATAGTAAACAAACATGCCTTGGGTTTTATTTAGCCTTCAAGCAGGACAGGACTGGTCTTCAAATACTAGTTAAAGCGTGGCACATCACTAACAAATTCTATACTATTAATAAGTGTACCCAAGCCCAAATATTAAGACCACAACATTTTTTGTAAATTAAAATTTGCAAATTACACTTGCCTATTTTTTATAGTTGCATTCTGACGTAAGCATTAAAAATGACCACACAGGTACTCCACAAATCGCACAATATTTAGACCTAAATATTACCGGAGAAAAGGTCTTCGTTTTCTAAAAATGAAATATCTTTTTACGGAAAACAATGGTATTAGTGTTTACGTCAAACACATCCGAAAATATCGGCAAGAAAAGCTGAAAGGAACGGTGGAGAAGAAAGTGAACGTTCAAATCTCTCTCCTCCTAGAGGCTATATAATGGCAGCCAACACAAGGAACAAAACATAAATAAGAAAAATAACTTTTCAAATACTAAATAATACTAACTAGTGAATTAAAAAAAAAAAAAAAAAAAAACAGTAATCACTAGTCCCTAAAATAAATCCCAATAATGGGTGTACATTTTGGAATATCCACATTCTTTGTTTTTTGTTTGTTAGGTTTCTCAGCAAATGCTAAGGATTTCACAATCACTTCTCCTCCAGGGTCTGATATCACTAACGTAAGTTCTAACTTCTAACCATTCCTTTGATGGACGTTGATATGATCTTGTTCTCCAAGCAAGTTTGAAAAATCTTTGCGACGCAGGCATTGTTGAAAGCATTCAATGAGGCATGCCAGTTCCCGACGAAGAGCACCGTTTTGATCCCGAAAGGTGAGTACAAGCTTGGGGAAATAGAGATGCTGGGTCCATGCAAAGCTCCGATAAGGATTGCTCTGCAAGGCACAGTGAAAACTGACGGAAACCATAATGGGAAGGAGAAATGGGTGTCTTTCCGCAACATTAATGGGTTTAAGTTGAACGGAGGTGGTGTCTTCGACGGTGAAGGTAACGCCGCATGGAGGGTCAATAATTGCCACAAGACATTCCAATGCAAGAAACTCCCCATCGTATGTATCTATCCATCTTTATCATATATAATAACTCCGGATGCAATAATTATAGCTGTGTTTGTTGATGTTTTTTGTGTGTCATTAATCGTTGAACAGAGCATACGGTTTGATTACGTGACCGACGCTAAGATCAGAGGCATAACCTCGTTAGATGCAAAGAACTTCCACATAAACGTGATCGGGGCAAAGAACATGACATTCGAAGAGGTGAGGATCATTGCCCCTGACGAGAGCCCCAACACCGATGGAATCCACGTGGGAAGAAGCCAAGGAATCAAGATCATCAACTCGGTCATCACCACGGGAGATGACTGTATCTCTGTTGGAGACGGGATGAAAGACCTTCTTGTCGAAAAAGTTACATGCGGTCCGGGACACGGAATCAGTATTGGAAGCCTCGGATATTACGGGCACGAGCAAGACGTCAGTGGCATCAAGGTCGTGAACTGCACCCTCCAAAACACTGACAATGGTGTAAGGATCAAGACATGGCCATCCTCAAAATGCGCCACCACCGTCTCCAATGTCCATTTCGAGAATATCATCCTCAAGAACGTCAGCAACCCCGTCCTCATCGACCAAGAGTACTGCCCCTGGAACCAATGCAACAAACAGGTGCGTCCAAAAAAATAATAATTGGAATTTGGCAACTTGGGGTTAAAATACTTGCATTATAACCACTGCATATGGTTTGTTTGTAGAAACCATCATCTATCAAGCTTGTGGACATACGCTTCAAGAATATCAGAGGAACGTCAGGGAACAAAGACGCGGTGAAGCTTTTGTGCAGCAAGGGATATCCGTGTAAGAACGTGGAGATCGGTGACATTAACATTAAGTATACCGGAGCCGACGGACCAGCGACGTTCCAGTGCGCCAACGTATCTCCCAAGCTGACCGGAACTCAGGTTCCTAAAGCTTGTAGCAGCCCGGTGACGAAGCTACCAGGCCAAAAATAGATGCTCCGAGTGTATTTAATATATTATAAACTCGATCGATCATACACTATCTAAATGTACACCCTAGTGTACGTATGTTGTATTCTTTCATTTGATTTCTTTGTGAAATAACCTTTTTTTTCCTTGGCCGTGTTGGCCCCCTTAAGGATTGCATTTTTGCTATATATATATAAATGTTGTAAGAAATGCAACATTCTTGAACAAAATATAATCTAATTTAATACTAAATATTCTTTACTGCATTCAAAATGAGAAGAACAAAGTCATGATTGGTCTGGTAAGGATTTAAGTTTGGTTTTTGTACCTTTTGTTTACAACCAAATTATCAATGTAAGAAATAAAAAAAAACAGAAGAAACGAAAATGATTGCTAAATAGGATTTGTTTAGTTTGTATTCGCATCAGACGTACAAGCAGCTTGGGAACAAAGAATTTGCAAGTATAAAACTTATTCTCGAAAAAGTCCTCAGTAAAAAAAAAAAGGGCTAAAAAGAAATAAGAAACATCCTCTCTACTACAATCTGCCTCAAAACACAAATTATATAACCGAGGAAGAAATGATTTTTTTTGGGGTGTGAAAATCTATGCATTTTCCACCTTGTTCGGGGGAGATAACAAAATACACTTGTTTTGAATCTATCTCGCAAACCCGATATTATCTCTCTGTAATGGAACCAAGGAAACAAGGAAAAGAAGAAAGCCCAAGTTTAGAGAGAGGCAAACCCCGAAAAGCCAAAATTCGTAGGATACTCCACTTAGCAAGCTCAAGGTGATGAAGAGGTTTCATCCCATAAAAATATGTTACATAAGCTTCGCCAAGAGAAACTATTCTTCACCTTGTCTCAATCTACGATTTCTTGGTAAGCCAAAACCATTGTACTAAGTAGCAATTCCTGCAACACATATGAAAACTGTAATTAAGACCACATATATATATATATATATATATATATATATATATAAGAATAGCTTGGCTGATAATTTCCAGAAAAAAACTTACCTCTGTATGATAGTCTCCTGTTAACACTGTAATCGCCAACATAGCCTGGAGTTAAAATTTTAGCTGAAACAGAGGAAGGGCCTCCAAGACCCTCTTTCTCGGGTGACGAGGCTCTATAAGTAGGATCACTATAAACCGCACCATTCTCATGAAACTCTACAAGACCTACATCATAGCCAGTTTTTGTTCCCACCGAGGTAGAAGAAGATGGTGCTATTCTTGCATACCCTCCTGTTCCCAACCCAAAGCTAGATTCACCATTATTTCCTCCATACCCAAACTTCTCACTGTCAATTCTAACATTGTTCCTTCCATTTTGTGCGTTGCTTCCAAATGGACGGTTTATTAGTGTGTTCCCACTTGTTGATCCCACATATGCATTGGAATTTGAGTTTGTTGCGTTGCTATAGGTAAGGTCTCTGTTTTCCCATAGGTTCCGCGTGACTGAGCTGAAGAAAGACGAGTTCCCTCCATTGCCTCCTTCATAGCCATACCTGTCCGTGTTACCAATGTAGTACGGGCTCAATCCACGGCCATAAGAAACGTTCTCAGCCCCGGTCAAACTTTTTGGCGTTCCCTGCTCAAAGCTCACATTCATCCTGTAGCCAGAAACAAAAGGAGCATACCCGCTTCGTCCTGGATCAGCAACTGGACTGAACCGACCATCCATCCCAAGTCCATAGCCTCCTACTCCTACCCCTGCGAGATTGTATCCATTGAGGAGGTTATTATTGACCCTATTAACTCCGTAGCTGTAACCTCCTCCTGATGGGCTGCTTCGGGATGGACCTGGCGATAACTCCTTAGGGACGGCTCGCTTGACCTCAACCATTTTACCGTGAAGCTCATGAAATGTCTTGAGCAATACTTTTTCCACCGCCTCTTCAGAATCAAAAGTTATAAATCCAAAACCTCTAGGCCTCTGTGTGTTATGATCATACATAACAACGACATCTGTAGTTGTACCAAACTCCTCAAAATACATTTTAAAATCGCTTTCTGTTACTGACGAAGGTAATCCACCAACAAAGATCTTCTTCGTGCGGCCTGAAACCGGAGAACCTTGAATGCTATTACTGCTGCTGCTCCTATTTATTATGCTCTGGTCATCTCTAGGAACAGCTTTCTTTGCTTCAACCTGGCAAGATCAGTTTAAAACCTAATCTTAATTAGCAAAACTAGTCCTTTCTTCTAAATTCATTTCAAAGTGTGAAAGGGTCATCGAAACTTTTTTTTTCTTATCTTTATTTTCTTTTGTATTTTTTAATTTGGTATTAATTTTCTATTTTTTTTAATTTTGTTTTTTTTTAAAGAAACTTAAGAAACAAGTTACATTGTACAAATGAAAGCAGGAAGCTTTAGAATCAAAGGACTTACAAATCTCCCATCAATGTTATGCTTCTCCTTTATAACTATCTCGGCAACAGCCGGATCAGCGAAAGCCACGAACCCGAAACCACGGGCACGGCCTGTGGTACGATCCTTCATGATCACTGCCTCAATCACTTCTCCGAAGCTACTGAAATACTCCTTGAGAAGCTCCTCTTTGGTTTCCCAAGATATCCCGCCGATGAAAAGCTTGCCATTGCCAGATTCCATTTTTTTTGCTCTGCTCAACAACAATATTGTTTACGAATTGGCAAATCGAAGATTTAGCAGATCAAATCTACTCACAAAAGTTCTCTACTTTTTTTCAAAAGATGAAACGCGAATTAGATACTCGACCAAACTCAGCATGACAGGATGGGATCAAAGGAAAATACCTTAAGAAATCGATAATCAACCAGAAAAGTAAAAAAAAATTCGAATCTGGCAACGAGGCAGAAACCTCTGGGATTCAATCCAGGAGCAAGAGATCCTTCATCAATCGATATCCAAACCCGACACTAAGCTAAACTTCCGGAGAATCGAGTGGGGGCAGAAGCAAAGGAAACGGCTTTTTTTTGCCGAAAACGCCAGATCAAAGAATCAAATCCAGATATATCCAATTCCCACCATTCAGATTGAAAACCCAGATGCCAAAATCTTGCTGATAAAACCACTAAGATCTGAAGAGACCAACGATTTGTGTAGAGGGCATCATTTAGTTGTGCCCCTTCTTCAGAAAGACAGAAATGAGAAAGAAGAAGACAAGTTAACTTTATGCAATCCGAATCAGTTTAAGCTGACTCAATATTGATAAAACGCAGATGAACAACGTTTTTTGTAGACATTGAACGAAGAACAAAGCTTGTGGTTTGGTGCAAGGAGAAATACATGCCTATATATATACCTAATCTAATATTATTTATCTGTGGGGGACTTTAGTACATATTTACAATGGAAGCGATGTGCGCAAATGGGAAATGGAGGAAATTCGGTTGTCGAAGAAAATTAAGAACTTTAAAGTATTGGAGAAGGTTACGTAAGTGTTAGAAGAATTTTAAAATTTAGTTAAAACTTCGGAAAATAGTTTTTTTTTTTTGTAACTGCCAAATGGAAAATACAAATAATTTATGTTGTAAAATGGATTAAAATCTGTAAAAGTTATAAATGAAAAAAAATTAAGGAATGAATTTTATGTAAGATTGAATATATGTTTTATGGAATGACAAAATATATTATTCATAATTTTATTTAAATTAAACATGTTTCTTTGTATTTTTTCTTTAATTCAAAACGCAACTTCTTTTTGCGTTTCACTTCTTCCACAATTTTTTTAATTAATCTAGTCGATATATAAAGGACTAGCGTAATCCCAAACATTTATTTTCTGCTTCGAGAGCATAATAAATATTTTTTCTGAGAGTCAGGTAATTTCTCAAACGCCGCCGCACGCCGACTCCTCTGCCAACACCTCTCTCACTCTTTCCTCCGCAGTTCCGTCTACTGTGCTGCCGTCATCTCCCCCGCGACGTGATTCCGAACTTCTCTTTCTAGGTCATCGAGGCGCGCTTTAAGTAATTTTCCGACACTCCCTGTAACACTTGCTTAGCTTGAATCGAATTCCCAAGTGTTTGTATCTGCTCCCTCCTCCAGGTCTTGAATTGTAAAGCGACTTCTCTTGTTTGCGTGCGAAGATGGCAGCACCTACTCAGCTCACTCAGCATCTCGAAACCTTTGTCGACGTTACTCGTTCTCCTACTCAGCAGGTACCCTTTCTCTCTTCCTTTTCCTTTGATGAATTTGCTTTCACAAATCAACTCTTTAATGCTTTTCTGCAAATCGATTTGACTTGGAACTGTTTCGTGCGTTGTACAAGCTCTGATTTTGTTTTCCTTAATCCTGAAATTTTAGGCTGATAGTCTGAAAGCGATTGCTTCTTCCTTGGAGAAGGATTTGTTGTCTATGAAAGAATTGGTAACATATCTACTCACTATTCATCTTTCCATAGTCCTAATGTCCTATTCTTGCTGTTGATTTCTGTATTTCTAAAGTGTAGGTCCTGGAGATGGACATGTATTTGACGACAACTGATAATGTTGTCCGAGCACGAGGTACTTCTATTCTCTTGGATTAATTTTAGTGAGTATATTTCTACACAATCTCAATGGAAAATGTGAAGACAATAAGCATACCGGGACATGGGTTGTCTTTTGTAGGTATTCTCCTGCTTGCGGAGATCCTTAATTATCTAAAAGCAAAGCCATTGGACAATGGAATTGTCCATTGCCTCATTGGATTCTTTACCGGAAAGCTGGTGATTTGATACTTCTTGTCTTTTATTAATTGTAATTCATGCCAATGTGTGTTACAGTTTCTATTCGATTTCTTGAAGATAGAAAAGTGAAAAAAAAAAACGATGTTGGACTTTGTATCAGGAAGACTGGAGAGCAATACGTGGGGCACTTGTTGGTTGCTTGGCCCTGATGAAGAGGACAGACGTAGCTGGTGTCGTCACTGCTATCGATGCAGAAGCTGTGGCAAGGTCAATGATACAGAATGTGCAAGTGCAGTCTTTAGCACTGCATGAGCGCAAGGTATAAGACTATTGCTAGTAGTATTCTGTTATCTGAATGAATGTGTTCTACACTGGATTTTTTTTCTTCAGTTGTTACGTTATCTTCTTACAAATGACTTTGCAGCTCTCTTTTGAACTTCTGGAGTGCCTTCTACAGCAATACTCTGAAGCTATGATGACTATGGTATGTTAATACACTCTACTCGCGGATACATAGTTAAGAATTAAAAGTTCAATCTAGTGTAC
>JAHZTW010000005.1:15328229-15376450 GCA_020283515.1 Alliaria petiolata | reverse complement strand
AAACCAACACCAGAATTTATTGAGAAACATGAATATTTGAAAGTTATCTGACCAAAAAGACAGCTTGGAACGAACCTGCCAGCCGAGAAACCGACAGTTATAAAAGGCACAACGGTCTGCAGTGACTCTTATCGCCACAGCTTGCCCTGATCCCTGAAATAAAGGGGTCAAGAAAAGCATAAACACAATAAGCATTACCAAATATACTCCAAAATCGATTTGAGTAATTCATTTGAAAAGATAAGCCTTAGTTTAAGTCTAATAGCAGACATTCACCATACACAAGTGTTGAAATACTCAGCAGAACAAGTTCTACATTTTTAAGAGATTCTCTAGTTACAATGAGAAGAAGTAACAGACTTTATACAAATACCTCAGGAGCAGAGTTCTCAAAGGTAACGTTCTCTGCGATAAAATCTTCTCCTTCGACGATAACAGTCCCGCACCCAAACGTTCCCGTCCCGATGACTCTAGACGCCTGCAAACAAACAAAACAATCCAACCCAATCAGAGTTGTACACGTGCCAAGTACAGCAAGGTTTTCAGAAAATTTGCTCCCCCACACAAAACCTGGTGATGCTCAATCTTCGAAGCCGTATTGTTCCAAGTCAGAACGGTGATTTCCGGGGAGATTCCGGCGAAAGTGATGAAGTTTTTCCTCTTGGGCACGTACACTGGTTGTCGATAAATCCCCGGTGAGAGACGGATCACAGTCCGACAAGTGTTTCCAAGAGGCACCGAGTCAACTGCGTCCTGAACGGAGCAGTAATCGCCGGAACCATCCTGAGCAACCCTCACCATTCGAGTCGTCGCCATTCGATTTGCCGCCATTCTCTCCCAAATTGAAACTCCCTTTCTTCTCTCTCTCTCTCTCTCTAGTGAACCAAACACTAGTAACAGTGTCCGATAACCTTTAGTTGCGTCGATTTGCGGCAGAGTTTTGATGCGGTTTATAGGTGTCGTATTCTTCGCTCACCATCTGTGTGCTGTTTCTTTTAGTTCTTCGTCCTCTTTTTTTATTCATTTACGAAACCTCCCCTTATATATCTACTCATTTTCAAATTCACCCCGTAGTTCGTGAACGAGAGATTTTAACCAGTTTAACATTTAAAATATGGATTGCGGTTCGACCGTCCCTGCCACATCGTTAATCCTGGATAGGAAAATATAACGATACTTTGACTTAGACAACAAAGAAAAAAAAGCCACGTGGCAGCATTGACTTTCCCGCGTAGTGGTCGCCAAGTAAACAGGGGAAAACAAACTGTGCAACAATGTGAGGGAGAGAGAGACCTTAACAACTTTCATTTCGTGAGAGAGAAGAAGAAGACTCTGAAAAACGATGCCGTATTATACCAACAACGATGATGACGTGGACGACTTCAACGACTACGACCCGACGCCGTATAGCGGAGGCTATGACATCACCGTGACGTACGGCCGCTCAATCCCGCCGTCCGACGAGACCTGTTACCCTCTCTCGTCTCGATCTGGTGACGCCTTCGAGTACCAGCGACCCGTCTTTTCTTCCAACCATGAGCCTTCTGCCTATGTCGACCAGGCTCTCAACACCGAGTACAGCAGCTATGCCCGACCCAAAACCCGACCCGGAGGTCACGGAGGCGCTCACGTCGAAGGTGAATACGACGGTAGGAAACCGGAGTATGGAGGATCTGGATCTGATTTTGGCCGGAAACCTAATTCCGCCTATGGCGGAAGAACGGAGGTCGAGTACGGACGGAGGCCTGAATCTGGCTATGGCGGGAGAACGGAGGTTGAGTATGGCCGGAAACCTGAATCGGAGCACGGATCTGGCTATGGTGGGAGAATGAAGTCTAAGGAAGAGGAAGATGGAGACTACAGGAAGCCCAGCTACGGCCATCGCAATGATGATGATGATAAGAAAGAGAGCCACGGCTACAAAAAACACGTAAGTTTGATTGATTTTAAGGAGAAATCGAAATTTTCAGTATCTAGTTTCTACTTTGCATCTAGATTTTGTACTGTGTTGAATAACTTGGAATTAATCAAAGCCTTAGAATCTTTTAATGATGTTTCCTGTTTCATTCATTGACCATCGACATCCCTTGAAACTTGAAAGTTTCTATCTTTGGATTGTGGAGTCAATTGAATTACTTTTTGGATGAATTTGAACAACCTGTGGCTCTAATCGTTGTATAAATGTCGCAGAGTGGCAAGGACTGTGATGACGAGAAGAAGGAGAAGAAGAAGGATAAGGACAAGAAAAAGGATGGAAATAACTCTGGCGATGATGAGAAGAAGAAGAAGAAGAAGAACAAGGACCACAAGGACCAACATGATGATGACTATGATGAGAAGAAGAAGAAGAAGGACCATCATGATGATGACTATGATGAGAAGAAGAAGAAGAAGAAGGACCATCGTGATAGTGATGATGAGAAGAAGAAGAAGAAGAAGGACCATCATGGTAGTGATGATGAGAAGAAGAAGAAGAAGGATCACTATAAGCACCACAAGGGCCATCGCGAAGACGATGACTAAATGCCTTCTTTCTCTGAGATCTGCATCTCAAAGCTTCCATCACTAAATAAGTATCCCACGCTCGGTTCTCTCTACGTTTATGTGACTATTGACAATTGCTGTTTTGTATTTGCTTCGCGTTTGTGCTAAGCTTCGATAAGACCTCAACCAAGTATGAAATTATGCATAATGACTTTTCTAGTGATGTCGATCGTTTAATTTAACGACTCCCGCCTATGTGTGTCTATTATGCAACCAACAGAAGAAAAACACTTCAGCAGAAAAATTCATTATGAGAGATAAGACGTTTTTCTAAATCAGTACCAATGTGTGATAATCTGACTTCGGACTAAGCAGAAAATGTATATTGTTGAAGTTCTCAAAATCCAATACTATTAAAGAAAGTGATTCGTTTAGTTAAAAAGAAGCTAAAACTGAGAACACCAACATCTCTCTGATAAAAGGTAAAAGAAACAACTAGTTAGTTTTGATTAGAGAAGCTTCTTTCTCTCCAAGAATGACTTGAGATGCCATAGTTGTAAACCGGCGACCGACAATGTAACCACCAGCGACAATAAACTTAGACCCGCCATTCTCGAGTTCGTCGACCGGTTTAGCTCCTGCATTTCCCTTTCCCTGTCACGATTCACATTACCCATTACAAAGTCATCAAATATATACGAAAATACTCTGTTTTCAAACAGAAACATGATTTGTTCTTCTTGCTAGATTTTCCCGGGAAAATCCAATCTCTCCGGGGAAAAAAACACAAACCAGATCCAGGGAAAAAAAAAGAAAAGAGAAGAAGATGAAGTTCGGAAGAGAATACGAAGCGCAGATGATCCAAGAATGGCGAGAAGCCTACATGGATTATCGTTCTCTCAAATCCATCGTCAAACAGATCCTTCGTTATCGCCTCCAGAAACAACAACGTGCTCCTCCTCCTCCTTCCTCCGGCGGAGACACCGCACCTCTCGAATCCGACGGCGGAGGCGGAACAGGCGCAGCAGGACTATCGAGGAGAGTCTCTCTCTACCGCGCATTTAGCGGCCTCACGAACCGCGCGAAGAGCTCCCCGAAGAAATCACACAAGCACAACAATCCCCTGAGCAGCAAACGCCACCACCACCACCACCATTACCACCTCTTCGACGACGACGAGGAGCAAGTCATCCTGATCAACGAGGACGAGACGGCGAGCTACACGACGACGTTCCTCAGCTCCGCGGAGGAAGGCGGGGAGATGGAGGTTCAGTTTTTCCGGAGGCTCGACGGGGAATTCAACAAGGTGTTGAGATTCTACAAGCAGAAAGTGGAGAGTGTGATGGAGGAAGCCGATGAGCTTAGTAGACAGTTAAACGTTTTGATTGCTCTTAGGGTTAAGGTCGAGAATCCTAACGTCGATTTTCCTCCTATCAATAATGGCGTCTCGAGTGCTCCTACTTCTCCACATACAACCTCCAGGACTCCAGGTTCTTTATTAGCTCCATCTCTGGATGTATTTTGTTCATTAATGTAACTTTCTGCGTTAAGTGACTTTTAATCTGCTTGGAGATAGATAATCCTAACGTTGAGCTCTGATAAAGTTTATGTGAAATGTTTATAATATTGTAGCCACTTCGCCAATAGATGTGATTAAAGAGATGGAACAGACAGAAGATAAAAAGGTCTTTAAACCTGCTCCGGTAGAAGTGTTGGATCATATAAAGCTCAAGATCGAACCAGAAACTCCATTGTCAACACTTAAATGCATGATCCTCGGTCTCACAAATGAGCAAACCTTCAGCAAAGCCGAGCTTAAGAGAGCCGAGGAGCTTATGAGCCGAGCTTTTGTTGAGTTCTACCAGAAACTTAGGTTCCTAAAGAGTTATTGGTATGAATCCTTTTTACAGATCCTCTCTTTTCTTTCTCTGGTCTCCCTAAAACTCTGTTTCTCATCATCATCTCTCTCTCACACACTCTCTTTGCAGCTTCTTGAACCAATTGGCGTTTTCAAAGATACTAAAGAAGTATGACAAGGTTTGTAATCTTTTAATTAAGCATCTTGTTTCGTTCTGTTATTGTTCTTGCTGTGATTTGATAATAATATCTCTGTTAATGTTTCGCAGACTACTTTGAGGAATGCATCGAAGCCTTATCTAAATACAGTGGATCATTCTTATTTAGGCAGCTGCGACGAGGTTAATAAGAATATAACCAATCTCTCTCTTGAATGTTACTTAAAAAACCAGACTTATCTTTTACATTTTCAGGTCTCGAGGCTCATGTCGAGAGTGGAGGCTACCTTTATTAAGCATTTCGCCAATGGAAATCACAGAGAAGGAATGAAATGTTTAAGGCCTAAAGCTAAGAGGGAGAAACACAGAATCACTTACTTCCTCGGTACTCAATTTATATCTTCCAAACAGGGATTTTTTGTTTCTCTTTCTAGTAGACTAAAACCTCATCTTCATCTACAGGCTTCTTGTCCGGTTGCGCCGTGGCTCTTGCCGTTGCGATAACGGTTCTTGTACATATAAGAGGCATAACAAAAAACGAGGGTCGGCATCTGTACATGGAGAACATTTTCCCTCTTTACAGGTTTATTTATATTCATCATTTGTAAACTCATAGGAACTTAACTCCGCAGTTATTATATAACGCTTTTTTTTCTTCTGCAGCTTGTTCGGGTTTGTTGCGGTTCATTTGTTTATGTATGCAGCAGATATATATTTCTGGGGTCGATACCGAGTAAATTACCCGTTTATCTTTGGGTTTGAGCAAGGGACTGATCTNAAGAAGAAGATGAAGTTCGGAAGAGAATACGAAGCGCAGATGATCCAAGAATGGCGAGAAGCCTACATGGATTATCGTTCTCTCAAATCCATCGTCAAACAGATCCTTCGTTATCGCCTCCAGAAACAACAACGTGCTCCTCCTCCTCCCGCCTTCGCCGGAGACACCGCAACGCTCGAATCCGACGGCGGAGGCGGAGGCGGAGGAACAGGCGCAAAAGGACTATCGAGGAGAGTCTCTCTCTACCGCGCATTTAGCGGCCTCACGAACCGCGCGAAAAGCTCCCCGAAGAAATCACACAAACACAACAATCCCCTGAGCAGCAAACGCCACCACCACCACCATTACCACCTCTTCGACGACGACGAGGAGCATGTCATCCTGATCAACGAGGACGAGACGGCTAGCTACACGACGACGTTCCTCAGTTCGGCGGAGGAAGGCGGGGAGATGGAGGTTCAGTTTTTCCGGAGGCTCGACGGGGAATTCAACAAGGTGTTGAGATTCTACAAGCAGAAAGTGGAGAGTGTGATGGAGGAAGCCGATGAGCTTAGTAGACAGTTGAACGTTTTGATTGCTCTTAGAGTTAAGGTCGAGAACCCTAACGTCGATTTTCCTCCGATCAACAATGGCGTCTCGAGTGCTCCTACTTCTCCACATACAACCACCAGGACTCCAGGTTCTTTATTAGCTCCATCTATCTCCAAGCAGATTAAACGTCACTTAACGCAGAAAGTTTTGAACATTACATTAATGAACAAAATACATCTTATAACGTTGAGCTCTGATAAAGTTCCCGTGAAAATGTTTATAATATTGTAGCCACTTCACCAATGGATGTGATTAGAGAGATGGAACAGACAGAAGATAAGAAAGTCTTTAAACCTGCTCCGGTAGAAGTGTTGGATCATATAAAGCTTAAGATCGAACCAGAAACTCCATTGTCAACACTTAAATGCATGATCCTCGGTCTCACAAATGAGCAAACCTTCAGCAAAGCCGAGCTTAAGAGAGCCGAGGAGCTTATGAGCCGAGCTTTTGTTGAGTTCTACCAGAAACTTAGGTTCCTAAAGAGTTATTGGTAAGAATCCTTTTTGTAGTTCCTCTCTTTTCTTTCTCTGGTCTCCCTAAACCTCTGTTTTTCATCATCGTCATCTCTCTCTCTCACTCTCTTTGCAGCTTCTTGAACCAATTGGCGTTTTCAAAGATACTAAAGAAGTATGACAAGGTTTGTAATCTTCTAATTAAGCATCTTGTTTCGTTCTGTTATTGTTCTTGCTGTGATTTGATATTGATATCTCTGTTAATGTTTCGCAGACAACTTTGAGGAATGCATCGAAGCCTTATCTAAATACAGTGGACCATTCTTATTTAGGCAGCTGCGATGAGGTTAATAAGAATATAACCAATCTCTCTCTTGAATGTTACTTAAAAACCAGACTTATCTTTTACATTTTCAGGTCTCGAGGCTCATGTCGAGAGTGGAGGCTACGTTTATTAAGCACTTCGCCAATGGAAATCACAGAGAAGGAATGAAATGTTTAAGGCCTAAAGCTAAGAGGGAGAAACACAGAATCACTTACTTCCTCGGTACTCAATTTATATCTTCCAAACAGGGCCTTTTTTGTTTCTCTTTCTAATAGACTTAAAACCTCATCTTCATCTACAGGCTTCTTGTCCGGTTGCGCCGTGGCTCTTGCCGTTGCGATAACGGTTCTTGTACATATAAGAGGCATAACAAAAAGCGAGGGTCGGCATCAGTACATGGAGAACATTTTCCCTCTTTACAGGTTTATTTATATTCATCATTTGTAAACTCATAGGAACTTAACTCCGCAGTTATTATATAACGCTTTCTTTTTTCTTCTTCAGCTTGTTCGGGTTTGTGGCGGTTCATTTGTTTATGTATGCAGCAGATATATATTTCTGGAGTCGATACCGAGTAAATTACCCGTTTATCTTCGGGTTTGAGCAAGGGACTGATCTCGGTTACAGAGAAGTTCTTCTAGTAGGCTCTGGTCTAGCAGTTCTAACATTCGCAGGGGTCATCTCAAATCTTGACATGGAAATGGATCCAAGAACCAAAAGTTTTAGTGTCATCACCGAGCTCGTTCCTTTAGCTCTTCTGCTCGTAAGTTGTTGAAATTAGTTCTCATTTGATATATAACAATGCGGATGTATTGTTAGCTGTGAAATGTGGTTTTTTATTGTGCTTATGATGATAAACACAGTGCTTGATGATGACGCTGTTCTGTCCATTCAATATAATATATCGGTCAAGCAGATATTTCTTCATCGGATGCGTCTTCCGTTGTCTTTTAAGCCCTCTTTACAAGGTAACGTTCATTCCAAGTAATCTCTTTAGTTTGATGTTCTTCTTGCTACGTATAGTAGTAGTTTCTGAGTGTGTTTTGTTTTTTTTCCCAGGTTATTCTCCCGGATTTCTTCCTCGCAGATCAATTGACAAGCCAGGTAATTAACGAGTAGTTGCTTGGTTTAGGATAACCGGTTATCAAGTATGTTTTCCTCCTGAGGAATCATCCGGTTTTGGTTTCGCAGGTGCAAACATTCAGAAACATGTTGTTTTATGTTTGCTACTATGGATGGGGCGGTGATTTCAAGAAACGGACACACACATGCTATGAGAGTGACCTTTACAAAGAGCTCTACCTTGTCGTTGCCATCGTTCCTTACTGGTTCCGCTTCGCTCAGGTACTAACTAAATCCATCTTTTACATGAGATCCATATCCGCGACGCTTGCTATCTTCTATAGAGCTTTGGTTGCTGTTGTTGGCAATTTCAAAAATGTTTTTGAAACTTTGTTTTTTGTTTTTGTTTGCAGTGTATAAGGAGATTGGTCGAGGAGAAAGACAAAATGCACGGCCTAAACGCGCTAAAGTATATGTCGACAATATTGGCGGTTGCGGCTAGGACAATCTTCGAGACGAATAGAGGGACTTACTGGCTTACGGTGGCTGTAACCACGTCTAGCATTGCCACATTGTTCAATACCTATTGGGACATTTTCAAGGACTGGGGTCTCATGAACCGCAACTCCAAAAACCCTTGGCTTCGTGACAAACTCTTGCTCCCTTACAAAAGCATCTACTTCATTGTCATGGTAAAAACAACATTTCATTAATTAAAACAACAACAAAAAAGAAGCTTTGGGTATTTTAACTGTTGGATTGGGATTGTAAACTGAAGGTGGTGAATGTGGTGCTGAGGCTGGCGTGGATGCAGACGGTTCTTGGGATTAAAGAAGCTCCTTTTTTGCACAAAAGAGCTTTGGTTGCCGTTGTTACCAGTTTAGAGATTGTTCGTCGTGGCATTTGGAACTTCTTCAGGTTCGATTATATTCCGGAAATTTCAGATATTTTGATTGAAAGGAAAAAAGATGAACCATTTATGATATTTGTGTTTGCAAATTAGGTTGGAGAATGAGCATCTGAACAATGTGGGGAAATACAGAGCCTTCAAATCGGTACCTTTGCCTTTTCAAGAACTTGGAGGAAGCAAGAACATGTAAACTATACTACATTCCCAAAACCAAAAACAAAAAAAGCAGCTAATTTTGGAGTAATTCATTAAGTTCTATCATGAAAATATAACACTTTTTGTCTTGAATTTGTGAATGTAGCAGCATTAAGAGTAACACCAACAAAAATTGTATAATAATTGACACTTTGTGTGTGTCGAACAGATTTATTCTCTACCAGAATTATATGAATGAAAGAGCAAATCCATGGGCTAGCTCTCTCAATCTCAATTGAATTATCAGGGTTACATAGAAAAAGCCCAAAATAATACATAAGAAGCCCAAACATTTAGGTCAAGCCCCAAAAACACACATACATAAATAGGGTTTTATGAGTTTTATATATAAGCTTGGATATCAGATCTTTTACAATGAGCAGAACACTTTGAATAAGAATTTTCAGTGAAACCCTAATCCTTTGTTTTTCCGCCGTTTCTTTCTTCTCTTTCGCTTCTGGTTTTCTTATTTTCACTACTTTTTTTGTTTTTCGTTTGATTTTGGATTATCGAAGGCTATTATGTATGATTGCACAAGTACTGGGACATCCCCGTGAAATATAAAAATTGGGGAATCTGTCTAATTAATTTGATGTGCATAAATCAAAATTTAGGGATCCGCTTTGCAGCTTATGACCCGACCCGATTCGATTCGGGTTCACTTGTCTCTGCTGCCAGTAATCTCCTGAAATTCTCTGTTCTCCACGAAAGCCTTAGCTGTTTCTTCTTTGGGTTTTTTTTTTTTTTCATATTGAAATCAATTTTTGTTTATTCTTAATTCTTTTGAAAGATGGTCAAAATGTTATAGTTTCTTCGAAATCTTTCCCGAATCTTTTTGTAACAACTTTAAATGGATTCAATCTGAAAAGCCTAATTCGAACCGAACCGAATTGAACTGAGCTGAAATTCGGAATGACCACTCTTTTGTTACCAAAATACATTTGTAATGGCTTCTAAATGTGCATTTAAGAAACCATGATTTTGTAGTAACCAAACAATCTATGGAATACGCAAAACCTGAATCTATTTTATTCATTCAAGGACTGTATATCAGACACAGTGAAAACGAAGAAGTTAATAATGCTTGCGAGATTTATCAGCAGATCAGTTAATGAAGAAAAAAAACATATTAACAATAACGTTTCAAAGCTTGAAGAAAGTAAATTTAAGACCAGGACCTTGGAACTTGTCATCAATGGCCTGTATCAATGTCCTTTGCTAATGATTGGGTCAGTGCCTCTCATTTTCTAAAGAAAGCATTAGTCTAATAAACCCCATTAGCCAATTTCACTTTTCAATTAGCTTCCAAATTACTCAAAACCTCACGATATCAGAAGAACTCAGCGATATCAGAAGAACTCAGCGATATCTCATTCGGAAGAGATGACATGAAATCTCTGGTTTCTTCTGTCAACATTTTCATCTCTCAAGTAATCAGGAAGTGATGATGATGACTTGGCGTTCTTCGACATTTTGAAATTGCAGAAGTGAAAGATATAAGATGTGGTTAAGCTCTTTGCATCTGTGGAGATATTGTGCTTGTATTAAGCTCTTATACATGTACCAGTTATTGTGAGGAATGATAACTTTGTTCTTGATCAAGTCTATATATATATATATATATATTTGTGGAATGGTAATTTTTCCTTTGCTTGAAGAGTAATAAGTAGAAAATCTTTGATACGGGAGAGACTACTTTTTAGACAAAATTGTTAACATTTTTTGTTTTTACCATATTTCAAGTGAACTAGTTTGTTTTTTCTTGGACCAATTTTTGTTCTAAATATTTACATCAGCCTACGTCTTATGAAGTCATATCCGAACAGAGATCCATTCCAATTGGTTCCAAAAAAAACTGGGATATCCGATCCGAGTAATTCCAAAATTTTGGATCATCGAGACCGGATTTAAATCTGTATATCATGATTTTTAATGTGAGTTTAAATAGTATTAAGCGGTTGGAATTTTGAATTGATTTGCTCATTTCCCGTTTTGGCTAAATATTGTACCGATTGGTTGTTATAAGAGGAGCAGTGATATACCCCTTACTGTAGTAATAAGTTACCAATCACATCCACAATCAATGAATCAACTAAATTAAAAAAAAAAAAAAAAACTTTCACACTTGGTAGATATTTAAATTTGGGTGGGATATTTTGTTTTTAGTTGGTGGCCCAAAAACACATGAAATGACATTCTAACCTTTTTTTTGGTCATTGAGAGAAACATTGAACAAATTTTTGGTTTTTAACTAATCTAATCTTTAAAACAATATAGTTATGTAGTTCTTTAACCAACCGATCATTGTTTGGTTTCAGTAAAAAAAAAAAAAAAAAGAGAGAGTTTAAAATCCCTCCAAAAAACGAGATTTTCAATCACTTCTTCATCTCCTAAAATTAAATCAGTATGAAGACAATTATAAATGGAATCCAAATGGTAAGAGAAACAAATTTCACATGTTAGTTCTTTTTACAAAATGTTACAAGAGTCGTTTAATATCTTTGTATATCTTAGAGTCTAAAATCTTAGAGCAAACACATAACACAAACACTATAATAAAACCCTATATTAACCCCCCTAATTGTAATCCCCATATATACCCCAAATTCAGAAATTCCAAAAGCACTCGGCCATACCCGGACCGGCCAAACCAGAAGGATCATGACCGTCCCATGAACTCGTGGTTAATTCATTCTCCGATGTACCTAATTCCTGGAGATTCTTCTTTAATTGGGTTTCTTCACTGTCAAGCAACATCTTCAATATTGAAGAATTTTCTTGCAGAAACACAGGATCAGAGTGTAGCTGAGAACCAATGTTCGGCATCAGGTGAGTCGATGAAGAACCGAACACGGTAAGGCTAAAATCGTCTTTTGATTCGGAGAGGAGACTCTTGTCCTCGGTTGTTTGGTCGGAGAAGCAGGTCACGTGAGACAACGATCCGGCGAAAGAGTCTCCTCCTTCTCCTCCGCTCTGGAGGTACGGAGAAGAATCAATCAGCGGAGGTAAACCTACCGGTTCGAATTGGTTGATCCCAGAACCGAGCATCATCAAACCGGAGATATGCATCTTCTTACCATCTGCCCGTTTCTGAAAAACACGACTAATAACCCATTCGTGCTGCATCAACGAACAACAACAAACTCAGTAATCAAATCCAACTTCACAACTAAAAAACACACACACACACACACAAATAATAAAGATTTGGTTATTTACTGCAATTACTATTATATGTTACCTTAGCGGTCTTGGGGAGATTGTACACGGCAAGTTTGCCTTCTAAGCGATATTCGTGCATGACCCAATTGGTTTTTACTCCTTTAGGAGCTCTTCCTTTGTAGAAAACCAAAGTTTTCTTCATACCAACAAGAGTTCTTCCTTTGAAGATATCTTTGTCTTTGCCTGTAGCTTTCCAATAACCGGCCTTAGTAGCCCGGTTCGTCCTTAAACCAGTCGGGTATTTTCGATCTCTTACGCAGAAGAAGTACCACTCTTTTTCCCCAATCTTAGCCTTCCCTACTCCACCAAAAAAAAAAAAAAACAGAGTGATTAGAAATAAAGAAAACAGAGAGAGATTTGAAGAAAGTAAGAATCCGATAAAAAGAAAAAGAAATTTAACTTACAGGGCAAGTCCCAAGGCTCGACCTTGTTGAAATCGACTTCACCAATGGCTATAGCGGAGAAGAAGGTGTTTAGAACCTTCGGCCTCAGGTAGTGGCTTATGAGTTCTTCATCTGTTGGGTGAAACCTGAAGCCAGGTGGCAAATCAATCTGCTCTGAATCTTCTACTATCTCCCCAATTCGCGAGACCTCGTAATCCATTTCCTTCAGAAACTATCAAATGTGAAAATTTTGTTTATTGGTGTTGAAGATGAAGAGAGAAGCTACAAAAAGAGTGTTTTTTTTTTTGAAAGAGGTTTACAAAAAGAGTTTTTGATGTGAAAGAGATAGAAAAATTTTGATTTTTTTTTTTTTATGAGAGAAGAGAAATTGGTTTGAGCAGCCAAGCTCTTATACTAGTTTGTATCACACGAAGAACAAAAATTATTACTCCCTCGGTTTTTTTTTTCTTATTGTTTTATATGTTTTTTTATTTAAAAATAAATGATATTTTCAGAATTTTATGCAAAAATGAAAAATCAATACCAAATAACTTTGTTTTTATCCTTATATTAATTAATAAATTAAAAACTTAACTATAATAAAAAAAATTATAATAAGTATTATACAAATTTTCTTAATTTATGTGAACAATTCTAAAACATCAACTAAAAAAACAGAGAGAGTATAGTTTTTATCCACCAATAATTGGTCACTGTTTGGCATCAAATTATTATTTTCTAAAACTATATTAATATGATTATCCGAATGAAACTGTACTCATTAGAGAGAAATAAAGTTATATCTCAGTTATATTATTAATAAAAAGTATATATGCAGTTCGATGTAGACACGACCCAACCAACCATAACATAGTTCCAAAAAAATATTATAAATTTGAATTTGGTTTGAGGCTATATTTAGTATCTTAACAGTGAGATGGAGAAGGAGAAAGATGCGTGGATCGATACGAAACTAAAGATGTTAATTTTGAAGATATTTTTTGTTTATTTAACAAAGAATTAAATATTTCTACTTCAGAAACTTTAATATCCCAAAGCTTCAATTTGACCAGGAACATTTCACCGGTACCCATCCATTTCTGTTGATGGGATAAGATTAGAACACCTTATCACATCACTGATGACGCTTTCGTCCATTCTTTAAACTAACTATGTATATATATATATATATATATATATGTATATATTTTTAAATAGCAATGTTTATTTTCTATGATTATCCTTCAAATAATTTTTAGTTCTATATTTGGCAAGAGCTCGAGCCATATAACTTAAGAAGATTACTTCAACTAGAGCAACACATTGTTGCTTCGCTTCTGTCATTGGTTTCAAATAATAATTACAATATTAACGATTGAAACGGGAATCAAAACTCCGACGAAACTTCCTTCCAGCCTACTAGGGTATTACTATCGAGATTAGGCATGGCTGCATATCTAAAGTCTAAACAAGTTATTTAATTATATAAGGAACAATTATATATATCCGATTAATGGAAATTCGACCAGGTTTTGTTCAAAGGGAGGCAAAGAAATGCAAATCAAGTAATTGCTTTTAACACTCCTGACTTACGTTATGTCATGATTTAAACTGTTACATTCGTTGATTTCGAAGTTATTACTATTATTCAGTTATTTAATTTGGAAAAAGTGTAAATGGTAATAGGTTACCTAGGGCATATAGCTAACTTAGAGAACTTATGTGATTCTAAGCATAATTGGCGAAATAGGTTTCAGAATTTAGTTTGACTTTGTTACCTAAACAATTTTAAAAATTAATCACATAAACTATTTGGCTGGTGTACTATGTTATTATACTTCACCAGTCATATAGGCAAGGATTACGAATTGAACTAAATATTTTCTCTAAACTGGCTTTTGTGAATTAAGTTATTATTATTGGATAATCTGCTTTGTATTTAATAAATTCCAGAGCAAATCCCTTTTCAGTTTTCATGAAGTAAAGAAAAGAAAAACAAGTCGGCAAGTGGCGGTTTTTGTCTCTAGAAACGGCAAGTCGGCAAGAGTTTCAACCGTAGTAATCTTCTTCTGATCTAACGACTAACGAGTAACGATTTGGTATTTACTGTAGACGGTCATCGTCATTACTAGAAGATGAAAGCCAGAGAGAACACGTGGTTAGTTCTCAATGGTCTTTAAAAGGTAAGCACTATAACCTTTGTTCTTAATACTTTTAATTAACTACCTAAAGTGGGTTTTGACCAGCTTCCTGGCGCGAAACATCAGTAACCGATTCCGAACATAACACGTGTCGATTTGCCAATGGATATTATGTCATCTAAAGACGTAGTCCTATTTTATTGTTTGTGTTAGGCGACCCAATTTTGTGGATATATTGATGTAATTATCAATTTAATGTTTCCATTTCCCAACGTCTAAATTTAAAATTTAAGGGACATAAACGAAAATGTCGATATATAGTGTGTGAAACCATTTTGTAGATGTAGAATCGAAGACCTTTGAGTTATTTGTACGAATGGTGGATCAAAGTATTTGAACTACTTATAAGTCCATATTATTAGTGTTTAGAATTCAGTTTATATATATGTACAAGTGTCATCGGCCATGCATAGAACAAATTTATACATGCCAATTGTCAAATGTTCAAAATAAATAAAATCTATCATGGGTAATACGCTTTTTGTTTGAGATATCTAGGCAACTTCCAATATCTAGAAACTGAATCATACTAAGATAAATGAAAATGCTTTTAAATATGCTTAGCCATGTAAGGAATTTTTTTTGGGTTGTGTTCCTAGCTTGCTAATTAAGTTGTGACTAGCCTAGATTAATTGAATTAGCAAAAATATCTTTAGAGGATTAGGTTTGATCAAATAAGAATAGTAGACTAAAAAGGACACTTAAATATATTAATCGTGACAATTGACCCCCAAAAATAAAATATGGTCTACCACAGATGATCCATAATGGGCCTTGGCTCATTTAGATATGCAAACCCATGTCATATAACAAATTACAACGGTTGAAAATTATTATATACAACACAATAGTAAATATGGTCTACCACAGATGATCCACCATTCACCAGCCACTAGTTGTTTTATTATATATAACACAATAGTAAATATAAGAATCTTGGATCTATACCCACCACCACTGACTCTTCTATTAAGAGTTGACTTTTTTCTGTCGATCAAAAGGCCTCAAAGTAATCCCCAAAAGACCACATTTGTATCCATCATCAACTTATAATTACAATTCACGACACACAATCAAACCCATACTTTAGAATCACAATCAGATTCTCTCCATTTCATCAGATAATCCTAAAATGGTGAGACAGAGAAGAAAGACAGAGAAAGAAGAAGAGAAGCGAGAACAAGAAGATGGAGATCAAGAAGAGAAGGTGAAGCCAAGGCAAAGAAGCGTGAGTAGAAGAAACATGCAATCTTTGGTGATCGGACTCGTTGGAGCTGCGTTGACTCTCGGTGCTTATTCTCAGACGTTTGTTTCTCCGGGAAAATCTCTCGGCGCCGGTCTCTTTGTCCTCTTCTTTGGCTTGCTTGTGAGCGAAGGTTTCATCTCTCTTTAAAAAAAATGTTCTATGAAAGCAAATTAAACCTATGTTTTTTTTGTATGTATGTTACTAATATACATATCTATGAGCATCTTGTTTCATTTTTATTTTATTTCAATTGTTGAGAGTCTTGGACTCTTGAATTAATGTGATCCAATCCGTATTGTTTTTACATTATTATTATTTTGTCTTGTAAGAATATGTTTTGATCTACATATCTTCATATATATATATAGTCCCGCAAAAATATTTTGCGAGCAAATGATGTAACAAATTTGAAACCTTGATGATATATGTCTACATACACACATAGATACACGACATATACAGAGTAAGATGAACGGAAATGATACTCTTCGACATGTTGGGCTAAAGTTGACTTTGACTTAGTACCTTCTCTTAGCTGTTAATTAAGGAAAAAACCAAATTTAGATGTGAAAGTAAATTTATAAGTATTTGATATTCGTATTTAAAACAAATGAACTTGGCCTTATTATATCCACAGTTTATATTTAAAAAACAGATTCGTGCAGTAACTTAATCATCACCATATACGGTTTCTTTTTGTCAAGTTATCTATTTAAATTAAAGAAAAAGATTGGAATGGCATAACTTGTATATATATCATCACCACCTTCAATTACATGCATGGATCGAAATGAAACATGACAACACAGCAACGATCGTGAAGAAATGTCCGGGCCGTAAATCATTTTTTCATTGGCGTTAGATTCGTTATTAGGCCACTTAAATATATATGAATTTATTGTTTTCATATATATGAACCCATATTGTTACCAAATTTAACATAAATATATATCATATATGCCCTTATAGTCTCATAGCATTTGGACTTTGGATACATCGATCATTTTCATAAGCTGGGTTTGAACTTCAAACCATGATTGACGCCACTTTAGACGTTGTAATTGATGAGAATATCCAACTATTTACATTATATGTTTTCAGAATTAGTCTGGATTTTGGTACATGATCTATTCCAATTAGAAAAAGGGTGTAAACTAATTAATAATGGTGTGTTACGTGTGTATCTATTTTCTTAGAAGCTGAGTCTAAATAAGGTATATGCTGATATATTGAACCATTTTTTTTTATCACCGACATAATAGTTGAAATAGCGTCATGTCAAAGTCAATATATGTCAACCACCATGCTTCATCCATGTGAGAACGGGTACTAGTGTTCTACCAAATTTGAATATGGATTAAGACTTTAGACTTCATTCGCATAATGGTAAAACGTGCAAAAATATTATTTACCATGCAAAAATACTTGCATGCCGTATATTACATGCTACTGTTCACATCAATTCACTTCCAAAAAATAGAAGTTGTGTATCCATATTTTTTTTTCCCAATTTTAGTAACAGATTTATAATGTTTAATATGCTTTCGATTCTTCACAGTTATACATATTGCCAATAGCATATGATTTTTAAAACTAACTTTCAGATTCTCATACGAAAACTTGTAACTCTAAAATACTAATCTAAAATACTCTAAAATATTGAAAGTTTTGTTACATGTGTTTCCTGTTAACTCAATTCACGTCCATCCGTTTTTCTTCTCACAATTTTTAGTCATAAACCGTTACAACGTATTTCTTGTCATCTCCTATCATTGTCAATATGTTTATGATATAAATTTATAATTTCTTATAAAAGAAAAAATCCCATCAAGATGAACAATCAAAATTTATTCATGTACTCAACATTTATTTTATCAATAATATGTATTATGCAGTTTTGATTTTGGATTCTTGATAGTTACATGGACAATACTAATACAAACTATTAGACTATATGTTTTAATCGTTTTTTTTTCAATAGCTCATCATATATATATATATATGCAAATGCGCATAAAGTTTCTTACCACACAAGTAAATGAAAGGTTTATTTACGTAATTCAAAAAGTTGGATTTTTATCAACAAAAAAAGTTGGGTTTTAGAACAATTAAGTATACCAAATTTAGAAAATAAAATTGCCGTGCCAGGTCGATGACTTCAATACGTGGGCTTAAAATTGTCTAGGCAAAATGTTATCACCAATTTATTACAATATTACGCGTCTGTCTCCTCTTTTTCTTTCCGATTCATTGTGATTTTATTTTATTTAAACGTGGCCTACCAAGTAGTGATTATTTATATTGCGCAACAAAGCTAAACAAAAAATATTGCGCATCATGTGTATGACTATATGAGCATAATATATAAATTCCACTTAATATGGCATATAAATTTTTTTTTTTTTTTGAAGAAGGGTTGTGGCATATAAAAATTTATTGACTTATGTCGTCTCGGATTTAAATTTCTCTATCTTAGCCATGGTTTTAGAACTCCGATGAATCTTAGTCTGAATTATATCTAAAAATAAAGAACTAAAAAGCATCTTCTTACATAGAAAAATAATTAAAGGTTAAGTGTAAGAAGATGATTTTTAGTTATTGAATGGATATAATTTATATATTAGACATTATGCTTTAAAGTTTATGGATAGTAGACATTATGTTTTATGACATATTTTACCGTATCTATTGTCTATTGATATAGATTTTGTAATAATAAGACTTCTACCATTTGTACAATATTGTACTATTTCAAATGCATCTACCATTGCAAGTATAATATAAACATCTGTATTTTTTTTCTTCCAGGTTTTATGAAATACGGCCCTTTAAAAAAGAAAAGGTTTATTGAAATACTTTATTTTTTCTAAAATATTTTTTTCGGTTAGAGTACAGATTCACTGATCACATGCATGCATGGACAAATTTCTCGCCTAAAGAAGCTTCACACCGAAAGACTGATGTCAGACACCACTGAATTACGATGTCACAAACAAGTGTCAGTGTATTATGATGGTGCTTTCTTTACAAGATTTGATTTATAATTTTTTTTTTTTAATAGTATTCAAAATCAAAACATGTCTTAAATTTTTAATAACTAAACAACCATGTTTATGTAATAACTGAATGATAAGAAAATATTTAAATTGAGACAGTTGAAATCGGATACATAGTTCTTTCTTCTCAAGTTCTCAACTGAAAGAACTATGTATCCGATTTAAAATAAAAAAAAGTTATGAAACGCCATATGAAAATAACTTTATGTTTAAATGTAATAAATAAAAAATATGATGGGAGTTTCTGTGTGCTTTCCTTTTTGAAAGTTTCTACGTGCTTATGTTTTGTTTTTTTTCTCTGAACAGCTGTAACCATTTTTGTCCAATGAAATATCTACAGTTTCATAAAAAGTCCCAAACCGTTCTTCATCATTTCTGCTACCAATGCAATGTAGCTCCGGTATCCAGCAACAAATTAAGAAAAATAAATAANAACAAGAAACGTGACCGGTTATTAATTTTAAAAATTATTCATGCATTACAATGATTACCCTTTAGAATAAAGGGAAAACAAAATTAATACAAACACTCTTCAATTGTCCGCTTCGAAATTAACTCGAACTCTACCTGAAAAAATATGCAAATTCATTTCCATATAATTTAAGTAACACAACACAATGAGTAAGAAAATAAATCAAAACATGGCCATAACATCAAACACATAAGAATATTCGAGAATTACCAAGTATTAAATAACATTAAAAACACAAAACATAAATAATATATATATAAAAAATCCTGCTGTAAAATGAAAGAGCATAGATCAAGATTTGACGTGAGCGAATACTATAAGAACTAAAAGATATATCTAAAAAATATAGAATGTATAATGAATCAACACAATAGTAGAATAATTATATTATGGAAAAAATACAACTAAAGAATATAGATTGTATACATCATGAAGAAAAAAAGTAGAAAATTAATTTTAAAAAAAAAATCAGTAGTCAAAATATAGATTTAAAAATATATTATTTAAAACTCAAATTAAAAATAAAAAAACTCGCGCATCGCGCGGATTCTCTCATAGTAATATATAAATTCCACTTAATATGGCATATAAAAATTTATTGACTTATGTCGTCTCTGATTTAAATTTCTCTATCTTAGCCATGGTTTTAGAACTCCGATGAATCTTAGTCTGAATTATATCTAAAAATAAAGAACTAAAAAGCATCTTCTTACATAGAAAAATAATTAAAGGTTAAGTGTAAGAAGATGATTTTTAGTTATTGAATGGATATAATTTATATATTAGACATTATGCTTTAAAGTTTATGGATAGTAGACATTATGTTTTATGACATATTTTACCGTATCTATTGTCTATTGATATAGATTTTGTAATAATAAGACTTCTACCATTTGTACAATATTGTACTATTTCAAATGCATCTACCATTGCAAGTATAATATAAACATCTGTATTTTTTTTCTTCCAGGTTTTATGAAATACGGCCCTTTAAAAAAGAAAAGGTTTATTGAAATACTTTATTTTTTCTAAAATATTTTTTTCGGTTAGAGTACAGATTCACTGATCACATGCATGCATGGACAAATTTCTCGCCTAAAGAAGCTTCACACCGAAAGACTGATGTCAGACACCACTGAATTACGATGTCACAAACAAGTGTCAGTGTATTATGATGGTGCTTTCTTTACAAGATTTGATTTATAATTTTTTTTTTTTAATAGTATTCAAAATCAAAACATGTCTTAAATTTTTAATAACTAAACAACCATGTTTATGTAATAACTGAATGATAAGAAAATATTTAAATTGAGACAGTTGAAATCGGATACATAGTTCTTTCTTCTCAAGTTCTCAACTGAAAGAACTATGTATCCGATTTAAAATAAAAAAAAGTTATGAAACGCCATATGAAAATAACTTTATGTTTAAATGTAATAAATAAAAAATATGATGGGAGTTTCTGTGTGCTTTCCTTTTTGAAAGTTTCTACGTGCTTATGTTTTGTTTTTTTTCTCTGAACAGCTGTAACCATTTTTGTCCAATGAAATATCTACAGTTTCATAAAAAGTCCCAAACCGTTCTTCATCATTTCTGCTACCAATGCAATGTAGCTCCGGTATCCAGCAACAAATTAAGAAAAATAAATAATAATACCCAGACATACAATACAACAAAAATTAATAAATAGATTGCAGTTAAACGTGTACCAAAAACAGTTGTAGTTAAATTATGCCTTTATTTTTCCGGATAAAATTATTTATTGAGCTCTATATTGTCTGTCTCAAACACTCAAACCCTCATAATTTATGAATTTAAATGCTATTCAAATCGTGTCTCCGTATGATTACTTCCTGACCTTTAAAATAATCAATACTTCTATACTTCAAAAGAAAGGAAAAAAATCTATAACGTTACAGACTTACAGTATCCCAGTCACATCTACTAATTTCTGATACGCATTTATTTTACATCTTGAGTCGTCACCTTTACGATAGATTCCAAATAATGTTGACAATTTTTCTTTGATCCACCTCTTAAATTTAACATTCACATCTCCTTTTTCTTTTTTTCGTCGGTTCTTGTATATATCCTTTTTATGATTTTCTTCTCTAAAAACTAAACACTTGAAAAATGAAATAAAATTAATTAACAGTGAAGACCAAGAAGCAGTTGCATGGACCCGGATGGATTCATTACAGCTCAAACTTTGTCCGAATCCTTCTTCCTATTTATACCACTCTCTTCTTCTTCCTCAATTTCAATCACACTTTATATATCTTGCTTCTCCTCTTTGACGAAAATACCCCTTTTGCTTCTCCTCGCTTCTTTTTTTTTTTTTTCCTTTTTTTTTTTTTATTTTTTTAGCTTTATCATGGGGGTTTCAGTAATCTCGGCTCTCCTTCTGCATGTCCTAGCGTTTTCCGTATGCGTTCAAGGCTTCTACCGTCGTGGCGGCCACCATCCCGGCGGCCACATGGGACCGTGGATTAACGCTCATGCCACTTTCTACGGCGGTGGTGATGCTTCCGGCACTATGGGTACCTTATCGATATCTCCAATAAAAAATCTCTCATTTTCACTTCCATCACTCGCTTTTAACTGACTCAAGGGTAGTCAAGTCATTTCACCTGACGTTCATCTTATGTTTTCAAACAATTTTAACGGCTGATCACAAAAAGTATATACAAGATATACTACTATATTATATAAACAGATTACTAAGAAATGAATTTTTAGACAGATGTTTTATGCATATAACATTTGATTTTTCGGTCGGATTGTTTTGAACATCAGTTTTTATGTTTGCTTTTAGATATGAAAAAATCAATTATATCAGATTTTTAAAAATATAAAACATTTTTTTTCCTTTTCCTCATAAAATACTTTTATAGAATCCTTTTTTTTTTGAACAAGGTTTACTTTTATAGAATCTAAACGCAAACGTAAACGTCAAACAATCTCTCGTTCTGTTTCAAACACTAAATATAAACGCAAAAGTAAAAGTAAATGCAAACACAAACAAATAATGGAGGCCTGCTGTATTGTTATTGTATTGTATTTTTCTTGTTTTGTTTAAATGCCTGAGTATTGTTGATGATTATAAACATGCAAATATGTAATTCGCCTAACGAACTAAATAATGAAGGGGGAGCATGCGGGTACGGGAATCTGTACAGCCAAGGTTATGGAACGGAGACGGCGGCGCTGAGCACGGCCTTGTTCGATAGCGGGCTAACTTGTGGTGCGTGCTTCGAGCTGACGTGTGTCAACGATCCTCAGTGGTGCATAAAAGGCCGGTCCATTGTGGTCACTGCCACTAACTTTTGCCCTCCTGGTGGCGCCTGCGATCCTCCCAATCACCACTTCGATCTTTCTCAGCCCATCTACGAGCATATCGCTCTATACAAGTCTGGTATCATCCCGGTTATGTACAGAAGGTACTAGTTTATTAACCCGGTTTAGACACTCCCAAGGTTATTATCTAATGCTATCTGAAATTGCATAGTACTGAACTATAATTGTAGTTTGTGAATATCTGACGTTAAAATACCAATCACACTCTTGTTTATAAATATTACTCGTTTCTTTGGTTTTTTTTTTAACACTAAGTATTTTTTTTGGATTTGAGGGATAGTCAAAATTTCAAGTCTAATATTCAAATGAAACTATTGGTAAAAGCAAATAAAGTCAGTCTAAAGTTGCACATATATATTTAGAAAGAGAAGGAGGACTATATGTATCTGGCTTTTGTCTTAATTAACTCTGGTCATCTCTCATATGATATTATAATTTTAAAAATATCTTATATCTTTTTCTATTTTGAATAAATTTAGGTGTATTAGTTTTATAGACTAGTGAGAAGACAAAGTAAGATTTCTTATTTTGTTTCTGACTTTTCATAGACCAAATATAAATATACAAAATGGTTAAACCCATATACAGTAAGTCATATGTCGAAAAAGTCAAAAGACAACATTCATAATCTTGTATGCTTGCACCAGCCACGGCAGTAAATGGAACTTAGATCTATAAATACGCATTTAATACTTTTGGACCAGTTGATAAATGTAGTAGAAATTGGGTACCAAATTATCAATAGACCGAAAACTGCATAGTAGTGACAGCTTAATCGACACCGAGCTTGTAGTGCTATTTTAAAGTTTTCCAGTGAAACTGATCTATACACATATTTAGAAGCTATTTAAAGTTTCTTAATTTAAATAATTTGTTAAATGTTAATTTTGATGAACATTATAGGGTCCGGTGCAAGAGAAGCGGCGGGATAAGGTTCACGATCAACGGCCACTCATACTTTAACCTGGTGCTGGTCACAAACGTCGGTGGAGCCGGTGACGTACACTCTGTCTCGATGAGAGGGTCAAGGTCAAGATGGCAATTAATGTCAAGAAACTGGGGGCAAAATTGGCAAAGCAACTCTTATCTCAACGGTCAAAGTCTGTCGTTTGTTGTCACCACAAGTGATCGCCGAAGCGTCGTGTCGTACAATGTTGCTCCTCCCACTTGGTCCTTTGGCCAGACCTACACCGGAGGGCAGTTTCGGTATTAATTTCTATTATTAAGTCATTATATATTGTAGACCGGTTTGGTTTTCGTAATTGCTTCTTTTTTCCCGGTTCTAAGTTGGGGACTTTTTTTGGTAACCAATTGAAATTGAACCGAAGTGATTATGTAGCGAATGTGTGTGGTGATAACGAGAGAAAGAAAGAGAGAATTCTCGTTTTTTTTATATAAGAGACTGCAAGGGATATAAAAAAATATATGTATTTGGATTCTATAAGAAATGGTTCAACATGTATTATCTTTTTTTTTTTTTTTTTTGTATGTGTGTGTGTGTGTGTTATGATGATTCAGATCCACTTGGTGTTGTGCACTTGTGCTTCTATATTAGAGCTTACGGTTCTCTAAAGGCTTATTCGAAATAAGTCCTAATATGTTAGGTTTCATGTCCGTTTTGTCTCTGCAATTTTTCGGACCAGTCTACAAATAAACCGCTAAATACAAGAAAATATGTGATTCGACCTAAAACTTTTTGGTCCAATCTAAAACCATAGGGCCGAAAAACCTTGAAGGACAGTTATGATTTCTTCTTTTTGAATACATGTTTTTGCCACTATGAGCTTAAGTACTACCTTTTTTCTGGCGTTCCCTTGAATAATGCTTAGAACTAAGATTGCATACACACGCATGTATATACATTATATATATGAATTGTATCTAAAAATGGTTATGCATATTTTTGGTCTTATACACCTACATTTATACATATACAAGGAAATGGTATATTTTAGAAAATGGTAAAGCGTGGGGAGAAGAATATAAAAGGTGACAAATATTCAAACAATTTAAAAAAAAAAAAAAACATGATGTCAGAGAACTGAAACTGTTCTTAACAGAGCAACCATGAAAGATGTATGCGTGGGGTTTCTTTCTATTTCCATTTATGCTTTCTCTCCTCACACCTGTTCTTCTCTCTCCTCAGGTTTCCATTTTTGGCAATCAAAAAGATTACATACGATAACACAGCCATCACCGAATCCAAACATCACATGCCTATCTATATCTATGCGTCTCTGTGTGTATATATGAGACATGGTTTTAGGAGAGAGACCAAGAGAAAAGCTAGATGGATTTCTCATGTTTCCAAGAATACCCTTTTGATCTCCGTTGCAGAGGAGAATTAAATGGGTTTGGAGAAAACAATGCAGTGTCTGCAACAGTAGAAGAGTTCTCTAATAACAGAAGGATGCAAAAGGAGAGTGATGATTTGAAGAAGAAGAAGAAGAAGAAAAAGAAGAAGCAGAGAGGTTCTAGGGTTTGTAGTAGAGGACATTGGAGAATTTCTGAGGATTCTCAGCTCATGGAACTTGTTGCTGTTTACGGTCCTCAAAACTGGAACCACATTGCAGAGAAGATGGAAGGAAGAACAGGTAAAAAACCGGCATTTTAACAAAAAAGTTGAAAATCTTTCCTCTGCTATTTTCCGGAGAAAGTGAACTTAAAATGTGTTTTTATTTTTTCTTGCTTATTTGGGTTGTTAAAAGGCAAGAGCTGCAGATTGAGGTGGTTTAACCAGCTAGACCCGAGGATCAACAAGAGAGCTTTCAGTGTTGAGGAAGAAGAGAGGCTACTTGCAGCTCACAGAGCATTTGGTAACAAATGGGCTATGATTGCTAAGCTTTTCAATGGAAGAACAGACAATGCCTTGAAGAATCACTGGCATGTTCTCATGGCAAGAAAGTTGAGGCAGCAATCAACTTCTTACATCAGGAGATTCGATGGGTCTGCTCATAAACCTACCGCAGATCACAAAAGCTTCAATCTCTCTCCTGGTTTGTCTCTTTTTCTAGCACTTGATATACATCCAGTGAGTTTCCATTATCTTGTTGGAGTCAAGTCATTACACTGAATCTCTTGCCATTTCCTATTGCAAGTTCTAGGGAGATTCAAATGATTCTGCTGATTTTTGAGCTTTATGTTTCTGTGTATTTTGCAGGTGCTGTGGATGATGAAGATATGCATTTGGAAAAGCACAGCTGGAAAATGCTAAAAGAGGGAACAACTAACCTGAAAGCTAAGTATCTCCAAGAAGAGTATTGTTCTTCGCGCATGCCAATGCAGGGCCCGCACCATCACTACTCAACCTTCCCTGCAGATTCCTTGGCACTGACACTGCATGTCTCCATCCAGGAATCACCATCATCATCATCCTCGTCATTATCACTGCCATTATCATCGACAGATAATACAATAATGACCAGATACTTTGAGACCATCAAAGCTCCAGCATTTATAGACTTTCTTGGGGTAGGCCACCAAAGCCCCAACATTTAGAGGGGAAAAAAAAAGGGAAGCTAATCAAGAACTTGATTACTCCTGTGATTATTATCAAAGTCGCTGTCTTTTGTTAGCCATTAGCATGACAAGCTAAGAAATCAAGTGTCTTCTTTTCTCTTTCTCCATGTGCTATTTATTGAATTTCAGAACCAAATTTTGAAAACATATTACAAAATGAAATTATAGCAGTTTTGACGAATTCTGAGTTATACCATGAATGGAATTCTAAGAATGGAGACAAAGGTAGTGGGGCAAAGAATCAAGGATTAAGTAAACTATAGCAGTTTCCCATTCTCAGTAAAAGCTTAACTAGCATGAGCAGTACGCTCAAGCATTCTGAGTTGTGCCTGCCATTGCTTCTTCGAGTTCCTCCATTGTAAGGAGCCTCGTGCTCTTCAAGTGTTCTCCTTTTGCATAGGAATCGATATCCTCAATGTTTACTTGCTTCAATGTGAATTGGTTTCCCACAGCTTTTACTGTCTTCCCAAGAAAATCCGATCTTTCAATGTAATCCTTCATTCTACACACGAAATCTGTGTGATCTCTTTCCTGCGGCGTACCAAACAATTGGAATATATAACTGAACTCCAAGAATCAAAGTGTTTTGGATCAAGTAATCAATTTGAAGACAATTAGATCGAGATGAAATAAGGTTCATACCAACCGGTACTGTGGCACTCTCGAAGGCAGCTTAAGGTAAGCCATGTTTCCGACATTGTAGTCCCATAGAAACGACGTATGGTGTATCCATCTATTCCTAATTATTGATTGAGCATTTCCACCAAATTTACGATCACCAAAGACATAATCTGAAAATCCGAAACACAAGAAAGAGGAAACATTAAACCTATTTCATTGTGGATGAAGAAGTAGCCAGAGTAAACCGCAAAAAGAACTTTTCACACACCGTTCTCACGTAGCTGGAAACCATTAGTACCCTTAAACACTTCACCGTACAACGAACCACTCCATGCCATGACAGAACGAGGATAAGGCTGGACACTTGGAACATCATCCTTGTTGCAAATCAAACTCACAAACAGGGTACTCTTGTCCACAATCACCGTTCCTCCTCCCGTGAATCTTTTAATCACCGGTATTCGATCCTCTATAACAGGTCCAAGCTCAACAAGTTGAGAAGGCTTCCTGCAACGAGGAGAAACCGACATGCTCAAAGTTTAACATTTTTTAGTCCCGCAATGATTTCTCAACCACAAGAGGCAGAGGGAAAAAGATGGAATCAGGTCTTTACCCTGACATTCCCATGACAATGGTAGGGGCATTGGTTCCATCATTAACGATGCACCAATTATCAGACGATGTTCTAAGAAGCCTTTCTTCCAAATGAAGTTGCTCCAAGATTGGTGTTCCTTTAAGTCTAACGAGATTCATCAATGGTTTGCCTCTATTTACACTCATCTTACCCCTTTCAGCTCTACCTGAGAAGCTTCTATGATACAAGACCCATAATCAAAACAGTAGTTAACCCACAAGAAACTAAAAAATGGAGAAGGTCGAATAAAAGACAAATCTCGGAATTTCGATTGATTGGTTTACAGTGATAAGGACTTGATATTGAGGAGGATCGAGAAGGTATCTGATTTCGGATTAAAGGGTATCAAATCTCAATTCCAATAAGAAGGAAGCTTACCTACAATCGAATTTCCGACGAGGGTCGTTTGCTCCGGCGATCTGGGAGTGCGGGCTGCGAAGACTCTACAGTCTACAGAAGCTTTTAGTTTTTTAATTATGCCCACATCTCGGAGCAACGCGCTTCGTCAACGCTTATGCGAATGCTCATGGATACCGAAAGACAGCTTTTTTGGAGCCACACAATGTCCGCTTTATTACGGCGGTAAGTCGGAACCAGTTCCCGCCTTTGTTACTCGAGGGTTTAACAAGAGAGTGAAGAGATTCAAGTTTGCGCGCGAGGTGTTCGAGTTAATGCCGCAGAGAGATGTGATTTCTTGGAGTTTGATAATGGCCGATTATCTATGCTCTGGGTTTATATTGGAAGTTTTGAAAAGTTTCTCAAAAGTTAAAGTCCTCAAGATATCATGAAAGTCTGATTAATATTGACAAGAATTTTACGTGTTTTAACATTACACGATCTCATCCCCAAAAAGCAGAAGAAAAATATAAGAATTAAGAAGCAAAGATGTGTTAAAACATAAAAGAAGAAAAGAATAGATAAAAAAAAAAAAATCAAATGATTCAGCAGAAGCTATTCTCCCATGAATTTCACGAATTCGTCAAAATCGATTCTTCCGTCTTTGTTTCCATCTAATGATCTGATCATAACCGAGCAGTTCTCTAGGTAAGATCCTTCTTTGAAACCCAAGACTGTCAAAACTCTCTGCAGCTCTGTAGCGTCGATGAAGCCATCTCTGTTTTCATCAAACACGTCAAAAGCTTGCTTCACTTCCTCAAAGGTCGCCTCTTTCTCTTCGAACAAACTAGAAACCTCCTTGGAACTGTACCGTTCTTGAAGCTCATCGCTTTCTCGGTCGGAAAAAAGCCCTAGGCTTCTCATAACCATCTCTGCGTCTTCTCTACAGAGATAGTTGTCTTCGTCTTCTTCTATGTGTTTGATCAAACTTTGCTGTTGGTCTGAGAAATCCAGATCTTTGTTGTTTTTGTCTGAGACACGTTGGTGGTGGTGTTGAAGAAGAGGAAAGAATCTGGACAAAAAGATGCGAGCAGACGAAACCCATCTGCAAAACCCTATGAGGAACAAGTTGAACAGAGCAAAGAAAGGGAGAGAAGAAGAAGATTGTCTGCATTCCGACAAGAAAGTCTTCTCCATGGTTTGTGTGATCAATGAATGAATGAAGGAATTACAAAGAACTAAGTAAAGAGTCTTAGAGGAGATGTTGAAGATATATAATTTGTTGTGTAGAGATGATATATATATATATATATATATATACGTGATGATAGTGTTTTCAAAAAAGGCAAAAGAGAGGAAGGTGGTGCAGGTAGAGACAAAGACAAAGTCCGTGTTTGAAAAGAAATTGGAGAAGAGGAAGTTTCTTTCAATTTCTTCAAACAATTATTGGAATTGTTACGAGTTTTTTCGGTCTTATTTGGAGGAAAGTTTGGTCGGCTTAACTTTGGATTTTTTTATTTGTTTTAAACTATTTAATAATTTGTGCGCGTATGATTTTATTCTTTTCATTACGATTTACGAAAGGAAAAGGAAACATACAAAGACATGGACTAGGATATTTGTATGCTTACGCTGGTTGGTTTAGTATCTCTAGACTTTTGTGTACACTTAGAGACAGGACTGCTTAGAGAATTCAACAACTATCCTTTCTATAACATCAAAACTCGAAATACCAAGACTTTGAATTTACTTAAGACTTTTTATTTTTTATTTCCATCCTAGTTTGACTCGGCATATGAATGCAATCAAATGTGTGAGTGTTGTATCTCATTAACAATTTGCCTCCAAGCTTTGAAGTAGTTAATTTTGGGAATGTGGGACGACTAACCTAATTCATGGTCAAGGTCTCCTTTCCATTTCCACACTTCAGTGTTTCTCGAAGAGATTCATACTGTCTAGATAGATAGATAGAGATTTCAAGAGATACATATTACATCAAGGCTTGCCATCTCTGAAACCAACTTGATAAATACATCAAAATTTTCATCAGCAGTTTTCTCTTCATCCATCTTAATTAAAGCATTAATAGAAACGTTGTTCTAGATATATCATGTTTGGTAATGGCTTGGTTTGGTAGTTCTTTGCTATAGCAGTTCACATTCTTCACTAGGTTCTTTCATAACATTTTGTAGTGTACTTGATCACTAAAGCTTAATATTATTATGTTTCGTCACCCTATGATCCTTCTCGGTCCGTTTTGGATTAGGTTTNCAAAAAAGGCAAAAGAGAGGAAGGTGGTGCAGGTAGAGACAAAGACAAAGTCCGTGTTTGAAAAGAAATTGGAGAAGAGGAAGTTTCTTTCAATTTCTTCAAACAATTATTGGAATTGTTACGAGTTTTTTCGGTCTTATTTGGAGGAAAGTTTGGTCGGCTTAACTTTGGATTTTTTTATTTGTTTTAAACTATTTAATAATTTGTGCGCGTATGATTTTATTCTTTTCATTACGATTTACGAAAGGAAAAGGAAACATACAAAGACATGGACTAGGATATTTGTATGCTTACGCTGGTTGGTTTAGTATCTCTAGACTTTTGTGTACACTTAGAGACAGGACTGCTTAGAGAATTCAACAACTATCCTTTCTATAACATCAAAACTCGAAATACCAAGACTTTGAATTTACTTAAGACTTTTTATTTTTTATTTCCATCCTAGTTTGACTCGGCATATGAATGCAATCAAATGTGTGAGTGTTGTATCTCATTAACAATTTGCCTCCAAGCTTTGAAGTAGTTAATTTTGGGAATGTGGGACGACTAACCTAATTCATGGTCAAGGTCTCCTTTCCATTTCCACACTTCAGTGTTTCTCGAAGAGATTCATACTGTCTAGATAGATAGATAGAGATTTCAAGAGATACATATTACATCAAGGCTTGCCATCTCTGAAACCAACTTGATAAATACATCAAAATTTTCATCAGCAGTTTTCTCTTCATCCATCTTAATTAAAGCATTAATAGAAACGTTGTTCTAGATATATCATGTTTGGTAATGGCTTGGTTTGGTAGTTCTTTGCTATAGCAGTTCACATTCTTCACTAGGTTCTTTCATAACATTTTGTAGTGTACTTGATCACTAAAGCTTAATATTATTATGTTTCGTCACCCTATGATCCTTCTCGGTCCGTTTTGGATTAGGTTTGGACTCGGTTTTTCTTACCCATAACTTGTAGAAGAATCATAATCAACATCTAGATTATATTTATATATCAATCATATCGGATCAAACAATTTAGTCCACTACGACCATATACTTGTCAAAGAATTAGAAGAAACATGTTTTATTTACTACCGTCAACCTCTCATGATTATGACAAACTTTATCTATTTGAGAAATTCAATTTATCTTATATTCGTCAAGAAAGCTTTAAAGTCAATCTATGATACAATTAAGGCTTCTAAAGGTGTGTGTTCTTTAATATATTCTTTTGTCCTCAAACTTTTATTCTAGGCAAGTGTTATATAAACGTAGTAGAAAAGATTTCTAAAGGTGTGTGTTCTTCTAAAGAAATTCATTACATGTATCCAACACGAGAGATGGCCGTAGAATCACAAATGAGGACATGGAGGAAGAGAAGGAAACATAAACCATTAACCATGTCATGCCGATGATGCGGAATTCCCAGTTTTGTGGCATATACGTATTTGTACGTATTTGCAAGTGAACAAGTGAAGAGAACAATGCAAGAAACAAGTAAGGACGAAGAGAAGGAAACTTAAAGCCAAGAAGAAGACATTCATTTATGTTTGTTTATTTTGCAATTCAACAAAAGACAAGAGCAATTAAAAAAAAAAAAAAAAAAAGACACATGAATAGAAACGAAACCTGACAAATGCAAGAAAAACAAATCTAAACATCTCGTTCTTTCCTTTTGCGCGGCGGTTGGTTGACTTGCACTAAACTCGGACGATAAGAGCAAACACTGTCTCTTATACACATCTAGATGTGTATAAGAGACAGCATGTATCCAACACGAGAGATGGCCGTAGAATCACAAATGAGGACATGGAGGAAGAGAAGGAAACATAAACCATTAACCCTGTCTCTTATACACATCTAGATGTGTATAAGAGACAGATTTAATAATTTGTGCGCGTATGATTTTATTCTTTTCATTACGATTTACGAAAGGAAAAGGAAACATACAAAGACATGGACTAGGATATTTGTATGCTTACGCTGGTTGGTTTAGTATCTCTAGACTTTTGTGTACACTTAGAGACAGGACTGCTTAGAGAATTCAACAACTATCCTTTCTATAACATCAAAACTCGAAATACCAAGACTTTGAATTTACTTAAGACTTTTTATTTTTTATTTCCATCCTAGTTTGACTCGGCATATGAATGCAATCAAATGTGTGAGTGTTGTATCTCATTAACAATTTGCCTCCAAGCTTTGAAGTAGTTAATTTTGGGAATGTGGGACGACTAACCTAATTCATGGTCAAGGTCTCCTTTCCATTTCCACACTTCAGTGTTTCTCGAAGAGATTCATACTGTCTAGATAGATAGATAGAGATTTCAAGAGATACATATTACATCAAGGCTTGCCATCTCTGAAACCAACTTGATAAATACATCAAAATTTTCATCAGCAGTTTTCTCTTCATCCATCTTAATTAAAGCATTAATAGAAACGTTGTTCTAGATATATCATGTTTGGTAATGGCTTGGTTTGGTAGTTCTTTGCTATAGCAGTTCACATTCTTCACTAGGTTCTTTNTTGTACGTGGAATTTTGTTCTGGGTCCGATCCACCTTGTTTGACACAGATAAGGGTTCCACACCACGAGCTTCGACTTGTCCTTGGCGACGCATAACAATAAGCCATCGCAGTGAAAGACTTTACATATCTCGACTTGATCAAGCAAATCTACCGGCTTTATAGATATATCAGCCGAGTCTTTTTTGCGCTTGCCGCGGCAGTGATGGAAGCTCAGTGAACAAACCTTGGAATTCATCGTCATGAACCCCAAAACCTGCTGCGTTGCTTTACCCAAAATCCAGCTTTTGGTTAAAGCGTCCCACGATTTGCATGTGGATCGCACCGCTCCCAGCGATGTTATTGGAATCCTCGAGAGTATCTTCTCCCCAACCAGTTTCTGTGGAAGATCGCACATCCTCGTCGCCATTCTTCCAACTCTCAGACAAACGCCGCTATTGAAATTAGGTTTTTTTTTTCTTTCTGGTCGGCGGGTTTAGTATTATATAGTATGTTTTTAAAAAGTTAAAAAATCGAACCGGCTATCGGACCGGGGTCAACCATAAACCAAATGACCAACCGGATTGGGTTGATGAAAAATCCAAAAATAGTTGAACCAGTTATGTTTGAATCAAACCGGTTGACCCGGGTTTGAGAGAGTAACAGTTGAAGTAGTAATTCGACCACTTATGTTTGAGTCAATATAGATGATCCTATATGTATGGGGGGGGGGGGAATGAGACTTCGAGGTTGGTTTTTGTTAATGGATGATGAAATGTTTTTTTTACCGTTGTTTTTTTCTGTTTTTACTATTTAAAGAGTACAGAGTCTAAATCCATGATGGTACTCCGGTTAAGTCGCCGACACTGACAGATGGTTAATGTTGGGATTATGTGTGTGTAGGAATGGAGAGTGACCCATGCGGATAAATTCGTGGAGACTGTTTAGGAATGTGTTGGAATGAAACAAGAATCCAAATGGGAAGAAAAGAGAGGATATTGTAGAACCATTATTATTGTCTGATGATTAGTGATTCTTCAACTTACATATAAGTTTGTTATTTCTTGGCTGCTAATGTTTTTGTTTTTATTTCCATCCTAATTTGACTCGGCATATATTGTATACGAATGCAATCAAATGAGAGTGTTGTTTCTAAAAAAAACTCTTAATCTTGGGAATGTGGGACGACTAACCTAATTCATGATCACTAAAGCTTAATGCTATTATGTTGAGTCACCCTATGATCCTTCTCGGTCCTTTTTGGTTAGACTTGGGTTATCTTACTCATAACTTGCAGAAGAATCCTAAACCTTTTCCATCACTGAATATAATCCAAGAACCAAGATTTTGTGCTTCCACAAGCTAAAGTCTCCCTTGCGATCGAACTTTGAGCAATTTGTCTCGAAGATCATCAACCATATAACTGAGATAACGAGGAATGTTAGCGATGTTAAAATGTGAGAAACTAAGCTTTAGGGATAAAAGCCCATTATCATAAAACGAAAAGCTGTCTTGTTGAAGGGGAGTCTTAATCTGGAAAATTTAAGATTCATGTAACAAAATATCCTCAAAACTTCTATCTAAACACTTTTTAGTCCACTGGTAAAATATTGGTGCATCGATTTTGACTTGTAATGGGCCTTGAGTTTGGGTCTGATTGAAGCAGACTGGAAGATTTACAAAAATCTAAAAGGGAGCCTCTTTTTCTATTTTGCAATCAATAATCCAGCGAATTAACAAAGATTTTCCTTTTCCTCTTTGTAATTTTAACTCTCTGCTTTGGGATTTTGCCTAGTCGATTTCTGGTTGTGGTTTCCTGATCTGTTCTTGGCACCGATTTCTTCTCGACGATCCTCTCGAGTTTCGATCGCCCTCCTTAACAGAGAAGCTTCGAGCTCGAGAGAATCCATGGATTCTTCGCCGGTTTCGGGTCGATTCGATATATTCGAGATATATCGCAGATTTTGCGGTAAAAGTCATATACTGTGTGTTCTTCTTCGATCTGCTAATTCTTGTCCATGAATCTGGGTTTTCTTTTCGTGTGTGAAAGATTGATTTTTTTAAAAAAAATCGTACACTTAGTGTTGTTTAAGTTGAGCTCGGTTGCTTGAAGATCTCTGGTTTATCTTTGAATCCTCCTAAATTTGTTTTTTCTTTCTCTGACATTGATATGGAAAAGTGGATTCTTTTTGAGTTCTATACAGTATTGGTACTTAACTAGGGTTTTTGTTGATGGAAAGCTGATACATTTGTTTTTCAAAATGAAGTTTCTTGCTTTGCTTATTGAAGTTGAATTAGCTGAATTGTGTAAAGTTTCTTGCTTTGCTCATTGGTTTCTTCGGCTAGAATTTGATTGGTATCTTATAAGGGCTATGCGTGATATTTCTTGCAGACATTCGATCAGGTCACGTTTTATGTAATTATAAACCCGGCGACGAATCACAAAGAACTAATTATTCTAAAGAAGCATTAGCTCAGCTCTTAAGTCTAGTCGAGAAGAAGTTTCAAGCAAGGTGATTGCTCAACTCTTTTTTTTATTGCTATTATTATATGAAGCAAAACTTACTTGTCTTTTGCTAATCCGTTCGCTTATATTCTGTTGCATCCCATTGCAGAAACTCCATTTTTGATGAATTGTTCAAGTTGATGTCACGGCTGGACTTAATGGCAAGTTTTTCTCGTCTTCCTACACAATCGGTTTCTTAATTTGCACCTTAACTCTTTTCTTGACCAGCTGAACTGTGATCTAACCTTTTGATGTGTCCTCTTTGTAGGTGGACTTCTCCGAGTTTACCCGGTTATATGATTTTGTTTTCTTTATATGCCGTGAGAGTGGACAGAAGAGTCTAAGTAAGAGCCTTTGTTCTTTTCAATCACTGTTCTGATTACTATCCTCAAAATTGTCGCATTACGCCAGTAGACATAGTACTAAAACTCCATTGAATGTCGTCCAGCTGTAGGTCGAGCTATTACCGCATGGAAGCTGGTTTTGGTTGGGAGATTTAGGTTACTTAACCGCTGGTGTGACTTCATCGAGGTACTTTTTTTGCTTGCTTTTCAAAAGTGTAAACTTTTTTTACTTCAAATGCTCGTTTGCTTGTCTATCTAACAAGAAGAAGATGATGCTAACTTGTAGAAAAACCAACGGCACACTATATCAGAAGATACTTGGCAACAAGTCTTGGCGTTTAGTCGTTGTGTGCATGAGAATCTAGAAGGATATGACACCGAAGGTAAAAAAAAAAATAGATTTCTCACCAGAGCAAGTGTATGTGTATCTGTTTGTGTTTTGATTCATCTTAATGTTTTTGTTGCACTCAGGGGCTTGGCCTGTCCTCATAGATGACTTTGTTGAGCATATGTACAGGTTTGGAACAAAACAATAAACGCTTTCTTTCTCAACACATATTACTCTACACATTAAACAATGAAAAGTCATTTCTTTTGTTGTTGATTCGCAGCATATTAGGACCGAATAAGAACACTAGCTTGTCCTGTAACTGTGGTGATACAGAATCAGAATC
Organism: Alliaria petiolata; assembly: GCA_020283515.1. Lineage (NCBI taxonomy): Eukaryota > Viridiplantae > Streptophyta > Magnoliopsida > Brassicales > Brassicaceae > Alliaria > Alliaria petiolata. Next base: position 15,340,301 of record JAHZTW010000005.1, on the reverse strand, counting down.
ATGCCTTTATGAAGATCCTCTTTCAGGTATGTGTGGTGTTTTTAATCTCAGAGATTTTGAAATTTCTTGACACAGAGTCTTATTATCTTCTTCTTCTTCTTCTTCTGTTGTTGTTAGATGAGCAGCATCACAAAGATTATCGCCGCTGCCACACGGGTTTAAGAAATGTTCCAGGTCTAAAGAGAAAATCATCCGAAGACGATGAAGACAAAGAAGAAGATGAAGAAGTATCAGAAACTCAAAACTCTTATTCGACGCCATACTTGAAACGTATCAGATCAAACAACAGTCCAAGATGTTCAGCCAAGTCACCTTGTGCGATCGAGCGAAGTCTCTCGCAAGGGTTTGCGAGTCTTTTATCGACTGGAGATGATAAGCCATGAAACTCACAACCCCATCGCACATAAATATAAGATTATTATACAAAACGAAGGAAGTCTCAAGCTGCTGGCTCCATTTTTCAACCTAAAAAACTTCACTCTCTTAAATGATAGTGTGAGTTCTTCTTTGTTGTAAGCTATATAGCATTTGTCCCACAATTCGATTCATAAATTGATTTTCCATTTCGCATTTTTGAGTTTTAGAGCAAAAAAAAACATTATCGTTTAAATTCACTGTTTTTTTTAAGTAATGCTTAAATTTCCTGAGAAAGTTGAAGTGTAAGGGTTTAACAAGTCGCTTTATTTTCTTAATGTAAAAACAGTTCTAACAAAATGCCAAGTAACGCGCGTGCATATCCAATAACAAACCGTAAAATATTTAGTTACCAATAATCAAGGTGGCTCTTGATCTTCTTCACAAACGAAAACACTCTTCAAACACCTGATTTGTGACTTGAGCAAATTACACAAATCTGTGCGTGATCGTGTGATTTCTCTCGGCGTCATCTCAGGCTCCTTGGATCTCCCTATTTTCCGGTTCGACTCTTTTATTTTCACGTTTTCAAGTTTTTTTTTCCATACACTTCCTCGATTCATATTATAAGCAATAGTGCTCTACTCGAATAACTAAACAGTCTGCTCCAAGAGCTTATTGGTTTTCGGTATTGTTTTCTAAATTTCGAAATTTTGTTTTAGTCTCCATTATTGGATTTTTTAATTTTTGCGGTAACAAAAAACTAGGGGAAAAAAATATTTAAAAGTGTAAATGAAAAAGATAAGCTGTATTTTAGGTTAAAGATTCAGACTTCATAGGTTAGAGGTTTAAACTTCTGTAGTTTAGAATGTAGTTTAGATTTGAGGAAAAAAGCAAAAGGCTAATTAGTTGGGACTTTAAAGCTAAACACCTAAAAAGCTTTCTATCTTACTTTCATAAGTGTGACTCTCCACTCATTCCTTTTTCGTGTTCTTAAAGCTAGAACAGTTCTCACGAACTCCTTACGAGAGAACTCGACCTAGTTTTATTTTTCAGGTTACAAGATTTCCTTTGGATATTATATAGTCGGCTTCACTGTTAGAGAAACCCTCCCCATCGATTTTCCAGGTAAATTTAAGGTTTTTTGAATCGTTTTTGTGATCTGTCATTTATGTACGGATGATCTCTAGAACTTGGTTAGAGTTGTCAATAAATTTCCTTGAATGTTTTTGCATACAAAAAAAAAAAGCGACCCTTGAAATTTTGAATTTAAAAACATATATTCATGAATAACAAAAAACAACCCTTTCTTTCTTCTATTAAAAAAATGGTAAAAAAGTAAAAAGTGTTTCTGATGAAGTTGTTCACAACTCATAACTTTGCTAAGACGATTATTTCCCAAAGAAGATGAAAGCAACTCATCGGGTTTAGGGGTTGCTTTCATTTTCTTTGGGAAATAATCGTCTTAGCAAAGTTATGAATTGAATTTCATTGTTGTATATTAATAATGCACAGCTCACGTGATTAACTCTTAAGTCTTAACAAAATCAGTAACCACGGTTCTCTTGCTTTCACTTTTGATGAACTCTATGTAAAGGGAAAGTGATGTATCAATCAAACTTAATCATTTGATGCCTCAATTCATATGATTTCTCTTAACATTAATATGATAATATTATCTTGTAATTAATTAGGATTCTGTCTATAGCTTATATATATATACTTTATTCATTGAAGAAAACATGAGAGTAAATATAAAATCATTTCAAATCTTAAATTCTCATCAGCTTCTATACTCTAGTCTCTAACCATCATATTGATTATTTTCTTCTCTTTCTTTTCATCAAGATATACTTTTATTTTTATAGAAATATATACTATTATTGTTTCCAATACTTTATCTTTCTATTAGATGTCAGCAATGGAAGAAGATAACCACGAAAAGCAAAATGACAATAACGGATCTTCCTCTTTCTACAAGACCTGTTTCAACGCACTCAATGCTCTTTCAGGTTAAATTTTGTTCCAGCTTGGTTATTTAGTCGTCTTTGTAACATAGATCGTTAATTACCATTATTGGAATTGTATTAGGAATTGGAATATTATCGGTGCCATATTCACTAGCTCGTGGAGGATGGTTGAGTCTTTCACTTCTGTTACTCCTAGCCGCAACCGCTTTCTACACATCTTTACTCATTACAAAATGTATGAACGCGGATCGCAGCATTAAAACATATCCGGATATCGGAGAACGTGCGTTTGGTAGAACAGGAAGACTCATTGTGTCACTCTTCATGCACCTAGAACTCTATCTAGTCACCACGGGTTTCTTGATCCTCGAAGGCGACAACCTTCACAATCTTTTCCCGAGGTTTAACATCAAAATGATCGGACTGAGATTGAATGGCAAACAATCTTTCATGGCCACTGTCGCCCTCGTCATCATGCCAACTCTATGGTGGGATAATCTAAGCGTTTTGTCTTATGTTTCTATGAGCGGCGTCTTAGCTACGACGGTGACTCTTGGATCAATATTTGATGGAATCGGGTTGGAGCATTTGATGGAATCGGGTTTCGTCAAAAGGGAATGTTGATCAATCTGAGTGGAATCCCTACGGCTTTGAGCTTATATGCTTTTTGCTATGGTGCACATCCGGTTTTGCCCACTTTGTATTCTTCTATGAAAAGCAAACATCAGTTCAACAATGTGAGTCATTTTTACATAAATCAAATCACTATCTTATAACCACTTGCATAATTTCATGCTTTTTAATGTTTTATTTCGTCGAGCTATAAAAATTGAAAAATAAATAAATAATAATAATGTTAAGTTCTCACCTTTTTTTGTAGGTCCTACTTATAAGTTTTATATTATGCACCATAGGCTACACGTCAATGGCGGTTTTGGGCTACCTAATGTATGGATCACATACGTTATCGCAAATAACACTGAATCTTCCAATTCATAAGACGAGCTCAAAGGTTGCAATATACACAACCCTCGTAAACCCCATCGCTAAGTACGCATTGATGATCACGCCAACTGTGAACACTATAAAAGATTGGTTTCCTTCACGGTACGCCAAAAAAACATACTTACATCTCTTGATAAGTACATTCTTCATTACAAGTAGTGTGGTCATCGCTGAGGCACTTCCCTTCTTCGGTTATATGATGTCGCTGGTTGGAGCATTACCAGAGCCGGCCTTGAGGCCAAGCAAAGCAAGCAGGTGCTTGCGGCCCCACTTACAATAAGTAAATTATAGGCCACTTTTTGACAAAATATCCTCTAGATAAAATGGTTAAGCGCATCAATCTGTGAGTAAAGGGTGACGAGTTCGAATCTTCCACAGCTCATTAATTTTTTTTTTTTTAAATCTCTTCAATATACTAATTCACAAGCCCATAATTAATTTTTGATTGCGGCCCATATATTATCAGGGTCGGGCCTGAGCATTACTGAGCGTAACAGTTTCTATTCTTCTGCCATGTATATGTTACTTGAAGATCACTGGAAATTACAAGAAGTTTGGGTGTGAGACTATAATGTTGTTTGGTATGGTGGTGATGAGTGTTCCGATTGGAGTTTTAGAGCATCAGTATTGGTGAGAGACTCAATGGGTCTCTCACTAATATAATACTATTATTTTTAGTATTGTTTAATTTGAGAACCTTATGATAATTTGTTGTCTCCATTGGTGAGAGACTCGTTAAGTCTCTCATCAATATAATATTATTATTTTTAGTGTAATTTAATTTATATATATTTTTAAACTATTTGAAATTAAAAAAATATATAATTAGTATCTTTTACAAATATCAAATTACATATTAGGTATATTCAATTTTATTAATTATTATATGCATTTATATCATCTATAATAATAATAATAACAATAATAATAAAACTGTAAATACTAATAATGCAATGTTATAAATTGTTTAAAAAGAGAGTCATATTCTCTTAAAATTAAAAATAAAATTACAAAGGGTAAATTCATAAGAAAGAAAGAAATATTATAGCATGATATGTGAAAAGATGAAGAGATAGGTTCTATATATAGAGAAAAATAATAATTATATATATAATTTTTTATTTTTTTTTAAAAATTCGAATTTTTGTTTCTAATATATTTATTATTATTTTAACTACAACAATATTATTTTATTAATTTTAGCTTTTATTAATTAAATATTGTATTAATATATAATTTAAACTTATGTATAATGGAGTTTGTTAGATAGATAATTTTATTTTATGATTTATAAAAAAAGAATAAATAAAAAAATAATAATATATAAATGATTTAATTAACTTTTTAAACTATGGAGAATTTAAATTATTAGAATAAAAGTTTGACCAATCATGAGTAGGCATGTGTCTCATATGAGAGGTTCTCATAGTCTCTCATATGAGAATCGATTCTCATCAAATCCACTTAAAAAATTATTTGTTTATTATTTTTGATTTATTTTAATTGTTAGAGCCTTGGTGAAAGACTACCAATGTGGATGGTCTTAGGCACTTACATTGCAATTCGAGAAATAGTTGGTAGTGTTTGAGTTTTGATTAGTATGAGAGAATGTTGTAGCAAATACAGATGTTACAGTAATCAGTTAATTTAGTTCTTTTATCGTTTTTTTAAAACATTGTGTCCAATAATGTTTCACTAATATTTTTTTCCTCTACGTATCAATTTCTTACAAAGTCGATTTATTATAATTGTTGATTTATTTTAAAACAAATAATTTATACTTTTTTGGTTGATTTTCTTACAAAGTTAACTTGTAATCATTGTTAACTTAATTTTTATATTGTTGATTTGTATATTTTATTTTAGTAGACTTATTTTCTCATGGCAGATTTATATTGTTTTTGTTGACTTTTTGATTACATTGATTTTTTGAGTTATCGATTTATATTTTACTGCAGTCCATTTTTTATTCTTTTGGTCGACTTATTTTAGAATAATCTATTTATATTTTGGTTGGTAGATTTTCTTACTAAGTCAACTTATGAAAACTGTTAACTTTTTTTAAAACAAACGATATATATTTTGGTTGATTGATTTTTTACAATGTTGACTTGTTATAATTGTTAACTTAATTTTTGTATTTGCCAACTTGTATATTTTATTTTTGTTGATTTATTTTCTCATGATAGAATTATATTGTTTTTTTGTTGATTTTTTTGTTATGTTGTTTTTTTTTAACTATCGACTTATATATTATAACGGTCAACTTTTTTATTATTTTGGTCCATTTATTTTAGAAAAATAGACTTATATTTTGGTTGCTTGATTTGTTTTACAAATTTGACTTATTATAACCATTGACATAATTTTCGTATTTGTCAACTTACATTTTATTATCATCGACTTATTTTCTCATGGTAGGTATATATTGTTTTTGTTGATTTTTTGATAAAGTTGACTTGTTTGAACTATAAATTTATATTTCAGATAGTTGATTTTTTACAATATTGACTTATTATCACTGTTGACTTAATTTTTTGTTTTTGCCGACTAATATTTTATAAATTGTTAAGTTTTTTAACTGGGTATTAAATGATTTTTCATGTAAATATATATAATTTTTCAAATACATATTTTTAGAGCAAAATTATATAAAAACATAAAAAAATACTATTTATAAAAATAAAATAATTAAATCTGTTTTTTTTCATTTTCAGTTATTATTTATTAATAAAGAGTAAACTGTCATTTTGTAAAAATATAAGGTATATTTCAAATTTTGAAAAAAAATTGGCATAGATTTTAAATTACTCATAAACATAGGGTATAAGATCAAATTAATCTTATAAAATGTCACTACAATAATTTATTTCTATAAATAACTCAAGGTTTTTTTTTTACAACTTTTTTTTTAAATACCAAAATACAAAACAAGTGCCGAATAACAAGTACCAATTAATTAAAGATAAGCAAAATAAAATAAATTTAACTCACCAAAGACTAGTAACTTAATAATCCGGTAAACTGCTTCTAGATCCTCCAACATCGTTAAAACATTATTCAAATGAAGTATATGTAGGAGTAGCTTGTTGATCTCAATGTTGATAACCTCGTTTTTGTAAAATCCATGCTTGTTTAACTTGAATACATGCACGAATATTTGGATCTTGTATGGTCAAAAACAAATAGAAAGAGCAGTTGCAAGAGAGGAGAACTGGTTTTCAATGTGAGAAAAGGTATAGGATTAATCAGAATTGATGCTAAGGGACACTTAATACAAGCTAATCAGTTTAAATTTTGATTATGTTATCGAAGAAGATAAGTGGCACTTAAATTTTGCCCATATTTTGTACCTCGTTATCGGGGAAGAAGAAGAAGCCTTGATTGTTATGTAGATTTTGTAGGTTTTCACCACAGTAAAAGAAGAGAGACTGGAATTTGAAAATGGACTGAAGATCATCGATTTGTTTGTTTTCCTTTAATGGGCAGCTTATCAATTTGGATTATCCGATTACTTATATTTGGTTGTTTTTTACATCGATTGTTGTATGTGTTATATCTTGAATCCGCTTTGTATAATCTTTCTTGATCTTTTGGAATGGTAAATGTTGACATGAGCGAATAGTCGTCGATATTTGGAACTGAGATATTTAGAACTGAGATAAGTAGAACCAGATCTGGTTTTTTAGGTTACTTCGTTCAATCTGGTGATATTACAATTAGTAGTTAAACACGTTCCTGCTGAAAATCTACAAATCCAGCACTTCAATGATGTGGTCGGCCCTGTTCTACTAAGGTGAAGACAAAACTGGTTAGTAGCAGCAGATTGGGAAATTTTATTTGAGTCATCATCTCTGCGACCCACCTATAAATTCCATGACCATTACCCCTGAAGAGGAAGGTCTCCGTCCTTTTTGGTCTTTTGGTTCCTGGGGTATGTAAAAGAAATGTTTAAGTTTCTCTCTTTTCGTTTTCTCTCACTATCTCATCGTCAGATTCTGATCATTTCTTCCGAAACAAACCAGAGAGTTTTTGCTAAAAGTTATTTACATCAGCACAAATAGCAGATTGTTGTTGAAGAAGTAATAATAATTTTAATAACTATAACTACACAGATCATTCATTATTCGTCCAAAAATAAAAATAGCATAGTCTGCAAAGTACTAATCCGTAAGTCCAACTCCAACGTTTAAAATACCAGTATTTATATCGTTACAATTAAAGTAACCAAGATTATATTACTGAAATACTGCTATATTTGCCATTGTAGTACTATTTTATCGCACCTAATTTAGCGCTTTATTTGTTTAAAAAATAATATTAAACTGAAAAATAATATCCAAAACTACTACGTACACATGCATAACTCATACTACTAATTTCTTGCCTATAGCTTATACAGTAAAACATCTATAAATTAATAATGTTGAGACTTCAAAATATTATTATTTTATAGAGTTATTAATTTATAGAGATAATTTGCGGTTTGAACTCTTAATGATCGTTAAAAGACAATAGCAAATTATTTTCAACGGTTTGTGCAAAATTTGTTCAGGAGATGTAGCATCAATGAATTTGGAAGATGAGCCAAACAACATTCATGAACATAAAGTTGTGATTAATAATCTCATTTATCGAAAAAATAGATGTCAATAGCATATTCGACTATCTAGATAGAAGTGATATATGCTCGAAAGTTCAGAGTTTATAAAAAATTGTGCCTAACTTCCTTAATGTTGATGGTAAAGTTGAAGATGATAATATGAAATATTTGGTAGTAGTTATGCGTCAAAAATCACTTATAGCTTGAATAAATTTTTCATAATTTGTGAATGCAAATCAACAAAATAACACCAAAAATTATTTATGCAATAAGAAAAATTATGGATGAATTCGAGAGAAAATCCAATTTTAAGAAAAACAACACAACAATAAAGTCATATTTTACTATATATATAAACTTTTATTTTTTAATTATTAATTTATCTTATTATTGGGACCATATATTTACATATGAGTTTCAAAAAAAATATTATCTTATTATCTTATCGGAACAGACGGGATACAGTCACATCAGTACAAAGAACCGCCTCGTCTCTCAACTAACTGATCTATGTGGAAGAGGAAATCTGCTTCAGCACACCTTTTTCTACGAAATTTACTAATTTTTATATTGTTCCGATTTGGGACCGATAAAATTTATTAATTATAGTGATTATTAATTTATCAGAGGTTTTACTGTATTTTGTTAAATAAATCCTTCTTCGTTCATATCTAGTTTTCTTTATATTTCACTTGTAATACACGGCGGAACTATAACGCGTGATTTAATCTGCATCTGTAATATACTATTATACCTAAAACTTTTAATTTTAAAAGACAATAATGTACGTGTAATAAACTTATAATCTCTTATGTACCACTCAGTTAGATTTTATGATTTGAAACCCTACGGTTGGTTTTCAAAAAATATAAAACAACTTTATGATATGAAGCTTACGGTTGTTTGTCAAAAATATTAATTACGCTTTTTAATATCAAAAATATAATTGACTCTGTATTACACAAACTTATTGTTTACTGACGCAAGAAAATAAATGTTTTCGTTTTTCAATATTTTCCTTTCCCTTTTCATATAAAGTGTACGAAAAATTGCTTCCAATAAATACATTTTGGGTTGCATATAGATCTGATGTTTGCAAGTTTTGGTTTGTATTCTATTTCTGCTTCCATTAAAATCCAAAAAACAGTAGCTTATAGTATAAACTACAAAAAAAAAAAGCTTATAGTGGAAACTACAAAAGTTCTATCAATAATAAAAAATATTCTGAATCATATCTTTAGCATCAAATTTGGTAATGATAACCTATAAGAAGTTCATTAATTACCTGTATCCAACACGAGCGATGGCCGTAAAATCACAAATGAGGACTTGGAGGAAGAAAAGGAAAAATAAACCATGCAGCAGTCAAAAATGCAAGAAACAAATAAGGACGAAGAGAAGGAAACTTAAAGCCAAGAAAGAAGAAGACATTCATTTATGTTTGTTTATTTTGCAATTCACCAAAAGACAAGAGCAATTAAAAAACGATGCATGAAAAGCCGAAATCTTTAAAAACTTGTTATATTAGTTGATAAATAGAAGCCTGACAAATGCAAGAAACAAATCTTAAACATCTCGTTCTATCCTTTTGCGCTGCGGTTGGTTGACTTGCACTAAACTCGGACGATAAGAGCAAACAAGTGCGTGACAATAATTTTCCGCAAGATACCCGGTTTTGGGGCAACGTTCCCCGAGACTGGGAGCTTCTCCGAGTCTCACGGATTTAAAGAATCCGTCTTCTCGAAAGATAAAAGCTGTGTGGTAACGAGCGGTCTTGGTGGGTAGATATCCGTCTAGATCAAACACCACAGCGGCTTTCTCTTGCTCGTCAACGAAGAAGCTCCCACCCTTAATTTCGTCAAACAGAACACCCGTGACTGCAAATGTACCGGCTTTGTAGATATATCAGACTTTACATATCTCGACTTGATCAAGCAAATCTACCGGCTTTGTAGATATATCAGACAAGTCCTTTTTGAAGCTCAGTAAAAAACGAAGCTTGGAATTCATCGTCATGAACCCCAAAAACTGCTCCGTTGCTTTACCCAAAATCCAGCTTTTGGTTAAAGCGTCCCACGATTTGCATGTGGATCGCACCGCTCCCAGCGATGTTATCGGAATCCTCGAGAGTATCTTCTCCCCAACCAGTTTCCGTGGAAGATCGCACATCCTCGTCGCCATTCTTCCAACTCTCAGACAAACGCCGCTATTGAAATTATGGTTCTCTTCTCCTCTCTTTTTTTTTTTTTGGTCGGCGGGTTCTCCGGCCTCTATATTCATATGTTTTTAAAAAGTTAAAAACCTATATTTTCAATCCTATAATCAATCGAACCGGCTATCGCACCAGGGTTAACCATGAACCAAATGACCAACCGGATTGGGTTGATGAAAAATCCAAATGGTAGTTGAATTGAACCAGTTAAAAACCCCTATCAAACAGGCAAAAAAACCTGGGTTTCGGCGAATGAATCAAACCGGTTGACCCGGGTTTGATAATTACACATCAAAGTTATCAAACCTTATCTTACATACTTTTTCTAATTCCATTTTTTTTATTGATTTTTTTTTCCTTTTTTTAATAACCGACTATATATTTCTTATAGCAATTTTGACCTATTGGGATGCTACAGTTTTGGCGGGAAAAAACACATGTATGATTTTCTTTTAGCAATTTTTTTTGGGAAATTAGACTGAGTAGCCATATCAAATAAGTAATTTAATTCTATAATCATAATAATTTTGTGGCTATGATATTCTCTGTATATTATGTATAATACCAATTTTGTCCTTCTTTTATATTCTCAAATGGTAACAAGACTATACTGTATTTCATGTTCGTATAGTATAGTTTAATAGATTTCGTTGACGACTGCCATATTCGCTCTGTCTGTGCCTGACTTAAACCTTCTTACGGTCCCAGACTTGACAGCAAATATATATATGTTTTCTTTCGCATGTTATTCTATTATATTTAGATGGTATAGAACAGACAATCTGAATAAAAGAATGTAACAAGTCTATACTGTTTTTCATGTTCATATAGTATAGTTTGATCGATTTCAAACTTGTCCTCAAACATAACTGGACATATTAAGTGAATTTAGTACGACTAGGATTAACCAAACTTTCTAGGTACTACGGGGTAAAACTTGTTCTTACAAGTATTTTGATATAAACATATACCCATGTGTGCATGCAATTGGTGCTGCCATCCATATGAGCAGAGATAGGGAACTTCATCTACAAGAGTTTTGCTCCAAATATTATTTGGTACAGCTATGGGCATTGGCATACTCCAGGACAATCTATCCAGTTCTTCATATGCCTGAACGGGTTGTACCTGAAGAGATACAAGCACAAGAAGTCTTACCTCCGGAATATGAAGTAAAAAAAGGAAAACCGCAACAGAAAAGATTCCCATCAGTTGGAGAACATCGTGGAAGAGGACGAAGAGGAAGAGGTGGACGTTGGGCTCAATGGTTTGGGATTGATGGTAGTGAAGAGTAATTTATGTCTTTGTTTTAAATATGTCGGGTACGACTGGTGCGACTAGTACCACTCGTTTTAAGTACAACTAGTGCAACTACATTTTAGTTGTACTCAAGTACAACTGGAAAAACCAGTACGACTATGCTTTCTACAAAAATGTCAAAAACACAATTTTTAAATGTATTTGTAAAAAAATTTCCACATAAAATAGGTCATAGAACATGTGCAAGCATATTTGAACATTTCATAGTTATATTAATTTGATCCATGAAAATGTGATGTCTACACAATCTACCTTATACTTATAAGGTTACTTTGAAAATCTTAACCACATAAACATGAAAACCATGAAAGTTTGTATTTTTATACAAGTTATAGCATTAGAAATATGTTAAATGTAGTTTGTTTACTAAATTTTACAAGTACAACTAAAAATGTTTAATTTAGAGTATGGTACTACTGATTACGAAAGTTTACCAGAATTCAATTTTTGTTTTGAAATTAGGAACAATTAAAAACTGGGTACAACTATGTTATAAAAAACTGGATTCAATTTTTGTTTTGACGGCGCACGTGACTTCATATTTTATCCATTTTTAACTTTATTTTAAACTTCCTGCCACACGTTTTTTTGTTGTCACACGTTTTCTT
>JAHZTW010000005.1:15295788-15322296 GCA_020283515.1 Alliaria petiolata | reverse complement strand
AATCCCCGTCGCACAACGTCTTCGTCTACGGTAGTTTCCAGGAGCCAGCCGTTGTGAGTTTGATCCTCGAATGCACTCCGGTCATCGTCTCCGCCAAGCTCCACGGCTTGTACCTTTCTTTCTTCACACCTCCGATCTTCCTTTTCGCTTTAGATTTCGTTGAGATTTTGGTTTTTTTTTTTTTTTTTTTTTTGTTTGCAGTCATCTGTATCGACTCAAAGGACGTTTGCATCCTTGTATTGCTCCTTCTGAGTCCGGATTAGTCAACGGCAAGGTTTTTTTTATTGAAACAAGAATTCGATTTCCTTCTATAATCTCTTGCTCTCTCTGCAATTGGGGTATTAGGGTTTCAATCGAATAACTTGGGGTTTTCTTTGAGAGTATTATTAGATGATGTCTTGTTGTAGTTGCGGTTTTAGTTTCTCAAGTTGTGAACTTTGTTTCTGGTTTATCTGAATTTTTTTGATGTTGGTGCTCAGGTACTAACTGGATTAACAGATGCTCAGCTACAGAATCTGGATATGATTCAAGGAGCCGAATACGAGAGGAAGACTGTTGAGGTTGTATTGACGGTAAGCTCCACATCATCATATCTAATCACCCTTCTTTTGATCATCGAGATTGCTTAAAGCTTGAAGCTTTTTAATCTCCATTAATGTCAGGACACTTGTGAGAAGATGCAAGCGGAAGCTTTGATATGGGCCAACAAGGATGATCCTGACATGTATGGAGAATGGGATTTCGAGGTTTTTTTTCCTAACTTCTTGATTCACTAATTAGTCTTTTTATGTTTTGAGCGAAACACCTGTGTGTGGATTTTGATTTGGTTAGGAATGGAAGCGGCTTCACATGGAGACATTCATAGAGGCGTCGAGGAAATTCATCGAGTGGAAGAAGAATCCGGAAGGGAGATCAAGAGAAGAGTTTGAGAAATTTGTACACGAAGATCCTCCCCAAAAGTGAAGAATCCGTCTGCCTTTACTCATCTTATTATGTCTTGTTTTTCCATCAAGATTTGTAGAAATCACTCTCTTTGATCCTATCTTTTACTGCAAATAAGAAAAGCTTTGTGAGTTGGGAACGCAAAGACACATCGTGTATCTATATATTGGCTCTCTGATGGGTCTTCCAGGCTCAAAGGCGTCGACTTTCCTTGAGTGAAGAAGACCCACCAAACCAAATACAAAGACGAATTGTGTATCTATATTGGCTCTCTGATAGGTCTTCTACGCTCAAAGGCGTCGACTTTCCTCGAGTCTGAAGGTGTTTTGATCGAATGAAACAGAGTAACACTAGAGATGTTGATCGAAATGAAAACAGAGTATAAGAAAATGAGATGAGGGTTTGTAAGAGTGAGAGAGGGAGCACACGAAAACTTTAAACGAGTTCAGAGTTGTTAAAAGAGTATAAAAGATTTCTCGTTTCTATCAAAGGCAGCCAAAACTATAGATTTTTTTTTGTTTTGTCGGCAACTTGTTACTGTTTACGAATCATAATAAAGCCAATTATTGACAAGCAGCTGTGACAGCGTGACACAGAATATGAGAGAAACGAATCTATTCTAGGCAATGAGAGATATATGATAAAGAGGGAATAAAGTAAACAGAGCACTCAATCTCTCTCTCTCTGCCACAGATTTCATTCAGACTAAAATCAAATAGTTTTGCAAGGCAAGAGGAAGTATGGCTACTTCTGATCAATCCCCGTCGCACAATGTCTTCGTCTACGGCAGTTTCCAGGAGCCAGCCGTCGTGGATTTGATCCTCGAATGCACTCCGGTCACCCTCTCTGCTCAACTCCACGGCTTGTACGTTTCTTTCTTCGCAACTCCGATCTTATTCTGTTTGCTTTATATTTTGATTAAAGCTGCTTTCTTGGTTTTTTTTTTGTTTGTGCAGTCATCTGTATAGGGTCAAAGGGCGTTTGTATCCCTGTATTTCCCCTTCTGAGAACGGAGTTATCAACGGAAAGGTTTTGATTTCATCTCTTTGTGCTTTTCAAGAAATCGATTTGCTTCTGTAATTAGGGAAATTAGAGGAGGATATCTTGTTTTATTCATTTCAGTTTTCTCAAGTTCGTGAATATTGCAAAAAAAAAAGGGGTCGATGGGTTTGGTCATGCAGGTACTAACTGGATTAACAGATGCTCAGCTAGAGAATTTAGATATGATTGAAGGAGCTGAATACGTGAGGAAGACTGTTCAAGTTGTATTGACTGTAAGTATTACTTCGTCTAATGTTCTATTTTGATCCTGAGAATATTGCTTAAAGGTTGAAGCTTTTAATCTCCATTCGATGCAGGACACTTCGGAGAAGATGCAAGTGGAAACCTTTATATGGGCCAACAAGGATGATCCTGATTTGTATGGAGAATGGGATTTCGAGGTTTCGCACTTGAGTTTTTTTTTTACTAACTAGCTACTTGATTCATCAAAAAAAACTAATTAGTGTTTTTTAAGTTTTGTGTTGCGCTTAATGGTTTTGGTGAAAACACTTGGTGTGTGGATTTTGATTTGGTAGGAATGGAAGCAGCTTCACATGGAGAAATTCGTAGAGGCGTCGAAGAAGTTCATGGAGTGGAAGAAGAATCTGGAAGGGAGAACAAGGGAAGAGTTTGAGAAATTTGTACACCAAGCTTGAAGGATTTGCTTTTGTTTTGTTTTCCCACCAAAGATGTGTTGAAATGTCTCTCCAAGCTCCACAATTTATCAATCTCCACAAATTCGAGTCTATATACAACTGAGATTCAGAAACTGGAAATACTTGCTATGACCAAACTCTGGAGCTCTAATCATCCTGCTTAAGACTAATAACGTGCGGTCCAAGAACCTATCCGAGAACTAATCCGTTCAAGTAGATGGGTGTTGTATTGACTTTAACTAGTTCAGAGTTAATAAAAGCAGTTAGAGATTTGTCAAAGTGGATTATAGGCAACCACAACTATAGTAGACATTTTGTTTTGTTTTTTTGTCGGCAACTGTTACATTTTGAAGCCAATTATTATTATTATTTATCTTTTGAATAATATGTTAAAACTATAGTTTTTTTTTTTAAACACTTCTCTGTACATCACTGCATCTAGAGTTGGACTTTTGAATTCTCAAATATAAATATAGAACTTGGAAAAAAGAAAACTATATGGACGAGGCAAACCACTTTTGAAGCCAATTATTGACAAAGGAAAAAAAAGTAAAAGAGCTGTGACAGCCTGACACAGTGATTATTAAATGTGAAAGAAACGAAGCTACGCTACGCTACGAGATATGATAAGAGGGAATAAATAAACAGAGCACTCAATCTCTCTCTCTCTCTCTGCCATAGATTTCATCAGAGGAAGGATGGCTACTTCTGATCAATCCCCGTCGTCGCACAATGTCTTTGTCTACGGCAGTTTCCAGGAGCCAGCCGTCGTCGGTTTGATCCTCGAATGCACTCCGGCCACCGTCTCCGCCCAACTCCGCGGCTTGTACGTTTCTTTCTTCACATCTCCCATCTTAGATTTCGTGGAGATTAATTAAAGCTGGTTTCTTGGTTTTTTTTTTTTTTTTTTTTTTTTTTTTTGCAGTCATCTGTATAGGCTCAAAGGGCGTTTGCATCCCTGTATTTCTCCTTCTGAGAATGGAGTTATCAACGGAAAGGTTTTCGATTTCAACTCTTTTTGATTTACAAGAATTCGATCTGCTTATATAATTAGGGAAATTAGAGGATATCTTGTTTTATTACGGTTTAATTTCTCAAGTTTGTGAACATTGAAAAAAAGGGGTTGATGGGTTTGGTGCAGGTACTAACTGGATTAACTGATTGTCAGCTAGAGAATTTAGACTTGATTGAAGGATCTGAATACGTGAGGAAGACTGTTGAAGTTGTGTTGACTGTAAGCTCCAACACTTTGATCATCTCTAATTACATTGTAGTTATAAGATCTTTGATGGATCCTGAGATAAAAGATTGAAGCTTTTTTAATCTCGGTTTATGCAGGACACTTTGGAGAAGATGCAAGTGGAAACATTTATATGGGCCAACAAGGACGATCCTGATTTGTATGGAGAATGGGATTTCGAGGTTGAATTCATTCCACATCACAAGATTCATAACCATCAAAAGACAAAATTAGTCTTTTTTAAGTTTGCTTATTGGTTTTTTTGGTGAAAACGCTTGTGTAAATTTGAGTAGGAATGGAAGAGGCTTCACATGGAGAAATTCATAGAGGCGTCGAAGAAGTTCATCGAGTGGAAGAAGAATCCGGAAGGGAGAACAAGGGAAGGGTTTGAGAAATTTGTACACCAAGATCCTCCCGCTGCTTGAAGAATTTTGGTTTTGTTTTTGTTTCCCATCTAAGATGTGTTGAAAAGTAGTAACTACTCTCTTTATCTATCTGTTTACTGCAAATAAAAGTGCCTCAATTCAAAAGGCAAATAATAAGAGCTTTATGTCTTGGGAACATAACACAAAGAATGAAGTTGTATTTGTACTGTATGTTGACATTGAGTTGTATGCAAGAGTTTTTTTATTTATGATCATTATCCTAGTTTTCAGCTTTTACTACATACCGGTAAAAAGAAATTTGATATTATAATTCAACAATCAACAAAATTGTCTTCACGTGTATATTTTGAAAAAAACTTGATTCAGTCTACTTTTTAATGACATTTGATTCTTATGCTTTTTTAGTTGATTTCATCTTATTAAGCATGAACGTCACGTCACCCTCATATCTTTTATAGTAAAGTCTTGCTTTTGAAAACTACCTTTTTTGAGAAATTGTGGTGTGCGTATTTTTTCAATTAACGGTTAAAGTTACATTAGATTAATATTTAATTTCGTAATGTCGATTTTTATTTGTTTTTGAAATAAACGCATTTAAATTTAAATTTCACAATCTATTTGTTATTGTTAACTTTATTTGCTTAAAAACAAGTAAACAGAAAGAAAAAAAAGAATTAAAAGGAAATATCAAATGTCACTTGTGCGAGTTGAAACTGCCACTTGTGCTTTATATTGTTAAGAAGGGGCATTGAAATAAGCATTTTGTTTCGGTGCACTCTGGCATCTTGCTAATCTGGTCTGAATCCGAGAAAGCCAAATATCATAGAAAATACAAATAATTATGGAAATGGTTTGACCAATGGGGAGATTGGTCTACTAACCAATACTTATATCAAACATTCTGGATGTTATAACTTACAACATGGTTAATGTTAATCCCAGCATTAAAAAAAAAAAAAAAAGCAACTCCAAAGTCACTAAACAGTAGAAACCCCCCCCACACAAGGAAACAATTAACAATACAGTTGAGTTATACTACTAGTTGCAGAAGCGGTTAATGTAGAGAGATGTTCATTTGGTAGACTTACGCAGACGTTTTGTTGCAAACTGCAAAGCTTCCAGGGTTGATTGTAATGCTCTTTGTACAGTTATCTGTTTTGTAGATTCCCACCAATCTATCTGCTAGCTCAAACATGTTGTTCCTCAGACTGCACCATTTTCATATATTAGATCTCAAAACGTCTTCACTTAAAAATAGACTTAAACCATTACAAAGAACTGGTCTGTCTCATGTCTGTTTGGCATAAATTATTAGGAGATTGAACTGACCTGATGATAATGAACTGAGCGTCTTTAGTACGGTCCTTCACGTAATGTCCAACGATTGATACGTTCTTGAAGTCTGGTGGATTAAAGAGTCAAACAATTTTTTCAGGGATCAAGTGGGTTTTGCAAATGAAATCACAATGGAAGTATTACCGAGAGCGGCATCGATCTCGTCCATGACGTAAAGCGGTGTAGGCTTGTAGTGATGGAGTGCAAAGACTAGTGCGAGTGAGCTAAGTGTCTGTAGGTAAGAGATAGATAAGTCTTTTAAGAGAGTTCAGAGACAGACTGGTGAAATTAAATGTAAAAGATGTTTGTTTGTTTTGTGAAAGACCTTTTCACCACCCGACAAGTTTGCAATGTTCTTCCAGCTCTTCTTGGGAGGTCTCACACTGAAAACCACACCTTCTGAGAAAGGGTCCAGCGAGTCTACCAGCTCGAGCTCTGCATCACCTCCGAGAGTGATCATCTGCAGCATCATATTGGTAAGATGTATCAGGGAAACAGATAAAATATATAAGATTGGCGAGAAAAAAAAGAATTATGCTAAAGTTGAAAGATTTGCAAAGCATCTTTGAAAGACATCATAATTCATTGCCGTGTAAGTAGTTTCCTTATCATTTCTAGATATCTTCATTATACACCATATTGTTATTTGCCAAGTTTATGGAGTTGTAAACAATTTTCAAAAGGTAAACTAACCTGATACATTTCTTTCAGTTTTAACGATATTGTGTTAAATCCTGCCATAAACTCATCCAACCTGAAATGAATTCACAAGCTAGCTACATGAGACGGAGAACAAAAGAGAAACAGATATAAATACGGAGAAGAATTACAAGTGTGGAATACCTTCTCTTTCTCAATTCATCATGCTGCTTTCTTATGTCATCACGTTCTTGGGTTACAGAGTTAAGTTCGTCTACCCGCCCATTGTAAAGTTCCACTTTGCTCCGATACCTTTAAGCAATTATAGCAAATAATCAAGCAAGCTAGAGAAACATGTGTCAATTGGATTACGCAGGATAAAACAACTAAATTCTTACTCGGCGATTGAGTCAAGATTTGGATTCAACTCTTTCAGCTGAGCCTCCAGTAAGGCAGCCATTTCAAGAGCCCTTTTTAGATCTCAGGCTTCGTTCAGATTATTATCCATCAATGTTGCTTGAAGCTTGTCCGGATCAACAAGATCTTTCTGAATTCTGCAATGGAGAAATAATGAATTTGAGATGCAAATGAGGTAAGTATCATGGATGGGGGGGTTCACCATACGTACTGTTCCATATGCTTTGTGAGTGCAATCTGCAAGTCGTTGAGTTTCTTCTTGTAGCCCTTCTCTTTCAATTCTAATTCACTGTATTTCTTTTTCATATCTTGGACTTTGAATTCTGCATCGACCTGTGTTCCACTAAAGTGTTAGATGATGAAAAGCACGCAAATTAACAGAGCAACCAGCAAGAAAGAGAAGGATTCTGTTGTTTATTACCCTAGATGCCTTCAACTCATCCACAGACTTTTTTAGCTTCTCATAATTGGACTTTGCTCCAGTCAGCACGTCTTTATGTTCATCAATCAACTGAACAACAAAAAGAAAGAACTGCTCTATGATTCTTATCCAAATAGTATCTAGATAACAGAGATAAGAACAGTTAAAACCTTCTGTGTTTCTTTATACGTCTCTTGAATCGCAAATGCTTTCTGTTCTATAGTTTTGAAAACGCTCAGCAACTTTTCCTTCTCACCCTCTAGCCTTTCTTTCTCTCGAGTCGCCTCTTCAATCCCCTTTGTCAACTTCTTTATCATTTTCTGGTTTGTTTCTATTTGAACATTACAGCGATTGATCTCTGTATTATTTTTGTCAATGTCCTGAAAATGTGCAACATTAATTAGGACACACAGCACTGTGAGTTCAATAACAGCATGCTAAGTGCCTAAGAGCAAAGGCAAACTTACTGTCTGAATCTTCTCAACCTTTGCCTTTTGTCCTTTCAGTTTTTCCCCACCAGCGTTCTCTATGTTGGTTTGCAGCTCTAAAGCCTAAAATAAGAAACACCACTCAGTTCTATATACAGGATAATAATAAAAGAAACAACTCCATAGATTCTGAATTTACTGATCTAAGCTCCCAGGAAAAAAGCACTCAGGATTTTCATAAACATGGCTGGTTAGACCAAAAATAGATAGGAAGGAGGATTTGACACATTTCAAAACTTATAAAATGATTACTGATGCTACGCACTTTATCCTTCAGCTGTTTAGAACCCTTCTCAAGTTTTTCAATCTCTTTTTCTTCTTTGCAGAGGATTTTCTTGAGCTCTTTAAGCCTGTCTATCTCATCTGTCTTTGGCTGAGATGCAGCTTCCAGGGAAGCTAGTTGTTTTTCGAGGTAATTATGCTCTGAATTGAGACTTTCGATCTAAAAGTTGGAAAAAAGAAACATTTTATTGCATTTAAGGCAACTTGATCATATATCTCAAGAGGGAGGGCTACACTGATAAAATCACAAAAAATAGTACCTCTCTTTGGCTTTTCGCCATTTCCATCTCCAGGCGAGAGACTTCGTTTTCTGCAGCTCGATATTGTCTCACAGCATTGCCAATCTTTTCACGGATGTTGCTTAACAAGTCAACAATGTTGGAGAGCTCTTTTTCTGCATTAGCAACAACTTCGCCAGACACACCAGTGGCTCGAATAGAGGTTCCCATTCTTCCCCCACGTGGCTTGCCTCCCCCTCCACTCATGGTACCAGATTTTTCAAAGAGAGCGCCTTCAAGAGTCACAACTCTTCCAAATTCTGTTTTCCCACCATATGCAATACGTGTTGCCTTATAACCAAAACAAATTGTACCTAATAGTTCAGCTTTGAGTCCATAGAAACTTCGTATTTCAGAGGTATTACTCATTTTGGGTTTCCATAGTTATTAATGTCAGTAAATGATTTTTGTTACTGAGCCAATCTTAATGAGCAAACATAATATACCTGATCAAGATCCTTTGCCACAACAGTGTTTCCCAAGGCTGCATAGAATGCAAGTTTCATCCGTTCATCCTTAACTCTGATCAGATCAAAGAGGCGCGGAACATCCTCGGGTGTCTTCACTTTCTCCTTCAGTCTTTGTAAATGATGGGTTTGTTTCTCCTGCAAAAACGAATATTGTAGAAGGAATATTCACTCTTTATTTGCAAGAGGGGTAACTGGAACGGTGGAATCTACTAGGCGAACGAATATTAAGCTTTGGATTCACTCCACCTGAGAATTTACTCAGAGCACTACCTATTGCATTTTGATTTGCCGATGCAAATCCACCATAACAGGCTCCTAACTTCCTATTTAAATACAATAATTCACTAAGACCAACTCAGTATCACAGATCTAAAGATCCTTGTATAACGATTCTTCTGTTTCAAATTAGCATTTTTAAGAAAATGACCACTCTGGTAAGATCCAAAGCATATAAACAGAAATTGGTATTGCATACCAGTATCATAAACGTTGCAACGCCATGATTTCCCTTCCGCAGCAGCTCAACACATGCCTGTGCTGCAGAAGTTGTTTCCACCACAATGTAATCAAGGCCACCACAAGCAGTTGATACGGCGACATCGTATTTTGCTGCAAAGGGCAACCAATGTCAGTAATTGATAGCTTTTGCACTACATTTAAAATCATTTAGACAAGCAACTGTGGATTAACATCTAAAAATCATTTAACATGAAAACTGTTGTCAATTAAAATTTCATATCTCATACTACAGGGAGAAAATAACAGTCTGCAATATTAATTGACAGAACTATGTTTCTACTAAAAGATAGACCAATATACTCACCATCAATGGCACCCAAGTCCCCCATCCTTCCATATATTCCTTCAATTTGATTGTTCTCCTTCGCTCGTAAAACTGCCTTCAAAACATCACCCTGACTCTTCTCAGAATTCATTGCTGATTTTAGCTCAGCAACTTTTTCTCTGGCTGCCTGCTCTTGTGGAATAAGTGTTTCTTGTTCTCTAAGTGATTCCTGCAGAAGTTAAGAAGCAGACTCTCAGTTTCAAAATCCAAGATGCAAATAATATAATCCTGAGAAAAGTACCTTTTCCTTTTTCCGAGCTTCCATTGCTTCAAGTTTTTTCTTCTCTATATCAGCTTTCATAGAGGTAGTTGCTGCAGCTTTTTCTTCTTTTCTCGTTGATATATCAGAGAGCTGTTTCTGAGCATCTGTGAAGGCTTTCAGAGCAGCTTCGTGCTAGAATAACAAGGTGGTAATGTTCAAAACGGATACAAAAATAGTTGTCCGACAGTATTTTGAAATTTTCAGACAGAAAGCAGCTCGGGCAAGCTTAGAAAGATTTAAACATAGCAAATAGATTCTTTAACAAATCAGCTGGAGTTAACTAACTAAAATCTTTCTGGCAAATCTTTTGAAGATGAGTTGACAAGTAAAAGTTCTTGACTCCAAGCAAATTGGTATTACTATATGAATGTACCTTCTTGCTCAAGAGTTCGTTTTCGGATGATGCAACATCAAGCTTTCCCCTGTGCACGATTAGATCTTTTTCCCAAGGTTCTAATTCAGCACGAACTTTGGTAAGCTCAGACCGGTAACCTTCAGTTTCAACTGTAGCAAAATTGACAGAATAATCAGCTGGACGAGCTTATCTTGAGCACATAGCTAGTCATAATAGATGAGTACTAGCATGTTCAACAAGTTGCCAATTCCAAGTCCTTTTTACTGCAATGATGTTAAAGAAGCTGCCAGGGATTGTAAGAAGGTCATCATTATTGGGCATAAGATCCTAAAGCATAAAATACCTTTAGCTTTCTCTTTGATTTCCTCCAATGCCTTCTCCTCATCAACCAAGACCTTTTGAAGCTTTGGTATATTTTCCTGAAGTTTAGGTATTAGATTTCTCGAGTCCTCACACTCCTTTGTCAAATCACTGATTTTGGATGAATCCTGCATAGAAACACAGGTAAGGTATATGCACACATAAACAAGTTTATCCCTGATGTCAAACAAAAAAAAAAAAAAAAAAAGTTTATCCCTTATAATACCAACCTTTTCAAGTTTATCCTCGAGCTTCTTGATTTTTTGCTTCATGTGCTTTAAGTCCTCCCTATGCTTTACGTCCTGCCTTTCAAACTCTTTGAACTTCTCCTTACAGTCTCTAAGTTCATTATCAAGAGCCTAATCATTGCAAAGGAAGAGAAAAAAATGATTTTAGGCGCGTCAGCCATAAACATGAGAGCAAAACACTTCTGGATTTCAGACAAACCTCTTGTCTCTTCTTATGTTTTTCATGCACAGACTCTATTTCCTTCAATTCCTTATTACTCTCATCCATTTTCTCTCTGAAACAGCAATGTTACGCTATCTTTTATTAAATGAATTCATAAAATTTATTTGATATTTCAAAGAAAGTTTATTAGCGCTTACCGCTCATTTTTTAGACTATTTTCCAAACTTTGCAAGCTCTCTTTCTGTTCAGTAATTTTAACTAAAGTATCTTCATATGCCATTTTTGTAGCCTTTTCTTGCCATTTAAGATATGATAGCTCTTTCAGCATGTAAGTCTCCGCTTCATCCTTCACACCCTGTTCCAAGAAACACTTTAACAACAAGTACAACAAATATCGGGTCACATACAAGAAGGGAAAACGTCTACAAACCTCTAAATTGTCTCTTTCTTTCTCTGCTAACTTCACCATTTGTACAACTCCAGACCGCTTATCATTGAGGGTTTCAAGCCTATATTTCAGCGAGGCAATTGCAATTATAAAATTAGCATCCAACAAGTCAGGAACCACTTACATCTAAATGTGCCTAGTGAATTATGAACCATTTCACAAAATAACAAATATGCATATGCAACAAGAAGAAAGCAGGTGAGTTTACTTTATCTATTTAAGCAATTCTTCTCAAATGCAATTCTTGGGCACTGGTCATTTAAAACAAATTGTAGAATGCATGGATCACTTACTGCTTGTTTAATTCATCTATCTTCTCCACGTATTTATTCGTTCCAATAATATCCTCGAGATATTCAAGAAAACCTTCATCATGGGGACCTTGTGCTTTCGGCTTCATGAGTGATATCTGTTCTACCTCCCCCTGTCAGCATTCAAGAAACAATATTAGTAGGGGACAAATGTGAATTTAACAATATATAGGCAGTCTCTCTAAAGTGGAAACCTGAAGAATCAAGAAACGGTTGTTGTCAAGATCTACTCCTTTCCCCTTCATCTTTTTGGTAACTTCAGTGAAATTGCTCGACCTTTCATTGATGTAATACTTGGAAGAATTATCTCGGAATGCAACCCGGGTAATCATGAAATCACTTCCAGGAACAGTTTCGTATGAGCCATCTTCCTGTGTTAATTCAGAATAACAATGCACGTTACTAGAAAGCTTTTCCAAAGTCGATGAAAATTACAGCGAGAGAAAAGTTGTTAACTTCAGAATCTTTCCTAAAGAGCTACATTAAACAGAAATGCAAGATATCCACCCACGTTCTGGATCAAAAAAAATCAAGAGTTCGCCTTTTAACACATCGTACAGCCTTAAGTAAAAGTTTTCACAAGGTCTCCAATGAAAGGAAAGCAGACAACAACTTTACCAAATCAATAATCTCTTCAAACTGTACAGAAACTCCAGCACTATCCAAGTTCTGGTGATTGGTTGAGTTGTGAATTAGTTCTGACACTTTGTTGAGACGCATCTGATAGCAAAGAAACGTAAGGTTACTCAAACAGAGCTCAATGAAAGAGAGCGTAACTAAGTCATGCTCAGCAAAAGGATGCACTAAGAAAAACTGCAAGAGCACTTACCTGCTTAGCTCGTTTCCCAAATACAAACAGCATTGCATCTATCACATTGCTCTTTCCACTCCCATTAGGTCCAACCACCGCAGAAAAACTCTGAATTACGACAGCCCAAGATAATGAAATTCAGTAAATCTAATTTTCCCAATTCATCTCGAAGGTGGAAAAATCACGAAATGAAATTTCTTGTAATTCGTAACAGCAATTAAAAGTACCCAAAAAAGCAGAAAGTTCTGAATCTAGACGGAGGGAAAGCTAGACTGTAATTGACGAGGAACCTAGGCTCGAATTCAAGAAAAGCCGATAAAACCCAACCTAATCAGCTTCCAATTCGTCCTACCCATAACCTAAAGCCTAATTTTTCTTTCACTTTTTTTTTTGTGAAAATGAATAGAGGAAAGGTAAACCCTAACCTTGTGGAAAGGTCCGACGCGTTGTTCACCGGCATATGATTTGAAGTTCCTCATCACAAGCTCTTTAATGTACAGCCTCGGAGTTCCAGATTTCCTCTTGTCAGGCTCAGACTCGCCGCGAAACTCACACATTGGCTCCTCCTCCTCCATCACCGCCACTCTCCGGTCAACTCGGTGTTGACACCTGTTTCGTACTGAGAATTTCAACTGGCTTTCACTTCTCCTCGTCAGTCAGCTTCCGGTGACTCGCTCGATTCGCCGGAGTGAGACAGAGAAATAGAAAAAACGAAATTAATAATTATTTGATTTTTTTCATTTCTTTTCGTTTCTTTTCTTTAAGGCTCTTCGGGATTTGGAAAGGGTTTACAAAATTAGCGGGAAACCAAATAATTCGAATGAAAAAAGGAAAAAAAAAAGTAAATGGGCCCGGCCCATACTGGCTCGAGTTAAGCTCTCTTATTGTATTTGTAGTTGTACAATCTTTAAGCCGGGCCCATGTAAATTTACGGTTACATTTATATACAATCATAGAATTTTGCATTAGTCGGATTTTAAGATGTGCGGTAGAAGATAGCAATGTTTAGTTTTGGGTTTGATTTGAAATCTTGTAGAAAATGAAGAATTTAGTTACAGACCACGAATAAACTAACAGCAGCCTTAATATATATTCACATAAAGTGAGATCTCTAATACTTGTAGAAGACACATCATGGACAATCTGACTTATTGATTTGCAAGATCTAGTCACTGAAATATTCGGACCCATTGAGATTTTAAGTGTCCTAAACTCTTAGTCTTAAATGAATGACACATTGAAATTGAATTACTCTTGTGCGCTATTAGTCACACTCAAACTAGTTCTCACTTGCATCTGCAGTCTTCGAAATAGACACTGTACATTATTTTAAAACAGCAAAGTTTTGGATTAAAACAAAAAACATCTAAGCCTATTTTATATTCGATTTTTTTATCTTAAAAGAAAATATAAACCAAATTGAAATTTCATCTAGTATTTCTTAATACGATAAACAAGATTGTATATACTTGAAGATTTATGAGTGTGGTTTTATATTGGTATGATATTTACAATATCGAATTATGGGGAGTAAATATTAGGACATCATAATTTTGACTCAAGTTGTCAATGGGAAGAGTTTTGATTACACCTAATACAGGACACACTGTGTGCCCTACAAAACAGACCATTATTTGAAGTGGTTTTAAAGCCCAAACAACTCATACATGTGTTCTCCCCAACAACTCATCAGATCCCACACATTAACTTAAACATATTTACAGTTTCCCCCAAATTCAACTCAAAATTATTAACCAGCCCCCTAAATATGCTCATGACACAAGAATATAATACTGGCTCTTACATTATTCCGTTTCTTTTCTTTAGCAATCATATTTTCAGATAAAGCTAAATTCGAATGAACGATCGCGTTTTATATAGTACGACGATACCTATGGTGTGTTGTTTTTATCCTGAAATTTTTGTGATGTGAGACTAGATATTCATTGAATAGCGATTTTCAGAAAGGAAAAACTGAGTATTGGTGAGGTCTTTTTTGTTTTCAAAATTGCAGAAATGAGTTATATTTTAATCGAAAAGTTGCAGAAAATCACATTTTTATTTTCTATATATATATTCTATATGCTATCGTGAAAACATTTTATCAAATGAACTTAATACAAGAATAAATAGTATGTAATTTATGCCTCCAATTAATATGATATAAGCAGTAAGACACTGGAAATAGTCTGTAGATATGAAATTGGTGGTGTGGTGATGAACAATTATTGGACCCACAAAAGATTTTGTAGTCTAATTCTTGGGTGATAGGGTCATTGATATTTGTTCTTTAAAATGGGTCACATATGATCCCATTAAACTTTGTACTAATTGCCCTTATTATATATATAAAAAAACTTTGTACTAATTAATCTCTCATATTTTTAATCATTTTAACCCGCTCCTTGTCAACCTGAACTATTAAATTAAACCAAAAGTTCGGTTAGCTAAAAAAATAGAACATTCAAAAATTTATGAACAAAATTCATTATGAATCAAACAGTCGACTTTAAAGCTCAAAAGATAGGAAAAAAAAACCTAAACTAAATTAAACTTATTTTTTTAGGTGAAGAGAATCCTTGGGACATATGCTGAAGGCTAACCATCCTAATAAATTATCGTCTTGTTTACTAATTTAAAACAATTTATCAGAAAGTGGTAAAAAACTTATGATGCTCGATTATATATCTTATAGTCCAAATTAGTGTTTCTAATTCACCCATTTTGTAAGTTTTTTTTTTGGGATCAAATTATGCTTCGTTAATAAACCAAAGTTATCCGGTTTCCATCGGTACATAAGAGTACAAGGCTTGTTTTGCACAGCGTCAGCCGATTTATTTGCAGATCTTAAAATAAAGGAGAAAGAACAAACATAGAATAAAAAAGATAGATTTGAGATGTCATGGAGAATTGCTAGATCTATGTATTTACGATTTGAAGTTGATTGCATGGATCAATTTTTTAGAATCCGATTTAATCATAATCCTTAAGAAGCATTCTCGCACAACGTGGAGAAACTTTTCCCTCATTGTAAGAGCTTCTGCTGTGAAAACAGAAGTTATATGGAAACCTGGTTTTGATCCATAGGCTATGATTTTCTTATTTTGGTAGAAGATCCATCCGAAATCGGCAGAACGCGTGTCCACTACAAGAAAACATGTCATTTTTCGAGTACATTATTCGTCGGAATTTTGTCGGAAACACATTTCTGATAAATAAAGATTTGTCGGAGTTTGACCCTCGGAAATTCATATTTGTCGGAATTTTATCGGAAATTTTCCGATAATCTCGTTTTCTCAGAGTTTCGTCGAAAAATTCCGACAAATTTCCGAGAAACAATTAAAAAAAATTTCCGACAAATTCCCGAGAAACTTAAAAAAAATATATAAAATTTCGTCGGAAAATTGTCGGAAATATATAAAAATAAATAAATAATTAATTAATTAATTTCCGACAAATTTCCGACAATGTTTAAAAAAAATAAAAAAAAAATTATTTCCAAATTTTATATTCTTTACAAATTACAAAAAAAAAAGATTAGAATTTTTTTCAAAATTAATGGAGATTTGAATTTAAATAAACATAAGGTTTAAAAATAAATCAAAAATTAAGAGAAAAAATTTAAAGAGTTAGAAGAGAAAGTGAAAAAAAATTTGTAAAGATTTAGAGAGTGGTTGTATATTGTTGAACAATAAATAGTGTTTGGAGAGATTGAGAGAGTTTAGAGAGTTTAGAGAGTTTGAGAGAATGAGAGATATTGGGTTGGAAGTGGTCTTTATATAAGAAATATTTTACACAAACAATTTTGTTGGAAATTCGTCGGAACAATTTAAAAATAATTAAAATAATTTTAATATTTTCTCGGAAATGTGTCGAAAAAATTAAATATAGTTAAAATAATAATATTTTTCGTCGAAAATTCATCAAAAATATTTAGAAAAATAATAACGAATAATATTATTTTTTTGTCGGAAATTTGTCGGAAATATTTAAAAATAAATAAAATAATTTTATTTTTTTCTCGGAAATTTGCGGAAAAATTAAATATTATTAAAATAATAATATTTTTTCGANTTAAACTTTGTACTAATTGCCCTTTTTATACAAAAAAAAAAAAAACTTTGTACTAATTAATCTCTCATATTTTTAATCATTTTAACCCGCTCCTTTTCAACCTGAACTATTAAATTAAACCAGAAGTTCGGTTAGCTAAAAAAAAAAATAGAACATTCAAAAATTTATGAACAAAATTTAACATTATGAATCAAACAGTCGACTTTAAAGCTCAAAAGATAGGAAAAAAAAAACCTAAACTAAATTAAACTGATTTTTTCAGGTGAAGAGAATCCTCGGGACATATGATGACGGCTAACCATTCTAATAAATTATCGTCTTGTTTACTGATTTAAAACAATTTATCAGAAAGTGGTAAAATACTTATGATGCTCGATTATATATCTTATAGTCCAAATTAGTGTTTCTAATTCACCCATTTTGTAAGTTTTTTTGGATCAAATTATGCTTCGTTAATAAACCAAAGTTATCCGGTTTCCATCGGTACATAAAAGTATAAAGTTTGCTTTGCCAGAGCATCAGCCGATTTATTTGTAGATCTTTAAATAAAAGAGAAAGAGCAAACAGATAATAAAAGAGATAGATTTGAGATGTCATGGAGAATTGCATAGATCTTTGTAATTTACGATTTGGAGTTGATTGCATAGATCAATTGTTTAGAGTCCGATTTAATCCTAATCCTTGAGAAGCATTCTCATACAACACGGAGAAACTCTTTTCTTATTGTAAGAGCTTCCGCTGTCAAAGCAGAAGTTATATAGATGTCGGTTTTGATCAATAGACTATGATTTTTTTTATCTTGTTAGAAGATTCATCCGAAATCGACAGAACACGTACTGGATCGCCAGACAACATCGGTACAGAGGTGGAGCTAAGATACGATTTCCCATTTTGTAAGTTTATTCAACCAAATCTTATAGCCAATTTGTTTTCCTTCTTTAGAAAGTCATCTAATCTTAATCTCTTCTTTTCAAAAAATTAAGAGTAATTGTACCAGTTTGAATTTTAACTAATGAGCAAACAATAGTAGTACTGTTGTATGCTTAAATTGTGATATTTTTACAATCTTAAAATATTTTCTCAAATTTTTTATACGAATAAGTTTATGGTATTTTGAGAGTTTTTAATTTTTTTGGTTTATTTAGAATTAATATTTATTTTGTGGATTTTTGTAAGAAAAATTATTGGAGATTTATTGATTGTTGATTTTATTCGATGTATGTTAGAGAATAATGAGATTACGCAAATTAATACTTTTCCCGTTTCAAAAAGATAAAAATTTAGAGTTTTCACACATTTGTATTAAAAGAAGATTAATGTTCAATTATAAATATATATATTTTATGTTAAATTTTTTACTATGAATGTAAACCAATAGTAATTTATGAAATTTAGTTATTTTTAATAATACTTATTGAAATCTAAAATTTGTTACTATTAATTAATAATATATATAGAAAACATAAATCATTTACTTTTATAAAACAAAAAACAAAAAATCTATTGAAACAGAAGGAATATTAGTTAACGTAAGAATACAACTAATAGTTAAAAAGGTTTACTTTTCTTACTAATCCCTTTGATTATTAGTTCTTGCGTTTGTAGGACCACATGGTTATGCAAGAAAAAAAAACAAAAACCAACAAAACTTTATCTTTATTATGGACCAACCATGCAATTCATGATTCTGTGCCCAAGAAAATAAAAGAGGATACTAGTTTTTATGTTCCGTCTTTATCAACATAAAATTTAAACTAAACATTTTTATTGCTGATAATTAAAATACATCAGTTGGTCAACTTGTGAGCTGTAATAGCATTAATTGATTGCTTATCAACCAGGTTTGATTTATATTTTCCTCGGAAAGAAAGCTTGTGTATTTTGTTGGATTTCACTAAAAAAAGTTAGTGAAAAAATATACTACTACTACTATTAACTTTGTATTTGCTGAAGAATGTTTGAAAATTTAGCTATTCGGGGTTTTGACTATTCGAATGATGATGATTCTCCCAAGATAATTAATTTACGTGGCGAGCTCCTAAACTATGCTAGTGACGCCATGGAGTGACACGTGGAGTTTTCAAGTACGTGTCAGTCTTAATTCTTTGCGTGTTAATTATGATTACGTAGTTTGTTGACAAGTACATTTACAAAAATTAGAAAACATTATTTATTGTCATTAATAAATATACTAATAATCATCATTTCAGCCCCAAAAAAAAAACCTTTGGTCGTGTCTGGTGGATTAGTGACAAGAAGCGCACAGAAGGGTAAAGCCTAACAACACGGCTTCTGAAGTTGATCGTAAATATCTCTGGTCTCTTGAGGGTAGATTAGTCAAGTAACAACAACACTCGAGGAAATCAATGTAAAGGTTTCGAAGAGTTGTGTTGTTACGACCTGAATCGCTGTCGTTTAGCTGTAAGTAAGATGCGAATATTTCTGTCGTTGTAAATGTGATGGATGTTTAAAAATAAATACCCTAATTAGCTACGTTAACAGTATATCTTTTAATCGATGCAAATTGAGTAAGTGTGTTTTTTAATTCCATTTCACTCACCTTGTTAGTTTATCCCGATCCAAATTGAAATAGTAGAACATAAGACCACCATATAGTTTGATATGGTTTAAATAGATTTAATTTCTATATCCAATATAAAATTCGGATTCGAACTGAATCGAACAGTAAAAAACTAATTTATAATATCATCACGATTTAGTTAACTGACATATATAGAAAGACAAAATCTATACCCAACAAAAAAAAAATACACCATAACATATTTTTTTAACTAGATTTTACACCATAACATTCTATAAGCGAATAAATCAAAAGCAGTATTGGTTAATCATAAACTTTTTTCCTTTTTTTGTCTTCAACTTAAATTTTTTCCTTTAATTTTTGTTGTTTATATCTTTATTTTCTGCTATAATTTATTTAGAACAAATAGTACTTAGAATATTTACTTTCTTATTTATTGTTTTGCATGTATACTATAATTTGTTTTTTTGAACATTTTGTAAATATACTATAATTTCAATACCTAGATTACAATAAATAGTACGTAGTCCCCAATACCCCAACAATGACAAACATTTCATTCTCATGCACCATGTCAATAAAAACGTATTTTATGCACCGAATATATATGTAATGTATACATAGCTGTTTAGTTATTACTGTCATATATGGACTCATGTCTCACACACCACTTGATTAAAATCTGATGGACGGTGAGCGAACCGGATTGAGAGAATACCAGCAAACCGAAAGGGATCCTATTATTTCTTGTTTGGATTACCGATAGGTTGGGTTTCTCAATCCATTGATGCAATCATTCGTTGAAAATAATTAGCGATTTCATAATCCAACCTCAACATGGATTAGATTTCCCACCAAAAGTATTTTTTTCAGTTCTATAATGTATCTAGCTAGATTTCCCAACTGTATATGGACCAGCTAGGCATAGTTGCATTTGTAGCAATTTCATCCTCCACTATCCGAGATTTGATAGTCTTGTAAATATTCTGCATTTTACTAAGCTTGGCTTCGTGAATTCGTCTCAACTTCTCAAGATATGCTAAAATCCTAAACCAACCAATTTCTAATTCTTATTGAAAACTAGTCAAGAGTCAAAAGTCAAAACCTACATACAGTATATATACTTTTTCTCATGACAAGTTTTTTTTCTTTCTAATTTCTCATGACAAGTAAAACTACTACCGAACGTTCTAACTGAGGCTATCGACAAAAAAAAATGAAAAATAAAAAAGTAAAACTACTTGTTTCAGATTTATTGTTTAGATGACCTATGTTTGTGCATGGGAGACTTTCTCTTTATTTTATTTGCCATTTTCTATTCAAAATCGTCATAGTGATATAGCACTACATGAAAATTACAAGACTTATCGACTAATTAATATACATGCTCTTGTTAAGAAAATCAATATAGATTTTACTACGAGTCATTCTCTGTGTTTTGTTATAATCACACATTTGCATTTTTTTCTTTTAATAAACATATCATTCATCCTAGAATCATGCTAGATTAATATTGTTGACCACAAAATATATATTAAAATAAAATCTAAAAGTATATATTTAATCAGTTAATCTGTTTAGATTAAATCATACTGTTATTATTATATTTTGATTTCAAACATATTAGAGAACTAGTCGTTGACAAAACACTGCATACATAGACAATCCTTGACGATTTTAATGTTTGCGCTGATAATAATTAAGTTCTATACTTGAACCATTCTCCACAAAAAAAAAAAGTTATATACTTGAAATTTGAAACGATTTAACGTGGATATATTCAATTTTGCTACAAAGGAAAGAATATAATTTTTCACAATGCATGAGAAAATATATATATCCAAAAATCACCCGACCAATAATTTAATCTCTTTATAAAAATAATTAATTCTACATAAATTAAACCAAATCAATAATGCTATATTATAAATATTTTCTATTTTCAATAAAACATATTTTATTTAAGCTAAAATCATTTTTTAGAGTCGCTAGCAATTAAGCTTTCAAATATCATAAAACCTTAGTTAT
Organism: Alliaria petiolata; assembly: GCA_020283515.1. Lineage (NCBI taxonomy): Eukaryota > Viridiplantae > Streptophyta > Magnoliopsida > Brassicales > Brassicaceae > Alliaria > Alliaria petiolata. The sequence goes on along the minus strand of JAHZTW010000005.1, from coordinate 15,301,255 downwards.
GTAGCAATATTTTCAAATTATAAAGCTAAAGTAAGATTTAAACTTTCCAAATATGGTTTGGTAATTAGGATATAAACTTTCCAAATATGCTTTGGTAAAGTAAGATCAATATAAATGAAATGTTTTAAGAAATAGTTTTTACAGGAAAAAAAACAAATACTAAGAAGAAGAAAAGAGAGTAAAAAGACAAGTTAAAATAAGAAGTGTCACAATGCATGAGAAAATTTATAATTGGACTGTCTTTAGGTTTAAGGCATTTATTACTCTATATATTTCCCCACTCCGTATTGTGGGTCCCAGTTTCCCACTTTTAACCATGCTCATCTAACCATAGTTAAATAAGGCATTTGATTTTTTTTTTTTATTCATATTTATTAATTTTTATTTCTCCTATTAATTATTTTATTCTGTCTTAGCAACATTCATCACCAGATTCACTATATCATCTTATAACAGCTTCCTCTGCTTCCAAAAGTTATCTTCTTAAACATATTAAAATAAACAATCAAATGATCTCCAAAAAGTTGATTAGCTCTCTTTATCCATCTTCTTCGTTTCCAGTTTTATTCTGACTTCCGAGTTTCCGAATATCAAGTTTTGTTTTGCGCTTAACCTAAACCCTAATTTTCGTTTTCATTTCTCACAATATTATTTTGAAAAAAAAAAAACAGGCCATAGATGCTTGAATTTTGAGCAATGGATATGACTCCTAAATCTCCTGAACCTGAATCCGAAACTCCGACCCGGATCCAACCAGCGAAACCCATCTCCTTCAGCAACGGAATCATCAAACGCCACCACCACCACCACGTAATCGCCGTCACATACAAGGAATGCCTCAAGAACCACGCGGCGGCGATTGGCGGTCACGCGCTCGACGGTTGCGGAGAATTCATGCCTTCTCCTTCCTCTACACCTTCCGATCCGACTTCCCTCAAGTGTGCCGCCTGCGGTTGCCACCGTAACTTCCACCGCCGTGACCCCGACGATTCATCCCTCACCTCCGCCGTGCTGCCACCGTCTCTCCCTCCATCCTCCACCACTGCTGCCATCGAGTACCAGCCTCACCATCGTCACCACCCGCCTCCACCTGTTCCTCCTCTCCCTTGGAGTCCCAATTCATCTTCTCCGCCGCCTATCTCCTCCTCTTACATGCTCCTCGCTCTCTCCGGTACCAATAAAACCGCCGGAAACAGCTTACCGTTCTCAGATCTCAACTTCGCCGCCAACAATCTCTCCGCTCACCACCATACCCCAGGCTCGAGGAAGCGATTCAGGACGAAATTTAGCCAAAGTCAGAAAGAGAAGATGCACGAATTCGCCGATCGAATCGGATGGAAGATTCAGAAGCGCGACGAGGAAGAGGTGCGCGATTTCTGCCGCGAGATCGGAGTCGATAAAGGAGTCCTCAAGGTCTGGATGCACAATAACAAAAACACCTTCAACAACCGCCGCGACCACCAATTCTCCGGCGGAACCGCCGTTCAGAGGATCGATAACGGCGTCGCGGTTCCCGGCGGCGAGAACAATAACAACAACAACAACGCCGAAGATGATGGCGTTCGCGGTGGAAACGGTTTAGAACACGACATACACCGCGGCGGCGGTGGGAGATTCGAGAGTGATAGCGGCGGAGCTGAAGGCGGAAACGCAAACGGCTCGTCGTCTTCGTCGTGAAGAAGAGAAAAATGTTGTCGTTTTGCAGGGAAAGAGCAATAAGGAAGCTTAAGCTTTTTAGCTTAGATCATAGGAGAGTAAGCAGCACTGCTATTACCATCGTTAATACGTTTATTAATATATATTAATTTAAACTCTTTTAAGCTCCTTTTGTTTTGTTTTTATTAGTTTGTCATCCGATTTTTAAATTGATCCTCATTACGACGTAGTTTGTCCCAAGGAGGGTAATAATAAAATGTTCCGAAAGAGTTCATTAAATTTTTCCGTTAAAGGAAGTTTATATCAGCTAATCACCCGAATTAGTAACTACACAACAAGTCGATTTTTAGTAAACCAAATGAAACGAAACCCTAACATGTGAGTGGGTTCTATTTCCAAATTATGTACTTGGTCAAAATGATCAGATGAAGAAAGTGCAGGTTTCTCAGAAATTTATAAAGTAGTAGTACAGATTATTAATTTTTATTTAGAATATTGTTCGGCTTCTTATCTTCAAAGTACTTTGACGCTTAATTTAATATGCGATCGAACTAAGATCTAGGTGTCCTTTTCGTAAATCTCTCTTTGTTCTTTGAGAAAAGAGACAGGTTTTTTTTAATATAAAATTATATTATATATTAATTATAATATTATAAAATTTTCCAATGATTAGTCCATCTTTTGTTTATTGGCGTATGATAACCCAAGATTAATCGGATAATCCAAATTAATTTCCTCATTAATCCATTTTCCTCTCATCCCTTACATTCCCACTATCCGTTTTTGGTATATATATATATATATTCTCAAGTTTTCATTATTCTCAAAGTACAAACAAACAAGCATATATTTATATTGGGATCTAACTATTATTATTAAAGTGCTATATACGGTTTAGGGCGTGGAACTAATCATTAACTTTACGAATAAGTTAAATAACTTTCCATTTGGGAAACGTACAGATGCAGCCGTGATTATGCGATAGACTTAAGACAGATTAGATACTAGTCGTGATTAACAAATGTCGGCTTACCAAACAAATCGAGCATAAAAATGTAATTAGATTAAAATAATGCGTTATCTCCAAATTAATATTTTGCCATTATTTTACACATATCGTGAAGTCACAAATCTCTTTTTCGTGGTGGGGACAAAACTTTAACACAGGCTGAGGTTATGGCCCTAACTGCCATATACCATGTGCACAGTGCACCACTTACTAATTTGAATTTTTCCTGACGTAACTAATATTAACAAAATCGTACATTTGAATTTTTTTGGAAACGTTCAGTATCTGGTGGTATATATATAACATAGGTCGACCTAGGGCTTGAATGTTTATAGTTTTTAGAATAGTTTTTAGTTTTTGTTTTTTAAGAAATAGATTTTCTAAAATATAGGGAAACTAGTTTTTAAAAAGTTTTTGATTTTGTACACAAAAACCAAAAACCACAATTTATGGGTTTTTAAACATAAGCTACTTTAAAAACCAAAACTAAATAAATCACCATTCAAGTTTTTAGAAAAACCAAAATCTACAACAAAAATCAAAAACCAAAATCCAAAAACCAAAATCTAAAAATAAAAACCAAAATCCAAAAACCAAAAACTAAAATCTAAAAACCAAACAAACATTCATCACCTAGTTTCCTACAAATTTAATCTTAGTGGGATAATAGTCTTTGATTCGTAAGGTCATGATTTTGCTATGCAACAAGGTTTTTACAAATCACAAATCATTGATAGAACGCGATTTACATTCAACGATTCTCTTATCCTGTAAAATTAATGATAAACAGTACAAATATGTATATTCCCGAGTTTTCAATTGAACTCTCGCTTAATGTATTCTATCATTTAATTCTCCATTTATCAAATTTTACAATGTTATTAGTGTTAGGTGTAACGATGTTCAAACAATTTTAGCGTGGTGGTAAATTTAAAAGTACATGGAAGAAAAAAGAGAAAAAAGTACATGGAAGAATTTGCTCGGCAACACCTATAGAATTTTAAAGTTCAAAAAAGAAAAAAAAAGAAAAAAACCTGTAGAATTTTACAATAATAATGCTACAAATAAAAATTTAATGGTTTTTGTCTTCACATCTTTACCACACGTTAAGTTAGTCTTGCAAAACGGAAGTTTCAATTTTATATGTAGAAAATAGGAAAACTAAGTTATGCATGAAGTGGGATAGCATAAACTGGCAAAATGCTTATTCGAAGAAAGTTGCGATTTGGAGAATCAAATATCAAATTGTGTGTATCTTTTTCCCACTCCTTTTGTATTATATTTGTACGAACAAAAAAAGATAAATACAAAAGAACCTATGAACATTATCTAGATAACATCCCCTAGTTGAATGAAAATCAACTAGAGGACCACATAATTATACAAGATGAAACATAAATAAAATAGGAAAGCCATTTAAAATGTACTTTACTATTTTTCTGGTACAGAAATTAAATTAAATTAAATTTAGAATACATTCAAAATTCATGAATGGTTGGCGTAAGCAAAAAAATTGTACTATTGTAAAAGACTGAAAGAGTTAATATATTTGTATTCAAGTAATATAATCAATGAGTATTATTTATCAAAGTCTACCTTCGACGGTATTTTTTTGTTGAAATTTTACTGTTGATACATTTCTTCCGTTTAACAGATACAAAATTATTTTTTAGCAACAAAAAAAAACAGATACAAAATTATTGATTAGGGTAGTAAATCAAGGAATATTTAATCAAGTTAGTAATAAAGAATATTTAATTAAGCTGAGGACCTTTTTTTCGAAATGTCTTTGGGAATAAAGATTATTTCACTTTAACGTGGCCTTTTTTCTCAAACCACTCTTATATCTTACTAGTCGGTGATCCGCGCTTCGCGCGGTATTTTATATTATTATTTAATAATATATTTTAAAATAATTTCGTAAATATAAATTTTGATACATCTAAACTTGAAACGGTTTATATTCCATTTAAAACATATAATATATTATAGAAAATTATATATATCAAAAGTTGAAATCTTAAAATAGTTTTGGAATCTCAATCTTATTAGATATTCAAGTTTTGAATATTCATACTTCAAAAAAAAAATTAGATAATCGCATATCTCATCTTAGTCCAAATTGTTTAATTTGGATCCATTAATTTTTTATTAAATATTATAATTAAACAAACGTGTTCAACCATTTGTTTACGGTATACATGCCCGTATTGGATAGATGAGTCGTGCCATACATGCTACTCTGCTATGTTAAAAAGTTTAGCGTTAAATCACTTCTAAGAAATGTACCCTACAAACGGTTATTTGATGCTCACAACTAAACACAATCCAACCCATTCCAAACACCCCATAAATATAATGTTGGAATATATAAACCTAAAAAAACTCTTGAACTTTGCATAATATAAAGTAATATAACTCTTAAAAGTATTGAAGATGTATGTTGGAAAAGAAACAATACTTACAATTCTCTTTTCTTATATCTAGGTCGGGTGTTCATTCATCCGATATTGATTTTCTTCCATAAAAGTATACATATTAAAATTTATTTTGGGTTCATAAACGTTTGAAAATTTATATTCACAAACAAAATTTAAATAGTTGCATATCTAATCTTCTCCCAATATTAACTTTGGATCAAGAGAAAATATATTAAATATTATACTTACATTGTTTTTCTTAAATATGGATATTCATTCATCCGACAATAATTTTCTTTTATAAACCTCTAATGTTTTTTAAAATATATAACCAACAATTTTGATATTATTTCATAAACGTCTTGATATATTTCCAAAATGC
>JAHZTW010000005.1:15141647-15292108 GCA_020283515.1 Alliaria petiolata | reverse complement strand
ACAACTTCTTCAGTTATTTTTGTTCATTTCTAATTGTTATTAACAATATAAATTTGAAACAGAATGCTGTAGTTTAGAGCAGTAACAACAACACAAATCTCATTTGGAAGTAACAGCGTCGTTCATTTCTTATGGCTTCCCTTCATTTTATATATTGTTTTAGTGTTACTTTATTTGTGAGTATTGAATTAGATTAATTGCCACCTGTTTCTGATATTATAGAAGACTATAGAACATCAGAAACTACAAGTCTACAAGCCATTATCATGAATGATCATTAGCTTTAACAGTTTTCTAATAAATCAATTGAATTTTTTTTTTTCCATCATGGCAAGTTAGCAACCAACAAGGATTAGATTTGTGGGCCTTTGGCTCCCTTTTTAATTCAAAGTTTTTTCCCTTTTTTTGTAACCATGCTATATAAAATTTGAAAATTCTCTCTTTTAAAGCAAAAAGATTAGAATATTTAAATATATGCTATTTTAAAATTGAAGGCATGTCCCTAAAAGAGAGTGGTTCTTATCATAGCACATTAATCAAGAAATTATGAACTTACATAATTTAATCGGTCTCGAGATAAACTTGTACTTCTAAAAAATAACAGTAATTAATATATGAAATAGTGCTTTAAGATAACAACAACAGTTGGAAACTTAACTCCACAATTTATATATTAAAAAATAAAAAAGCTAAAACAGTGGTCTCAAAAGAATAAAAATTTAAACCTTTTTTTTTTCCTTCCCTCCCTAAGATTTATATCATTAATAATAAATTTAATATCGCACTTTTTCATTAAATATATCTGAATAATTTAGTAATTGATAGAACCAATAATTGTATTACTATATTCATCTAATTTTATCACAAGAGAAGAACCTTCCAGATATGTTAAGGAACAATCAATCTCATTCATTCATCAAGAAGCACACATATTTAATGTGTTACAAATTCATTTCACAATACACTTAACGATTGTCTTAAGTGGACAATGAATTGAAACGATATATAATTTGACAACATATATAATCAAATACATTAATTTGACCAGACAGAAAACAAATCAAACTACATAAAAAAGAACCACAATAATCTTAATAATTTTTCACTTAGGAGCCCTAAACTTTTCCAAAACATTCTCTAACCCCAAAAGTATCCAATTTATAATCTTCACACCACCTCCAATCTATGAATCTCTTAAATTCTCAAAGAAACCCAACCCCATGACATCATAAAAAAGGAAAAAAAAAACAATATAATATTTTCAGTTTCATCTGTATATATATATATATATATATATAACATAAAGACACAAAACAAACTCTTAGCTAGCTCTAGATTTTTCCTGGTCTAATTCCCAGTCGAAGGAGGTGAGTTACAGTCGCAAACAACCTCGGTTTCGATTTCTCTCCGGTGGAAACTGCGGTGGCAGCCACAGGCGGCGCACGTTAGCGCTGCAACCGTACCTTCCTCGCCGTTGCTTGCCATGAACTCACGGCAGCCGTCAACGGCGTAACCTCCAACCGCCGCCGCGTGGTTCTTCTGACACTCACCGTATCTCACACCTCTCAGCGTAAGAGATGAAGCTGTCGACGAGCTTCTAGAAGGTTCCTCCGGCGAGGCTCTCCTCAACACCACCTGACGCTTTCTCATACTGCTTCTTCTTCTTATGCTTCTTGACTCTTTTGTGAAATCTAAACTTGTAATAATGTATTAACGTGATATATATATTTCAGAAGAAGATGAAAATATATATGGAAATAAGTTTTTTTTTTCTTTTAATTTTAATTTCTACGGTGGGAGATAGAAAGAGTGGAAGAGATCGAGACAATTACAAGATGACCTCAGTTGTTAACCCTAACCCTAGATGAGATATTTATAGCATTCCTGATAGGAATCGACAACCAACCTTACATATTTATATGCATAAGTATGTGTATATATATATGTGTGTGTACATGTGCATGTCCATGGTATATATTGATGCATCATCACAACCAATCAAAACCTACCCTGCCTAGCTTAGCTAATTTACCAAATACTTTTTCCTTTACATGGGTATATTATATGTATGTATGTATCAATGTACGTATGTATATATGTTTTTTCGTAATTCTTTTCATATTCAGTCATACATATATATATATATATATATATATATATATATATATATATATATTCACATCTGTATGAATGTTATTCAATTGTAATTACTGTACATGTTCTGTTTTTTTTTGTTACTAGCCTAATTATTGTGGAAGTTTCTTAGGCTCGTTATTTGATTTTTTTTTTATGTTAAATATTGTAATTTTTTTTTTGTATACCAAAAAAGTTCCACTAAGTTACTTCAACCGGTTAATTAGAAGAGTCTTCGTAAGTTATGCTGAATCATTCAAAACTTCGCTAGGCCATAGAGAAGCTATTTTATTTGTCATAAACCTGTTTTGGTTCTCCATCCGATCGATGTATGCACCGAAATGTCCATAACTCCGGAGAAACCAGAAAAAACAAAAAACATTCACTTGCAATTATAAGCCACGAGACATGGAGCCACTACTTTGTGAGTTAGGCACCCGTCTTATATAAGTTGATAGTATCGTCGTTTTAGATGATATTCTCACCCTTATACATTTTCCAAAACTGCTGCTATATGCAACTTTCAGAGAAATATATACTTATATTCCAACAAAAATATATTGCGCGCTAACTAATAATAATCATTTTTTTGTTTTGTTTTAACTAACTCACTAATGATCATAAACTTAAGTAATAGAATAAAATAATATATAAAGAAGTGGATGCAGAATTACAACTTGTAACAATAAAATATAGTATAAAAGCTAAATCAAATCATGTGTGCAAGTGTATGGATGCAACTTTTGTTCAATTTTGCGAGAAAACCCTAAAATGACGAGAAAGCTTTTCTTTGAGACCAGACAAAGTGATTGGTTTTAAAAGGAAGAAAACAGCTAAGCTTGTCTTTTTAAGACCTAATATGTACTGTGGTGGCCCCTTAACCTTCTTCCCCTTTAAACCCTTTTTTTTCCTTCTTCCCTTCTATTCTAATTCATTTTATTTTTCATAATTAAACGTATGCATACGAAAACTGTTTATACAATTATACGTATCATAAAAAATCTGACTTAGTATCAATTTCGAGTACGATACTATGCATAGACAAAATGAACTGGTTATGTCGGCTATGTGAATATGTGATATTGTCACCCACTTAGTTTCTACCCGATAAACTGTACGGACTTAAAATCTAGAATTCAATTTTTGTTGTAATCTAAGTACCAATCAATATGTTTAGATTGTGTGATGAAAATGCATGAACAAAAATAGAAGTGTGTGTATAAATGTATATACATTTGGACCTAAAAACGTGGGACTGATAAGTTGGGCTACCAAACCTATTATGTACATCATGAGGACAACGCAATCCTTCACGATCTTTTGCTCCTTTGCAATTACGTCTTGATTTTTTTCAGTTACACGTGCATACATTCATTCGTATTTCGGTTAGACATCAAATGTTCTTAATTATCTGTTCCATCAATATATAAAAGAAATATTCTGATGCTTTGTCATTCAAGATAAAGATATCAAAATATATAAATTCGAATTCGACGTAAATCATGAGGTATTTTCCAGAAATCAGTATCATAACCGAGCGATTGTAGTTCTGCTGTTTCGACTATTGTTTAATGGTAAATTTGATTTATAATAGCTGTATTTGTTAGGAATCCACATATGAACTAGGATGGGACTTACATTAATACATTACATTAATCAATAATCTGTTTATCGTTAGTTAGTTTTTAGTTGGAAATATGAAAAACTTAACATAATATTATTAGTCCGAGTTTGAGCAAAGTATATCATAAAATGAGATCCTATTTCGAGATACACCAAAATAATTATTATTTCAAGATGGCATAATAAGAATCAATGAATCACGCATCTTGAATAAAGTAAAAATAAATTAAGTAAGATATAGAATGATCTATATATATAGTTAGTACGTGACATGTTTTGAGTTGGAAATTTCAAATACTATAATTGTCCGATTGTATCATCCTATATATTGTTTGATGAGACGATTGATTTGTAGTAGATGCACTCAATACAATGCTCACTTCACATCTGAACGTTCTGAGATTGATCTACACTTACGAGACACGATTACGAAAAACTTTCTCTCATTAAAATTCGTTATTTTATTTTATTTTAAGACGCATAGTGCATGCATGTGCATACAAATGTATAAAGCACAGACAATGTACAACCCATTAATTATTCTTTTGATTTGATAAGATTGTTTTTGTCTAAGGACAATTAGGAGTCTTACCAAACATATATGCGCCATAAGTGAGTAGTATAATTTTAGGCCAAACAAAACCTTTTTGGTAGTTTTATTTAATGATTTAATTATACATATAACTTAAAATTCATGACAAATGTATGATTCCTTTTTACCATTTTTGGTGTGGGTTAAGATTTAATCAATATACAAATATTCTTATATAGTCTCGGACCACCTCACTCGGATAAAAGAGATCAGAAATTAATAATCAATAGTATTTCCATATTGTAACCTAATCTAGCCATAAAGGTAAGAGGAAATAGCTAAACCTTTTGTTCTGAAGGTATTCAATTTGTATTTTGTGACTTTTTCGACATTTTTTATTGTCAACAAATTGAACCTTTTCGACATGTCATGTTGTATAAATTATGATATGCTATATTTATGTCATATTGTACGTAACTCATGATCTTAATTCAGCTGAACTCTGTATGATTTATTGACAATTATATTGTTCTTGCTGCCATCACAAATATTTGTTTGGCACTTCCACAAAATTTGCGAATTATTCACGATTTCGGAATATATATATAATACATAGTCAAACAAAATTGTATGTTTTACCTTTTTCATTATTCATGATCTGTCCGTTACATAAAAGATAAAACCAGAAGTTAGTTAATGTACTATATATATACTCTATCTGTTTCTCAATGATACTCTCTAAGTTTTATTATAAATAAGTGATGTTTTAGCCAAAAAATTTGTCTCAATTTAAGTGATATTTTATATTTTTAATGCTAAATTAAATTCTTTTTTTTTAATCATTTTTGACCATTTAAATTCTAAAGTCTTCTAGTTATTGGTTGAATTATTTTTAATTAGTAAAAAATGATGGGTTTTAAAAGAAATTTAATCATTTTGATTATTCTAATTAGTAAATATAGATATTTCAGATTAATTTCCCTTCTAGTTGATTTTCATTGTTTTATAATCAACTAGGATAATAAAATTAAAATATGAAAATGTGTTTGGTTTGATTTAGTAAATTTTTAATTTTTAGTTTTGGATTTCGGTTCAATTTTGTCTAGTTTTCTATACTAAAAATCTAAACTTAATAGAAATAAAAATAAATAAAATAAAATATAAGTTGTTTCTAATAATTATTATCGTATTGGTATAATATTTTATAGTTTTTTATCATAGTAATTTTTACAAAAAGTATAATTAAATATGGAATTTTATTTTGTTGATTTGGTTTGGGTAACTTGGCGTCAGTTTGGCTTTTATTCATTTGGTCCATAAATGTCCGCTCAATGATTATAATAGATTTCAATTTCATTACCGTGTAAAATGTTTATAGATATGATATCTTAAGCGAAATAAACAATTTTTGGCTTTAAATTATTTAATGAATTCGAAAGAAGAAAATTTCAACAATTCATTTAAACTAAAAATAAATAAACTAAGATAAAATTATATTCCCTATGTTTTAAATGATAAATGTTTTATGTTTTTCACATATATATACATATATATATATATATATATATTTTTTTTTTAAGTGTAGTTATTATTATTTTTACTTAATTTAAATAATGTTTAAACTTTTTACAGATAAATTAAGAAATCACAACCATTATTTATTGACTAATTAAAAGCTAAGGCATATACAAGTAAAAAGTAAGATTACAAGTTTGTTAATGACAAAGATCAAAGTAGTTAGTGGAGTAATGATGGTTATGATTTATGATAAGGAGAGAGATTTGATAAAAAAGCAAAGATAGTTTGTGTTTCTCAACAACCCAACTCTCTTTCCCCAGCTTCCATTACTGATGTGTAATCTTTGACTACTCAACGGTCAATCTTCTGTGTTTAATGAGGCTAAGAGTAAGAGCAATGATAGGTTCTTATAAAGTTTCTTAAGATATAATAAGAGGGTTATTAAGAATTTAAGAAAAACACTCAAAATATCTTATATAAGAAATTTTGAGTGTTTTTCTTAAGTTCTTAAAAACTCTTTTCAATATTATAATAATTTTATTATAATAATATATCTAAAGAAACCTTCCAAAAACTTATCATTGCTCTTGCTCTAAGGAATCTTAGAACATAGAGAGTTAGAGACTCATTTTAAATCTCTTATTAATTTAATATTAGTATTTTGATGTAATTAAATTATATAAATAAAATTTAAGTTACAAAAGAGAATTAAACAATTGTTAAAGAGACAAGTGTCAAGAAAGTCTCTCAAGAGTATTTCAAAGTCTCTCATTTGAGAGACTCATTTTAGAGCATCTCTATTGGTGTAGTTATAGGATTTTTAAAATGGAATTTTTAGTAAAAAAAAATAATAAATAATTTTTGGGTTTTTAAAGGAGAGAGAGAGTTATAAAATATCTTATTTAAGAAAACTGAAGGGTTAGACCATCTTCAACAGGGTTTCTTACCCCATATGTAAGCATCAAAAAATATTAGAAATATGAAAATACAAGAGAGAGAAGAAGAGACGGTCTTGTTTCTCATTTAAGAGAAGTTTCTAACTAATATAAGAGACTCTACACACATGTGTCCTTATGTGAATGATTTACTTTTTTATATTTAAAATTTAATTATTTTTATTAAATTATATTAATATAACATACTTTAGATACGCTTGCACCGTTGGAGATGCTCTTAATTTTTTAATTTTAAGAACTCTATATCATATTATATTATTAATTATTTTTTTAATATATTTGTAGAAACCTTCTTAAAATAAATTTTAAGAACCCTATGGATGGAGATGGTCTTACACTCTCTCTCATTTTTTTATTATTTTTCATTTTTTTAGTGGTGAAATACCCTTTGAGAGATCTCTAATGGAGATGCTTTTAGACCATTTGCATTATTCAGAGACTTACAAGAGTTTCTTATCAATATAATATTAATATTTTTAATATAAATTATTTTACTTTCTCATGGGTCATTCAAAGTCTCTCATTTCTCTCTATTTTTTCTCTTCTACTTTTCTACTTTTATTATTATTTTAATATGAGAGACTTGGTTAGAGAACCTCAATGCAGATGCTTTTAGGTTTTACAATTCATGTAATACTAGATCATGAAACACCAGTTTAGAAGATCAAGGTTTTGAATGGACCAAATGGTGATCAATAAAAAGTGAGGATAAAAAAAAATGAGGATAAATATTGCATTTTTTTCTATTTTTCAAAAAAATACTACCATTTAGAAATAATGTTTGGTATATTAAATTTCTCTTCATTTTTTCAAATTTTATGGAAAATTATAGAACAAATGTATTTCTCATCAAATTTGCAGAGGAATAATAAAGAGAAAATATATTTACAAATTATCTAATTTAAATTTAATATTGAGAATTAATATTTTAAAGTTGTTTATATAAGTTTCATTTAAAATAACTTTCAATTAAAAAAATATTATTAATATTCAAATTAATATGATATAACTGATGATGATATATATTTTCTTATTTTTTTAATTACTTAAAATTTAATTGATTATGATAGTTACCATTCATCCGTAACAATTATACTATTCTTTCTCTGTATTTTATTCTTTTTCCTTCTTTAATTTTTTTTCTTTTATATTCCTCTTCATTCTTTTTCTTTCTTATATCTATTATTTTATTAGTGATCACCAAACTAAATTAATTATGTATAATTTGTTTGAAAAGGATATATATAGGATATAATATTTATAAGAAATCAGGAAAGAACATATTGTTTATTATCTACAAGAGCTGTGACTGTGACTGTGATATTAGTTTTAACTTTTAACTAAATTGAGTAAGTTTGGTACTATGGTCTGTGTTGTCGTAAATAAAATAGCAATAGTTATAGAGGTTTATCAAAATTCAAATGTAGATTTATTGTTAATCATTGAAATGACATTCTAAAATGCTACGTGATTACCTTTCTTTTTAACATAATATTGGTATAAGTATAATTGAATTTTTTTTATACTTATCCGGAATAGTTCTATAAATGTCAACACTGCCACCTAATCAAGGCTTAAATCCTTACCTCCCATTTTTTTGGAAATTTTATATTCACTCTGTTTTATTATATAAGATTTTTAAACTAAAAGCGCGGATTTTAACAAATTAATTTTTTAAACACAATATCATTTAATAATTAGTTAAAAATATAATTTACCCAATCATCAAAAATATTATAATAGTTAAAAATACCAAATAATATTAAAAATCGCATAAAATTTTGTAAAACATCTTATAAAAAGAAACAAATTTATTTTGAGACAAAAGAAGTAATAAATACATCCACACATGTAATAGCGTATGTAAGACTGTAAAAGCATATCCATAAATGAAAAACTCAAAAGAGAATTTTCAATAATATAATATTAATATTTAAATTATATGTAAAAATTTCCAGAAGAATATGTGATAAATGTAAAGTTTTCGAAGATTTTTTAAAGATTTTCTATACTTATTGTCTATATCTTTTTTTTTTTTTAATACCGCGAAGTTTTGAACTAAAATTCGTATATTTTCATAGGTTAAGATTGGACTCGTGATATATCAGGATATAGCATAAATTATCCCTCTAAAAAAAATAGAACTTAAGATGCAAATGAACCAACTCATGATGGCAACAAAAGTACAATACAAGAAAATTTTAGAATTATTGTTTTTTTCAATGTGACGTAGTTTGGAATTAATTACAATAGAATCTAAATAATTTAATCTATTAAGGAATGCTCTCAGTTCGGAAAAAAAGCGAGAAAGAAAGGCTCTCATTTAAAACCCTGTCAACTTCTTATGCTCCTCTGTTACTCTGTATATTGTATATTTAGGGTTTTGGACCACACCCGGACCAGTAATTAGAATATATACTAGGAGTCTAGGAACCATGTTGATCATACCAATAATCATAAGTATGATGATGAAGATGATGCTGGCTGATGATGAATGTCATATACTATATTCTGAAAAAAAGAACAAATCTAAAAAAAGAACAAATCTATTTTTATTTGTTAAAAAAAAAAAAATAATAATAATAATATACCATCGAGGTAACACCAATTACGTACGAACTAAAATTAACCGGTTCGAAGAAATTAAAAACAATTTACGGTGGTCTTGTTGTTGAAAATTTAGCTTTTTGGTCCAAGTTAGGGTCTTAGTTTTCATGTTGTCTTTTAAGTGGTTTGGTCATCGTACACGGTTTAAACGACAAAAATATTAAACTATATACATATACGCTAGAGTAGTATGAGTTTTACGATGTGGAATCTTTCGCCTTTGGTTATATATGAGAAAATGAAAACAAAAGAGCAAAAAAAAAAACACTGAACACTAGTATAATTTTAAGTCTGAATCCTTTTTTTTTTATCAAAAATTTACAGTGTTATAATTCTCCTTTGTTTTTCATTTTTTGTTTGCCTTTTTAAAAAATCACTATAATAAAACATGATATCACTTCTCTAATGATCCATAACATATATAATCAGACCTAAAACTTTCTTATCAACCATATGCAACCTATCTTATGGGATGCACCATGTACTTATTAGTTATTAACCCTTAGGCAGAGGTACTCAGCATTTTATCGTCTAGTCTAATGTAGGCACTCTGCTATTAAATAATTAATGTCTCAATCAAATTAACATGTGAGGAAGCCAAGAAGGGTTGGGCTTTGAGACCTCGTGCATGAACCGCACTTGATTCGTCAGCTCATTTTTAACTTTTTTTGGCTATTGGGCTTAAATCTTACATGAGCCCAAGACTAAGCTCACAAAATATTCACAATCCCACACACAGACACTTTGCTTATGTGTAATTTTATTTTGCCAACTTATAATGATCCAAAATAATTTTTTTTATTCATTTGAAATTTTATTTATAGATCTAGAGTTCCAGACCCAACGTATACATATCTCTATTTTTATGTCTTCCAAAGACTTGTTTGGTTCTTTTGATCAAAATATTAAATCAAGCGTCAAAGAATCCTCAAAACACATCACACTAAAGTGTTCCAAAGTTTCTACACGTTTGTTAACTATACAAAAAATTTACCACCTTGAATTTGAACCGGATGCGAGGTACTTTTTTTAGCAATCATATATATGTATACAGTATACACATGCACATATTATTGTAGTGTAGCTTTTTTTTTTTGTTGTAAAGAATGTAGTGTAGTCATCATCTTTCTGATGATGAAAAGCTTGTGATAATGAAAAATCTGCTAGCATGTTTGGACTTTGAACGTTAGTCATCATCTTTCACTTACATATAAACTCACCAATACCATATTCTATAATTTTCAATTTCAGAACTATTGTAGTGTAGTTTTCATCCAACACCTAACGGAAACGCTTATCTCTATTGAGTTTAGAAATTTTCAATCTCTCAATTCTTAAAACCATATGTTCATTTCTTTATCGTTTACCAGTCTTGTTGTTCTTTGTAAAAGTTCAAATCCTCCATTTGTATAACCAGACCCCAAGGTAGTCCCAATAAATTTTTGATTTTTTGGCAATAAAACTTATATAAAAAAAACTGATGACATATATATATATATTTAATAGAGAAAAAGTTATTAAATAAAACAGCTGACGAGAATTAAATCAAAAGCCAAGAAATTACATACGGTTCTTGCCGTAGTAGCTTTACAGCGAAGGAGCTGCTGCTAATAAGCTGTTATTTTGGTGGGACGACAAATACAATGTATAAATTTGTGTCATATATATTTATATTTTGTTTCATTTGGAAATAACTGGTTAGGTCGATTGAACCATAACCCAACAAATAATAGCAGTAATTCAAAATAATCTCCGGTTCAGTTTTTAACAATAACATTTGTTTACCTTCGAACGACAACTGGCATTATCTTAAAACCAAAGAAGAAGCTAAATTAATGGTGACATTGACTTTTTCATACTCAGCAGTAACTATGTGATGTAAGTCACACAACTCACAAGGTCACAAGAAAGAAAATCAAACTTTAATTCTTCATCACTTTCAATATTAATAGTGCCAATCCATCCCGTTATTTATTTATTTTTTACTATCTTTTTAATAATTAGTTTCTTTAAACCTTGTCGGCCCCATTTAATTGATGCAATAAATATTTCGTTTAATTTTCTTTACTAGTACTATTTTCTTTATTAGTAGGTCTTTTTCTGTTTAGTAAGGCTGTCTTTAAATCTACGTTTTCTTTTATTGAGCGGCTCCATTTGACACTCTAAAATAAATGTAGTGGTTTTCTTAGTGATTTATCGGTTAATAAATGGAAAATAAAAGGGCAAGTTGTAAGTAGTATTTCTTTAGTAATCGTTTTATTTCTCTATAACAATAGTTTTTATCCACTACACATAGAGCGCACCTTATATTTACAACAACATTAGACAAATTAATCCCGATATTTAACAAGTGGATTAGTTCGTTCTTTGTTCATTCTATTTATGTTAACATCTCAAACATAACATACTCCAAATTGATAAAAAGTTATATTAAAACAATAATAACAAATTAGAAAATAGAGATGTTGTAGGATTTTACACCAATACTAAAAACATTCGGTGGACATATTTCAGGCCCCTTCGGAATTCACAAGGACACTTGTAAAACAACCCCATCATTAATTGTAATTAACGAGGGAAAAATAAATAAAATTATTAATGATTTAGCTCACGATAATCTAAGCGAGTTAATTCGGAAAGCCCAAAAAAATTTTAAAAAAAGAAAAAAAAAAGAAAAGAAATGAGAGTAGTAAAATTAGAACCGTTTGATTAACCAAATTCTTCAGAAGAAATTAGGGTTTTCATCCAATAGAATATCACCAATCTGTCCACCAGAATCCTCAAACATCCACTTCTCGAACAATGACCATTGACTTTGGTTAGTGGATCCGGTTATGTCTGGTTTGGTCTCATGATCAGGTGATGAAACTCCTGCCTGATGATATGATGAGTCACAATCTTTCAAGTGATCGAACCCCGAAAATGACTGAAATGCCCCTGCACAGTCCTTCTCAACATCACTCTTGATCACTTCCTTTGTCTCAGAAACTGGAGAAACCATTTGATCCGGGGAGTTCATGATCTGAGTCTTCGGCGAGTTTTTCACCCATCCTTTGAGCAATTTCGCTATATTCTCGGTACTCGAGGCATAAGTGGTAGATGTTTCTTGCGTCCTAAGAAAGCCGCAAGCTGAGGAAGTAGAACGTCTTGAATCAGCAGAGGAAGATGTTGTTGTGGTTGCCAATGTCGAGGTGGTGATCGGTGCTACGGCAGGAGACAAAGCCTCTGAGAGAGCCTTTTTGGCCAAGTGAATATCGGTTTGAAGCCTTCTTTCCCATTGGCCCCTTGAGATGTTTGAGTTGGAATTAGCAGAAGAAGACGATGGAGAAGAAGAGAGCGAGGAACGGTCTCTTGACTGATCAAGTTCTTGATGAGAATCTTGATTAGCTTTGTTGAGTTTCTTCTTCAATTGAGTGTTCCAATAGTTCTTTATGTCTTTGTCTGTCCTTTGTGGAAGATATGACGCAATTGCAGCCCATCTACACCAAATATTAAATGCCCTCTATTATTATTATTTTTTTCTTCTAATTTCAAAAAGTCGTGAGAGACAAAATTAGTGAAACGATCTTCTGATTAAGGAATAAGGGGTGGTGATTAATAAGATATACCTATTGCCTAAGAGTGCTTGGAGATGGACAATCATCTTTTCTTCATGTTCTGTGAAGTTGCCTCTTTTGATTCCTGGCCTTAAATAGTTGGTCCATCTAAGCCTACAACTTTTGCTGCATCTAAGCAACCCTGAATTTTTCAAGAACAAATGACAAACGGGGAAAAAATTAAAAATCGATGAGTGAAGAAGACATACGCTTTATATATATATATAAAAGACAAGATCTCATGCATTAGATCTTGATCTTAAGGCCAATAAACCAAACCCTAGCAATTCAATTTCAACATATGGCTTTAGTTAAGCTTAATTATTCCACAATCAAACCCATTTGAGGAACACAGTGTATCTATTAACCAAAATTCAATCCATACCCATTTTGATTCCTTGTCTATCCCTCACCCTAATATCTACATATATACAAATCTTGATAGATGATATATATATATATATATAGAGAGAGAGAGAAAGAGAGAGATAGAGAGAGAGAGATGAAGAATGAAGATTAGGCATACCAGTATTGGTGGGAACAGCTCTCCAATTACCAGGACCATGTTCTTGGATGTAAGTAACTAAAATGATATCTTCTTCAGGAGTCCATGGCCCTTTCTTCACTCCTCCTTTGTCACAACAAGGAGGCCTCACCATTATCTTGATCTCTCTTAACTAACCAATTAATTAATAATAATCACTCTCCTTTTCTTTTTTTCTTCGCCTCTCTTAATTTCCCACTACAACAACAACTCTTTGCCAAGAAAATAGAAGAAAATTGAAACAACTTTAGTTGTTGATGAGTCACAGTACCCTTAAGCTCACTAATTAGTACTCTTAGCTTTGGATGGATCTAATGGTTGAGCTTGGCGACAAAGGTCTATGTCCACTTCTTCTTCTATTTATATATAAAAAGAGAAAGAGAAAATTGCTGACCCCCCCCCCTCTTGGTCTTTGGACACTTGGGTCTCTCAAAATTGAATATTTAATAAATAAAAATAAAATTAAAATAAAGCATTAACTACAAAAGTGGAGAGGTAAAGCCTCCAAAGTCAGCTGTGTGGTAAAAAGAAAAGTCTCTACCCTCCACACAAAACCGCGTGGCATTCAATGTGGGCTTGCTCCTTTCGAAAACCCTAATATGAAAAAATATATTATTAATTGGGTTATGTCATTAAAAAAAAAAATTAAGAATAATGGGAACATGCATGATAACATGAAAATGATATATGATAGGATATATCTCCCTCTCTCGCTTTTGATTTATTGCTACGATAATTTTAAGAATTGAATAGTGGCTGCTATTGCATTTATGTGTAATGCATAGGCTTTGTTAATAATAGAAATTGATGAAAGGGTCTTTTGACGAACGAGATTTTCTCTGCGTCATGATTTGCTGTTTCGGTTTTCCATGAAAACGAATTATATTTTAAAAGAATAAGAAAAAAAAAGGAAGAAATTGCTGTTTCGGATTGAACCAGTGGGTCTTTGGCCTTTGTCAAATTACACATGATGGTCTACGTCATTCATGATGTTAGGGACTTCTCTATTATCTTTTTGTTTTGTTTTGTTTTGTATAGATACATAAAATATATCAATGCAGATTTGGTATGTTTTATTCGGGTATGGTTCGCGATTAGTGTTGATGGACCACATCTGGATTTTTGGTAAACATAGTTTTAGATGAAATTAAATTGTACGTTACATATGTCGTTATCGTAAGGTGGTGAAAAAGAGATTAAGAGATATTTGTATGAGAATTTGGCATAAGATAATGAGGATTTTTGGATTTGATAGACACAAGTCATACAACCATATCTATTTATGTGTACATGTGTGTGTATGTATATATGTCAACAGGTAATTAAAAAGATGATATCAATTTGGTTTTCACGAGGCCGGAAGAAAAGGAAGAAGAAGAGACACGGGACTACTTTAATTTCTTCTCCTTTGTCAATGTTGTGCTATATCTATTTATTTATATATAGGTAGGTTTTTATTAATAATCTGTACAAGTGTGAATTTTCATTTTTTTTCGGAAGTTAACCGATTATGTTAGATTATAAAATTGTGCTAACAGGCTGTTTAAGTGCTTATCAATCATTTGGATTGAAATTGCATAGTTGCGTTATAAACTCAAAGACGTGATATGAATAAAAAACATGAGAAAGGTTTTTGTTTACATCTAACAATTTTTTTTTGTAAATATATATTTTTGGAGTGGAAAAGACTTGAATCACTCCTAAAATTTCATTTCATTCCATTTTTTTTTTGTCTTTCTACGATTTCTTCATTCGGAGCCACAATTTTTAGTACAAGAAAGTTACATCCAACTTTCTTTTAAAGTAATACGAAAGTTCGACGGCCACAAAAATGGGAGATATATACTTTATAATATATTGTAGATTTGGTGTTATTTATATATCACATAACGCATTAAAGTGCAGAGATGAATCATATAATAAGTATGGAGGTGGTATAAAAGAGCATAATATTCTTATAAATACATATACATGATTTGCTATTATTAAATGACGACTTAATAACATGGAATGCATGTGTGATGTATGGATGGTGCTTGTGATGTAGGGACGGGACAAACACATTTTCCAGCGTAAATACCTATTTATAATTTGCAGATAAAAGAAAAAAAGAGAGAAAACATTGAAAGCATTAAAATAAAATATTAGGTTACTAGTTAAATTTTGTCAAAAAGAAAAAAAAAGAAAACTAAAATATTATTTTGTCAATGAAGAGAAATAAAAGCACTGCAAGCGCACATGCAGTTTGAATACATAAGAACAAATGCAGAGAGTTCAGTCCATATTTATTACGAGCAAGTGACCGTGCATGCATTCGGTTATCATTTTTAAACCAACCCGAATTGATAACCGGAATTGACCGGTCTTGTTTTGGTTATGAGGTTGTTAAAATTGAGGCTATTTAATATTTGGGCCTCGCGATTGAAGAACGGGCTTAGTTTCCTGAACTGGGACCCATTAACAAACTTTTGATGTCAACTTCTCAGATATTCGACCATCTGATCGATTCAGTCTTCTTTGATGCTAAAGACTAGCCGTTGGCAAATTAATAGAAGTTGAACATATAGCTAACTTTTTGTCATCTATTTTTTTTTTTTCCTTTTCGGTTAATTAATGGAAATCGAAATGGTATTATCAAGAATCCATAATAGAGGATTGTACATTGTAGGTAAAAGTTCAGATCCATAGAAATAACAGTCATCCTCTCAGTTTGGGAAAAACAATATAAAAAGTTAAAAATAACACACAATAATTTAAACGCAAACACAAATAAAAATCAGAAGAATGTAAATTTTGATAGGTCCAAGTAGGATCGAGATGGATCCAGATTCGCCGGATCCCATGGTACAATTATCCGGATCCGGATTTATAGTTTTTGAATATTCGGATTTAGATCCGAAAAAATATAAAAATAGTTTTTAAAATAAATCTGATATTTTAGAAAAAGAACTAAAACTAATATATATATAAATAATTTAATATATGTAAAAAAAATATATTTTAGTATATTTAACGAATCCAGATATCTAAATCTTAAAATTTTACTATCCGAATTTGGATTCTTTTGCCATGGATCCAAAATTTTACTATCCAAACGTTCCAAATATCCTAATTTTCTAAACGAATCTCGTATCGGATTCAACATAATAATTTCATTTCTAGGTCAAAGTTCAAATGTACAAAAGAAAAAAAAAAACAAAAGCAATTGATCCGAGCCGTCGAATTGTAAGCGCACATCCCTTGGATCTAGGTCTCAATAGATCTCCCCCCATATATAAACTCGCATTAAAGCTCGCGCCGCTCGTCCATTGTTTTCTCTTCGACTGTACTCACTCAGAGCTCGCAAAAATGGTTCAACGGCTTGTTTACCGGTCGCGCCACTCTTACGCCACCAAGTCCAACCAACACCGCATCGTCAAAACTCCTGGTACGTACCGACGATCTAATATGTGTGATGATGTAGCAGTGAATAGTGATTCCTGATAGATTGATCAAAATCGGGAATCTAAGATTTTTGCTGAATGTTGGGTTTCTGAAGGTGGGAAATTGACCTTCCAGACGACGAAGAAGAGAGCTAGCGGACCCAAGTGCCCTGTCACTGGCAAGAGAATCCAAGGGGTAAGCCTTTTTCTTACTTGAAATCTTACTTTGTTCTGTTCAGTTTCATTTTGGATTATCTGTTTCGAATTCGGTTCTTGTCGTTCGTTGCCCTTGTTGTGTATTAGCTGCTTTCTCATCTTAACCAATTTGGTAAAAAAAGTTTTGTGAATTTTGGTTCCTGTTTGTGTGCTTAATTAAAAATCAGTCATGTAGTGAACAATTTGTGTCTAAGCTTTGGTAAAATAGTTAAGCTTTATATATTTTTCCCCATTAAACAAAGGTTTTACATGGTGACTCGTATTAGTAGATTAGAATTGATATCCATTTCTTGCCTTAACTTGAAAGCCTGCACTTACGATAAACATCATTTGGAATTCTCTTGTGTTTGTCCAAGGTTGGTAAAGGTTCAGAATGTCATTCACTTGCTATCGAGTCAAGCTAGAAGTAGAACTAGTATATTACTAGTACTTGGTATAAAACGAGTTGGTCGGTTCCTGGTTCTAATCGAGTAATCTAGAGTTACACGGATGCTTAGTTTTATAAGCAGATGAATCTCAAAATCAAGCATCACTAATCTTCTTCCTTCTTGCATTATTAGCATGGTTTCTTAGGCTTACTTTCAATGTTTGTATTTGCAGATTCCGCATCTGAGACCTACTGAGTACAAAAGGTCGAGGTTGTCAAGGAACCGGAGGACAGTGAACCGTGCATATGGCGGTGCTCTATCTGGAGTAGCTGTTAGGGAGAGGTAAGCTTATTTTATTAAGATTTTAAATGGCTTTCTAAGAGCATTGCAACTTATACTGAACTCTTTTGCACCTTTCTCTGTTCCAGGATCGTCAGGGCCTTCTTGGTGGAAGAGCAGAAGATTGTCAAGAAGGTTTTGAAACTTCAAAAGTCTAAGGAGAAGACTGCGCCAAAGAGTTAGAAGAATTCCTTGTGGAGTTTTACAATACAATTATAAGAGTGATGGGGCAGGATTATCTTGTAGGGGTCGTTAGACATGAGTTTGATCCAGATTTTGGGCACTGAAAAAAAAAAAAAAAAGTTTGGTTATTATGACTTTTGATTTCAGTTTTGTTCTCAATCCAGATTGTACTTTCTGAAATTGTCTCGGCTTGTTTTCATTGGTTTATTGATATAATTCGTCCCACCCGATATTTGTCAATAAGTTCAGAAATAGAAAAGAACATCTGAAAATAGCGCCTTGGGACCAACACAACCATCATGAGTTTTGACTTGTTGGTTTAAGGACTAAATATATATCATATGATCGACACACTTCCAACGAATTGAATAACTGACTCATTAGTGTAGAAACAAAAACACCAATCTTTGTGATTCAATTATATGAGGGGAATGCCAAATAACAAATTGGGATGTAAGTAGAAAAAGTAAACCGGAGGAAATGTGTTAGCCGTTGGGCTTTCGTTTTCCCGAGAATCCATAATAAGAAGAGAATTAGAGAAGGGCTTTCGGTTGAAAGCTACAATGTTGGTGCAGGGACTTGAAGAGATTGCGAAAAAAAAAAAACAAGTTATGCGTGGTTTCTCGCTAGTATTCCTTCTAATATCTCCTCCAAAAGATCAATAAAATTGTTCTTAGGGTCTTGGAAACAATATTATACATTTACAAGGAGTGGGTTTTGAGTTGCATGCAACTTGGAAGCAAAAATGGGTTTACTTCTCAGTAAATGTATCATTGGTATTTACACTCAGTTAGGAGTTCGTTATTAGTTAGTTGGAATTAGTTGGAATTTCGATAAGATAGATAGAAAGAGAGAGGCAGGCACCAGAAATGTTCCATATATATATACTTTTATATCTGTTAAGAAGAGCTTTCATCTGTTTTCATTTATTTGTTAAGCAAAAGGTAATATAGTCAAATCCACTTACCACACAATAGTTGTTGGGTAAGTTTCTTTCTTTCTCTATCCTCCCATGATGTATCCGAGCAATGAATGGTCCGTTACTTCTTCATGGAACTGCTAAAAGGGGAAGAGAGAACAACAAAACCTTACTTAGAAGATGTTTTAAAGAGGGGGAGAGTTTAGAGAATAAGAGAAAGTGGAAAAACATTACTTCCTTATACTCAGAAATTGAAGGAACGATGTGGCCAATTCAGCGTCGTTAGGGAGACCAATTGAAAGCCTATGGTGATCGAACCCAAACGGTGGAGATAAGATGAAACGCTCAACTTTAGCGTCACAGACCACACACCTGTGGTGTTCCAAAAGGCTCCCGTCTGCAGATTGAGTTATCTTTTGTTTACAAGAGCTGCACCAGAGTTTGTGTCTACATGGGAAGTTTGCCCATAGAAGCATGCTCTTGTTGCACCAGAAACACATTCCTTGCCTTACACACGTCTCATAGCTCTGTCAATATGGCTCACCCCAGGTGAAAAACAATGACAGAATTCAATATATTAAAAAGTAAAAGGAGCAGAGAGAGAGAGAGAGAGAGTGAGATTGCTTTACTTGATAAAAGTCGAACTCACGGAGAAAGAACATGGATGTGTTGTTTCTGATCCTTGCAAGCGATTCCAGAACCGGATGTTTTAGTTGATGATGATTTCTGTAAGAAGCTTCCAAGGGAGGTTCTGGCTTCAAGGTTTTAGATACATGTGCTTGTTGTATGTGCTTGCTGTATGAAGCTGTCTCTAGAAGCAGATGTTTTAGTTGATGATAGTTACTGTAAGATGCAGCCAAGGGAGGTTGAGGTTCTGGTTTTGGTTCTGGCTTTGAGGTTTTAGAGTCATGTGCTTTTTCTATGAAGCTGCCACTGCATATAAGATCTAGGGTTGATGAGACTTTCGGTTTGTTGGGAGAGAGAGAGTCATTGTTGAGAATTGCCTTCAAGGTTTTAGAGTCATGTGCTTGTTGTATGTTTTTGAGAGCTGCAGTTGATGAGGCTTTAGGTTTGTTGGGAGAGAGAGGGTTATTCTTTTTGATGATGAGTGGCTCTGGAGGTCTTCCTTTGAGCTGAGAACACTTGGAGGGTAACATCACCCAGTGGGTAGCAGGTCCAGATTTACCTACGAGGACGGATTTTATTTCACAGAGTTTTGGAAAAGATTTGATGAACTCGATGAGCTTGGGGAAACCAAGAGAGGCGTGATCGAGATCCATGCCAAAAACAGCGCGGAAATCGGCTTTGATTGATGAGAGGGGATATCCACCATTTTCTCTCCAGCTGCCTGATACATCTCGGAGGTACCGAGGAAGCCACTTTGCGAACTTTTTGAGCCATGGTGGCACGGAATTTCCGGTGAAACTGGTCTCTTCATCATCTCCTTTTGCTGGAACTGCACTATGCAACTGCGCAAGTTCTGTTTCTTTGCTAACTGCATTTCATGGTTGTTTATGTGAGAAGAAAAGCACAATGCTTGAAGGTCGTTTATTTTATGTTTTTGTCCGTATAGGAGAACAATTACTTACAGCAACTGATATTTGTTGGGTTAAGGAGGAATCGTATATCTTGCGACTGTGTCAGCTCTATTGGTCTCTGTTTTCTGCACAAGATGTATGATACATGTAGAAAATCAGTTTAAGGTGATCACAAGAGGGATCCATAGCGATGATTTTGGTAAAACAAATGGTTTGTGTATTGCCTCACCGTAGATTATGAATTTCTGTACTTGCTCCACATTTAAGAAGCAACTCTACGCAGTCAAGATGGTTATTCTTCACTGCGAAGAATAGTGGCGTCTCTTTTATTACTGTCTTGGCGTGAACCAACTCAGGGTAGGTCGCTACTAGAATCTGTAGGACATTCATCAGAACTGTCATCATCTTGTTTCAGTTTAGGATGGGAAACACAAACTAGAAAGATAAGGAAACTATACCTCAAGTGCAGATAAATTGCCATTTGCAGCAGCAAAGTGGGGTGCAGATAAACCCAACTTGTTCCTTTGGGTAACTCGTGCACCGTGTGCAATAAGTAGGTTCATGATTCTGGATACGCAAATGTACTATTCTCAAGTTGGTAAGTAATCATCATGCTACCTTATTGTATATCATTAAGGTAATAGGGAGAGTACTCATACCTGGTTTGCTGCTTATGTGGCACAGATGATCCCTTCAGGCTGCATTGAAGAACAGTATTCCCTTCTGCATCTGTTTCGTTAACATCGATGTTCGTATTTATAAGCAGTTCAAGAACAGCTTCATCTCCTGCCTAAAGAAATAATGGTGGAAGATTACCTTACAACCCTCAATAATTCGCGTGTGTGATTCACATCATAATGCTTATGAAGTAACCAAGTCTCACCTGTACAATGGAGATAAGTGGCGAGGTTTGCTTATCCACAGATTCACTA
Source organism: Alliaria petiolata (assembly GCA_020283515.1). Taxonomy (NCBI): domain Eukaryota; kingdom Viridiplantae; phylum Streptophyta; class Magnoliopsida; order Brassicales; family Brassicaceae; genus Alliaria; species Alliaria petiolata. The sequence goes on along the minus strand of JAHZTW010000005.1, from coordinate 15,270,682 downwards.
AAAACTGCAGCACCAAAGAGCTGAAGGAGCCCAATCTCCCGAAGCAAAAGCATTCTCTTCTGGCTGTTACTGCACAGCGCTTCTTGAATAACAGACTCATAGATCGTTGTTTTCGGCTTAGTCAACACAGAATCATCATCTTGTAATGCTACAGTTGCGTCTCTGATCTTGTCAACTGCTACAATCAGCAATGCAGTCAAAGAAACTATTGCACCAGCCCTGGCATATGCATGTGCCACAACGTGCACTTGCTTTGTTTTTTCAGCAAGTAGTCTCACCACCGTCAAGTCCTATATATATAAAAAAGGTTCAAATTACATGACATTCTTGCAACGCCTCTTGATTTCTTTCTGCAGCTATCTAAATAGTTCCCTTACATTCCATAAGCAAACATAGTTTCTCCAAGCAACCAAATAACGCGTGAAAGGGAACTAGTGTTTAACCTTGTCACCAAGCAGAAGGATCAAGTCTCCAATCGAGTCACCAGTTGGATTCCAGGTCACATCCAGGCTGCAAAAAATGGAAACATACTTAATAACAACATTGACTCTTATAAAGTCAAAATGGTAAGAATTACCAAAGAAGAGGCAAGAGACCAGATGCAGTGTCACTAGTAGGTAAGACGAAAAAGTAAAGAAAGAGGTTTCCAGATTAAGGTAGAGTTTACACATATTCAAGGTTTATGATTAAGAGGTGATAAAGCTTTATTCCCTAATTTATCAACCTGAGAGAAAAATAGGTGCGACGATTAGTAATCAATCAATGCCGACTTTACCTGCCGTTGGAGAGAGATAGCTCCAGAGGGAGCAAAGCGAGTCCGTCCTTGCTTCTGATATCCGTACGAGCGCGTCGTTTAAGCAGCATCTCCACACACCGTGCCGAGTTAGCCTCAGCCGCCGTGTGCAGCGGCGTGTGCCCCGTATCGGCAGCCACATCGTTGATATACGGAACCGATCCGACATCTCCGTTGATGACGGATGAAGCGCAGTTGAGAGAATCGTAACGGCAGCAGAAGCTGAGAAGCTTCAAAGCCTCGCTTCTCTCGGACTCCAAGTCTTCTCCGGCGCAGAAGTGTTTTGCGTGGGCAACAAACTCAGATTTGTCGTCTTTCAGGACGGAATCTATGAAGGCATCGGCGTCGAAAGAATCATCCGGAGATATTTTCCCGGCGGAGTAAAGATTCGGGGGACTTTTCGGCCAGGAGTCAAAAATCTCAGTGGAATCGATATGCATAGATGCCTGAAAATGAGAGAAATCAAGATATAGGAAATTAAAATTTCTGCAGAGAAACCACAGAAGAACAGGTTCTATGACGAATACTTTGAGAAAAATGCTTCGATCAGGGAGGAATTTTTCACAAAAAAAAAGTAAAAAGCAGAGCTCAATCATGTTCGCTCAAGCAAAAGAGGAGAAGCAAACATCAAACAAGCTCGAAGTTTGAGACTAATCGCACCACTTCCATCTCCGAACCCTAGCTTCCTCTCTCTTAAGAAATCTCCAAACGAAAAACGCCAAATTCCTCCCGAAATCCAGAAATGCAGTACCGAATCAAGTAAAAATTTCGCAGGAAAAAACTGTTAGAATCGCTCAAGAGATTCCGATCGGAGGAAAGCAAAAGAAGAGCATTCTGACGAACTGATTTGTTCTGATGACAGAGGGGAAAAGAAGAGAAAACGGAGAGGGAAAATGGCGATTGTGGCGACATTTATAGCCGTGACGTGGATGTAGCAGTAGATAGTACCAAGAGCAGTGTGTAGTATCCGTCTCTTTAAATGACACTATTACCCTCCGTTTCGTGCACGATGGGTCAATTATTGCTTAAGATATGGAGGTCAAATCTGGTAATACAACTTTTCCCATCTTCCCCTGCAGAGTAAATCAACCAATGGGAAAAAAGAGTATATAAAATCACAATTTCGAAATACTTTCCAATTTCGTACTCTTTTGTTTGCACAACCTCATAAATAGCAAAAAGAGAGCAAAATAAGTAGAGAACCCTTTTTGATTTTTTTTTTTTTTATCAAGGTTTAATAACCCATTCGATTTTCAAACGCAAGATCAAAGCGTTTGCGTTTCAGAAAATTTTCAAGTTTTTAAACTTGTTGATATACCCATAAAACTATTGTTACAACACCAACAGAGAAAGAAAGACCAAAACTTCATTATCCTATCCGAGAAGAAAATATGGATCAAAACCTTCCCAAATCTCTCCAGCAAGAACAGTAGATAAGCCCACCAACGAATCATCATCCATCGACTCCTCATGTAATCTGACTGCTACTCGGAACATGTTAGACACCAGAGGGTTCCTCAGAAACGGCTTCATCGCCTCCCCGAGTTCAGCCATATCAGAAAACAGAGTTTTCTTGTCGTTCCTATCGGTTGAGGATCTGAAAATGCAGTTGGAGAAGACGTAGAGACCGAGGAGATTACCATATAGCGGCAAAAACACATCCTTGTGGTTCCCTACGCCGCCTACCCAACTCTCTCTTTGTTTCCCGACATGGTCTTTAGCGAAAGAAAGCAGCTGACTGTGGAATTTACTCCTCCATTCGAGTAGTTTTGCTCTGGACAAGTCTCTGTTTGCTAGCTTCTGTAGATGGTAACAGCACATCTGCAAGATCAGGAGCTTTTCTTCATGGTGATTATCGATCTCCTTGTCGAAAACCCGTCTCACTAAGTCACTACCTCCCTTTGGAGGGGATGTGTAATCCGCGGTGTTGAAGACCCATCTCGAGAGATATTGAAAATACTCGTCCCAGTGCCCAAAGACGGAAGATAAATGGTTGAAGCTCAGTTCCAAGACTTTCTCTACTTGTGTAGGTACTTCCATGGCAGTGGAGAAGAAACACTTCTGGACATCCGTGGCGAGTTTTGACCTGATGAGATCATCTTCGTCCTCCAAAATTTTTATGCAAGTGAACCACATCTCCAGAATCTGGTACGCGTATACATCACATGCGCTTTGATATTTGCTTTGTGTAGTTTCAGAGGTTTGGTGGTTTGTGACAAGAGGACCGATGAGCTTCGCATGTTCCAGGATACCGGATGCTATAATAGCCTCTGCAGATGCATGGCGAACATTCACTTGCTCGGACGACGAGCTTTTCTGTTTGATCAAGTTAACAAAGTAGGAGATGCAGTCAATCACAGAACCCAATCTTGGCTCCTCTTCCTTTTCAGATTCGTTTTTGTGGAAGAACAAACCCGTGAGATGCTTCACACAAATCGCCAGGCAACACATGAGTGTACCTCGGGTTTTAGCACGTCTTGTGCTTTCATATAAAGAAGTCAGCTTTCCCCAAAGATGAAACACCGAATCATAATTCAATGAACCAACATAAATGCCTTCAACAGGTTCCCCGTTGGATGATTTTTTGAACATTAGAAGATTCCACTGGCAAAGAATCCTCAAAATGTAATTCTCACATTTATGATTTTTCTCCTTTTCCAAGCGATCCAATAACATCACCTGGAGCCCGTTTTTCGCCCAGTTCCAAATAACGCTCGTCTCTGAGAAACTGGAATCTTCTGATTTCAGAAACTGCAGAAACCACTTCAGTGTTGCAAGACGAACTTCATATGATTGATCAGATATACAACGAAGGAGCCTTTCCTTAAGGTCAGGAAAATCTAATGCTTCAGGAACTTTCTGCAATCGCAAATTTGGTCTTTGAGTAATCTGGAAAATTTCAGCTGCTTCATCAGATGGCTGGAATACGCAACCAAAATAAGATACAGCTGCCTGTTCCCGAAGCTCAGCGATCGTAGGGTCATAATAGGAGAAACCATATGAAGCATCTGCATCCAAGCAACTTGTAGATAAATCCAAATGCAATTTGTAAACTTCTCTTAGATTTTTGCTTTCAGAGCATGTCCATCCAATAACTCGCATATGATCAAGCACTCTCAAGAACGATGTACCGAGGATTGGGCAAGGGCACAACAATGGAGAAGCCATCCATGTGCATTTAGCAAGGACATTGACCAGTTGTTCAATAATCTGATCCTTCTTAGAGTCATCAGTAAGGTCTCTACAGTTTGTATCTAGGAGATTACCAAGTTGCAACAATATTCCGTGAAGATAATTGAAAGACCCACCTTGGGCCCCGTTAGAAGGTAATGTTGAGGCAATGCGGAGAAGAACGCTTTGGAGTTTCTCATTGGAAACAAGACCTACTAAAGCACGGGATGCCAAAACACGAACACGGAGATTGCTTTGAGTAGAGCATTTCATAATAAAGGGCATGAAAATGAACGGGTCCAGGTCATCTCCAGATTCACTTGCAATGGGTGAAGGCTTAAGCCTGGATAGAAGAATGAGAATGGGCCATAAACTCGGATGGACATGATTTGCGAGGTTTGAATCTGATGGACCAGATGTGTCGAGCAAATCAGTTGCTGCCTTTAGTTCACTGTATATGAAAGGGTGCAACAAGGGGTACCTTCAAAGAAACCACCTCTATATTAACTAGTGAACGCGAACAATGCATTCTCAAATGTAGAGACAAGTACAGCAAATTTATTTCTTTTTAATCAGGGGAGGATGTTATAGACATACCTGTGGAAAAATTCAAGCCCAGTCAAGGCACGCCGAGATGATCCACGTTTTTGAACATTAAGGAAACCAATCATTCGACGGACCAAGGCAGTGTATGCAAGTGTGGCACTGTTTCTTACTTCCCAATATGGTGAAGAGAAGGATCTTATTGCAACAATCATAGCCTCCGCCGAAAAACCAGAAGTATCAGTGCCCAAGTTTGTGTCGTTGAAAGCAGCTTTGAGAACATTGAACGCATGCACCGTTGGAACAACACCTTCATCACGGACCTTTGAAAGTTTTTCACTTGGATGCATATCAGAAGGATTGACCTCCTCATCCATTTGTTTAGAATCTTTCTGTATCATGGGATCCATGAGAGGCTTCTCTGCAAGACCTATTAGCCACCTAAGCGCCTGTGGGAGAAGCTTCTTCGGTGAACCTTCTGGTTCCGAGAGAAAAAGAGCAATTAATGCAGCGGGAATTCCTGCACTTCTTCTTAACAGATCGTCCACTGTTTGTCCTTTGGCCACAGTTCTTTCCATAAGTTGCTCCATCCAGGATTCTGTCAACCTACAAAGTCTACGAAAAGAAAAAAAATAAACACTATACATCAGTGAATAGAAAAACAAGTTACATGGACTCGCAAGAAGCTTAAAATCACACCTTGGATCTTTAGAACATAGTAAACGGTGGCACAAAGCTGAAAATCCAGCTCTTGTCTTATCTATGGCACCATTGTGCTTCATTTTCAAAAGTACTTCCAAGAAGTGGTCTCCAATCTTTTCAAGTTGCTTTAGGTCGAGCAGTGATTCTGTGTTTCCTATCACTGAATCATCAGGGACTGCAGAAGCCAGATCACCATTTTCTAAAGGTCTAAGGCTGCTGATAGGTAATGGAATCTTTCTTATGATGGTCCCCAAAAGAAGACTCACCTGAAGAAAGAAAATAGTTTATCTTAGAATGTAAGTCCAAAGAAGTATAGATGCATTGTTCTGCATTCCAGCTGGTCGAGAAAAGCATTAAGAAAAATGAATACACAAAAAGTTATGTCTAAGTAAGTATAATTATCTGAAAGTTGACAGAATCAGTACCTCTTTCATAGCGAGCCAGCAACCAACCATAACTACCTGTTCTGATTGTATAGTTTCTTGCACAGGTTTTGCATATGTATTCTTCTGTTCTTCTGAGAGAACAGCGGCAGCATCATCTTGAACATCCGACAAGAAACTATCATCTTCTATTATGTCATCCATATCCTCAGGCAAACACAAAGCATCTGCAGAAACCACCCAGAGTGCTAATGTAGTTATTCGCGTCACCAGTTTAAGAAGCTTTTCTATTTCCTTTCTCATCTCTGATATACTAGATAACACTGCATTAGAGTTCCAGTCCAATTCCTCAAAAGTATAACGCAAAGCCAATAATACCCCATGAACAAAACTGTTTTTGCATGCTTCTGAGAGATCACGCTCTCCTTCCTTCACACATGTATCAAGCCAATTTATTAGTGATTTGATATACTCAATCACAGGATACTTGGGTTTAGAGTTCTGATATAAACCATTCATGCTTTCACACTCTCTTTGACAACAAACAACATTGGTGGAAACCTTGACTATCCATCCAAGGTCCAATACGTACTTTCTAAAGATAAGCCTTAGAGTCAAAGAGCCTGCATCACTCTCTCTTACCCGTGGACTGCAGACTAGATGTTTGGCCCACGGAATAATGTTCTGGACCATGTCTTCACTTGAAACGCCGGTAAATGGAGTTGGATAATGAAGCAGAATACGGAAAGCATTTTCCCTAAGCCTGTCCCAACTATCAACAATCGATCCAACCAGCAGTAACGTTGAATCATGGGAAGTGACAATATCACAGTATGGGTAAAGATGGCCTTGATGCGAAGTGGGGTCTTTAGAAGGCACAATAGGCCAGACTTCAATCATGATCTGTATAAGTTCCGTCGCCATTATTTTTCTCCTGTAAGGGGCAGAAGGGTAGCAAGATAAACACAAAAATGAACTCAGCCACCTCATAAACTTGAACAGACTCTCTGCTCGTAGGACTGCTTTCTCGTCACCTTTTTTATTTAAACACGTTTCACTGTTTCCTCTGGCTAGAAGTGGTTGCCAGCTTCCTAGCTTATACTGCTTTTCCAGTGACTTACGAACTCGAGAAAAAAACTTCCTGAATAAACTGGTCCATTTCATTTGTAATCCTGTAGAAGATGACCTCATGTTCAAGGGAACAGCCTCCTTCATGAGATAAAGCTCCAAGGGGGATGGAAGACTAGCTGTCTTGGGGTTTAAGAAGAGTGTCTCTGCAGCATCCACACGAACCGACTCATCAACATGGGTTAAGGCCATTTTTAGCCACTCTATGGGAACTTTTAACTCAATACCCTTAATTTGGACTAATGCAAATGCATCCTCACTTCCTTTTTGTTCAATATCCCCTTCAAGGAATGCAAGCGTGCGACAAACTTTCAGCAGTGACACTAAAACAGCCACTTTCTGTTCAACTGTCAGTTCCATACTCATGTTACTCAACTCTGTATAGTTTAGCTTGGTCTCTTCCTCACTCGGCCCAATTGATATATAAGCGAGCAAAGGAAATATACTGTCTACATCCAGTTCTAGCAAAACTTGTACTGCATAAGTATTTAGATTAGACCTGAGTTTCGACATTCCAGAAGCAAGCCCATAAATAAAAGGAGGCAAACATTGCTCTCGATAACGCGCATAACCCTGTTCAACACCTTCGCTTCCCCAGTATTCATCACGTAATATTTCAAGGAAACATTTTATAAACGATGTGACGGCACAGCAGACATCATCATCAATATACGCATTTGCCATCTCAAACAATAGGTTAGGGCTCATTTCCAACAAAGTCTTTGCACCTAACCGCCTTGTCAAGGATGCTAATGGAACGTACCTTCCCTTACAGCGTGTTCCTAAACGAAGAAGATATTTGACAATCTTCAGCAAAGATTCCCTTACTTCCACTTTATCATATGTCTGGTGAATGGTTGTTTGAATGTCTAGTAAGAGGTCAAACATGAGATGAACTTGCTTGACTGTCTGGCTTAAAGGGTCCTCCAAGTTGTTCCATATGATTTTGAGCACCCGGTCTACCTTGCTGTCTGGCATTGGATCATAATCTTCTGATAAATCAGTTAACGTAGACGTCTTGATCTGCTGCAAGCAGATCTGCATCACAGTTAGTGCGTGAAAATTTAAATGGCTGTCAATGGGGTTCTCGCATAAATCACAAAGCTCAGGCAAAATCCCGTCATAGAGAATAGTTTTGTGATCACAATCTTTGTTACTCAACCGAGCAAAAGATGAAACTAGAACCCCTCTAGAAACTGCAGTAAGAATGCCTCGGATCAAGCAGAGTCTACTCAAAGATGAAAAACTGCAGATCTCAGAACAAATGTCCCCGGCAAATGGAATTTTGCCAACAATATCTGTAAATCTAACTACACTACTCCAGCAAAATATACCTTGAGCTATAAACAATCCAAGCTCATCGTCTTTGAGACAGACCTGTAGAGCAGCACACAAACTCACACCAGCAGCCACACAACAGTCCCTAGAGAACGCAGCCGACTTCAAAATGCTTATCTGAACAGCGAAAACCCTCTCCATAAATCTTGCTTCCTCCCCAACTAAACCCTTAAACTTCAAAGGAAACCGCTGAAACAAGTAATACGAACAGGACAAAGCCTCTTGGCACTGCTCCATAACAGTAGGAGGAGGCCTAGCACAAGCTTCAGTCTCTAAGATGATACCATTCATCCCCGAAACAATATCATAACCCACCAAAAGCGCGCAATCTTCAATTATATCAACCAAGTATCCCAATTTGGGCATACCCATCACTGATAATGCAACTCTAGACACACAGAATCGCTTCCCACCATCTTCCATACCGCCATATTCATCACATAGCTCCCTAAAACATGAACTAATCACCGAATGAAACTTACGGGTTTTAGCCATTGCTGAAACAAGGGTCCTATGAAGAGGCAATGAGTTCTCCATGAACATAACCTCCAAGTAAAACCTGATAGCTTCCCGTACATAGACTGCTTCTCTCTCGCCTTCATTTTCATGGGTCTTCGCGATTACCTCTCCGAACGACGCAACAACTTTCTTGGCGTGATTAACTTGCGCGTAGATTGAATTCAACGAGACCATTTCTCCAATGTCGGAGTAGAACTTGGGACAACACTGAGACAAACTAGATTGGCTCAGAGAAGCCGTGAATGTGCTGGGGAACACGATGGCACTGTAAGTGTAGCGATGGCGATGCTGGAGAGCTCGCCACTTCGCAGACATTTTTCAGTGAGCTGAGCTAACAAAAGAAAAATTTGAGAAACGCTGTTGAAATTAGAAAAAAGAAAAATAATAGAACTTTTGTTTTTCACTAAAAATAAAAATTCGAACTTTGTTGTACCCTTGAGGACCAACGACCTTAGGATGGAGGTCCTTCAATGGCGGCTCCGTACTAAGAACAGGTTTAATGTTGAGAGGCAAAATCGAAAGAGAGAGGGTTTAGGGCGAAACCCGAATTAAGATTTAAGGGGAGGAGCTGTATTAGAGACGAACAGTTTTGTTCCAATTAGAAAGGTAATAATATTTGAAAAGACATTAAAAATTAGGCCCAAAGATATTTTGTTTTTCCTAGGCCCTTCCCTTTGGGTCTTCTATGAGTCTATATCATTATGAAGCATTTGTATTTGTCGTCTTCTTCGTGATCCGTTGTTAACGTTAGCTTCTACCGCAACTATGAGCTCCCTAATTATTCTCTCTCTCTTTATCACTCTCTATTATCTTCTTTAGGTTCCTGTTACAATTTCGTAATGCCCCAAAAGTATTCGACTTAGATGAATTTTAGATGAAAAATTCAAGTCCGAAAACAGTTTGGTTTAAGTTGGAACAAGTCTCGATTTGTGATTATCTAATTACTCTTATAGGTTTCCCTTGATTGTTCTCCATTAGAGCTCGTCGGTGAAAATGTAGGAAAATTCGAAGATGAGGACGTTTCTTTGAAGGTGAAGCCATGGGTATATTGTGCTGTTTATTAACTAGATATAAGCATAGGGCTTGGTTTTGGTGACTACGAAACTTCTCTATGTGGTTTGGGTCTTAGACACTTTCCTCTAATTGGTTTCTGTCTAAACCACAGTTTGGTCTAAAAAAACTTTCTCTATCTGGTGTTTCCGAGGGTGAGTTGTGTATAGTATCTGTGGAGGACATGTTTCGATCATGAATCATAAGCTATCTTTCTTTTCTGAATGAATCATTGGATTTGTTTATCAATGACTAGCTATAATAAGCAAATGAATTGTGTAATATAGTTTTGTTTTGATCCTTAATCATATACTTGTCTTTTGTTTTCAGGGTAGGGAGGCAATTAGTGAACATTTTTATTTCATGGTGAGATTGGATTCATATAAGCACATTGACTTGGGTGGTGGAAGGCCCGCAAGAGTTAAGAGACAAAACGAGAGAGCCGATACCAAAAACGCTACGGGTGATGGTGATGGAGACGAAGAATAGTTTAGCTTAAAGATTTCAGTTTCAGCAAAAGAAGTATTCATTGTAAAAACGATTTTTTGGTTAGATTAATTTAACATTTCCATTAAAAAAAAAAACGAAGAATCTGTCCCGTTCTGTTGATCAACTTATTTAACATGCTGTGTTCTTGTACTACAACATATCAGATACGGGCCTGGTAAGCCCAAATACTATTTTTATCGTAATTGCAAAAGTACAATTTTTTGTATTTTAGAATACCTCTATTATTGTAAATAAAGATCTTGAGCTTGACCATTTGAGCACATGACTTTGTAGTGTCGAACATAAGTGTTCTTGCCACAAAGTCATTCGCATATATTTTATATGCTTGTTTTTTTGTTTGGACAAAGGATATATATTTATACAGTTTTTGGCGGAAAGATATATTTAATAATTGTGTTTGTAAGTTTCTCTTTTTTTATTTATTGAGAAAAGAGATTTGGGTGTGTGTTAGCTTTACGGCAATGTCAATGAGCAAAAAGATGAGGAAGTTTTGTGTAAAGGGTCATGACAAAACATTAGCGATAATTATAACAAATAAAAAGGGATGCATGTAGCATGTTCTAAAGGTTTTCTCTCTTTCTTGTGCATTGTATCATTATACCTTTAATTTGGGTATATCATCATTTTCGGTTTTTTCCCTTCCAAATAACCTCTTATTTTTCTAAAACTAAAACGGATACATTTGTGATTTAAGTATATAATGTGTTTCTAAAGCGAAAGTTGAGAAATAATAACATCAAATGGTGCTTTAATAAATATGTTTATTTGTAAAGGATTTTTATAAATACATGTTGGAACTTCTAATTTTGAAAATATGGTGGGGCATGTGATTTTTTTTTTTAAGTATCTGATTACCTATACCACTAAAGATGTATTTAATTTTACAGAAAAGTTTGTTGTACAAAAAAAGTTTCATAAAAAGTATATTGTCAAAAGTATTTAATTAAGATTAATTTATAATGGATGATCTAATTAAAAAAGTGTTCAATTATGTGAATTGTGATCTAAAGAGTGAAGATAAAGCACGAGATATATAAAAAATATAGTGGATTGATGATCGGCAAGAACAATCAACATATTTTGCAAACTTTCGAAAATAATGATTTTACCATCGAACGAATATGGACCTTGCGCGATTAAACTATTAAAAATTAAAATCTCTTTTATTAGAATTTGTAGCAAAAGGAAAATAGAAACTTGATTAAAAAAAAATTTTATGAAACTTATCTCCAGTTTGTACATTGTTTTGTTGTCCTGATTACATAGTTAAATTTTGAGAATAGTTATCATTAGAGCACATTAACTGTCGACTCTTTGAATAATCTTAGCCTATATAGTATCTAGCATTTCAATGTTGCATGACAACGACGATGGAAACTTAAAGTTTGGTATTATCTTTGATCATCATTAGTTAATATGTCTATATACCCGATGCCAAAAAACGAAGAATACAAAATTGGTGTAGATGGCAATGGTTATATGGTTTTAAAGAAAATGACAACGGTATATTTGTAACTCTCTGACCACCACCGTCTACGAGCCCCACGTCTATTTTAGGTCTGTTAATTGGAAAGTTTCAACAACTTGATATACTGACAATGTAAGCACCACGTGATTTTTTTCATATTTTTTTCTCACTCATACAGTACCAAAAATCACTTACCGATAGATCACACGTCTTTAAATTGTTCTACCTCAAACACGCTTAACTTTTGAGTTATCTCATAATAAATGATCGAAAATATAAATAAATTTTGATGACATAAATATCCAAATCAATTTTGTCAACTCTTTTCACATGCACCACCATATATTAGGAATTGGGATATTACACATTCTATCATATTAAGCAAAATGAGTTAAGAGTTTTGTTAATTAATTAAAAATTACGTTTTATAAAAGAACCACTTTTTGTTTTATTAATTAACTAAGAAAATAGAATTCGCACATTACCATGACAAAAAACAAAGAGAGAATATATATAATCAATTAACTTTAGAAACTTTGATTTGAAGTACATATTTGTAGTTAGAAAATAAATTAGGGTCGTCGGTCCTAATATCACGGAAGGTGTCCAGTAGTATTAAGCATAAGATAAGAGATATTTTTCTGCATAATGAAGAAATATTACATTGGTTTTTTAATTATTTAAATGGATATTATAAAGAGTGTGATTCAAAGGTGACAATGGCACCAAGACAAACTAATTAATTCATATTATTATAATTGTACCAGAGGAAAAGTGATTAATGTTGGACCCTACAATACCCATTTAAAGGCAAACAATAATAATTTGCAAACATGATTTATGAGTTGGTTGAATTATATAATAATTCATGTCCTTCACTTCCATTATGGAATGTGGTAATTATCAATCTCTAAATAGGTCTATCTACAAGTAATGTAAATAGTCAAAAGTTTCTTTTGCTGAGTTTTAAGTACCTTTAACAACTAATAAAGTTGTGCCTATATTAAAGAGAAATCTCACAAAGGTCATCAAACCAGTAGATGCCTTCTTTTCTTTCTTTTTTTTTTTAATTAAAAAGTTCATTAGGTTCAGCATTAAAAAAAAAATCAATCCATTAGGTTTAACTATAAGCTTCTAGATTATAGATATGACACAAGACCTATATCTCTTTATATTATAAAATGCTTTTTTCAAAATTCTTCTCCACGAACTTTAATTCGTCATAAGCATAAATCACTATAACCAAACATTCTCAAAATTATAGTATATGTTTATGTTTTAAGTAGTAATCATACCAACTAATCAACCATAGAAAGAAATTACTGAAACTTATTTTGTTGTTATTGTATATCGTGTCCCCTACAGAGCCGGTCCTGAGATTTTAAAGGCCGCAAGCCCAAATTAAAAATGGGCTAGTTTGGTTTATTAAAAAAAATTATTTTGCATATTTGAGGTTTGAACCCATGAACTATAGGTCTCAAATAACATCACCTACCACTAAACTAAAGACAATTTCTATAAATTGAGGACCGAAAATTGTATATATAAAAATAGGGCCGCAAGCATGGACTTGGCCTGCTTGGGCTCAGGGCCGGCCCTGGTCCCCTACCAAACATCGATGCATCCTCGAAAAGAATAAAAGACATTTCATTTAAATATACCACGATATCAACATTCAACATTATAATCGGAAATAAGTTTTATAAAAGTGTTAAGAAACATTACATCAATGGGTCAAACTAGAAAAAAGAAAGAAAAAAAACTATGGTAGGAGTAAACCGTAGACCACAACTTTTTCAGCACATCACATGCCCCCGATTTTGGCCACAACCCAATCTTAAATCTTCTGTTAAACAATAGTTATATGAATATTTATAATATATAACAGCATAACATAGATGCTTTGCTCGAGAAATGGGGTGCAATGCTAACAACCAAACTCACCTATTTACTATTTATCCATCCATTTGTTTTTTATTTATTGTCGTTGGCCAGGCTATCAGGCTATCAGCATCAGTATTTTTACTATTCGGTAGTTTTGAGTACTTGTTTTATGATAATTAATCATAATAACGAAAAGTAAGAAATATATGAAAAGAGAGGTACAATCCCCTATATATTAATTGAGAAATATTTTTAAAGAGTAGACTTATTTTTTGAAGTATTTACAGTGGTGCTATTTTGCTAATGTGTCACCACCACAATTATTCTCTTATTATTTTAATACAAATTTCCTTTTTTGATTAGACTAATTACATTATATGACTTTATCCATTTATTACTTTTAATATAACCAAAAAATTATGTTTTAATTTTTGGATTATTTAAAATCGAATTTTATTTTATGTGATGATTTATGATATACAGATTACACAATACATTTCTTAAAAATGAATAAAACAATGGTTTTAAAAAATATTGTTTAATGAAATATAATTTATACACAATTTCTGGTATACACAATATTTTTTTTGATTAGGCACAAAATATGTTTACAATAAAAAAGACTTCGATATGTGTGATTTTAATTAAAAAAAAAATTATAACAAATTAAAACTATAATTTAGGTTACAATAAAAAATACTTCGATATTTGTGATTTTAATAGATATCCATATATATAAATATTTTTTTTATATGGTTTGTTAATATAACCATATAAATTAACCAAATAATATAAATATTTAACTTGAAAACAAGTTAAAAATATTATGTCAAAAAGTTGAAATATTAAATTATATTATTCACATATATATAAAACTGATTAAATTATTTTTACTTTAAACAATTTCAAAATCATCTTTAATAAAATTATTTATAGATTTTTCATCCTGCGCATGGCGCAGGTTATCACCTAGTAAACTTACATTTCACAAACGTAATTATCAATGTTTAGATAATAAAATAATCTCATGTACCCTACGAATAATACTTCCAACTAAAAATGGTGAATTTGAAATTAATAATAAAATTTTCTTTTGCTTTCTATAACAAGATAATTAAAGTCGGTATTTACAAAATAGCAAAATTATTTTAGTCCCACACGGGAAAAAACAAATTTCTTGTATTTTAAATGATTTTATTTTAGTCCGAAATGCGCTATGTATACAGTTTGTTCTGGACTACTGAGCCGAGCCTTATGTGTACATTGGGCTGCCAATTAGGGCTAATTACTTTAAGGCCCATTACAAAGTAGTCCGCCTTGCGTGAAATTTTTCGAATTGCTTTCCTAAGTCTCAACGATCGCATTTTTGTTTCATAGTACATTAAAATTATAGCCACACCATTATATCAACATTTACACCAAAGAAACGCATATTTATCTACGCCCGTTTGTAACTATGTATTATATTTAATTTTTAGAACTTTTTTCAAATTTGAAGTTCATACTGAAGTGTTCTTCAAAAAAAAAAAGTTATTACTGAAGTGACCAAATAACGAATTGATTGGAACAGACCATTGGAGAAAGTGATTGATAATGATGGTGAAGAATATACATGTGGACCGTATAATAGGAAAGTTGATCGACACATTTAGTCATTTAACCCAAAACAATAAGTTGATCAATTTATTTTCGCATTGTTACCATTAACACATGACTGTGTTGGAGTACAATAAAACATTGGCGATCATTTGAAACTTTCACAATATCTATAGATAATAATGCGAAAATAAATGGTTATCTCTATATATAATCAAAATTTAACTCTTATTATTTGAGATGTTTGTTGGCTAATTATGCCTGGTTTATTGATATTTCAAAGCATTTTACCCATGTATACCATTACAGGATGTGTGTGTATATATTATTTATTTTAACATCTCGGTCTTGTATAAATGCCTATAATATCCAGAGAAAAAACAAAAGAAGACAGATTAAACGTATATAATATCAAGAGAAAAAACAAAACAAGATAAATCAAAATTTGATTGTCCATCCACACCAACCACTAACATGGCAGATTTAGTTACAATTATCATATTACATTCTAAACCATGATTCCATAAACGTATATACGCATATACGTACATACACAAACATATATACCCTCATCATGCAAGAATTGAAAATTGTACAATATTGTAAGCACATGTGTGGACAATTATTTTTCACTATATAATGTATTTTTATATATGTGATTTTGATCTATATAAATGTGTACATCCAAACGGAAATATTATTATTTATTACCCAGCTGGACCCAAACATTAAAATTCGTATTAAAATTTCATCATAATAAAATTAAGCTAATCGCCCCAATGAAAATTCTAATGTTTTTATATTTCTAATGGTTGGAAAATTGCTAAGAGTTTCGATAGTATGAGTGACTAAATTTAAATCTCAGACATTCTAATATGTCAATAGATCAAAACTTCGTATATCATTGAAAACTCATCTGTGACTTTGTTATAGACAATAAATAGATCGCTATTGACAGGATATGTCAAATTTTATAACTTATGTTCATATCATCGGAGAAAAAACATTTCAAACAACGTATTTAATGTCCAACATCTTAATAAATACATAATAAAAACTCTACGATCAATACCATACTTCTGACGATTATTAAATCACATCGTCGTACACCATATTATTACAAGACCGTTCTATCTATATCGATATATTCATACGCACATTTTTTGTTCGAGTTTGATTGCATATATATCTCTAGATTTTCCTGTATATATAAAAATAGATACTCTAATTATAATGGGATAAACGAAACATCGTTGAAGCCGTGAAGTGGCATTGGTCTACACCAAAGCAACACAAAAAGACAACCACTTCACATGGTCTGCTCTTATATTCATAACCGAATCTAAGTCACTTTTAGTTGGTTGTTAATTTGTGATTACTATTGACTCTTCCAGCACCTTCTTTTTACTTTTAGTTTCTTTTCCTCCATTTTAGAATTTTTTCAAATGATGATAAATGTAAATTATGTAATATTAGTTAGTAGTATATATATGTGAAAATATTTTATAAGCTGGTAGAACTTAAGAAGCATTGGATTCAACAGGTAATCTATAGGACCAGCCAATAAATTTTGTGAGAATTTTGAAATAAAAATTGAGCATATAAGACCAAAATTAATAAATTAAGGCAAATAATCGATCAATATACGTAAAAGCTGTAAAGAAAAGTAAAAAAAAAAAAAAGTTACAATAGAACTCATTAGTTTTTTATGAAAAACCAAAAAAGTGACTTTAGAAAATAATTTTGTTAAAAAATTATGGTGAATCGCTGAATCTATGTTTTGTGGTAAATTACCACTGGTAATGATTCGAATGCAACGAAAACTTGATCTAAGTTTGCTGCTGATGTAGCGTGATATGATATTAATAGATGGATTGAACTCTATAACTTTAAATTCCATGGATACAAAACAAAATTCGATGAAAGATATATATATATATATATATATTTTAAATAATAAAAACCGTGTGGGATGTATGCCTAAACCATTATTTAATATATTAATTGTAATATAACATGTAAATCCATTTTGATAAGATAACGTATGATAACAATTATCGTAATACAACATCTTATAACAATGGTAATTACATGAAGTTTACGAGAGTTGTTTGATGATATTTGTTGACTAGCCATTTCTTTGCATTTTTTTTGTAAGACATCACAATAAGGTCAGGGGGCTAATCATGTAAGACGGTATTCGTTATCTTTTGGATGCAGACGACACACCACATTCTTCCCCTAACCGAGGGGCTTGGAAACAAAAAACGTAACTTTGTTTAGTATAAATATAATGTTTATATATAAGTATATATATAAATATGGGTGTATAAACCAAAATAATTGTCCCTTAAATTGTTGTTAAAAAAAAAACTATCTTTGTTGTTTCTTCGTGTATGGGGTATCTCATAGCATGTTATAGTGTAACATATTAAAATGTAGGTGTATACATGTCCATTTAG
Source organism: Alliaria petiolata (assembly GCA_020283515.1). Lineage (NCBI taxonomy): Eukaryota > Viridiplantae > Streptophyta > Magnoliopsida > Brassicales > Brassicaceae > Alliaria > Alliaria petiolata. Next base: position 15,253,135 of record JAHZTW010000005.1, on the reverse strand, counting down.
AGTGAGGTATTCAATGAAATTTTTTGAATTTTTTTTTGTGTTAAAATAACAAATCTTATGTTATTTAATCATAAATTTTAATTATCTTGTAAATTCGGATGTTAGTCATAATATTTGTAAATGTTTCTTAAAATCTAAAGTTATAGAAGTAGTAAATTAAAAAAACTTCAAATTTATTATTGGAATTTTTTGAGGTATTGCTTTTGTTAATGATTTTAAAGTGTTTGAAGTTTATTAGCTAGAAATACAAAAATCTAAATTCCAGGTTTTTGAGTGATAGTATAAAGAATTAACAAAAAATTTATAAGTTTATAACAACCATTTTTAATAATTTCTCAAAATCATCGAAAAACTGAGATATGATCAATTGATCATTTTGGTTATTGATTAACATCTCGAGAGGTCATGTGCGTCAGCGTCACTGTAATGAAAAATAGCAAATCTATTTAAAATGCATGTGTATGTTTAGATAGGCGTAGCGTAACCTGCCTCGGTGGCTCGGTGTTCCTAGGTAATCGAGATAGATACCACCTCTAGGAAAAAGATTAGTTTAGATCGCAGTCTTGCATAGTTAGCATTTTTAAGTAAACTGTAAAAGATAAAATGATTGCATGATCATAACAAGAAACCTTTCTCAGGCCAGTTACAAAAAAAGAAAAAAAAAAACAAGAAACCTTTCTCACTAATATTTCCCATCGTTGTTTGCATGTATTCATGTTTCTCTTGTTTACATTTCCTTTGCTATTTAATAACATCGTATGTTTTTCTTTGGCTTGATTAAATATGCTATGCCTGTTTCTCCTTCACTTCATAATTCTTTACAAATTGGTTCGTAATGTTCTCTTAACCGATGTTTGTTGCTCCATTAAGTATATCCATCACTCTAATAACAAGTGTCATCATATACTACATTTCTCGTTTCCTTCCTCTACAAAGAACACAAGTTTCGACATAAAAATAAACTTGTATGCTGTGGCGGAAAAAAAACAGTGGATTAGCTTAACCACTAGCTAATTTGAGTCAATTACTTTCAACAAAAAAAATTTTGAGTAAAAAAAAAATTAGACTAGTTATCTTAATGTAACTATACAAAATATTTGATGTTGTTTAAAAGTTATTAGACACAAACCAAAAATCATAGTCACGTTGGATTATACATCTTAAATATTTATGTCAAAATTTCAACATGAATTTACAATATTTATGTCAAAAATTTAACATGATTTTTTTTAAAATAGCAAATTCAACTAAAATATTTGTATCTTTAGGGGGGCTTATTGGATTATGGATTTGAATTTATTGTTAATGATTTTAGAATTGGTTGGATTTTGATAGAATTTATAGATTTTGTGTGACTTTAGTAATTTCTTAAAAGTAATTAAAAAAATTAAACTAAGATTTGGAAAGACTTTTAAGAGAAATTTCAATATATTTCGTATGACAAAAAAATATAAAACAAATTATTATGATAAACAAAAACAAAAGCAAAACAAGTAGCATAAAATGGTCATCGCTTTCATCACTATAAAAAAAAAAGCTCATCACCATGGAAAATAAAATTTTTGTGTTGAGAAAATTGAAACTGAGAAAATTTTAATGGCAGCATATAGAACATTGTACCTGGGTTTTGTTTTGAGTTCTCTTTTGTGATTTCACATGAGAGTATAGATAAACATATACAAATCTACTTCAACCGAAAAATGAGATAAGTGATAAAAAAAATTAAAATATTTTGAAATTATCATCTATGTAGATGAGATTTGTTGATCGAGTTTTATAACTAAAAACTTGTAGTCAAATACTTTGAAATCTTTTCNCAAAAATTTAACATGATTTTTTAAAAATAGAAAATTCAACTAAAATATTTGTATCTTTATATTTTTGACCAGAGTTTCTGGTTTCTACTTGCATATTTGTTAAAATATTTATCTTGTTTTCCAAAACCACTAATTGAATAACACCACATTTGGATTTGTATTCAAAACTATTAATTGAATACGACACCATTTTAAGGTAATTACCAATTACTCCAAGACTCCAAGTAGTTAAAATTGGTAACTAGTAGTCCAATAAAATTACCGTCTCACTCCACGAGCATACGAATCTCCCTCTCTCTCATTTCTCAATGCTCTTATAGTCTTTGACCACTGGTCTTCTTCAACAGTTGTGTTCTTTCTCTCTCTATCTTTCCTCTCTCTCTCTATATATACACATCACACCTCCTTCTCCACACTCTCATTCTCTCTCTCTTTCTCTCTCCATTTTTAATATAATCACTTCCAAACAAGACACACTCGTAAAGAGTTCTCGAACTCACAAAACAATTGTCAGATTTTTTTTCTCCGAGACCTTTTCATACAAACATTATTCGTTCTTTCTTTCTCTCTGCTCTGGATCTCTCCTCCATTACCGATGATCTCGTTTTCTCTCTGAGCCAACTCGTATCTGACTCGCTCTAACTCGTTTCTGCTTCCTATTCTCCTCGCTCACAACTCGGATCCACAGACATGTCGGAGACGACGGCGACGGCGGCAGATGCGAAGCCGGTTCCGCCGGCGGAGGCCGAGAAGAAGAAAGAACAGAGCTTACCGTTCTTCAAGCTCTTCTCTTTCGCAGATAGATTGGATTACCTCTTGATGATCACTGGCTCTCTTGGCGCCATTATCCATGGCTCTTCCATGCCTGTCTTCTTCCTGCTCTTCGGTGAGATGGTCAATGGATTCGGCAAAAACCAGATGGATTTACATCAAATGACCCATGAAGTCTCCAGAGTAAAATCAAAATCCCTCCTTTCCTTTTGTGCTTTTCTATAATAAAATTAGATCCAAGATCTGATCTGTTTTCTTCCGTCTTAAAATCGCAGTATGCTCTGTACTTCGTCTACTTGGGTTTAGTGGTTTGCTTCTCTTCATATGCAGGTTTGTTCATTTTCTCAAAAAAAAAAAAAAAAAAAAAATCCAATCTTTTTATATTTTCTCAACAGTAAAACATAAAAACCCAACCTTCTTTTTTTTAATTCGATCAATAAACTCAGAAACAGAAATCAGCTCAAATAAATCAAAGTTCGTATATCCTTAAAAAAAATTTTAAATTTTTGTAATTGGAAAAAAAATAAGGGAGGATAAGCCGAGTCCACGTGATTCATGGACTCCTACTTTGTCCGTATCGATTAAGCCGTCATCAAATCGGCATCTCTCTCAGACTCTCACATTTATTACGACGCTTCAAAAAAATTCTTTTAATTTTTTATAAAAAAATCCAGAGATTGCATGTTGGATGTATTCTGGAGAAAGGCAAGTAGCTGCATTGAGGAAGAAATACCTTGAAGCTGTTTTAAAACAAGACGTTGGATTCTTCGATACCGATGCAAGAACCGGTGACATTGTCTTCAGTGTCTCCACCGATACCCTTCTTGTTCAAGACGCCATTAGCGAGAAGGTAACAAAAACTTTCTTTTCGGGCCATACGAAATCTAGTCTTTGGGGGTTTTTTTTTTCACCGGCGGGTCCCATCGTTCTCTGATCAATCTCAATCAGAGAGCTTTGCCCCGTTAACGTTAGCAAACCGCCAATTATCGTGCGCCTCAGGTGGGTAGGGGAGGAAGAAGAATGTGGTTTTTTTCTCCGTTTGTACCTGTCGTATTGTATATCTAGGTTGCACGTTAGCAAGCATGTGTTAACGTGCGCTGGGCCCCGCGTACTTTTGTTATTATCGTTATCACACTTTTTGAGTTTCTGGGTTTTTGTAGATGGAGAGGTGATTTAATATCTCGGAGTAGGTGAAAAAATTCAATTTTTTCTTTTTTCTTTTTCAGGTTGGGAATTTCATACATTACCTGTCAACGTTTTTGGCGGGGCTTGTGGTTGGGTTTGTGTCAGCATGGAGATTAGCTTTGTTGAGTGTGGCGGTGATTCCCGGAATCGCTTTCGCCGGCGGTTTATACGCTTACACTCTCACCGGAATCACTTCCAAGAGCCGTGAATCTTATGCCAACGCTGGCGTTATAGCCGAGCAGGTAAAAAAAGAAAAAATGTCTTTTATTTTATTTTATATATTTCTTTAATTGAACACCAACTGTTCGATGTAATGCTTTCTACTGTTGTTAGGCTTGCTCTATGGTACTTGATCCCTCTATAATGATTATGTTTCTCTTCCTTCTCACTCAATCCAACAAAGGACTAAAACAGTGATCTCATTAATTAAACCTTTAACTATTCTTTGGTCAAATCTTAAGTCAATCATTACCTTTCTTTCTCTTTTCTGATCAAAATTAGCAAAAAAACAGAGTTAACTTTTTCTTTTCTTTTTTTGTTGTTGTTGTTGTGAATTTACAGGCAATTGCTCAAGTTCGAACTGTTTACTCTTATGTTGGAGAGAGCAAGGCCCTGAGCGCGTATTCGGATGCGATTCAGTACACGCTTAAGCTCGGTTATAAAGCCGGGATGGCTAAAGGATTGGGTTTAGGATGTACATATGGAATAGCTTGTATGTCTTGGGCTCTGGTTTTCTGGTACGCCGGCGTTTTCATCCGGAGCGGAACAACCGATGGAGGAAAGGCATTCACTGCTATATTCTCTGCCATTGTTGGTGGAATGTAAGAAACAGAACATGAATACTGCTTTTTTTTTACTTTCTAAAAGTGTTTTGTTATGCTTTGGATGTGACTTTTTTTCTTTCCGGCTTTGTATCTGTTGTTTTTAGGAGCCTGGGGCAATCTTTCTCCAACCTCGGTGCGTTTAGCAAAGGTAAAGCGGCTGGTTACAAGTTGATGGAGATAATTAACCAGAGACCAACGATAATACAAGACCCCTTGGACGGAAAATGCTTGGACCAAGTTCATGGAAACATTGAGTTTAAAGATGTGACTTTTAGCTATCCTTCACGGCCTGATGTTATCATCTTCAGAAACTTCTCCATCTTCTTCCCTTCTGGGAAAACCGTGGCGGTCGTTGGTGGTAGTGGCTCCGGAAAGAGTACTGTTGTTTCCCTCATTGAGAGATTTTACGATCCAAACCAAGGTAATTTGGTCGAAAACTTTCTCTTTTGTTCCGAGTCTTTGGCTATGGATCATAATAACTTTTTTTTCTTTCTTGATGAGCACAGGGCAAATTCTGTTGGACGGTGTTGAAATAAAGACGCTTCAGTTGAAGTTTCTGCGTGAACAAATCGGGCTTGTGAATCAAGAGCCTGCGCTCTTCGCGACAACCATACTCGAGAACATACTCTACGGAAAACCAGATGGAACAATGGTCGAAGTCGAAGCTGCTGCTTCTGCTGCTAATGCGCATAGCTTCATTACGTTGCTTCCTAAAGGTTACGACACACAGGTATCACTATCTATTGATGATATGTCTGTAAGAAAATGTCTTGGCCATGTGCTTCATTTCTTGTTCTCTTGCTGAATGTGTCCATATGCAATTAGGTTGGAGAACGTGGCGTTCAACTCTCAGGTGGACAGAAGCAGAGGATCGCAATTGCTAGGGCGATGTTGAAAGACCCAAAGATTCTGTTACTAGATGAAGCTACAAGTGCTCTTGATGCTAGCTCTGAGAGCATTGTTCAGGAAGCTTTAGACAGAGTCATGGTTGGGAGGACCACCGTGGTTGTTGCTCATCGTCTCTGCACCATAAGAAATGTTGATTCCATCGCTGTGATACAGCAAGGTCAAGTTGTTGAGTCCGGAACACATGAAGAACTCATTGTCAAATCCGGTGGTGCCTACGCGTCCCTCATCAGGTTTCAAGAGATGGTTGGTACTCGGGATTTCTCAAACCCGTCAACACGTCGCACTCGTTCAACCCGTTTGAGCCATTCTCTGTCGACGAAATCACTCAGCTTAAGATCAGGAAGCTTGAGGAACCTGAGCTATTCCTACAGCACTGGTTCTGATGGTTGGATAGAGATGATTTCGAATGCAGAGACGGATCGAAAGACTCGTGCGCCTCAAAACTACTTCTACAGGCTTCTCAAGCTTAATGCACCGGAATGGCCTTACTCAATCATGGGAGCAGTTGGCTCGGTTCTTTCTGGTTTTATTGGTCCTACCTTTGCTATTGTGATGAGTAATATGATCGAAGTCTTCTACTACACAGACTATGATTCAATGGAGAGAAAAACAAAGGAGTATGTTTTCATCTATATCGGTGCTGGTCTCTACGCCGTGGGTGCTTATTTGATCCAACATTACTTCTTCAGCATCATGGGAGAAAACCTCACTACAAGAGTAAGAAGGATGATGCTCTCAGGTATTTATCAAAATCTGTAACTTTTTCTCTTGAATTTGGTTAAAAGAGTTTCATTTCTAATTTTTTTTTGTTTGGTTTCTTGATTGTTTTTATTAGCTATCTTGAGGAACGAGGTTGGTTGGTTCGATGAGGATGAACACAACTCGAGCCTGATTGCTGCGCGGTTAGCCACTGATGCAGCCGATGTTAAATCTGCCATAGCCGAGAGAATCTCAGTGATTCTGCAAAACATGACCTCACTTCTCACATCCTTCATAGTTGCCTTCATAGTAGAGTGGAGAGTCTCTCTTCTCATCTTAGGCACATTCCCTCTCCTAGTTCTTGCTAACTTTGCTCAGGTAAAAATCTCATCTTTTTTACTCAAATCTTCAAATTCATCTTTCAGTTTCAATTCTTTACCTGCATCTATATGCATCCAATCATTAAAAATCTTAGAGGTTTATGGTCTCACTGAGTCTGCACATCAATACTTAATTAAGTAAAAAGAGTAACTAGCTTTTTTGTTTTCTAAAATATGTGAGTTTTGTTGGATCAATGGGAATCTTGCATCCACCATTATGAGCTCTAGAAAAAACGACAAAAGGCCAGTTTTTATTTATTCCATCACTTTTTTTTTGTGTGCAAAAGTTCAAAACTTTATAGAACATGGCAACACATCCACTGCCTCTGCACGTGCTACTTCTTCTCTTATCTGAGTGCATTTAATTTTACAATAATAATCATAAAAGAATTATTAAGGCTTCTTTTTTTTCTGCTCCTTTTTGAGAATAGTGTAAGGGTCAAGATCATGGAGCCCTCATATCAATAAATGTGAAAAACAGTAGACTTTAATTTCTGGGCATCTGTGAAGAATATTTATTATATAAGGAGTAGTTTCTATTGGTAGTACGGCCCATAGATAACAGTGTTCACGAAAATAGCTAAGATTCCTCTGTCTTTTGTGTATCTACCTTCTTGCTTTACTTCTGCTAAATCTTTTCTACTTTAAGCTTTCATATTTACTTCTCTCTCTCAACTCTGAAATCTGATCCTACTCTCTTATTATTTAATCCTTTTGCCCATAAAACCATTTCCTCATATTCACACAAAATCCAAAAAACCTGCAACTTTTCTTTTCATCCAAGAACCAATTATTAATAGGCATTGTGTAAGAAGAGCATGGACTTTTACAAAAACCACTATTTTTTTTTCTTTTCTTTTCTTTTCTTTCTGTTGTTTTCTTCAATGGTCAAAGTTATTGTCTCAGTGATTTATTTACTTATTCTAGTGGTGTGTGTATGTGTCAGTGTGTCAGTGTTTAACAATCCACCAATGGTCAATGTTTGCTTGTGTTTCTTTGTTTGCTACATTAGGTTGTGAAAAAGTTTTTGTTTTTACTGGCTGCAAGCTTCAGAACTTTGCTTAGAAATCACCAACATTGTTTGAAAATCTCAATAAGATTCCCCTCCCGTGATCTAATTATTTAGTTGAAAATCTATCAATAGATTTTATCATTTTACACACAAGGACATAGAGATACAATGTACTTGCACTATAATTGATGGGGTTGAAGTTTTGCATATGTGATCTAACTGAATGTTTCTGCATCATGTTTTAACCGGGGATTTGACAAAGGATAAATAAAGTGGGGAAAAAACAGGACTTTTAGATTAGACTTTTAATTGCCAATCTATTTTTTGTTTTTGTTTTTTTGAAGTTCACTTATTATTTACCATCTATGATATTGGTGGTCTGATGAATAAGTATATGTATATTGCAGCAACTATCTCTGAAGGGCTTTGCCGGAGACACAGCCAAGGCTCATGCAAAGACTTCAATGATTGCTGGTGAAGGAGTAAGCAACATTAGAACCGTAGCAGCCTTTAATGCGCAGTGCAAAATCCTCTCTTTGTTCTGTCACGAGCTCCGTGTCCCTCAGAAGAGAAGCTTATACCGAAGTCAAGCCTCGGGTTTCCTCTTTGGCCTCTCCCAGCTTGCTCTCTATGGATCCGAGGCGCTAATCCTCTGGTACGGCGCCCACCTTGTGAGCGAAGGCAATTCAACCTTCTCCAAAGTGATCAAAGTCTTTGTGGTTTTGGTCATTACCGCAAACTCTGTTGCTGAAACTGTTAGTCTTGCTCCTGAAATCATCCGGGGAGGTGAAGCGGTTGGTTCGGTTTTCTCTGTCTTGGATAGGCATACCCGGATTGACCCTGACGATGCTGATGCTGATCCGGTCGAGACTATCCGCGGAGACATTGATTTTAGGCATGTGGATTTTGCTTACCCTTCAAGACCTGACGTCATGGTTTTCAGAGACTTTAACCTTAGAATCCGAGCTGGACATAGCCAAGCTTTTGTCGGGGCGAGTGGGTCGGGGAAAAGTTCTGTGATCGCGATGATCGAGCGGTTTTACGACCCGCTTGCCGGGAAAGTCATGATTGATGGCAAAGACATCCGCCGTCTAAACCTGAAATCTCTGAGGCTCAAAATCGGTCTTGTTCAACAAGAACCAGCTCTTTTCGCAGCAACCATCTTCGACAACATCGCATATGGGAAAGATGGTGCGACTGAATCCGAGGTTATCGAGGCGGCTCGAGCCGCAAACGCTCACGGTTTCATCAGTGGTTTGCCCGAAGGTTACAAGACTCCGGTGGGGGAAAGAGGAGTGCAGTTATCAGGTGGACAGAAACAGAGGATCGCTATAGCAAGAGCCGTGCTCAAGAACCCTACGGTGTTGCTTCTAGACGAAGCAACAAGCGCACTGGATGCGGAATCGGAATGCGTGCTGCAAGAAGCTTTAGAGAGGCTCATGAGAGGCCGGACCACCGTGGTAGTTGCTCACCGCTTGTCCACCATAAGAGGTGTTGATTGCATCGGTGTGATTCAAGACGGGAGGATTGTGGAGCAAGGCAGCCATTCCGAGCTCGTAAGCCGACCAGAGGGAGCTTATTCAAGGCTGTTACAGCTTCAAACGCATAGGATTTGAAGCGTGGTGGATTAAAAACAAAAGTGGGTTTGTGTAATTTTTTATCAAAACTTTAATTTGGGAGACTTCTATGGACTATAATGATAATATGAATAGGTGTAGATAATGAAGCTTTTGAGTGTTTATGAAGGTTCTTCAAGGTTTTTCCCTTTTTTTTTTTTTTTGGCAGAAGCTTATGCTTATGTACCCGTTCTGGGACATGAGACTCAACTATGTTTTCGTTATGTTTTTAACTTATGCCTCAAAACAAATCTCTTCCTCCTATATTTTGGTTCATCAATATTTCGCAAAAGCGTTTGGTTCGTAAGTAGATTTGGTCGGACAAGTTGTGTGTGGTTTGATCAGGCAAGGTCTGACATGACAATGACATGTTGTTCTATCAGTTTAGACCGGCTATGTTCAAATTTTGAGCCTCCCACTGAACAGAAAACTTTGTCTGAAAACTAATAAACAAGATGTTGTTTCTCTGTTGAAGCTTCTTTGGTTCAAAACGCCTCTCACATGTTTTGGAAATTTCCACGACAAAACAATTCACGTCTCTTAAGAATCTAAGATAACCACAGCGTACGAAACACATTTAAAACACAATCACCACTCAGTCGCGTTTCCATATGTGTTAGCTGGTATTTTGACTATTTTCATTAAAGCTTTCGGTTGGAGTGAGTTTGAACATTTTCTTCGAAAATTGAGTATTTATGATCTTTACGCGCCAATTTGAGAAGGTATTGATTTGTATATATTTTCCACATGTGTTATTGATATTCCCATTTTATAATTAAATATCTAGAAGTTAGGTTAGAAATGAATCAATCAGCATATGGATATATCGATCTATGATAGACACAAAACTATACGACTAAATACATGGCCGTGCCTACGATATGTGAAAATAAACATTTGGTTACCTAGAGCATTTTCAACTCATTTCTATTTTAAATCTTCTATTTTAAAATTTCTCATTAAAATAGAAGTTTTAAAATAGAGATAAATTTCTTTTCAACCCACCTCTATTTTACATTAATTTTTTCCTCTATACAATTTGATGGAAAAAGTAGTAATCTCTATTTTTTTCTCTAAAATTGATGTGAGTTAAAAATGCAAATTAGTTTTTCCATTAAAATTGAGTGATGTTTTACGAAGTCGGCAATCCTCCAGATCCGAAACTACGACATGTAATACTCCTTCTGTTTTTAATTAAGTGTCGTTTTAGGATATTTCACATAGATTAAGAAAACATTAAATTTTTCTGTTTTGCCCTTCATTAAAATATTATTTTGTTTGATAGGAATAATTAATAAGCTGAAAAAATAAGGATAAAACAGAAAAATTTATCATAAATCTGCATTGAAATCCGAGAACGACAATTATTTGTAAACAAAAAAACAAGTCTAAAACGACACTTAAATCAAAACGGAGAGAGTATTAGTTTTGTCACAAAAGTCACTCAATCATGTGATTTCTAAATTTTGCATAAGATAATTTTTCTGTCGAGCTAATGACACCTCGTAATAAACATCGAAAACCTTGAAAATTCGCCACTTGTCTAAGAGCATCTACATCTAATATCTCACAATATAAAAAAAAAAATTAAAAACGTAGGAGAAAGTAAGAGAAGCGTACTCATATGAGAACCTATCTTAGAGCTTGTTATGAGATACTTTTTATGTGGTATTTTATTATTGGTTCACATATTTTTATGATTTAAAAATTAATTTTTTTTTGTGAGATACCTTTAAGGAAATCTAACCAATGTGGATGTTCTAAGATTGAATATTGTATATTTTTATCTTCTAATTGTAATGGCGATGAGAACGAAAGGATGTACTTGAATTATTCAGTTCTTTTTCTCATTATTTTTTTTCTTTCATTTGGTGTGTGGACATAAAGTTGAATAATTATATGAAAAGAGAAACAATCTAAAGAAACCAGCTGTGAAGCTCTTTAATATTATTTTTTCTTTGCTTTTAGACTTTTCAAGTGGTTTTCTCAAATCTACTTTTGATAAAGACTAGACATTCTTGTAATTTTTTAAAAATTTCCAATCAAAATAAATGGTAGAAAACTGTGCGTGTTATATTCATATTGTTCTTTTTGAAGCTGATTAATAACTTGGTTCTTTTTGTTTTGCCAACGTGTATGCATGTGTGAATTTGGAGAAAAACACAGCAATAACACTAATACAAACCATTAAACTGTATTTCTATATTAGTAAAAAAAACTGTATTTTTATAGTCTAGAAATTAGATTTTATTATATATATAAATTCTTTGCATATATATCCTGTTATAGGTCGTATGATTCGTGTGTTTTATAATTACTATATAATTATGAATATTTTCCCTTTAGCAAAAACTTTTTTTAATAATTGAGACTGAATTGACAATATATATGTCTAAATATCATCATAATTTCTTTAACAATTGTTTTAGATCAAAAAAACTTATCTAATTCGTGGATTTGACCGTCACCAAAACATGCGACGTACATAAAATTATATTTTTAAAAATACTGGCGTTTAATGTAGCGACATCCGTAAAATTGAGTTTGATGCACAAAATGAATTAAATGTTTTTTTGTTTTGAATATATTAAATATGAGAGACTATAAAATGTAAAAGATAATTATAATTTTATTAAAATGATGCATTTTAAAAAAAAAAATTTGATTGAATAAATTTTATATTTATTAAAAAAAAATATATAAATAATAATTCTGATAGCATATATTAGTGAGTACAAATGATCAATTAGAAAAGGAAAATATATACTTTTTACATGCATCACATAAAACTAAAAGCATCTCATTCTCACGCGAAAGTAATGAACACCTCAGGAAAAGCTGAATCGAGTTATGAATTTTATGGAAAGTGTTACTGTGTTAGTGTTATCATTATAACTTTAAATTAATTTTGAATATAATCTTTCAAATAAAGAAATAGATTGAACATGAAGCAGCATTGGGAAGGACTCGCATGTCCCCACTTACTGACACACCTCAAGTGTCCAGTACTCCAGTGCGTTAGGTTTTCACTTTACAGTAATAGTATAGTATGTATGTGCATGTGTGTGTGCGCGCGTATTCTGTTAATATTATTACAATCAAATTTAGGCATAATTTTTTTTTTGAATAACACTAGTAGATAGTGAACAGAAACATGAGGAAATTAATGATCGAATTTAGGCATAATTTTTTTTTTGTATGAAATTTAGGCATAGTTTTGATCTTGTGAAATTGAAACAATAGAACAATCAAACAATGAAAATTTCTCTGCTTACAATATCCAGTTGACGTTTAAATTATTTTTCTTTTTCATTTTTATGTTTGAAAGGTGCCACGCTAAGACGTTTTAGATACACATCTATTTTTTAAAAAATATATATAATATGAACGGTTAAGCACAAAATAATTTGTGAAAATGATTTAATTTATTGATAGATATAATCATATAAGTAAAGAAAAGGTGTGAAGATTTTTTTTTTTTTTTCACGGAAAAAATCTTTTCTTTTTAATTGTATGATATTTGATGAGATAGCAAAAGGGCAGACATGTGCCTCACCTTATCCCATTTTCAACAGTGTCACTCGTTGTTTGTATTATTCATATTTTAGCAAACAGTTCATATGTGTAATATTATATATAACTATCAATCACTTCAATCATATCAATCAATTTAAGGACATTGCTACATACGTTCTCTTTTGATACTTGACTAGTTTTTTTATTTGTTTTCGATAATACCTATCATATTAACGTAACGTATATCTATTTTCAGCGGAGTTTTGAATTTTTTTTTTGAACAAGAATTTTGAATTTGGAAACAAAGATTCAACCAGAGTTCGAATTCTCCATGTAAATCTAAGTTTCAGCATAACTCTTTTGGTTATTGAAAAAAGAATCTTAATCTTAATATTATTGAACGTAGGTCATTCGGACTTTAATGATCTCAAGTCATCAACTCCGTGACAATACGCATGCGACCAATTAACAAAAAAAAACAAGAGGAGATATATGATTGATGTATTAGATCAACAATTAAAAATAATCAAGAATTGACTCAATGGCTGTAAAACACTGTAGAGGTCCAAAATATTATACTTTATATATATATATATACTAGATTTAGGCTTTATGTATACTTTGATTTATAATTTAATAATTTATAATCCGTTAAAAACAAATCCATATCACTAAAAAATAGATAAAATAAAATTGATTATGCCTATAAATTTATCCAGCATCATAAACTCTAACAGAGTAACATTTATTTATTTATCAAAATATAACTATTGTCAAAATTAATAAAATAAAATTAAAAACGCCGATATGAAATTACTCATGGATAAAAAAAGAGAAAATTTGGGATAATACACCAAAACTAGTTTATAATTTGAAAACTACACTTTTATTATTTTTCTAATTTTTTTTATAATTAATTATATATGAAATGACTAAATTAACCTTATTTTGAATTCTTATAATTTAAAATTATTTAATAAAATCAAAATAAAATAAAATTTGAAAACTAAATAATATATATTTAGAATTTAATTTATTTATAAATTTTAAAATCTTAATTTTATACTAATCTATATAGAATATTCTATAAAAATATATTTTTCATAGGGAAAAAAGAAAAAATAAATCATAAGATTTTTATATATTATATACTTATCTATAGATTATTGTACTAAAACTAATTTTAAATTTGTATAGACAATTCTCAAATATTAATTTTTATCTGATTTAAGATTCATCTAATTAAAATATTTATATAAATATATAATTTAGAGAAAATCTTAAGGATTACTAATTAAAAATCTCTCATATATTTAATTTTTTGATTTTGATTTTAATTTATAAAAATATGTATTATTAAAATCTAGTTAAAATAGCCTTTTTATCTATCAATAAATTTAGTAATAAAAAAAAAATTATAGCAGTGTATTTTTCAAATTACAAAAGTTAATTAGGGTACTTTGCCAATTGCCCCATAAAAAAAACCTAACACACTAACAATTATTTATTTATTTTGATTCTATTATTTAGTTTTCAACTAAATTTTATCACATATTTTTAAATACATTTTAAAAAATCTGAATCTGAGTTAAGTTTAATTTTTACTATTTAATATATCAATTTTTTAAAACCGTGACAAATTGATTTTCATATTTCAATTTGAATTAGATTTATTACTTTTGTTACTCATATTTCTTTTTTATGAATCAATATTAAAAACGAATTACCTTTTTCTAATTTTTTTTATTTTTATTATCATAGTGCAAAATAATCTTATTATATGTATGTGGATTTCTAAGTTTGAGTAATTATAACCATTTTTTTTATTTTAAAACTATTAATAGATTACACAATTTCCTTAATTTCATTACATAATTAATGAAATACTTATTTACTTTGTCAATTTTTCATTTTAATTCTAAGTATATATTTTTGGATTTGTTTTTTATATTTATGTTAACATTATGTCTACATTTAATTGGTTGAAATTTTTAATACCTTTTGAAATATAATCGATAGATTTAATACGTATCGTAATCATGTTAATTAACAATTTTACAATATCAAGCTTTTTACTCCATCTATTTTATAAGTGATGTTTTAACCCAATTTTTTTTTGTTTTTAATTAAGTGATATTTTATACTGCAAAACTATATTTTTTTTTATCTTTTTGACCATTTGTATTTTGCAATCTTTTTAATCATTGATTGAATTGTTTTTATTTGAACAATAAATGATGTTTTTGCATAAAAAATTTAAAAACCACGAATTTATGTGATTTTATAATCTGTGTACAAAATTCTTAAAATCACTTAAAATAAAATAGAAAGAGTATAATACGATTGTATATTTTTCTAAAATGAAGTTAAATTTATTTATTTTTGTTGAGAGACCTTAGTTGTTTATATAGAAGTTAGTAGTATTTTTATTTTTGTTTTAGGATTATTATTTGATTGTATATTTTTCTAAACTTAAATTAGTTTTCTTTATTTTTGTTTTTATTTTCTTTTTTTCTAATTGAATTATATCCTTTTTTAAAACAAATCTTTTTTATTTTAGTTCTTTTTTTTAGAATTAGTATTTGATTATATAGTTTCTTAAATTCATGTCAAATTTTTTTTGATTAACTTCACGTGTCGCAATCATGTTAATTACTAACTTTAAAGTTCAAACTTTATATATATATATATATGATATATATAAATATAAATATTTTATGGTGATATTGATCATGAGGCACTTATAAATCTCGAAATCAATCTCATCTTCAAATCAAGAAAACAATTAGAGAACACAGACATGGATGCACACAAAAGCAATGCATATATATGATATGTAAAAGGTTTTTAAGTAATTTGTACTGTGTACCGAGGAATGCATGAAACGTGGTTTGATAATGATAAGATGTTGACTATTGCATTGCCTCTTGTTGCACACAGAGGTCCCCTTACCTGACATCGTATTTCAACCAGATTCGATCCAGAGTTTTGAAAGACCGCTAAAAAAAAAACTGTTTTTATATAAACTATTTATATAAAAAGAAATGCCGCAAATCCATGTTTGGTCATGCTTGGACTCATGGTCGGCCCTGAGTTCAACTCTTAATGTCTTATATCTCTCACAACTTTATTATTTGCTTACTCATCTTTGTTTCTAAGTAAATGGTTTTACTTTCAAATTGAAATCGACCTATCGCAACTTGTTTTCTTCTATAGTTTTCCACATTGAAATGGGTCCTCTCGGGGCTGGAAAAATAGTCAAGTTACATCCTGTTCACATTTTATTAGTTACAAATAAGGCAATACCAAATAGAGAAACCCGAACCTGTATAAAAGAATTACAAATTATATTATTTCATATTATCGCAGTATCCAAATTAACAAAACGTCATACAGAAAAAAGTAATGCAGACCTGAAATAGAAAATAAAATAAAAGTTTAGGATATTTAAAGAGTTTCCTTGCATTAAAGAACATTGCACAAGATTATATTCTATAAGAAAATAGTATAGTATACGATGTCGCGAAATAGACGTACCATTTACGAGGACATGTAGTAGGCGGGATAAAACTGATATGGCCTGCGCCTAAAAAAGAAATAAAAGAAATCCAATATGGGCCTGCATTCTACATCCCGTCAAAGAAAGTGATATAGCCCGATATTTAATATAAGGTCATCGTAATGGGCCTTATTTGGGCTTTTGCTTTTTGGGAAACCTAAAATTTGCTTGCAGTCAAAAGGAAACAAATATCCTTAATGGGCGCAGAAGAGCGTTGTGTGTCTTCTATTGGTGTGAAACGAGAGTTGTGTGTCATTTTTTGTTGTTATTCTTTTAATTTCAAAAATTGTTAACCACAGTGTACTCTGATAGGTTTTAAATTGGTTTTTGTAAATGAAGTTTCCATTGATTTTCTAATGTCTTGTCCAGACTGATTATATGCTCTAAGTCAAGATATCTCGGAACGACATTGTATGGCAATTGTGTTTCAAAATGCCTACTAATTATGTACAACAGAGTACGTAGTGATGATAGGTTCATATAGATTATTAGAGATTTTCAATTGAGAGATACTTATTTTCATATTAGTGACTCATGCTCTAAGAAAGTCATTTGTTTAACATATTCTCTTGTTTTGGTTGATTTTCATGAATCTGTTGGTTCCCTACACGTAGGATTTATTTAATACTCTCTATGTTTTATATCCTTTTGAAAAATAAATTTATTTCATATTAGTATTATTTTATATTTTAGCGTAGATTTTTGAAATTATATTTTAGTTTATAATAAAAAAAAAATCAAATAGATAAATTAATTATTTTCTTAGCAAGTGTAAAAAACTCTTAATTAAGCAACGCTTATAATACAACGGAGGAAGTTTTTGTTAATCCATTGCTTATTAGTGTTCAGTTTCTATTTGTTATCTTGCTTAATTGCTTTAACTGTCTTTACAGTGCTTTTTGTTGTTTTTATTTATGCGTTTATACCCTTGTTCGGAAACGCGCTATGCGTTAATCGGGCGCTGACCGGGCCTGACGATTTTTTTCAAAAATCGGAAATAAATCGGAGAGTAATCGGGAAGTAATTTTTTGTACAATTTAATATTTTTTTAAACATTTTTATACATAACACATCAAAATTAAAATTTAGATTTCTTTAAGAATCATTTTTATACATAATGCATCAAGGCTTGTATAAATCAAACCGAAAATTCATTTAAAATTGTTATAACTAGATTTGTATATCAAACATCAACTAGATTTCTAAATTCAAGATCAACTGTTCGTTTGTTCCAGAGATAAATAAAGATAAAGAAACCATCCACACAAATGCAGAAAGAAACATGATACACGAAGCTCCTAAGCATGACAGATCTTAGCAAAAACTTCTACTTTAGATACACGTATCACCTCATGTATTGCCTTCAAGAAGAACATATGCAACACTGAAAGAGAAAACACTCACGACAACACCATGTTCGTGTGGAACGCCCATTGAACACGCGGGATCAAAAGGATGCTGCAAAATACCATATGGACAGTTGCATTGATATAGGAATTAAGAGGGAATTATAAGTCGGAAAGAAGGAAATGGGGAAGAAAAACAGGAAAAAAGGTACTAATAAACTTACGAAGACTCCTAGAAGAGCCATTGAGTGGCAGACTTGGCCATAAACTTAGCATCGTGTGGCTCATCAAGTTGGCCATAATCTTAGCATCATGTGGATCATCAAGTTGCAAAAAGTACCAATAAACTTACAAAGACTCCTGTAATGTTCAATCTGGAAGAACTATATAGAAAACTGAATTTCAGAAGTAGAAAGAGTTTTTTTTTTTTTCATTTGAGAGAAGAAAATACAAACATGCATCATCTATTCTACTTACTTAAGCAATTACAGGCATAAGTTCCTATTATCTTAAAATGAGATGCAATGAGGATAATTTGGGTTCCATACAAATCAAACGTGGGTTCCAACTCAAGGTGAGAAGCAATTTCATGAAACTAAAGCACACAACCCATCAAACCAATATCTAATCGAACAAATCTTCACCATTTTTTAAGAAATCACAAAAGAAGCTTCAATAACAAAACTCAGAACCGATTGGAGAGATTAATACCTCGAATTCGCTTCAATACAGGAATGAACATGATCAACGAACTCGATTCACTGTGAATTGGTCTCGATTTGCTCTGGATTTGGTGTGAAGAAAAATCCCCAAATATTTTGTCGGGAAACTGGGTCGAGAGAAACAGTTTTTGGACAAGGCGGTTTTTCTTATTAACCGGCGATTTTCGTAAAACCACGGACTCGGCGGCCAGAAATCGGTTTGCCGGATAATGGCTCCGATCACCCCTAATCGCCACGGTGACCCAGTGCACACCGCTTTCTCGGCCGCTGAATCGGCTAAGCGGCCGAGTTTTTGAACAAGGGTTTATACTAGAAATCCCTAAAAACAATCAAACCCATATAGTCTTAATTTCGACAGTCACATTATAACCACGACACTTCACCGTGATTTGCATGATACTCCTAGTAATTATCGATATTAAAACTTGATTACATTAAAAATTATCTTAAAACTTTTTACATTCAACGTTGGTATAACAGAAAGTCGGTGTAGTAGTATTAATTGGTAAATTGACCAATCGGTTTGAGTAAAGCTATAGGTAGGTGAAGTGTGCTTAAACATCATTAAGTATTCTGTCGGGGCATAACATCATTTCTTTAAAACAATCTATTTTTAGCTATCCCATTATACAGCATTTCTACTTACAATAAAGTCAAGACGTATAGATGACTCGTTGAAATCACTATTATAGCATGCTGTTTATTATTATTACGCATTTTTAGTAGAATCGTAAGCTTAAACCACGACGTTGATTCCGCAGCGTAAACCTAACTATACAAAAATCCCAACTATCCAAATTATATGATGCCATAAATAGTTGCATCGGAAATTTCAATTATTGCATAAGGCTGCTTTTCTCATTATTCATTAATAAACTATAAAATTGAAAAAATCTATATTTTGTTACATTATGTTTGAACGGACCAAAATTGATAGGAAAAAATCAAAAGGGATCGTTGGACATAAAAACATCGTGGAGCCTAAGCGGCCTAACATTTAGTACGTGAAACCCACATGGACTAACATGTAACATCTCCCTTTGCAATTAATTAGAAAAATATAAATATAAATAGTATACACATTTATATACGCAGAATGTCTACATTTATCTGCATTGTTTTTCTAAAGAATAGAGGGAGTTTTGGTTAGATAGTTTATTTTTCTCTTTTTCTTTTTTCACTAAAAATGAAACGCTTAGTAGGAAGAAGAGGTGGAATCAAGGCTTTAACCAACACATGTTTGGCTACGTCAACCAAAGCCAAAACCTATAATGGCAAAAGACTGTTTAAGAAATCCAATTTCGAAGGTAAAACAAGAGCCAAATCTTGCTCCCGCATAGTGATTAGCTTCTTTTCGGATATGAGAACAATCATCTTCAACGTTCAAACTAGGGGCTCTTCATTTTTATAACTACGGTGGTGGATACACAATATATATATTTACGGTTGGTTTTTTCATTTTGTTGGTCGATGCCGTTGTATATATATATATATATATATGGTATATACTGTTGTGAATATCGTTAAGAGTGAGAAATATTTCCTATTCTTGAGCCGAAGAGTGAGAAATATTTCCTATTTCCAATTTATATTTGTATCGAAATTTAGTGGTTATATATATATGTGGGTTATAAGGGTTTTGTAAAAACTATTTACACAGAAAAAAATCTATACAAAAGGGTATTTGCTTCCATAAGTTTTCTCTCTAATTTTTTATACGTTTTACTAAAATCGAAAAATAGACTGATAGACTTTATCAAAAACTATTGTCACAGTCTCACAGAAAAACTATTTTTCAGGCACAAGTTCATAATTTACCTGAAAGCAAGACAATAACAATATATAGTATGTAAGAAAACATGGCCAAAGTATTGTCACAGGAAATTAAAACTTTGTACTATTCAGCAAAGTATCTTTGTAGTATTACAGTAATTAATACAACGAAGATCAACTAAAAACCTTTTGTATAATACAAAGTATCTTTGTAGTATTCAGCAACAGTGATTAATACGTCAGCTGACCCCTCTGCGGCTCTGCCCCTTCATTGGCTCCGAATACTACAAAGATACCTTTCTCAACCTAGGTCTTTATTTTACTTTTTATTTCTAACCTTTTCATCTTTAATCAACTAAAATGAATTTAATACTTAAATTAAAGCATTCCGTTAAAAAATAGAGGATCAAACATCCACATTAGTACAAAAAAATCAAGGTGATGTGAAGCTTAGGCAAGCAATGCTTTAACAATCACATACTTTGGTGTCCCCATAAAAGGACCATAGATAAATAAATAATTAGTATGGAAATATTGATTGACATGTTTCTCTCATCAAGCCATGTCATAATCTAGATTCAAATACGAGAATATGTTTTCCCTCTAATGTTTATAACAAATAGTTATAAATTTATTTGTGATTTAAACAAAAATTCTGAATCATTAGAATAAACAGCTTAAATTTTTTTAAATGTTTTAAAAAGTTAGTGGGGAAATTTTAAGCTAGAAGATTACTACTCCCTCTGTTTTTTATTAAGTGTCGTTTTAAGATATTTCATACAAATTATGAAAACATTAAATTTTTCTGTTTTACCCTTCATTAAAATATCATTTTGTTAGATATGAATAATTAATAAAATAAAAAGATAGAGATAAAACTGGAAAATTTATCATAAATCCACATTGAAATTCGAAAACGACAATTATTTGTAAAAAAAAAGAGTATAAAACGACAGTTAAAAAAACGGAGGGAGTATGAGCTATTTATTAAGTATTAAACTTCTCCTTCATTTTAAGTTTAAGTTTGTAACACTAGTAATTTTGTAGATATGTTCCTTTTGTTGGGAATCACATTCCCAATACCGTTGAGCTTGGAACTGAAAACATGGTTCAGTTGATTAAATTTATTTGTAATACAGTTAATTAGTAGATTTTTCCTAATTTATTGATACTTTTGTATGTTACGTAAACAATGCACACACAAAAGGACGTAATTAAGTACCTTGTGTCCCCGTGCTAATCATGATTAAGAATCTAAGGAGGCATAATCCGAGATCTTAAGCAACCACATGGGACATGTATGCTGTTTAGAATCAAGTGTACTAAATCTCAAGCTTCCGAAACATAGGAGTTAAATTAGGAAGCAGACGAACTTATCATGACTACTTTTTTGGGGTAATCAATTGCAAGGCCGAAGCAAGTCCACGCTTGACTCTATTTTTGATGTAATTGGATTCCGCGAAATTGAAAACACAACGTACACAAATTTACGGTTTAACCGATCCTAAACGACGATTAGTTTTGTTTTAAAATCATTATTGATTTTTAATCATTTTCATTTCAAAACTTTAAGTGTGTGTGGGTGTGTATGTGTTATGTTCACTGTTCACATATAATATCATAAATGACATGAAGTTCAATTCTTGTTTGTTTGAAGATGATCAACTATGAACTTTCTGGATCATTCGCTAGCTTTAATTCTTAATATTAATCCAAGGTGGGATAATATAGTAATGGTAATGAAAATGGAAATAGAAAGTCAATGTCATCACATGGTATTGCCTTTTAGTGACATGCACATAAAGGGCCACATTGTTAGCTCAACATGGAACACTTCTTGTAAATCCCACTTCAACACCAGCTTTGGGAACACACAGTTTTTTTTGTTTAATCTCTTTCTCCATTTTAAAATCCAAACCCTCATCCATTATTCAACATAGTATATTATATACAATCGTTTCAATTATTAATATTTTTATTAGTTTTTGTTAACAAACGATATATATAGCAAATCATTACATATATATATTTTTTTACTAAGTAGATAAAATGATATTTTGAAATTCATACGACTCTTCATACATTTTTTTTTTTTGTAAATTAGTTATGGTTTCTATTTCAGACCAAAAAAAAGGTTATGGTTTCTCAATAATAATTACATGCTGTAAACTGGGATAATATACAAACTAATTTGTGATATATATATATATATATTTTTTTAAATGGTCTATCACAAAACAGTCACATATGTTGCTAGTAAAAAATATGTAACAAATTATACGATAATATTGCATAAATTGTTGTAGTGTAAATCCCAACTATTTTAAAATTAACATTTTGCAATGGTAAAACAAATTGATTACTTATCTTGACTAATAGAACAAATCCACGGAATATTACAAATTTATTTCACACTATATATTGCATATTCATTTCACGTCTAGCCTCTAGGTGACAATACATAGATGAGATAAAAAGAATTTATATAAATTATTTTAAAAGATTTTGGTTAGAGGTTATTGAATCTCTTTCTCTCCCATTACATCATTGTCTAGGTTTATTGCCCTCTTCTCTCTCCCTCCCTCTCTCTCTCCTGTGGTCCTTGACCTCTTTAAATCCCTCTTATCACTTTCTCAATTTCTTTATATCTCTAAGTGTCTCTATACCCCGAAACACTTTCTTACATTTCCTCTTTTCTTCTTTTCTCGTTCTTCTTTCACATCTTCAAAACAGAACTTGTGGAGTAAACATAAACCCTCTCTGTTTTTTCACTCTTTAACTCTCTTATTAATACAACCTTTCTCTCGCTCTCTATCTCCCTCTCCATCTCCATCTCCATCTCTTATCTATTGTCCAATCTAGAGATAGAGAGAAAGCGCACACAACTTAAGCGTCATTTTCTTGCGACATTTTAGTGTTACGAATCAACAAGCAAAAACGTATAAGAAAATGTCTAACAGAAGATCAAGACAATCTTCAAGTGCTCCGAGGATCTCCGATGACCAGATGATCGACCTCGTTAGTAAACTCCGTCAGTTTTTGCCGGAGATTCGAGAACGGCACCGTTCTGATAAGGTATATTACATACAATCATTTCATTGACCTCTTCATATATAAAATGAAAAAAAAGAAAGGAAAATCCCTTTTCGTTAAAAGAAGACGGGGAAGACACAAATCAAATAAAAGAAACCAAAAGTCTGAACTTTTGACTCCTGACAACATTTTTGTTTTCTATTTTGACCAAATGAAAAAGCCGAAAAGTCATGTTTGTGTGATGCCTATCCGTACATGTATCATGTATGTATATAGATATACATGGTCTTGATGATGATGCTTATATATGTTTATTAAAAATTAGGTGTCAGCATCGAAGGTACTACAAGAGACATGCAACTACATAAAAAAACTGCATAGAGAAGTTGACAATCTCAGTGACCGTTTGTCGCAGCTCCTCGACTCCGTTGATGAAGATAGCCATGAAGCTGCCGTCATTAGAAGCTTACTCATGTAACCTTCCAACATAATTATTTATTATAACTTTTATAATATATATATGTAATCTTGAATCTTGATCGTCCTTAATATATCATGAAGCGACGTGTTTTATCTTTTATCAACTTCCGAATTTTGGTCCAGCAGTTACATTAATTCTTAGTCAGTAGTCTCCGAAAGATGTGATATTTATCTTTTTTTTTTTTTTTTTTTTTGTTCAACTTGTGATATTTATCTATTACATAAATAACGGGAGGACTTTGAAGGAGAAAAATCTGATTATCTTCTCTGCTTACAAAATATCGGACATTGTGATCTCTGACTCTATTGTGTCAGTTAAAGATCGAAGAAAATGCAGAATGAATAAATAATTAATAAATCCATTACTACTATTTTGGTTACCAAAATACTATTTATCCATCTCTTATTATTTAAAATTTTGAAAATCCACTTTTTTTTTAGCGATTGAAAATCCATTAGTAACAAAAATACGTTTTTGTCCATTTCTTATAAAAATATTTTGAATTTATTATCTATTGGGTAAGCACCGGCTCTTATTTATTGCATTTCTATAAATGCCTATGACGTTGACGAAGTAATGAGAGGTATCTACATTTAACGATGACATTTAAATATATTTAACCAAATGGGCATGAGTGTATATAAATGTCCGACAAATCTATTTGGAAAAACTTTGGTTTATGGAGTGCCACGTAACTAGGTTGATATGTTAGAAATGTCCCATAACAAATGCTTACTTTGACGAGAGATCAAATAATTTTTTGCTTACAACTAATTGAAAAATCTAACGTTTAAAATAAGAAAATACATCTGAAAAGTTAATAGTATTCTTGAGTGAGTTTGGTTGCTTTTAAGGAATGATAAAATTTAGGAAGTTGGACCGAGCATCAGTGCCGGCCCAATCAAATTGGTGGCCAAAACCAAAAAATAAATATAATTTTTTTTATTTATAATTATTAAATAATATCAGTTTTAGAGAAAAATAAATAAGCATATATAAATATTGCTAGATAAAATCTAAATTATCTTGTATTTAACTTTTTTTTTATGGTTGTAACTTTATAAATGCAATATTTTACAAATTTTATAACGAAAATGTGGTCAAACAATTAACAAAAAAATTTGGTGGTCCATGACTTATCCCGCTTGTGCTCTGGGCCGGCCCTGCCGAGCATATAACCATATATCATATGTAATTTAATACTAATACCCGTTTATGAAATGATATAATATTTCACAGTGCTCCAAGTCGAGGTCCTTATAAAAAAAATGAATTTTGTATAATTGAGGTATTCGAATCTTACGAATTACGATGAATGAAAACCTGATAATAAGTAATAACAGATCTCTACCATCTACAAAAGGCCATGTCAAGAAAAAAGCCATCCCGGCCCGGTCCAAAAAGGTTTTGAGGCCTCAAAGAAAAAGAAAATGTAATACAAATTATTAAATGTTTAGTTTTGAAATTCAAAAATTTGATATTTGAAGGTTAAAAAAAGTTTAAAATATGGTAGTGAACAGGTTAATATAAAAAATATTAAGTGAAAGGAGTAATGATGGTGTTTATTTAGAACTTTGAAACAATACCGGTATATTTACATATTTTTCTATTTTATATAAAAGCGATATGTTTTCATAGTTCATTGTATTCTAAAGATTACCTTACCTAGTTTCATCTTCCATTTAAATATGAATATGGGTAAAGTTGGAAGAATATTAATTACTTATTTCGGTATCCAAAAACTTTTGATTCTTATTTATTTAGTTTGTCCTTTTAACTACTTTACTCACAATTCAATTATTCTTCTTTTCTTTATTTTACTAATTTTCTTTTTCATTTTAATTATAACCTTTTGATTTAAATTTAAATTTCTTTTTGGTTTGAGAATTTACAAAACTACAATATCTCAGTAAAGTTGAAAAATGTTAATTGCTATATTTTATCAATGATCAAACATCTCAAAAATTTTGAGCACATTTCTGACTTTCTGTAACATGCTATTTTATCTGTGTGGACATCTGGTCTATAAAATAAAAATTTTAAACAGTTTAATTTTTGTCAGTTAGTCCAAACGTGATTTTGTTCGACCAGGTTATTCATATATGTGAAAATCTATTTTATCCACTAGGTTTATTATCTTCGTCACAAAAATATTTGATCTATTATCTTAATTTTATACATTATTGTTTGGAGCATTAAATGTTACTATATACATTCAAACGAATAGCAAATATATACTAAAGTATCTTCAATAAAACAGCGCATTAAATTTTGCTTAAGATAATCGACAAAATTTTTTCTGTTATAATCCATTGAGGTTGAATCTTCATAACCGGCCCAGTCCATTATACCATAGGCGGCCAGGACTCCTAACTCCAATAGGATTAGTAGATGTTTTCCTTTTCCTTGTAGAAGTAGTAAAATGACTATTTTCTTTTCTATCCTTTTATGTAATCACTATATAAAGAGACCTTTGGTCCTCAGAATAATACACAGAATTCATTCGATTCACAACACGTTATCAGCACGAGCTTGCTCTGATAAACCCTAGCAGCCGCCGAGCATAAAACCCAAGGTTCGCCGCCGTTCGCCGCCGATCAGCCGCCGCCGTTTTCCGAGATCTTTAGCTCCCGGTTCTTTTCCATTCAACCCAAAAAAGGATCAAAGCCAACATGGATAAAAATTTTAAACAGTTTAATTTTTGTCAGTTAGTCCAAACGTGATTTTGTTCGACCAGGTTATTCATATATGTGAAAATCTATTTTATCCACTAGGTTTATTATCTTCGTCACAAAAATATTTGATCTATTATCTTAATTTTATACATTATTGTTTGGAGCATTAAATGTTACTATATACATTCAAACGAATAGCAAATATATACTAAAGTATCTTCAATAAAACAGCGCATTAAATTTTGCTTAAGATAATCGACAAAATTTTTTCTGTTATAATCCATTGAGGTTGAATCTTCATAACCGGCCCAGTCCATTATACCATAGGCGGCCAGGACTCCTAACTCCAATAGGATTAGTAGATGTTTTCCTTTTCCTTGTAGAAGTAGTAAAATGACTATTTTCTTTTCTATCCTTTTATGTAATCACTATATAAAGAGACCTTTGGTCCTCAGAATAATACACAGAATTCATTCGATTCACAACACGTTATCAGCACGAGCTTGCTCTGATAAACCCTAGCAGCCGCCGAGCATAAAACCCAAGGTTCGCCGCCGTTCGCCGCCGATCAGCCGCCGCCGTTTTCCGAGATCTTTAGCTCCCGGTTCTTTTCCATTCAACCCAAAAAAGGATCAAAGCCAACATGGATAAAAATTTTAAACAGTTTAATTTTTGTCAGTTAGTCCAAACGTGATTTTGTTCGACCAGGTTATTCATATATGTGAAAATCTATTTTATCCACTAGGTTTATTATCTTCGTCACAAAAATATTTGATCTATTATCTTAATTTTATACATTATTGTTTGGAGCATTAAATGTTACTATATACATTCAAACGAATAGCAAATATATACTAAAGTATCTTCAATAAAACAGCGCATTAAATTTTGCTTAAGATAATCGACAAAATTTTTTCTGTTATAATCCATTGAGGTTGAATCTTCATAACCGGCCCAGTCCATTATACCATAGGCGGCCAGGACTCCTAACTCCAATAGGATTAGTAGATGTTTTCCTTTTCCTTGTAGAAGTAGTAAAATGACTATTTCCTTTTCTATCCTTTTATGTAATCACTATATAAAGAGACCTTTGGTCCTCAGAATAATACACAGAATTCATTCGATTCACAACACGTTATCAGCACGAGCTTGCTCTGATAAACTCTAGCAGCCGCCGAGCATAAAACCCAAGGTTCGCCGCCGTTCGCCGCCGATCAGCCGCCACCGTTATCTGAGGTCTTTAGCTCCCGGTTCTTTTCCATTCAACCCAAAAGAAGGATCAAAGGCAACATGGATGAATTCGTGGTGGATAGTGGGTCAAGCCACGCGATTTTAAAGAACAAGAGATATTTCATAAATCTTACATTGAAAAAGGCCAATATAAGTACTATAGCAGGCATGGCCAGCCTAATAGAAGGCTACGGCCAGGCCAATGTCCTATTGCCTAAGGGGACGCATCTAGAGATTGCGGATGCATTGTTTTCCCCCAGCTCAAAGAGAAGCCTATTGAGCTTTAAAGACATTCGAATGAATGGTCTTCATGTTGAAACAATGGACGAAGGAAACCGAGAGTTCCTCCAAATAATTGAAATCGTCCAAGGCCAAAAGAAAGTCCTAGAGACTATACCTGCTATAGCTACCGGCTTATATTGCACTAAGGTCAATATGATTGAGGCCAATGCCACCGTAAACCAAGAGTTTACGGATAGGTTCAACTTATGGCACGACCGGCTGGGACATCCCGGGTCGAATATGATGTGAAAATTGATAGCCAATACTTATGGGCACGCCTTGAAAGAAAGGAGAGTAATCACAAAGAATCTTACTTGTGCCTCATGTTCACAAGGGAAACTCATTGTAAGGCCATCACCAGTGAAAGTGACTAAGGAAACAATAAATTTCCTGGAAAGAATTCAAGGAGACATATGCGGACCAATACACCCACCTTGTGGGACATTCCGATATTTTATGGTCCTCATTGACGCATCTACAAGATGGTCACATGTATGCTTATTTTCATCACGGAATATGGCATTTGCGAGACTCCTTGCTCAGATAATACGCCTAAGGGCTCACTTTCCAGACTTTCCTTTAAAGACCATACGAATGGATAATGCTGGTGAATTTACTTCCCAAGCGTTTAATGACTATTGTATGTCCATGGGGGTAAGTGTTGAATACTCCGTGGCACATGTACATACACAAAACGGCTTGGCCGAGTCATTTATAAAACGCATACAGTTGATTGCTAGACCATTACTCATGAGGTCAAAGCTTCCTGTATCCGCTTGGGGACATGCTGTCTTACACGCTGCCGAACTAATTCGCATCAGGCCATCTAGTGACCATAAATATTCCCCATCCCAATTATTATCGGGACAAGAGCCAGACATTTCCCATCTTAAGATATTCGATTGTTCAGTTTATGTGCCGATTGCACCACCACAGAGGGCTAAGATGAGACCTCAAAGGAGGATGGGGATATATGTTGGATATGATTCACCCACGATCATAAAGTACCTTGAGCCGACCACCGGAGATTTATTTAAGGCCAGTTACGCGGATTGTCATTTTGATGAATCCGTTTTTCCAACATTAGGTGATGTTAACCGGCTGGTAAAAGAAATTGCATGGAATCAAACATCCTTAAAATGGCAAGATCCCCGGACTCGTGAAAGTGATTTAGAGGTCCAAAATATAATACATTTGCAAAAGCTAGCTATACAATTGCCAGATTCCTTTGCAGACCCAAAGAGGGTAACAAAATCATATATACCAGCCGTGAATGCACCAATTCGTATTGATGTCAGAGAAGGACCGAGTCAAGCAGCTACTGAGTCTAAACCACGATTGAAACGTGGAAGACCAATTGGTTCCAAAGATAAGACTCCTCGGAAATTAAAGAAAGGTGCTGAAATTCAGACCGAGGAGATAGTGGACGTTCCAGACATAAATGAACCTAAGGTGCCGAAAAATGTTGCTTGGGACGTCAAGCTTCATGGGCCTGAAGTTCCTGATAACAAAGAGATCGCGATCAATTATGTCTCGTCTGGAATCCAATGGAACAGAAAGAATGTCGACATTGATGAAATATTTGCATGCAATGTAGCACTTGAGCTCATGAATGAGGATCTAGAACCCACGTCCATTTTAGAGTGCACTCGTCGATTAGACTGGAATAAATGGAAAGAAGGTATAAACGTGGAGTTAAACTCTTTAAGGAAGAGAGAGGTTTTTGGTCCCATAATTCGGACACCTCGTGATGTTATACCAGTTGGACATAAATGGGTCTTTGTGAAGAAGAGAAACGAACAAGGTGAAATCGTTAGACACAAAGCACGGCTTGTGGCACAAGGATTCTCACAAAGGCCAGGAATCGATTATGATGAGACATACTCCCCTGTGGTGGATGCAACGACTTTTAGATTCCTGATAAGTCTGGCTATAAGAGAGAAATTGGATTTGCGGTTAATGGATGTTGTAACCGCATACTTATATGGTCCACTGGATAACGAAATTTATATGAAAGTCCCAGAGGGAATAGAGCTGAAAGATAAAAGAAGTTCTCGAGACCAGCATTGTATTAAGCTGAATAAATCGCTCTATGGATTAAAAAAATCAGGTCGCATGTGGTATAATAGACTAAGCGAATACTTAGTGAAAGAGGGCTATAAAAACGATCCCATAAGTCCATGCATATTTATAAAGAAATTTGACAAGAGATTCGTAATCATCGCGGTGTATGTAGACGACCTGAACATCCTAGGAACCTCTGAGGAAATATCCCAAACGGTTGAATACATAAAGAAGGAATTCGAAATGAAAGACTTAGGAAAGACTAAGTTCTGTTTGGGAATACAACTTGAGTACGTCAATAATGGAATCCTTGTGCATCAAATGGCATATACAGAAAAGGTACTCAAGCGTTTTAATATGGACCAGGCTCACCCACTGAGTAGCCCAATGATGGTGAGAAGCCTTAGTCTGGACAGTGATCCATTCGGTCCAAAGAAGAAGGATGAAGAAATCCTTGGTCCCGAAGTGCCATATCTCAGTGCCATAGGAGCGTTAATGTACTTGGCTAGTCACACTAGGCCGGACATTTGCTTTGCCGTGAACCTCCTTTCAAGATTCAGTTCTTGTCCGACCCAAAGGCACTGGAGTGGGATCAAACACATACTTCGTTACCTGAAAGGGACGAAAGATATGGGTCTGTTTTACACTAACCTTAACAATGAAGGTTTAGTTGGTTTTGCTGATGCAGGTTACCTTTCGGATCCGCACAACGGTCGATCCCAGACGGGATATGTCTTCACTCACGATGGAACAGCCATTTCGTGGAGGTCCATGAAGCAGACACTCACGGCTACATCGTCCAATCACGCGGAAATATTGGCGATCCATGAGGCCAGCCGAGAATGTGTTTGGTTGAGGTCAATGACTCAACACATTAGACGAGATTGTGGGATGATAGAAGGGAAAGAAGAACCGACCAGCATGTACGAGGACAATGCCGCATGCATAGCTCAGTTGAAGGATGGATACATCAAAGGAGATCGGACGAAGCACATCTTACCAAAGTTCTTTTTCACTCACGACCTACAGAAGGCCGGTGAACTCAAAGTGCTCCAAATCCGTTCCAGCGACAACTCAGCCGACCTATTCACTAAGTCGCTTACAACCTCCACATTGAAGAAGCTAATGCATCAGATCGGCATGCGCCGATTAAGGGACTTAGAGTGATGATCATTTCAGGGGGAGTAATGCGTGCTGTACTCTTTTTCCTCGCTAAGGTTTTGTCCCATTGAGTTTTCCTTATAAAGGTTTTAATGAGGCAGCATCCCCAAGCGTATTACTATGATCCCATCATCACAACCGGTTATGTCAATCAAGGGGGAGTGTTATAATCCATTGAGATTGGATCTCCATAACTGGCCCAGTCCATTAGACCATAGGCGGCTAGGACTCCTAACTCCAATAGGATTAGTAGATGTTTTCTTTTTCTTTGTAGAAGTAGTAAAAGGACTATTTCATTTTCTATCCTTTTATGTAATCATTATATAAAGAAACTTTTGGTCCTCGTAATAATACATAGAATTCATTCGATTCACGACATTTTCACATTTTTATGTTTGTGTGCTAAATTTCACATACTGTATTTGATAGAAATAAATCATATTATTACCATTACCCGAAACAAATATACTGTACCTTTTTTCTTTCTTTCCAACTGTGCCTTTATGACTATTATTATTCAAACATAACATAAGAGTTTGACATATTGACAAAAAGTAAAAAAGCATTAGAGTTTGACGGATTCTCTCCTTTTCGCCGGTCATATTTTGTCCGCTGACTTTTCTCCTCAACTCTTTTTTGCTATCCCTATATATTAGAAACATTTTTATAGAGTACACTTATTTTTTCAAATATTTTACAGTGGTGTCATTTTGCTGATGTGTCAACACCATACTTATTCTTTCATTATTTTAATACAAATTTCCTTTTTCGATTAGAACAATTATATTATATGCCTTTATCCATTTATTACTTTTAATATAACCAAAAAATTATGTTTTAATTTTTGGATTTTTTAAAAGTAATAAATGGATAAAGGCATATAATATAATTGTCCTTGGATAAATGCATATAATATACATCATATTACACAATACATTTCTTAAAAATGAATAAAACAATAGTTTAAGAAAATATTATTTAATGAAATATAATTTATACACAATTTATGATATACACAATACTTTTTTTATTAAGAAAAAAATTATAACAAATTAAAAATATAATTTAGGTTACAATAAAAAATACTTCGATATATGTGATTTTAATGGATATCTATATTTATAAATATTTTTTTTGTTTATATGGTTTGTTAATAGAACCATATAAATTAACTAAATAATATAAATATTTAAACTTGAAAACAAGTTAAAAATATTATGTCAAATTTTTGAAATATTAAATTATATTATTCACATATATATAAAATTGATTAAATTATTTTTATTTTAAACAATTTTAAAATCATCTTTAATAAAATTATTTATAGATTTTTAATCTTACGCATGGCGCAGGTTATCACCTAGTTAAAATATATGAGTTCAACAAAGAAAAGCATGACTAGGAATTTCAAAGAATAGACGACACCACATCCTAATTTCAATTTTACACTTGAAAATATACAGCAAAATCAAAAACCTCTTTATGTACAGCAAAATCTCCAGAGGCAAGAAAAACCCTCAAGCACTCAAACACACAAATTTAGTAAAACAAACAAAAAGAAAAGAGTATAAAGGTTCCCTTTTTGTGTTGTGTTCAAAAAGCTAATCACAACAAATAGGACATCTAATGAGTCCATTCTCATTACAATCAGGACATGTTTGAAACCCATACTCTCTTTCTTCCTTTACACTTTCATCATCATCATCATCATCATCTTCTTCGTCTTCATCTTCATAGTACACTTTGCAGCTCCCTGAACATGTCTCACACGGCACAAACCTTACATCTCCACAAGCCTCGCATTCTTGCCCATTACCGTTTTTGCTTTCGTCCACCCTCTCGCACCCTTCTAGAAGCTTCTCTAGCTTCCCGTCTTCGTTCAACTTTCGAATCTCCTCTGCTCCCCCGAGATACTTCCTCCCCAAGAAAATTCTAGGTAATGTGATCCCAACGCCATTGTTGAATTTCTCCCCGAGTAGCTCCTTCAGCTCGTCTTTGAAACCCGAATGCATCGATACATCTCGCTCATCCACTCTAATCCCGAGGCTTTTTAGTATCACTCGGACATCGCAGCTTTCTTCATATGTCTTCCTTATACCTCTGAGGCTTGTGAAGTAGACTATCACTTTGTCTTTACCAATAGGCTCACCCAAAGTCTCCTCCTTTTCTTCCTCATCAGAGAGATTGAACTGTGGATTCAATTTCAGATCATGAATCGAGATGTGGAAAGGATGATCAGAAGGGAGTTCTTGGAGCGATTTCCTGAAGGAGGAAATGATCTCAGGATCAAAATCTTCGAACCTGCAACTCGAATCATCAAGCCCTTCTTCCTCCATCTGAAGCCACAACGGCTTTACATTACCATTCTCCTTGGGACGTTCACAGTCACCATTAGGAGCAACACCAAACGAGAAGCTCCTAACGTGATTGGGTGATCGGAGAGGGCTAATCATATCTTCAAGCCCATCCATCATTTCCCATGTATTGATCGTTTCCGGCTCTCCCGGAGGAGTCACAATCGGAGTTTTGGGCACGACCTTGGGGATTTTCTCGTTCATCATGCTTGACCATACTTTAGCTTCCATAAGCTTAGCCTGCATTTCCAGATTCGNATATCTATATTTATAAATATTTTTTTTGTTTATATGGTTTGTTAATAGAACCATATAAATTAACTAAATAATATAAATATTTAAACTTGAAAACAAGTTAAAAATATTATGTCAAATTTTTGAAATATTAAATTATATTATTCACATATATATAAAATTGATTAAATTATTTTTATTTTAAACAATTTTAAAATCATCTTTAATAAAATTATTTATAGATTTTTAATCTTACGCATGGCGCAGGTTATCACCTAGTTAAAATATATGAGTTCAACAAAGAAAAGCATGACTAGGAATTTCAAAGAATAGACGACACCACATCCTAATTTCAATTTTACACTTGAAAATATACAGCAAAATCAAAAACCTCTTTATGTACAGCAAAATCTCCAGAGGCAAGAAAAACCCTCAAGCACTCAAACACACAAATTTAGTAAAACAAACAAAAAGAAAAGAGTATAAAGGTTCCCTTTTTGTGTTGTGTTCAAAAAGCTAATCACAACAAATAGGACATCTAATGAGTCCATTCTCATTACAATCAGGACATGTTTGAAACCCATACTCTCTTTCTTCCTTTACACTTTCATCATCATCATCATCATCATCTTCTTCGTCTTCATCTTCATAGTACACTTTGCAGCTCCCTGAACATGTCTCACACGGCACAAACCTTACATCTCCACAAGCCTCGCATTCTTGCCCATTACCGTTTTTGCTTTCGTCCACCCTCTCGCACCCTTCTAGAAGCTTCTCTAGCTTCCCGTCTTCGTTCAACTTTCGAATCTCCTCTGCTCCCCCGAGATACTTCCTCCCCAAGAAAATTCTAGGTAATGTGATCCCAACGCCATTGTTGAATTTCTCCCCGAGTAGCTCCTTCAGCTCGTCTTTGAAACCCGAATGCATCGATACATCTCGCTCATCCACTCTAATCCCGAGGCTTTTTAGTATCACTCGGACATCGCAGCTTTCTTCATATGTCTTCCTTATACCTCTGAGGCTTGTGAAGTAGACTATCACTTTGTCTTTACCAATAGGCTCACCCAAAGTCTCCTCCTTTTCTTCCTCATCAGAGAGATTGAACTGTGGATTCAATTTCAGATCATGAATCGAGATGTGGAAAGGATGATCAGAAGGGAGTTCTTGGAGCGATTTCCTGAAGGAGGAAATGATCTCAGGATCAAAATCTTCGAACCTGCAACTCGAATCATCAAGCCCTTCTTCCTCCATCTGAAGCCACAACGGCTTTACATTACCATTCTCCTTGGGACGTTCACAGTCACCATTAGGAGCAACACCAAACGAGAAGCTCCTAACGTGATTGGGTGATCGGAGAGGGCTAATCATATCTTCAAGCCCATCCATCATTTCCCATGTATTGATCGTTTCCGGCTCTCCCGGAGGCGTCGCGATCGGAGTTTTGGGCACAATCTTGGGGATTTTCTCGTTCATCATGCTTGACCATACTTTAGCTTCCATAAGCTTAGCCTGCATTTCCAGATTCGATTTCTCCTTGTCTTGCCTCTCTCTGACTTCCCTGTGACCAAACCCATTCCCGGGGATTCGCTTCTCTACAGATTCGTCGCCGACGAGCTTCCCGCTGAAGTCCGCCAGGTGTTTGTGGCTATGCCCGAAAGAGGAGTCGCATAGCCTGAGAGATCCGAGGCTCGAGGAACTCAGAGCCACCATGTGGCAGCTGTCGTCAGAGTGTTGCGGTGGGTGGTGCACCGATTGGCTTCTCTGCATATCCACCGGAGAATATCCTCGCCGGCAATGGAGGCATCGCTTACGGTGTTTCGAGCTCGCACAGCCCATAATCGATCAATCGGAAGCAAAAAAAAAGGATTTTGATTTGGGGAAAGAAAACTGAATAATGAAATTTGATTCGGAGACAAAGGTTTGGTGAAATCGATGAGATATCAAAAGAATTTTTGTCGAGATTTGTGAAAAATAATAGCTGGAAAAAAAAAGGATTCGGAGTTTGTCAAAAAGAGACGAAAGAGAGATCGTAACGAGTAATGAGCAAAGAACAATTCAAAATCAGAATTTTAGATCAAGCGGAAAAAAAAACAGAGACGAAGAACGGGACAAAACAGAGGATTTTAGATATGTGTTGTTGTTTTCAGATGATTCCAAGAGTAAAACTACGGAAACTGAATTTTTAAGGAATTGAATTGAAAAAAAATCAATAAGAGTAGAAAATGGAGCCAACCAAATCATTTAGCAAAGCGAGCACAAGGACATCATCATCGAGGTTTCTCCTTCCGGTTCGTAAGTCAGCCTCGTCGTCTGGTTGCAAAATCTCTCTCTAGAAGTCGGAGAGAGAGAGAGAGAAGACGGAGAAGAAAGAATGTCGCGTTTTAGAAAAAAAGTTCAAGAATTTCTCTCAGATGTTTGATTATTTATAAAGTCTCTCTCTCTCCGTTTGTTGTTGTTGTTGGGGTCACACTATTTGGTAATTCTTTTTGTATTGACTCCTCCTTCCTCCGGTCGTTCCCGTTGAGCGTGCGAGACGGCGAGTGGTGCACTCCTTTTCGGATAATTTTTTTTTAGATTTAGTTAAATTAGGAATAATATCTACCGATTTTTTTCAATTATAATTAGAGATATCATTTTTTTCAATTTAATATGATCACATTTTTCTAAACTTTGGAAGTTTGGATATTACAAAATAAAAAGTATTATGGTTGATAACTTAAAATTTGTAATAATTTTTTTTATGTGATACTAAAATAACTAGGTATAGAATCCGCGCTTTCGCGCGGAAACTCATTTTTAATAAATATTTTTTTATCTCAAAGATTTATTTATAATTTATACATATATATCAACTCCAAAATATTTTATAGAATTATTATGATTATAACTGTAAAAAACCACACGATTTTCAAAAGATGTTATAGAATTTATTAAAAATGGTTATAAATGAAAGTGCATTAAAAAAATGGCGATAAAAAAATGTGATCATCCGATAAATTTTCTAAGATTGTATAGTTAAAATTTATAATTCACAAACAATTTGTTTTTCCAAAATATTTTTATATTATTCGAAACATACATAATGAATACTATAGTTAATAAGTAAAAAAAAATTCATACCTTAAAAATGCAAATAAAAAATGTATATAAACAAATTTAACAATAAAAACTGGTTGCTCAATTAATAAGTAATATTTCTTACATTGTTTCAGTGTCACTCTTCATTTTAGTTTAATAAACTTTTTAGCTAAACATGTATCTAAATTTTTTTTAATGAAGATCCTTAGAATTTTGGTATTTTTTTACAAAGTTGAAAGGACATGAATATTAAACGATGCAACTTTTCATAAAATAAGCGATTATAAACGAAGAGACGCATAATATATAATAAAAAGACACATACTCTAATAACAGTTATGATGAAAAGATGTAACCATAATAAACATTTATTGGATTAAAGTTTGGTTTCATAGAAACACAAATAACAATATTGAAAAGATAAAAAAATATAAAAAAACAATATTAAAAAGATGCAACTTATTTTTACTCCAATTGATGAGTACCTTAGTAATTGCAGCACTAGTACCAACACGTCTTTCTTCTCCTTCCACTCCTTTCTCGGATCCACTCAAGTTTAGTTGATGCTGATATGGCTGTCAATAAACTTCTGGATCAGCACACGTACTAACTTCATATGTCTCCATTTCCCGTCCTTTAAAACTCTTGCATTTTTGGCTGCAATTATTTTTGGTATTATCCAAATTATGTTTACTCGATTCTTTTGGAACAACATGTATATTATAGACATGCCGGTAAAATTACATAACTTNGTATAACTTAACAATTATAATAATTGTACCCCCCACAAGCATCTTCTAACGGTTCGTCAACGCTAACACTATAGGACGAAGTAGTCATACTCTCCATATCAACTTATAAATTTATAATAATAATCACCATAATTATGTAAAGTGACAGAGAGAAACAAACTTGTAGAAATAATTGAAGAGTTTAAAATTACAGTTCAAGTATTAATCAAATTGAAGAAGCACAAGATAAATGTGTAAAGAAAAGAGGTGATGATTAAGAAGGGTTGCAAACATTCGATTTAAGGAAACAAACTGTTTGGTTTAGTGGAAAGATTAACCACAAACGTTGGATTAGATTTTTCATATTATAAATCCAGACATCAGTAGATCAAAGTATTTGTCTTTTATCTCTATAGCTTATTGAAACAATATAAGAAAAATAATAATTTCCTTAACAAATCAACCATATTTGTTTTTATTAAATTTCATTCTTATTATATATAAAAATTGCTTACACAATCATAGTTATAAAAAGGACACAAGAACAATGGACAATTATTAAAAAAGATCTGAAAGCTAAACTATTCAATAATCTACGTCTGGTAAGAAGATTTGCGACTGAATTCTGTTCCCAACATGAAATTTGGAAGACAATGCTTCAAATTTGATCCTTCCATCTTCTATGGTACGAAGATATTGTCCAACTTCATATAGTACCTTTCTTCTGGATTGCTTCAGTTACCATCATCTTGAATTATCCATAGAAGACCCATCTTTTTTGCTTCTGAATAAAATGATGCATCAAAAATGCATTTACACCAGTCCTGGGGAGGTTTAAACCATTTCAGATTTTTCTAAATGTGACCAATTCCTACCGTAGTACTGTAGTAGATACATGACGAGATATTCATGTATTTTAAGCTTCAATCCATTCTTTTGTATCTTTCTAAGAGTAACTCATTGTTAAAAAGTAATAAAATCGTATATCTTATTTCATTCGTCTGTGTACAAGACAAACCGGTAACTGTTGAACCGGGAACCGTTGAAGACAATTCTACATCATTCCGTTTTGCAGATACTTGGTAAATAGAACATTTACCCATTTGTAAAATAAGTTATAAATATATTGTTATAGAAAGTTTATTTTGACCGGGAACTGTTGAAGACAATTCTATATTTTTTACTGAATTTGTTTGTCTTTTCTTGTGGAGATATAATGTTTCAATATAAACATTGTGTTTGTTGAAGTTTTGATTCATAATATATTTATAATAGGGTATATTTTAAATAATAAACAAATTAATTGTAAAATGTATAGTGAAATAAATTGTATAAAGATTTCAAAATTTTAATTTTGAAATTTAAATACGACCACCTTTGATTGTCACCAAATGCTCTAATTAATTTCTCCTAACAATACTATTTTAATAATCCCAAACAAATCTCAATAATCTCCAAAACATCAAAAAAGTGAATTTTTGAAAAGAAATTATCCACTCAAAAACCTATTCTATATGCATGTGAAAAAGCCTACCATTTTTTAGGAAATCCTACACATTGTGGAAAATCAATTAGCTTCCTCCCATGCCTTAAGGATTTCATGTCGTAACTATCGGCTACGAGATATATGTGTGAAACTAATTAGTCTCACTCTCCATACTAACTTATAAATTTCTAATGTACAAACCCAAAAATAATTGATCTGCTATTAAAAGAGCGAACAAAATATACAATTTATGTTTAATTAAGAAAATTATACTAAAAATATAATAGAAGAGACGAGAAAGTAATCAAGATGTACACACACCTTACAAAAGAAGATCCTTGTATAATGATAGTGATAGTGAGAGAGATGAAAATACACATCAATAAGAGATTTTAAAAAGCATTATAGTCCAGAAAAACATAACATACATGGTCGATTGATGGTTGAAACAAATTTTAGTGAGAAATAAAATTATAATTTAAGAAAGCAAAACATAACTTACCAAATGAATTAAGTGAAGAATAGTGACTATAGTCGAACAATATGGTAATAATGTGAAATAAAAATTTCTTTTTGGACTATACAAAATCAGTTGTTGGAGATGCATCTTCAAAAATATACTGAATTTTATAATAATCTGCAAAAATATCTTCAAAAAACTTGTTTCTTTCAAAACAATTGATTAACGTTCGAAGATAATATAACTCATAAGAAGGGTAAATATTATATTTTTTCCCAAGTCGATTTATAATCTTAACTTTTATCCAAATTTTTAAATTTTTGTTCCATACATATTTTGTTGGAAAACAATCATAATTTATATTTTGAACTTTTTTTTTTTTTTTTATTTATTTATAGCAAACCATCTAGATAACATACTATTTTGATTCACCATTATAGCATGAATCATTATCAATGATCCTTTTTAGGTGGTTTGAACAATATAAATAATCTTCAAAAGACATAAGTAGTTTCCAACAATATAAAATATCTTCAAAAAACTTGTTTCTTTCAAAACAATTGATTAACGTTCGAAGATAATATAACTCATAAGAAGGATAAATATGATATTTTTTCCCAAGACGATTATAATCTTAACTTTTATCCAAATTTTTAAATTTTTGTTCCATACATATTTTGTTGGAAAACAATCATAATTTATATTTTGAACTTTTTTTTTTTTATAGCAAACCATCTATATAACATACTATTTTGATTCACCATTATAGCATGAATCATTATCAAATGATCCTTTTTAGGTGGTTTGAACAATATAAATAATCTTATAAAGATATAAGTGAAAAGAAGCATTTTTTGATAATTGAAAAGACGCAACCACAAATAGCATTTATTAGATTAAAATTGGAATTTTAAAAAATACGAATAACAATTTTGAAAAGACACAAATTTTTAAAGGGCAATTGACATTTATTCAGATTGTTATTATAGATAGATTCTTCAAAGCAGTATTAAAAATGGAGGAATGGTCAAAGTGAGAAAGAGAAAATCCGAAAAGAAAAAAAAATAATAATCAAAGGATAGTATTTCAGAAAAATAATGAAAGAATCTTGAATATAATTGGTTGCTAAAAAAATTATTTGTATTCCTTATCATCCTACTTTTTACTAAAATCATTTATTTATATATCTTTTTAAAAATTACCATTATATATATAATTTTATTACATTAAAGCCAAGTACTAAACTACATTTCTATTTAACATAAATAAAATCTATTTTTTCAAATTTTAAATTATTTACTAATTGAACCTTTATATGATTACCAATCAAATTAGTATTTATCAATTTTCTAGTTTTTAATTGCTAGTTTACTATTTTGTTTTTTCTATTGTGGTGTCGTTTATCTTTTTTGAGGCTAAAAACTTTTTAGCGTGTTAAATAACCAATTGAATTTATCATTAATAAGAGATATATTATTTTTTTCTCTAAAATTCAATGTATGGTTACTTCTTTGAACAATACATGCCAAATATAAAGATCCAGACCAGAAGGGAAACAATGGTTATAGGCATCTGAAACCATTTGTATAGATAGATTCAGGTCAGGTTAAATACAGTATATAAATATTAATGCCCTCAATGTAGACTCTGGTGAGGTGACTGACTATTGGCATAACCTAAATGCCTGATAGAAATGGTCTAATATATTATTTTGAACGAAGTTAATTAATAAACAATTCTTCCCACTATAAATAAACAAAAACACTAGATTAAAACGCTAAACTTGCACAAGTCAATGTATACAATTCAAACATGACGGAAAAAAACATCTATATGTAATTGTATGGTTTGACTGATTGAAAAAATAGAAAAAGTGGATTTTATTATTAAACAAATGATTTTGATCCAAGAAAAAAACAGAGAAGGAGGCCGTCAATAATGTCAAAAAGTGTTCCGTGTGAACATAAGTGCATCATAATTAGATATGAGCCATCATAAAAAAATCCAAACAAGACTATGATCTCGTCGATCGATGGTCTATTGAAACATATTACTTTGGATCTATGTTTCAACGATTAATAATTGTCCAGAACAATCTGAGTTTTTTTTTCTCTACAATCTCTTTTTAATCTACGTTTTTTTTTTGTAAGCACTACCAACTTAGACGTTTTTATTGTTGAGATATTTATAATAATTAACTTTATTTTCTATAATTTTCTGATAAACATATTTTTTTTTTATTGTTGAGAGTTGTAGGTCGTTGTTCTTGATTTTGAGATTTATTAATAATGGAGCACACTTTTTTTTATTCAATTCCATCCGCCATATTATATTCAATTCTCGATAGCTTTAATTTGTGGTTGTG
Source organism: Alliaria petiolata (assembly GCA_020283515.1). Taxonomy (NCBI): domain Eukaryota; kingdom Viridiplantae; phylum Streptophyta; class Magnoliopsida; order Brassicales; family Brassicaceae; genus Alliaria; species Alliaria petiolata. The sequence continues at coordinate 15,211,372 of JAHZTW010000005.1, read as the reverse complement.
TGTTTCAGTGTATCTATAAGATCTATGTCTTAAGAAAATTTCCGGATTTTCATAAGATACCGTGATGCAAAATAGCACTCTTAATCTACGCAGCACAAAGCCACGAACTATGTAACAAAGAGAAATGAAACTTAGTAGTTTTGTATTTTTCAAAGCAAAATCAATTTCCACTAATTTTGTCGAATGTTTCAAATCGCTATCAAACACAGATGTAAGTCCAAATCTTAGCCTCAATTTCAGGAATAATGCATTTATTTACATGTATAATAATCTCCAAATATATTTATGCAGATATACGAAAACGACAACAATATTTCTTCCCCTAAATTTTAGCCTCTGACATAAAAAAAATGTATAGTTCGATTCAACAGTTCAGCACAAAGCCGACTATTTAATGTGATCATATTCTTAACACCAATACCTAAAGGTTTTTGGGTCCAATAAAGTTGTATGTAAATAATACTTAATGTCTTGAATATAAGTAGTTAACTGGTAGCTAAAATAGAAAGTAGAATTAAAATTCAAACAAATACTGATGAACTGGTACACGTCTTTTTATTATTAAGGCTTAAACCTTCCAACGACACTAATATGAATCATTAGACTTTTTATTGATCAATTATTGGATAAAAATACTTTACCGGCAGTGGTTACGCTTTAATTATCAAATTAAGTGTAAGATGAACTAATAAAGACACACGTATATAGTATGCAATAATGCAAATATTACCGAAAAATGGGGAATTTGGAGGGAAGAAAATAGAGAGAAGATTTATGTGTTACTTAGTGGCTTCATGGATGGTAATGTTGGTCTTCTGTCTTGATATGTGTTGCCGTTTTGAGACAGGAAGATGGCCTCCACTAAACCTTGTTTTATGAAACCTATTTTAATCCACTTAGGATAACTTAGCCATTTTAATATACTGAATTTTATGGCATTGTTTAATGGTTGTTAGCTCTCTTTATTTAAATGAAATGATTTAATACTATTTTAGATATAGAAGTAAATTTTGATTAAAAAAAAAATAGTAGATAAGTTTATTTATCAAATTATTATATAGACTTAGCTGTTGTAGTTACTTTAACATCTGTTCATGCCGTCGTCATTACTCATGAGTCATGCCTCTAATAGGAATCAGTAATCATATAAATATTAATATATAAAGTTCCGCAAGACATATTTTGTTCAAGTGTACTAGATATACATAGCTAATTTTCTACATAGCTAAATGGGGTATATATAGTGCCTTAATTTGATCAAATCGAAGATTGTCGTCTGTTGATGCTCAGCAAACGAGTCTTTGACTCTTGGATTAATGCTTTAGGAATTTACCAAAACTGAAGTTTAATCGGTAAACGCACTATAAAGTTAATAACAAAAAACTTGTCGTATTATTTAAGATAGGCTTGTAATATCTAGAGCCAGAATTAGCAGGGCTGTCGTCTTATTTAAAAAAATACTACCAATACATTTTAGACATATACTAGGTCTAGGTCGTCCTTTCTAGTCGTAGAGCTGAACCAATCCTCCTTCTAGGAGCTGCCAGTGACGGTCTGTTGGGAGGAATTCTCGCCTGCTTGATAGTTGACAGAGCCTTCATAAGTAGTTTCACTTCCGGTGGGGCCTGAAGCTCCGGTGCCATAACCTCCAGTTCCGGTGCTAGGGCTTCCACCACTTGTGGGAGAACCTCCAGTTCCGGTGCTAGGGCTTCCACCACTTGTGGGAGAACCTCCAGCTTCGTAGCCAACACTCGCATCAATGCCATCGATTCCTAGGGATGATACATCAATAGAGCTTCCACTCTTTGATGCGGCACTAGCGACGAATTGACCGATCACTCGTGCCCATTTCGCCATAGACATGATCAACTCTTTCCTTTGTGCAAACGACATTTCCGTTGAACCGCTCCTCTTTTGCGCGCTCAGAGTCTTTCCCATTGACAGTAACACATTCATAACATTGCTGGTATCCGCCTGATCAAAAATGAAAAAAAGAAAGAAAAACTTTATCAAACTGCGATCATTTTCTAGTACCACCTTTACCTGAATACATTTTAAGTTTTTTTATAATATATATAGAGACTTAATTTACCGATGATCCCCCTTTACCACCTAGTGCAGACATAGCAGTGTGGAGGCCCTCAGCTTTTCCTTTCAACTCGGTATCAAAGGTTGTCGACCCGGACGCTGAGTTTATGAAGCCCATGTAAGACCTAAGCTTTCCAAAGAAGTTCTTGTACTCTGGCTTCAATGGGCACTTAAGCTCCAAAGCGTCCACAAACTTCAGCATACCCTTGCAAGCGAATGGCTCAAAGTCTTTGGATCTTCTGGGAAATTTCCTCATGTAGTGCCTAAATAAAAATGTTCCTTGCACTTCATAGACCGCACTTAATGCTACTAGTAACAATAGACATACCGCCGACGAAGTTCTTGCCATTTTTGTTTTGTTTTGTTTTGTTTTGTTTTTTTGTTTTTTTTGGAGTTTTACGATTACTTAATTTTGTAGGAGAAGTAGTTTATAAAGATTCTTCAATGGTCTAAATTCTAGTGAATAAGAAAAAATGGTGGATCGATTCAAGGTCGTCCGAGAATTCTCGAAAATTCTGTGGACGACTTCAGCTTTTCCTTTCTATTTGGACGGAAAATTCTTTTGCTCTCTGTGTTTTATCATTCTATTTTTGGAATGGATCATTTTTCTTTTTCGAATATAATTTATGAACGATGAACTATGAAGTAATTCAATGTAATAAACTATTGGTGCCTACAATAAGTTCATATGGTTTAAAACGAACGCAATTGTTTCATGTTGTATAAAACCGTTTTTATTATACTTATACACCAACGTTTTTAAGATACCATGAGAGCTTATAATTAAATATTCTCGAAAAATTTAATCATATTGAAGCCTTTGGACATAAATGGCAGCATCATAAGATCCTTATCGAAGATGAATCTTGATTTATAAATTTATTCAAAAGCAAAATAATTTTTCTCAATTCACTATTATATACTACGACATTATAGACAACGATTTACATGTCTACGATTTTTTTTGTTTTAATGAAATTAATTGTTTGGGACAATGGCTTTGCTTGATCGTTATGCATCTAGTTTTGTAATGGAGACTATAAACTGACTTGGTTCCGCAGTTCAAATCTAGATTTGTATGTTGCATTTATGGAGACTAGAACTCACCGGGGTTTATAGGCTATACCATGTCAAAAACCGGTTTCGTGTATGGGGTTAATGTGTATTTTATTCATTAGCCAATATGTCCGTATATACAAAATCCTAATTTGACTAGTAATTAAGTTAGAAATAAGAAATTATACACAAATATTAATCTACGAATTCCATCGGTACGATAATATATTTTTCTGCCGATTTGATGAAAACAATTACAAGATCCTGTCGTAGATTAATCTCCATAGTTAAAAAGAGGCATCAAAATTAGGAAAAGTATAAACATGAAAAAAATCAGCAAAATATTTCTCATCAAAATCCCAAAGATTAATGTGAAAAGCGAGGACTAAAAGAATTTTCCAAATTTCTGAAAGTGGACTCGAAAAGTATCTAGACCTGCCAGAACACTTGAAGCAAAAGATAAATATCTTAAGTTCAAGAACTAGTAATTTCTCTGCTATATATATCTTTCTAATTACTTGTGTTCAGTTTCATTCTTTACTTTGGCTTGCCATATTTTGTTTAATGCATAAAGTGAAAATTCTAGATTTTAGTGGATGATAAGAGATGTTAAAAGTAGACCTAATTCACTTGGGAGGAGAAGAAGATTATTCAAAATCCCTTTTATAGGTATTATCACTCACTTCTGTATGTTAACATTCAGAGCGGTTACAGTCTATCTGCTTTTTTACAGAGTTATTACTTGCATACGTCGGTTTTTAGGTAGGCCCTATACCGATCTTAGTTTTATTTACAATAAAAAGATCTAATCATTAGCTACTAGTTATAATATTTGGCAATACTGGTTTCTCTTTCTTGGTGATATTCGCGTATTAGTGCAGCTTCGCAACTTAATTGTTCTTGACCGTACTGCTCGAGGAAGATGAGGATGAAGAAGAAGAAGAAGAAGAAGAAGAAGAAGAGGCAATCTCAACAAACTGGGTTGTGACTTGTTCCCACTTTGTGATTGTCTGCTTAATCTCTGTCTGTTGTGTCATTGTCACCGTCTTCTCGGCCACGATCTTGCTGTTGATAGCTTCTAGTTCTTTGAGAGCCTTCATCAATTGCTCTTGGCAAGTTTCCATGTTGCTCTTCATCTAATCGTGCAGCAAAGGCAAAAAGAAGTTGAGTTTATGAATATCAAACATATAGGAATACAGAGATTAGAGAGTTGGACAAAGAAAAGAAGATAACTTGTTACGCACCTTTGCTGATTTCTTGGAACCCACGAAAGTCATGGTTTCAGCGAGTTTGCCAGTGGCTGATCTTGCTGTGGAAACATAGTCTTTAGCGGTTTTGGAAGAGATGGTTGCGACGGAGGTCATGGAAGCCTTGAGTTTCTCGAAGAAGACCTTGAGTTCTGCCTTTCCTGCGTACTTCTTCTCGAGTCCCATTATGAATGACATCACTTCTTTGGAAGTCTCAGTCTCGACTTGCTTCACTGTTGTGGAGCCACTAGTAGTTTTAGTTTCACCCGTTGCTGTACCTTTGCTTTCGCTCTTGGTCTTGGAAGAACTACCTTTGCTACCACTTGAGCTTCCTTTCACAGTGGTTTCGCCGCTAGCATAAGTTGAATCAGAAGGGCTGCTTGTGGGACTTCCACTCGGGCTTCCTGAATATCCACCTGTTGTGTCTTTGTAAGTGGTTCCACCTCCAGCTCCAGTTTTGGTGTTGCTACCAGAGGATGACTTTTCGGTTTTGGTTCCTTTGTTCTTGGTGTTACCAGAGGATGTGCTTTCGGTTTTGGTGTTACCAGAGGATGATTTTGATTTTTCGGTGTTTCCATCGCTTGCACTTCCACCGAGGATGGATTTGTCATTGACATCGACATCAAGCTCGTAAGTTTTGATATCGATGGTCTTTCCTTTCTTCTCGGAGGCCGTCTTCACGAATGTAGCGATCACTTTAGTCCACTTCACCATAGCCACGACTAGCCTCTTCTTTTGAGCAATGGTCATCACCATTGCATTCTTCTTCTGCTCAACCATAGTCTTCCCCATGGAAATCAAGGTAACTTTCAAACCCCCTGCATCCGCCTGTTTTGCAAAATTATATGAGCAATTTAGAAAAAAAAACACAAATTTTTGTTTGGATTATTATATATATATATATATATGATGGTGACTTACTGATTTTCCGCTTGCACCACCATTTAATACTGACATAGCCTTGAAGAGGCCATCGCATTTTGTAGTGATCTCCACGTCAATGTTTTTCGATGAGGCCGATGCCGTTTCGATGAAGCTCATGTAAGCCTTGAACTTTGTAAAGAAATCCTTGAACTCTGCTGTGGCGGGACAGCCAGTTTCCAGGTCGGTCACCAACATGATCATACCTTTGTTAGCGTAAGGCGTAAACTCGTTGCACTTTCTTGGGAAATTACTCCTTATGTACTTCTTTAGTAAGAACGTCCCTTGCGCTTCGTATATCACACTTGATGCTACTACTAGCATCATCAGACATATCCCTAGTGAGATTCTTGCCATTTTTTTTATTTTATAAGAGAAAATAAAATTTATTTTTTTATTTTTTTCTTTTTTTTTTAGTTGTTTTTGTTTTTTGTTTTCTTGTTGGAATGATTTTGGTTTCTGGGAGAGGTTGGGTTTATATAGATGCTTAAAATGTCTAAATTTAAGCGAGTCAGAGAAAATGGTGGATTTTTTTAAGGTCGCGAGAGAATAGCATAAGCGGTTCTCATTTTTTTATTCCTCTATTCCGACGGCAATTTTCACGTCCGGCATGCATTTCTCTTGAATCTATATTTAGAAGGATCAAAATTTTGAGTGAATTTGCCAAGTGACCACAACTTTGTGAAAATTTAAATAAATGAAAAAGGTTATATAAATGATTATTTTCAAATAGTTTTAAAATAATTTGTTTAGTCCGATTTTACCAAGCTTTTAAATGTTACGGAAACATAATTTTATTTCGGTAACATGTTATTTTGTTTAATAACATGTTATTTTTATGTAGGTGTCCAATTTATTACATAGACCCCCTAACAAAGTTATTATACTCCTAAATCTAAAAATCTTAATTCATGGTTCAAAAAAAATAAATCTGAATTCGTAACTTCCATTTAATAATTTAGACGTCCACATAAAGCAATAACATGTTATATACAAAAAAATAACATATTACAAAAAGATAAGTTTCGCGTAACAGTTAAATACATATTTAAATCACATTATTCATCCCATCAAACTTCTCATCAAATTATATATATTGTAATTAACTCTTCAATCAAGTATGTGCAACGATAATGTAAAACCATATATATTTCTTGTTTCCATCTCTATGATATATGTCCATCTAATTATGTAAATAACAGTATAACAAGTCAAGTTGCATATCTTACAATTCACATCTAGATTATCAAGTATGTGCAAAAACAATTTAAGCAGGCATTCCACTTTATTAGGCCAGCTCCATTAGGGTATCTAAGAAAGTATTTTAAGATTAAAATAATTAAAAAAAAAGAGAGAGATAAGAACACCCCATTGAGGGGTTCTCACTATAGTATCTGAGCATTAAAAAAAGAAATAAATTGAAAAAGTAAGAGAGAGCGAAATGAGAGGTCCTCATTTGAGGATCGGTTCTCAAGATATTAAACACAATTAAAACACATGTCCTCGTTTAATTGGTTCAACTTTTTTTAAATATTAACATTTAATTATATCTATTAAAATAATGCAATTAATTGTTGAAATCTCCTCTTTTCATATCCTAAGTTCCTAACCGATGAGAATGCTCTAAGGTTCTTATATGAGATTTCAAACAAAAAAAGTTGAGATACTCTTCTCACTCATGTCATGTTTTGATTGGTTCAATTTTTTTAGTTTTAAATTTAATTATTTAATTAAATTATGTTACAATATTGAGATACCTATTAGAGTATCTCAACCAACCAATGTGGATGCTCTTAGGCAGGCCTTTTACTAAATCTTTGACTAGCAGATCCACATGTAATCATCATCTATATTACTATATAGATTCTCTGTTATAATTTATAGCATGTAACTTGAAACAACCAGTAAAAAAATAAAAATTCTTACTCTTGCTAGATGATATGTTAGTGGTCCTACAAGATTATGATGTCGCTCTATCTTGTGAACAGAGGTTTGAAATCCCAAAGAATCAAGATATCCGTATCTAGCTCGTATTTGAACGGGAAGTGGAACTTAATTATTATCGCATCTTTTTAGTTTGCGCATTATTTTTAGTATAGGACGTGAGTGAAACCAGTTAGACTGAATGTTCCAAGTTACTTTGGGTCCATATAAGAAATGTGTTGGTACGGTTTTTAAAGAACATGAGGAAAGTTCTTGTGGATCTACGATCCATGATGCTGTATGAATACTAAATGACGATGAGCAATAGTGTGACGCCTTTACCCGGCTTACTTGAGTGAGAGACGTAAAGTTGCCTCAGATAACTTTTTGTTTGTTTGTGCAACACCTCAGATATATAACTCAAGGGTTACTAATTCAAATGTCTTAAAATCCGAGCACATCAAATGCTTCCCGACCTAAACTTCAATATTCGTCGATCTTCTCATTTCAAAATCCCTAGTTCGCCCTCATACCTGAAACTATATCAAGACAAATCACACAAATCTAAAGTAGAAAATATATAAAACAAGAACTTTCATGATAATATTTACAAGGACATTGTGGGGTGCTTCCCACGACGGCTTGTTGTACATCTCTAGTTTGATTGTCATGGTTGTTTTGCAAGAGAAATTATTTCCTCTAGGTATGGTCTGATCAGTTTTTGACCGTTAACTTTGAATTATTCACCGGAGTTATTCCGTAGTTATACCGCAAGAAATGGATTAACTTAAATGATTAATCTTTGAGATCTTTCGCATCTGATATAAACAACAAGCATATTTTACACATTATTTAATTTGGTTTATAGGTTTATGAGTCTAGTTTGAACTTCACACTTGTTATCGGCAAATGTTGAAAGATGTTTCCTTGCTATATATGAAGCTAGTGAAATAGTTGTACGCAATCGTATTTGAGAGTTGAGACCAATTCTGACTTATTGTCTAGTTAATTTGTTTCATTGAAAAAGAGCTGTTGTAACATGTTACAACTGAAACAATAATGAGAAAACTCTAAACTATGAATGAACCTAAAGTACAGTTGCAAGGCGTTATGTAATATATATGATAATATTTCAAGTATTTTGCATATGATGATATATATTTCAATATTTTGCTTCCAATGAATTCTAGATCCACCACTATCCGTATTCAACCGGGACAGTTTCGGATATCCTGATCCTCCGGTCCAACCCGTGCTCATATGAGAAAGTGACATCTTATATAATTTGTTGCAGTTCAAGAAGTTAACGTGCTATCATCAGACCTAAACAGAAAATGTAACAAGCGCATATTGAGTGTGACGAATAAGTCAAGGGTTCGAACAAGCATGGCCAAAAGTTTAGTATCTGTTATTTGCACACAGTTGAATTAATCAGCACTCAAATTATTCCATAATTTGATTCTTCTAAATATAGAGTGAAGAGAAATGATTCTTCTAAATATAGAGTGAAGAGAAACACGGACAGCAACATATATAATTTGCCGTCCAAATAGAAAATAAAAAAAATGAGAGAACCTATATTATGCTATTCTCTCGCGACCTTAAATTAATCCACAATTTTCTCTTTCTCTCCTAAAATAGATTTTTAAAGCATCTATATAAACCCAGTTTTTCTCATAAACTTCAATCATCCAAAAATCCAAAAAACAAAAAAAAAAAGAAAGAAAAATATTTAGAAAAAAAAAAAGAAAAGAAAAAAAAGAAGTATTTTTCCTGTAACAAGAAAATGGCAAAAAACATACTAGCAATCTGTCTGATGCTTCTAGTAGCATCAAGTGTGGTCTATGAGGTGCAAGGGACGTTCTTATTAAAGATGTACATGAAGATGAAGTTTTTCCCGAGACGGTGCGCAGACTTTACACCTTTCGCGAGCAAAGGTATATTGATGTTGATGGGTAATCTTGAAGGTGGTTGTCCAGCGACTAGAGAGTTCAAGCAATTCTTTTCAACGTTCAAGAGTTACATGTCCTTCATCAGCACGGCATCAGCATCGAAAACCACTGATATTCAGATGACAACGCAATGTGACGCGCTCGCCAAGGCTATGTCTTTATTGACCGGTTCTAAAAGCCAATCAGTAAGTCCTTATATCATATGGTATTAACTTAACTGATCCAATTAAGTGTAAGATTATGTTTCCATTATACTGATGAGATCTTTTGTTTTGGAACAGTCGAGTTCGGATTTCAAACTTACCATGTTGTCAATGGGAAAGACTTTCATGGAGCAGAAGAAGAGAGGTTCAGCGAGGGTGACATTTGCGCAAAGGAAAGAGTTGGTCATGGCTATGGTGAAATGGACCAAAATGCTCGCCACACTCGTGAAGACGGCCTCCGAGAAGAGAGGAAAGTCGATCGATATATCTTCTTACGGGCTTGATGTTGATGTTAATGCCAGTGTTGGAATTGAAACCACCGAAATTGAAACCGCAACCAAGCAAACCGGAAACAACCAAAACACCGGCGGTGCCCCTGCCACTGATACCTCTGTAAAAGGCACAACCTCCGGATCTGGAAACACTGGCTACAGTGGAAGTGGAAGTGCCACATCCTCCAGGTCTGGAAACGCTGGCTACAGTGGAAGTGGAAACACTTACAAAGACACTACCGGCGGGTCAGGTTCGGGCAGCCCGAGTGGGAGTCCCACCGGCAGCCCTTCTGGCGAAACCACTGTGAAAGGAAGCGGAAGTGCTGGCGTTTACAAGAGCAAACAGTCCGAAAAAGCTAGCGGAAGCGGAAGTGCTGGCGATTACAAGAGCAAACAATCTGAAATTACGACCAATTCTGGAAGTGAAAACACTTACAAAGACACTACCGGTGCAACCACCAAGGGCAGCCCGAGTGGGAGTCCCACCGGCAGCCCTTCCGGCTCAGCTTATGCCGGCGGGGAAACCGCTATTAAAGGAGGCTCAAGTGCTAGCGGCGAAACCACTGTGAAAGGAGGCTCAAGTGCTAGCGAAGGTTCTTCTTCCAAGACCAAGAGCGAAAGCAAAGGCACAGCAGCGGGGGAAACTAAAACCAAGAGCGAAAGCAAAGGTACAGCAGCCGGGGAAACTAAAACCAAGAGCGAAAGCAAAGGTACGGCAGCGGGGGAAACTAAAGCCAAGAGCGAAAGCAAAGGTACAGCAGCGGGGGAAACTAAAACTACAAGCTCATCCACCACAACGGTGAAGCAAGTCGAGACAGAGACTTCCAAAGAAGTGATGTCATTCATATCGGGCCTCGAGAAGAAGTACGCAGGAAAGGCAGAGCTCAAGGTCTTCTTCGAGAAACTCAAGACTTCCATGTCTGCTACCTCAAAGCTTTCTGCCACAGACGAGAAAGTCTTCGTTTCTGGCATGAAATCTGCTGTTGGGAAATTATCCGAAGCGATGGTTTTCGTGCGTACAAAGTTTAGCAAGACAGCAGAGGTTCGGAAGAAAAAACAAATCATATTTCAAAACCCCTAATAATAATAATAATAATAGATATCTGATTCTTTTGATTAAAAAATAAACTCGTCTTCTTTTCTTTGTGGTGTGATAGATGAAGACCACCATGGAAACTTGCCAACAACAAGTGATGAAGAGTCTCCAAGAGCTACAAGCGATCAACAGCGAAATCGTGAGCCAAGAAGGCGAGACAGTGACTTCCACACAACAGACAGAGCTTAAGCAGACAATCTCTAAATGGGAACAAGTCACTACCCAATTCGTGGAGACTGCTGCTTCTTCATCTTCATTTTCATCTTCATCTTCGTCTCATCAGAGCAGCGCCGCAAACTCGAACATGAACATGAACATGAACATGAACACCCAAGCCAGTTGAGCTAGATTCTTGCGCCCCAACTCATCAAGAAAGACATACTAGTACCGCCAAAAAAAATGATAATTACTTAGCTAACTAGAGATTTTATTTTTGGTTTTTTAATAAAACTAAGATCGGTATAGGCCAGCAATGTCTACCTATAGACCGACGTATGCAAATAATAACTTTGTAAGCAATAATTGATAGACTGTATGCGCTCTCTCTATGTTAACTTAGAGAAGTAAGCGAGCGAGACCCATGAAAGGGATTTTTGATTAATTTTTCTTCTCCTTCCTAAATTAAATAAAAATACTTTTTTATATTCTTGTGATCACCGTAGTTTCTACTATAATCACGGTAGTTTCTACTTTCTACTATAATAATCTTTTTTGTAAGAAGATTTAAGATTATATCAAATGCCACTATAATTAAAAATGCAAGATTTTAAATATCTTTCGCTATTCTACGTGAAATTATGTATTTCCTTTCTATTTTATGACAAAGTTTTATGCCAAGAAACCCTTTCGAAAAAAAAAAGAAAGAAAAGTTTTATGCCAAGATCTATTTTTCAACTTCTTTTAACGATTTTAAAAAAAATTCATTCAAATAAAGAATTAACTTTGTCATGATCGTATATATAACCCAGATTTTTCACTGTCTTGATTGAAATAACTCAAATTTTATTTTAGTTATAGAGAATATTATTATTTTACAATTTATTCAGCTCACTAATGAAAACTTGACACATATCATTTAAATGAATAATATTAAGTTAATTCAATTTGGATGCAGTTAAAGAAATTTTTTTTTAAATCATTTTAATAATAAGTTAACTTTAAGGTTATTGGTAAAAATATTGAGAATATAATTTAGTTTATATTATCAATTATGTTTTATTTTTTTTCTACTGTATAGTTCATAATTCGAATTTGTTTCAGCCTTAATAATAGTTCTGGTTTTTAAAATATGACAAATTTATCATATTGATGAATGTTTAAGGAAATTTAATGTATTTAACTTGGCAATGAATACATTTGCTTTTATAATTTGTAAATTTCAAAATCATTGATGTGTATATTAACGTTTACACCAAAAAAAGAAACAAAATTATTGATGTGTGTAATCGGACCGGATCTGACCCAATTGACGACAAGGGAAATTTGTAAAAGTATATTATGTTAATAACTGATGATGAAATGTAAAATTTTATATACTTTTATTTTTAAAAGTGCTGATTTTTTCAAATAATTGACAAGGGTTATTTTTTTACATGTGTCGTTATTATATTACTAATTCAAACCTATATATTGCATATTGTTGGAAAAAAAAAAGAGTAATAAGGAATCAGATGATTCTTTTTTGTTTTTCTATCAACGGAATCAGAGGATTATAATTTTATTTATTTAAGTGTTATAATTTTATACGGAGGTGATTTGTTCTCCAAATATAGAATGATGAAAACCCAAAGAACACAACTTGCCGTCCAGACCGGTTGTGGAACATGAGAACCATTAGTCTCTTTTGCTATTCTCTCGCGACCTCAAATGGATCCACCAAATTCTCTTACTCAAATTTAGAATTTCGAAGCCTTTATATAAACCGAGTTCTCATAGAAAATGAAGTCATTCAAAAACCCAAAAAAAAAGACATAACTATTTCTAAAAAATATAAAATAAAATAAATCACTCTAGTCATTTTTTTTCCCATCTGACAAGAAAATGGCAAGATTTCCTTTAGCAATATGTCTAATGTTTATAATAGTAGCATCAAGTACCATATATGAAGCGCAAGGGAGTTTCTTATTGAAGCATTACTTGAATAAATTACCTAGTACGTCTAACGAGTTTGAACCTTTCGCTTTCAAGGTTATGCTTCGTTTTTTGGACAACCTTGAAAGCAAATGTCCCTTGAAGGGGGAGTATAAGGAGTTCTTCACAAAGCTGAAGGCTTTCATGGCCTTCATAAACTCGGCATCAGGGTCGTCTTCAGAATTCCAGTCTAAGTTGAAAGAACAATCTCAGGGGCTCTTGCAAGCTATCTCTGCATTGGGTATCAAAGGAGGATCATCGGTAAGAATTTATATTCTATAGTTCGGATGGTGGTCCGCGTTTTAGAACATTCTCATCGTAATTTGAAATGATTTTTCTTTTTTTTTGTTTGTGTGTTTTTCTTGTATTTGGTTTCTCCCTAGGCGGACTCGAGCAAATTGATTGATAGTTTGATGTCTATGCGAAAAACGTTGGCTGAGTACAAGCGGAGCGGTTCACAAACAATGACAAGTGAACAGAGGAGGGAGCTGATCACATCTATGGCAAAATGGGCACAAGTGATCGGTAAATTTGTGAAAACCGTCGGTGAAAAGAGTGGTGACGGCATAAATATTGATCTCTCATCTCTTGGTCTTGGAAGCGGAGGCAACGACGCTGGAAGCACTGGTATGGGAGGTGGAAGTGCTGGTGATGGTGGAAGTCCAAGCTCCGATTCCCCTTCAGCCGAAAGTGATAGTCCTACCAATAGTGATAGTTCTGATGACAGTGGAAGTCCAAGTTCTGGTTCCCCCTCTGCTGAAACTCAAAGTCTTACTGGTGGTGGTGAACCTGGAGCCTCCGGTGGTGCTGGTGGTGGTGAACCTGGAGCCTCCGGTGGTGCTGGTGGTGGTGAACCTGGAGCCTCCGGTGGTGCTGGTAGTGGTAAATCTGGAGCCTCCGGTGGTGCTGGTGGTGGTGAAACTGGAGACTCCGGTGGTGCTGGTGGTGTAACTGGAACCTCCGGTGATGCTGGTGGTGAAACTAAAATCGGTGATGAAACTGAAGTCTCCGGTGGCGATAAAACTAAAACCTCCGGTGGTGCTGGTAGTGGTAAATCTGGAGCCTCCGGTGGTGCTGGTGGTGGTGAAACTGGAGACTCCGGTGGTGCTGGTGGTGCAACTGGAACCTCCGGTGATGCTGGTGGTGAAACTAAAACCGGTGATGAAACTGAAGCCTCCGGTGGTGCTGGTGGTGATAAAACTAAAACCTCCGGTGGTGCTGGTGGTGATGAAACTGAAATTTCTGGTGGTACTGGCGGTGGTGGTGCTGGGGGTCCGAGCGGAAGTACAACTGATATGTCGGGTGGGAAAGCAAGTTCCAATATGGGTGGTGAAATGTCTTATGAAGATAGCAAAACCGCCGTTGGTGGAAGCGGCAGTGGTGGAAGCACTGTCACCGGAAGCGGTAGTGGAAGTACAAATGATATCTCGGCGACAAGAGAATATTCAATGGGTTCTTACTCGGATTCTACAGGTGGAACACCGATGGAAAGCCCCACCGGTAGCCCTTCTGGTGGTGGAAGCTCCTCATACGAAGCCTCCGAGGGCAAATCTTTCAACTATGCAAAGACACACTCAAAATCCTCGGACAAAAGCTCCTTCAGCCATTCCTCAGAGGAGAAACTAAACTCGTAGGTTCGGATCAAGAGGTCAAAAACATTATTAATGCTATAATTTCAATAAAGAGACGGCCCTGCTACATTACAGCAGCGAGCTGTAGAATGTTTTGCTATAACTATAAGTTTATTAAAAACACTTTCAATACTAGAGACTTACTGACATGCACTTACTGATTGAATTAGTTTTTTTCTTTACTTTTTTTGTTGTTGTACAATATGAATAAAAAAGGTTTGTCAATATATACTATATGATATTAAATTGTGAGAAAAGTAACAAAGTAAATAATATACATTAATTATATCAATTTTTCACTATTTTCTCTTTGATTTTTTTTCTTCTTATAAGTTATAACCTTTCACTCGAATTCATTATAAGAATATACTTTACATAGTTTCTTTATTTTCACTAGTACTCACGATTTTACAGATTTTTTTTATTTATTATCGCAATATTATTATCACAATTTTGCGGAAATGCGTTTTGAAATAGAAATAGTTATAATATTTTAGGTAGATAAATATATTATTAAATTTAAGTGAGATTTAATTTTAAATTAAAAAGTAAAAAAGTAAAATACAGAAAATCCTATGGGTAATTGGGTATTCTAAACTCCATATGGTAAATTGTATAACAAAACTCGTCCATTTTGACCCAAAAAAAAAAAAAAAGGTCGTCCATTGAAGCCCACATTTTTCTATACATAATCTTTTGCACAAAAAAGGGGGTAGATCTATGGATTTAAAATTTCAACAGGATTTTAGAATACCCATTAATTTTTTACTCATCTTCTAACATCCCTACTAAAACAGTAAAACGTGAACTTAGATGGGTTCACTCCTCAATCTCTCAATTGGATTTAGACCTCATAATCAATTATGAGTAAGATCTTAAGTGCGCACTCAACAAATCATGAATCAGTTAATACTCTAAGCAAACATATACTGTAGTAATATCCATATGATCAAACCACACTAGGAGACAACATAAATTTGGTAATGTACCATAACTAGATTAGATGCACTCATTAGTTCACTGGAAATTTGGAACCATAAAACATATAGATCCTAGGTGATAATTTAAGGGAATGAACCAAGAATCATAAATTCAATTATCATCGATCCATAAATTATGTAAAACCATCACATATCATAACTCGTCTTAATAATGTATTAACGATCACTCAATTTGAACATCTGTTCCAAAACATGTAACGTATTCTAGAAGTTGAAAATCAACTCAAAATCAGTGGATTCGGTAGAAACATAAACACCAAAATAAACAACATAATTGTCTACAAAGAGACAACCAAACACACAAAACATGCATAATAATATGATATCAATGAGTAATGAGATTACTTTTACTAACATATCTACGAGACAAAATTTGCATTTACATGCACGTTCACAATTTGTATTCTGAGAAATATTGTACCTAGCTATAATTAATTAAAAGTCTAAACCTCAAGACGACTTGGGTTTATCTTACAACAAAACATAATTTCTAATGAATCATAATCATATTTCGTGGAGTTTATTATTCACAGAATGTACTCTCTAACCATTCACATCCACCATCTTCGAACTTTCACCGTTGTGCTTGAAATCCAAGCCCGGACTTGAATTCGAGCTAGAGCTAGAACTCTTCTTCATATGATAGCCGTGTCCAGTTGAAGTCTCCATCGAAAATTGTTTCTCGCTCTCCGTAGCGACTTTCACGAATTGAGACATCACTTGTTCCCATTTCATAATAATTTCCTTAATTGATTGTTGTTGTGATAACGTAAGCGTCAAGGAACCATCGTTCTGGCTTTGTTGTTCAGATACGGCTTTGCTCATAACCGATTGCAAGATAGTAAGAGTCTTCATCACTTCTTGTTGATATCCTTGTAGTGTTGTTTTCATCTGTCAAAGAAATCAGATTAAAGTTTCAGTTTTGATCTGTACTCTCTTGGACTTTTCTCTATATAAGGGGATTGTTTTTAGTTAACTCACCAGCCCTGGCCCACTTTTCTTGGCTTGCAAGACAGCCATAGCATCCGAGAGTTTTGTGGCCATATTTATCATCTCAGACATGTAGGATCTTGAGTCTTTTGCCTCAAATGTTGAAGAGATTGGACACGCGTATTTCATGTAATCTTTAAGCTTCTGGAAGAAGCTTTGGAACTCTTGTGTTCCGGGAGATTTCTTCTCAAGGTTTGATATGAAACTTGTGACTTCTTTCGAAGTATTGCTCTCGATATCGGTTGTCGTTTTTTGTTCTACTGTGGAATTTGCATTGCTTCCTTCAGACTCCATTTTTTGGTTGTTAATAGAATAATTGCTCTCTGTAGTCTCCTCTGTTTTACCATTCGTTGATTCCTCAGTATTTCCTCCTTGAGCTTCCTCTGTCTTATTCTTTGTAGAATCTTCGTTGATGTCTATGTTGCCTCCTTTAACCTCCGTTGATGTATCGCTTGTGGAGTTATTATCATGTCCTTGAATCTCCGTCACCTTATCTTTCATGGAATCTTCTGTACCTCCGTTCGTCTCAACTATGTTACCATTTTTGGAATCTTCTTTAACTCCGTTGATTTCGTCTGTCTTGCCCTCTTTGGAACTTCCCTCCGTGGAATCTTTCTCCATGGAATCTTCTTTACCTGCATTGATTTCAACCGTCTTATCATCTTTGGAACCTTCTTTCATGGAATCTACGTTACCTCCATTATGTTCAACTATCTTACCATCTTTGAAACCCTCTTCTTCCTTGGAATCTACGTTACCTTCATTGATTTCAACTGCCTTGCCATCTTCGGAATCTTTTTTACCTCCATTATTATCATTTTCTTGAGTCTCCGTCACCTTATCTTTCATGGAATCTTCTTTACCTATGTTCGTTTCAACTATGTTACCATCTTTGGAATCTTCTTTAACTCCGTTGATTTCCTCGGTCTTGCCGTCTTTAGAAATTTCCTCAGTGGAATTTTTACCTCCACTTATTTCAACTGTCTTACCATTTTCGGATCCTTCCTTCATGTAATCTTCTTTACCACCATTGACGTCAGTTGTCTTACCATCTTTGGAAACTTCTTCAGTGGAATTTTTACCTCCACTTATTTCGTCTGTCTTACTATCTTTGGAACCTTTCTCCGTGGAATCTTCTTTACCTCCATCGATTTCCGTTGTCTTACCATCTTTGGAAGCTTCCTCCGTTGAATTTTTCCCTCCACTTCTTTCAGTTGTCTTACCATCTTTAAAACTCTCTTCCATGGAACCTTCTTTACCTATATTGATCTCACTTGTCTTTCCATCTTTGGAATCTTTCTCCATGGAATCTTCTTTACCTGCAGTGATTTCAACCGTATTATCATCTTTGGAACCTTCTTTCATGAAATCTTTGTTAGCTCCATTATGTTCAACTATCTTACCATCTTTGGAACCTTTTTCCTGGGAATCTACGTTACCTCCATTGTTTTCAACTGCCTTGCCATCTTCGGAATCTTCTTTACCTCCATCAGTCTTGCCAATATCTTTGGAGCCTTCTTCTGTAGAACCTTCCTCCATGGATTCACTTTTACCTTCATTAGTTTTAACTGTCTTACCATCTTTGGAATCTTCGTTTCCTTCTTTAATCTCTTCAGTCTCGCCATTCACCAAATCTCCATTGCTTTCTTTAGTTTCCACTTTCGTTTTCCTTTCCGAGTCTCCAGTATTTAATAATTGACCCTCATCAATCTCTTTCTGCTTCGCCGAGTTTCCATCACTCTCTTTAGTCTCTTTTGATTTATCATCAATAGAGTCATTTTGATTTTTCTTCTCACCCATATTTGATCCCACGTTGGTTTCTTGAACCTCTTCTTGCTTTTTGATCGAGGAATCTTCATTGTCTTCTTTCTTTCCTTTTGACTTAATGTCCTCTGCTGCCTTCTTATCCACTTCATCATCTTCTTTGCCCTCTCCTTTCTTACTCTTTACAGATTCCTCATTCTTTGCTTGAGCCTCTGCTTGCATTTCTTTTTCAGCTTCCTCACTCTTTGCTTGAGCCTCCGCTTGAATTTCTTTCTCATGCTCTTTTGATCTACCACCTTTAGACACTTTGACATCTTCTTTAGTCTTCTCTTTGTCCTTTCTAGAATCTTGAGTATTAACTTGATCCCCAACTTGCTTCTCTTGCCCAGAGTTTTTCTGTTGTTTTTCATTTTCGTTTGACTTAGCACCCTTAGACTCTTCCTCTTCTTCTTTATTTTTCATAGAATCCTCCATATTTGATTGAAACCCTACTTGCTCTGTGGCATCTCCACCGTGTTTTTTAGCGTTTTTGGGTTTTTCTCCTTCAGACTCTTTGTTCTTCTTTTTCGTTTCTTCCTTTTTCTTCGATTTATTGTCTTGAGACTCCTTCTTTTCTTTTTCACCTTCTTCCTTTTTCTTTGATTTATTGTCTTCAGAATTTGTTTTCTTCTTTTTATCTTCTTCTTTTTTCTTCGTTTTAATGTCTTGAGACTCTTTCTTTTCTTTTTCACCTTCTTCTTTTCTCTTCAATTTATTGTCATCAGAATTTGTTTTCTTCTTTTTATCTTCTTCTCTTTTCTTCATTTTATTGTCGTGAGACTCTTTTTTTTCTTCTTCTTTTCTCTTGGATTTCTCTTCAGACGCTTTGTTCTCTTTGTTGTCTTTTTTCTCTTTTCTATTCTCTTCATTTTTGTTTGACATATGGTCTTCAGACTTGGTCTTCTTTTCTTCATCTTCTTCCTTTTTCTTTGATTTATTGTCTTCCGACTCTTTCTTCTCTTTTTTATCTTCTACCTTTATTTTTGGCTTATTGTCTGCAAGTTCTTTCTTCTCTTTTTTCCCTTCTTTCTTTTTCTTCGATTTGTTGTCTTCGTGCTCTTTCTTCTTCTTTTTCTCTTCTTCATTTTTCTTCGATTTATGGTCTTTATTTTCTTTCTTCTCTTTTTTGTCTTCTTCCTTTTTCTTCAGTTTGTTGTGTTCGGAATCTTTCTTCTCTTCCTTCTCTTCTTCGTTTTTCATTGATTTACTGTCCTCAGACTTTTTGTTCTCTTTTTGAACTTCTTCATTTTTCTCTGATTTGTTGTCTTCAGTTTCGTTCTTCTCTTCTTTCTTTCTCTTTGATTTACCGTTTTCAGATTCTTTATTGGCTCTTTTCTCTTCTTTTTTCTTCGATTTACGGTCTCGAGATTCTTTCTTCTCTTTTTTATTATCTTCATTTTTCTTTGATATATTATCTTCCGATTTCATCTTCTCGTTTTTATCTTCTTCCTTTTTCTTCCAGTTGTGATCTTTAGAGTTTGTCTTCTCTTTATTGTCTTCTTTAATCTTTGATTTACTGTCTCCATGTTCTTTCTTCTCTTTTTTACCTTCTTCATTTTTTTTTGATTTATTATCTTCCAATTCCTTCTCCTCGTTTTTATCTTCTTCCTTTTTCTTCGAGTTGTGATCTTTAGAGTCTGTCTTCTCTTTGTCTTCTTTTATCTTCGATTTATTGTCTCCATGTTCTTTCTTCTCTTTTTTCTTTTCATCCTTTTTCTTTGATTTACTGTGTTCAAACTCTTTTTTCTCCTTTTCATCTTTTTCTTTTTTCTTCGATTTATTGTGTTCAGACTCTTTCTTCTCCTTTTCATCTTTTTGTTTTTTCTTCGATATACTGCTTTCAGACTCTTTCTTCTGTTTTTCATCTTCTTCGTTTTTCTTCGATTTACTGTTTTCAGACTCTTTCTTCTTCTTCTTATGTTTTTCCTTTTTCTTTGAGCTACCATCAATTGTATCTTTCTTCTCTCCTTTGTTCTCGTCTTTCTTGTATTGAACATCTTTGTCCACCTTCTCTGTAGAGTCTCTATCTTTTCTTGTAGTCTCTATCGACTGTGCGTCATTAGACTCGTTTTTCTCTACATTCGTTGTATCTCTACCACCCCCTTGAGCTTCTTCTTGCTTTTTCTTTATGGAACTTTCCTTATTTGCATTATCCTCCACCGATTTATCATCCTTAGAATCTTTCTTACCTTCTTTCTTCTCTACCTTTGTGTACTCTTCACCTTTTCCTTGAGACTCTTGTTGCTTTTCTTTCATAGAACTCTCATTATTTTCCATATCCTCAAATGATTCATTGTCCTTAGTCTCTTTCTTACCTTCTTTGTTATCTCCGATATTCTCTACCTTTGTGTACTCTTCACCTTTTCCTTGAGACTCTTGTTTCTTTTCTTTCATAGAACTCTCATTATTTGCCATATCCTCAAATGATTCATTGTCCTTAGTCTCTTTCTTACCTTCTTTGTTATCTCCAATATTGCTTCTTTGAGCCTCTTCTCGGTTTTCCTTCATGGAACTTTCCTTGTTTTCCTTATTGTCCTTAGACTCTTCCATATTTTCCTTTTGCTTTTCATCCGTAGAAGTTTCGTTCTTTGTGTTGGTCTCTACCGACATATTGTCCTTCAACTCTTTTTCACCTCCTATGTTCTCTAAGTTCTTATCTTCCGTTGAAACTCCATTGTTCCCTTGAGCCTCTTCTCCCTTCTCCTTCGTGGAAATTCCATTATTTTCCTTGGCCTCTACTTCTGACTTAGCATCTTCTTTACTCTCCAAATTTGTATCCTTAGTCGACTCTCCAACATGTTCTCCTTGAACCTCTACGCCATTTTCCTTATTAGAATCTACATTTCCACCATTTTTCTCCACCATCTCTCCATTCGCGGAAACTTCATCACCTCCTTGAGCCTTTTCCTGATTTTCTTCCATAGAAGTTTCATTACTCGTCTTAGCCTCTACCGATTCATCTTCCTTTAATTCTTTCTTATCCTCTAAATTCCCGTCCTTCACTGATTCTCCATTGTTTTCTTGAGTCTCTTCCCTCTTTTCCTTCATGTGATCTCCATTATTTGTCATAGCCTCTACCGATTTATCGTCGTTAGTCTCTTCGTGAGCTCCTTTGTTCTCCAAGTTCTGATCTTTTGTTGAAACTCCATTGTTTCCGTGAGCCTCTTCTTGATTCTCCTTCGTGGAAGTTTCTTCATTTTCATTAGCCTTTACTTCTGACTTTACATCTTCTTTATTCTCCAAATTTGAATCTTTGGTCGAGTTTCCAGTACTTTCTCCTTTAATCTCTACTTTCCTATCCTTATTAGAATCTGCATTTCCATCTTTGGTATCCATCGTTTCTCCATGCATAGAAACTTCAGTGCCTCCTTGAGTATGTTCATGCTTTTCTTCCGTAGAAAATTCATCATTTGTCTTGCTCTCTACTGATCCATCGTCCTTCGGAATTTTATTATCTTCCACGTTCTCCAAGTTCTCGTTCTTGGCTATTTCTCCATTGTTTCCTTGAGTTTCTTCCTTCGTTTCATTAGTCTCATCTGCATTTTTTGTTGTAGGCTCTACCACTTCATCATTTTTAGACTCTTGCTCACTTCCTTTGTTCTCCAAGTTATCATCCTTTGTCAAAACTCCATCGTTTCCTTGAGCTTCTTTCGGCTTTTCCGTCGTGGGACTTGCATCATTTTTAGCCTCTAGCTGCTCCGACTTAACATCCTCTTTAGTCTCCAAATTCTTATTAATGGTAGAATCTCCAGTACTTCCTCCTTGAACCTCTTCTTGCTTCTCGTTATTAGAGTCTACATGACTTTCATCTTTAACGCCATCTATATTTTGTTGCATGGGTTCTGAAGAATCTCCTCCACTGTTCTCCACCGTGGTATTGTTCAAAGAAGCATTGTTGTGTTCACTAGTATTACTCTCTTCCCCGGAAGTTTCACTTGAACCTCCCGATTTAACTTCAACAACAATCTTCACGATTCGGGTAATCGTTACTTCCCATTGAGATACCGCGTTTTCGACCGCACTCTGTTGTTCAGAAGAAAGTGACGTTGATCCATCCCCTTTTATATGTCTCTCCGTAATAACTTTACCGATCGCAGCATGTAACTCAGTGAGCGATTTCACCACTTGGAACATCTCCTTCCTTACACTTGAACTCAACTATCATATTTACAAAAGAAAAAACGTTGTTAACGAAAAATGTGAAACAAAATATCTTGTTCCGCTTATGTTTACAAATTTGCAAAATATTTTTTTAATAAAGAGACTAAAATGTTGTACGTAGTTTGATATGAAAACGTACGTAACTAAGACAAAATCAACTTAAAATCAAGAAAACCAATCAATTAAACAAAAAAAAAAAACATTAATTATTTGAGTTATTTGACGATAACTCACCAATCCTCTCCCAAGCGTAAACACAGTTTGTAAGAGATTATCAGCTTTTGATTTCAGATCAAACTTGAACGTTTTGGGCTCGTTGTTCTCGATCAACGGTGTAACAGAAGACTCCAGCTTCAGAAGATCCTTCAGCTTCTCAAAGAATGATCGTAGCTGTTCTCTAATGGGACAATTGTTCTCCAGCTTCAACACAAAACCAATGGCTCTATTAGAGATGTACGGCTCTATATCTCGAATCGTGTTTGGCGGGTTCACCCCCATCTCGTGTGCTGAAACTACATTGAGACTTAAACTTGTTGCCAAGATTGTGATGCAACATAAGAACAACAAAGAAACTCCCTTCATAATTTGATTGGTGATGATGATATAATGATGAGAAAGGTATTTTCTTGAACTGTTTATATATAATGAAATGAATCTGTGGCAATACTAAGTTTAGATTTATGGAATCAATGACTTGGAGACTTTGATGGACTCATCTTTGAAAAAAAATAGCAAAACCGAGATTATTAGTGGTTGGCCAAATCATGTGGATTTCGATTACTCGGGAATAAAATAGCTTATAAATTGAATCGAACCGGGTACGGTTAAGACGGTTTCGGCTGAAATGCGCCTCAATTTCAAGTAAACCGCTTGGACCCGATAGATGTTTGGGCCAAACCCGTATGATCCGACAACACGAACTCTCACAGTCGTGAAGAGAAAAGCCAAGTAAAGATCGGAATCGACAAGGGATGGATTATGGCTTTGCCTTTGGTCTGCTCTGTTTCTTATATCCAATCCTCAAACCAATTCCATTGTTTTTCTCTAAGAAAAGGTTAGTCTTTCTCTTCGATGTTTCTCAGGATTGAAGTAAAGCTAAGTTTACGAATTTCATAACAATAACATTGGAGTTCGTGGATTGGGATTGCGGAAATCTGGTTTTTAAAGCTTAAGATGCTAATTCAGTTTAATTTCATCTGGGTTTTGTAGAAAATGCAGAAAGTAGCTTTTGTGATTTTAATGTAACCTGAAGCTTTCAAGTTTCTTCGTTGTTGATAAATGCAGAAAGATTGGGACTTTATAGATCACTACCACCGTGGAGCTCTAATCAGGAGAATCATAGATCGGTTAGACTTAGTAAGAGAACGTTTGCTGTGAAAATGTCTGATAATTCTGCATCCACTTCGCCTCTGAATCTCAACCGATCGAAGAAGGTTTGGATATGGACTGAGTGCAAAGAGGTCATGACGGCTGCAGTGGAACGCGGGTGGAACACTTTTATCGTCTCATCAGACAATCGACAGCTTTCGAATGAGTGGTCATGTATACAATGTCAAATCCAGAATTACAAAAGAAAAAAAAAAAAAAAAAAACCTTTCCTTTTGAGGTTACTCGGTTTTTGATTCCATGTAACTGAGTTTTGCGGTATGCTCAACGGATTTGCAGCGATTGCCTTGATGGATACATTGTTTGTCGATGAGAGGCGAGTTAGTGATGGCGCCGGAAAAGTTGTCGCTGCGGTCTTTGAGGTTTCAACGCCCGAGGAACTACAGAAGCTTAAGATCCAAAACGAGCAGGCTGAAAACATCGTTCTTGATCTATTAGACTGGAAGGTAACTTTCTCAGCTTGAACCACGCACAGTACTCTATCTGAAATTTTTCATTTTGCAGTCAATCCCGGCAGAAAACCTAGTGGCGGCTCTCCAAGGAAGTGAGAAGACGGTGTTTGCTGTTTCAAATACTCCCTCGGAGGCAAAACTGTACCTTGAGGTAGCTTTTTAGTTTCTGATGCTGGCATTACTACGTTTTCCCCTTGTCTTCGTAAGAAGTTTATAATTCTCGTGTTATGCTCTGGCTCTAGGCTTTAGAGCATGGCCTCGGTGGAGTCATTCTTAAAACGGAAGATGTCAAAGCTGTTCTTGACTTAAAGGTTATCATCTCAATAAGCGTATTACCTTTCGTTTTGTTAAAAGCATGGTTGCTTTTAAAAAAAGAAAAAACTTTTAGGAATACTTTGACAAAAGGAACGAAGAAAGTGATACATTAAGCTTGACGGAAGCTACTATAACTCGGGTTGAGATGGTCGGTATGGGAGACCGAGTCTGCGTTGATCTTTGCAGCCTCATGAGACCCGGTGAAGGTCTTCTTGTATGTTTGCCTGTATATACTCTTTTCTCCAAGATAAATCATCAAATGGTACTAATCATATAATCGTTTTAAATATCAATCTGTCTTCTTCTTTTTTTCTTGACAAGGTTGGATCCTTTGCAAGAGGACTCTTCCTGGTTCACTCCGAATGCTTGGAGTCTAATTACATCGCAAGCAGACCATTTAGAGTTAACGCTGTGCGTTTGTTTCTTTCATCTAATAAATCTATATTCCTTTTGAAGATATCATTCACTCAAGATCTCAACTTCACAAAAATTTACAGGGACCAGTTCATGCTTACGTCGCTGTTCCAGGCGGAAAGACTTGTTACCTCTCGGAGCTAAAGACGGGAAGAGAGGTAATCGTTGTTGATCAGAAAGGAAAACAGCGTACAGCGGTTGTTGGCCGCGTGAAGATTGAGAAGCGCCCGCTTATCCTCGTGGAGGCTAAGGTACATTCTTACTAGTTCTATACACTCTTGATAAATTGTGAACTAGTAGTATTTCTCAGTGTGTTGATTCGGTTTTTAACCGCTTCATCTTCTTGCAGCTTAGTGCAGAACAGGAGGAAACGAGATTTAGCATTATCCTACAGAACGCGGAAACAGTTGCATTAGTCACTCCTCACCAAGGTTTCTTCTTGTCTCGAGTCTCATCCTTATTGCAGTAAGTTTGCCTACTTGTTTACATGAGATGGTAACTGAAGAACGTGTTTTCTTTCTTGCAGTAAACTCATCTCGGGAAACCGCTGTTCCCGTGACCTCGCTGAAACCTGGGGATCGAGTTTTGATCAGGTTACAGGGCGGCGCACGCCATACCGGTATAGAGATTCAGGAGTTCATTGTGGAGAATTGATCAAAGAACTTTCGGATAACATTGAGAGTTTGAGACATATCAAATAAAATGTTTCTGTCTAATTCATATCTTGTTTTTTTATATATATATAGGTCTCGATCGTTTCAGACTGAGCTTTAGCGTTTGCTTTTGTGTTTGCGTTTTCATACTAAAAAAGTCGATTTCATTGTGATATCTGTCGATAGTTCAAAAGATACAATTAATTAAATGATTTTGTTTTGTCTAACAACATGCAATATACAGATTTATTTGTCATGTGGGCGTTGTTGTCTACATTTGCATTTCAAAATTTGAGAAACCAAAACTTTAAGAACGTAAATGATATGATGCAACAATAAACATTTGTATTCTATTTATAGACCTAGCTACACCGGTGGTCTCTGAGACTCTTGACTCTAAATTAACGGGTAATGACTTTTTTCCCCAAAAAGAAAAAGAAAAAAAATCATTCGTCAAATTAACTAAGCCAGACAAAAAAAAGTTCAAGTAAACGCCCATGAATCTCTCTTTTGTTTTGTGTTGGTTTTTTCTGTTCTTGTAACCTTTTTTTTTAATCTATTTTAAGGCTAAATGGAAAAATGTATATATACCCTTCAAAGTCCTCAATTCCAAAACGCGCACTTCCTTCATTTTCCTTTTTATTTTTCACTTTTTTATTTTTTTTTTACCTTGCCATCTATACAACCATGGCTAGGATTTCTCTGTTGTTCTCTTTAGCCTTAGTTCTAGCCATTGGCTCCGTCTCGGCTCACCCACCTACCGACAAGAAAACACAAAAGAACTTGTGTCCGCCTACTTTAGGCGAACTCCAAACTTTCCCTGCCGTTGTAATCTCCAAGCACATCGAGAAGAAGGTTAAATCCGGACCCAACACCCTTCAGTTCAACACTTTGTTCGCCATCTGCAAGACCTACAGCGACCACCTCGCGGCCTTCAAGGTTGCAGGCGTCAAGAATGTGCTTGGCTTGGTTCATGCCAAATACGCTTTGATGGCCAAGGCTATGCTTGCAGCGCAAGCAGCCGTTGGCGTTCAAGGTGGGCTTGCGGTCAAGCTGGAGAAGAGTTACACCGCGATGGCTAAAGGGTTTGCTGAGCTCGAGGAGATGATCGCTGAGATCTCCGCTGAGTATAACTTCAATGCTAATGCTAAGATAAGCAAAGGTGATAGGATCAAGATCGACAAATGTTTGATTAAGTTGAAGGGTTCCATTAGTGTTTTCGTAAAGGTCATCTCTCGGTGCAGCAAGAAATTTTCTGCCGTGAAGCAAATCGGTTACCCCATTCTTCCCGGCGGCGGTTTCATCGGAGCTTTCCTTAAGAATGGTGTCGGACTTGGAGGTAAATTGATCGGCTTGGGCGCCCACGGCCAAGTTGGAGCCGGAGTCGGAGTCGGAGGCAAAGTCGGAGCCGGAGTCGGAGTCGGAGGCAAAGTCGGAGGCAAAGTCGGAGGCAAAGCCGGAGCTGGAGTCGGATTCGGAGTCGGTGGCAAAGCCGGAGTTGGATTCGGAGTCGGAGGCAAAGCCGGAGCCGGAGCCGGAGTCGGAGGCAAAGCCGGAGCTGGAGCCGGATTCGGAGTCGGAGGCAAAGCCGGAGTTGGATTCGGAGTCGGAGGCAAAGCCGGAGCCGGAGTCGGAGTCGGAGCTAAGATCGGAGCTCATGCCGGAGTTAAGGTCGGAGCCAAAGCCGGGGGTAAAATTGGAGCTAAAGCCGGAGCTCACGCCGGAGCCAAGGTAGGAGCTCACGCCGGAGCCAAGGTTGGAGCTCACGTCGGAGCCAAGGTCGGAGCTCAAGGCGAAGCTAAAATCGGAGGTAACATGGGAGGATTGTTCGAGGGATTGTTTGGGTTCGGAGGAAAGGTTCAGTACGACGCCGCCGGTAAGGCGAAGATCGGTGGAGGAAGCGGATTCAGGCCATTGAGCCACCCTCGCAACAAACACTTAGACTGAGCAAAGGCGCATTTTAACAACAGATGAAGGAGCCAGCCATGAGTTCATCACAAATTTTTATATTTTTCTTTTTACTAATACGAAGGATGGAAACGCCATGCGATATCATCTCTATTTGTAACCATTATAAATTCGATATTTCTAATCCAATAATATAATATCGCATGTTTTCTTGAGTACTCTCTACTTTCGTTACGTGCCATAGTTATTAATACCAACTTTCTATTTACGTTGTTTGGTCATACCCTTACTCACTTGCATGCAAAAAAGTGTATGTATGAGTAAAGAACACATTGGAAAAAAAATTCAGACAAGCATGCATCCGCATCCATGTAAACATTCTCCAATTCACATCATCTTTAACATGTCTTAGTGTACATATGACTTTGTTACTTAGTAGTTAAAATATATATAG
Organism: Alliaria petiolata; assembly: GCA_020283515.1. Classification (NCBI taxonomy): domain Eukaryota; kingdom Viridiplantae; phylum Streptophyta; class Magnoliopsida; order Brassicales; family Brassicaceae; genus Alliaria; species Alliaria petiolata. The sequence goes on along the minus strand of JAHZTW010000005.1, from coordinate 15,183,316 downwards.
ACCTCGTATAACCCATAGCCGACGGTTCATGTGCACGGTGCACCTACCCCATCACATATATGTATCACGCTTTATGCATTATTCACATTTCGTCTTTCCACGAGCTACACAATGTTTACCAAAGGGATTTCTCGACGATCCTAACCCTATAATAAATCAGACAAAGACAAATCATCCAGTTAGATCGTGCGGGTTTAGTTTAACGATAGTCCAATTTTCCGATTTGGTTTTCAAAATGTTATAAGAGAAAAGCAATATTGTGACATATGCAATGACGTCTAACACACATCACATGATAGTTAGCACGTGTAGACATGATCACATCACATGAGCTTATAATATCAGCTTCCCCTCTCTCCAACTCCACGTTGGCCGGAAACACTCAAATTACATATAGTAGGCAGTGACGTCATCAAAAACTATTATCCTCTTCTTATCTTCGAGAAGAAGATTATCCTCTTCAACAGGCGAATCTGATTTACTCACTAATTGACGTAACATATTAATATTTTATCGCTTCACTGTCACACACACACTCGCACTATAAAAATCAGCTTAAGCACATCATATTATTAACAAACAGAAAGAAGAAAGAAAAATCCACTTCCAATAATGGAAACTCTCTACCTGGTTTTATCTCCTCTCTTCCTCTTCATCTCTCTGAAGTTCTTGTTCGGAACACGGCGGCGCAAATTAAACCTACCGCCGAGTCCAGCTCGGCCATTTCCGGTTATCGGACACCTCCACCTCCTAAAGCTGCCCCTCCACCGCAGATTTCTCTCGCTCTCCAAATCACTAGGCGGCGCCTCGGTTTTCTCCCTCCGCCTAGGCACTCGACTCGTTTTTGTTGTTTCTTCCCACTCCGTCGCCGAGGAATGCTTCACCAAGAACGACGTCGTTTTGGCTAACCGGCCGGAGTTTCTCGTCGGGAAACACATCGGGTACAACTCAACCACCATGGTCAATGCGGCTTATGGCGACAGCTGGCGAAACCTCCGTCGTATTGGCACCATTGAGATCTTCTCGTCTCTTAGGCTCAATAGCTTCTTATCCATCCGTAAAGACGAGATCCGACGGCTGATATTCTCTCTATCGAAAAACTCTCAGCAAGTATGTGCCATTAATTATACTTGATTAAGATTTGGTTGATTTGCAATAACAGAGTACTATTAAATTTATATACAAATAAATAAATAAAAATTGAAATTTAACAATTGTAATTCAGAAGTTTGTGAAGGTGGAGATGAGAACATTGTTTATGAACTTGACGATCAACAACATCCTTAGGATGGTTGCCGGAAAGCGATTTTACGGAGATGGAACAGAGGACGACGACGAGGCAAGACACGTGAGGCAGTTGATCGCCGAGGTGGTTGTTAGTGGCGGCGCTGGAAATGCTACTGACTATTTCCCGATCCTTCGTTGGATAACGAATTACGAAAAACGGGTTAAGAACTTGGCGGGTCGGGTCGACGGGTTTTTGCAGAGTCTGGTGGACGAGAAACGTGCGGAGAAAGAAAAGGGCAACACCATGATCGATCACTTGCTTTCTCTCCAAGAAACTCAGCCTGATTACTACACCGATGCCATCATCAAAGGAATCATGCTCGTAAGTAATATGAGAGATCAAATTGGTAAACATTAAACTAAGGTCTTAATTATTGTAATTTGGATAGGTTATGGTTCTTGCCGGGACAGACACATCAGCAGGGACGTTAGAATGGGCCATGTCGAATTTGTTGAACCATCCAGAAGTATTAAAAAAGGCAAGGACCGAAATCGACGATCAAATCGGTTTAGACCGGTTAATAGAGGAACAAGACATTGTGAAGCTTCCTTATCTCCAGAGCATCATGTCAGAGACTTTACGACTTTATCCTGTGGCTCCAATGCTTCTCCCTCACTTGGCATCTGAAGATTGCATGGTGGCAGGCTATGATGTCCCACGTGGCACGATAGTGTTGGTGAACGCATGGGCCATACATAGAGACCCAAATATGTGGCAAGAGTCGGAGAAGTTCAAGCCAGAGAGGTTTGACAAGGAAGGAGAAGATAGAAAGTTGATGTCTTTTGGGATCGGACGACGAGCTTGTCCTGGATCAGGGCTAGCTCAGCGGCTAGTGACGTTGGCTCTTGGGTCTTTGGTCCAGTGTTTTGAATGGGAGAGAGCCGGAAAACAATATGTGGACATGAGAGAAAATGAAAAAGGAACCACGATGCGCAAAGCCACGCCGTTGCAAGCTATGTGTAGGGCTCGTCCCATCGTCCATAAGATTTTACATGCTTCTTCTTCTTGTCCATGAATTTCCCATCTTCAGAACCCTGTAATATATTCTTACATTCTCATGCTGAACTTTTATTAGACATGATTACGATCGATTTTGTTTCTTCGTTTTAGTTATAGCCTTGTAGATTTTGTTATGAGCTTGAAGTTTGATTGAGATTGAGAATAAACTGTGTAGTTTGAACATAAGTTGAGTAGTTTGTATAGCTAACTCCCAAAAAGCAAAAACTCATATGGAGATAAATTCTGGTTAACTCCAGGCAGCTAAAAGTAACTAAGTCTCATAGGAATCGCTACATTTGAAACACACGAGCTAAAGGTGAAGCAGCAGACAAGATAATAATATGTAAAATCTCAGATGCTAGAGAGTTTAGTGACTGTCGGACTCGTTCTCCGAGTCTACAAGCATAGGCTGAGGGTTCTTGTAATCACTGATCTCATCCTTGTATCGCTTCTTGTCGACTTGTGCCTTGGCTTCATACGGCTCTTTTTCCTCGGCTATGTTTACACAAAACACGATAAAGATCACATACATACACATGCTAAAGCTTAAGACCAAGTTTTTTTTTGGGGAAGATTTTAAGTTTTACCAGTCATCTGACGCCACTTATCTCCAAGCACCTTCCCCACCTCTCCAAATGCTATTCCTGGGTGAGTCTTCTTTATGTTCTGTTTCAATTGAAAATGATATATACAATAATGTTTGGTCGCCACAAAATGATTTATCTTACGCTTGAATTCTCAGGAATGCTAAGTTTGCCGGAAAAAATAGGATTAGTTAAATGTAAAACAAAGGAGAGAAGAACTCACATCTCTTTCCATTTGGGAGAAGAACATGAAACCAGACATTGCCCTCTTTGGTGCATTGGGATCCTTCTTCTTTTTCTGCTTCTTCTTCTTATTACTGCCTTCTTCTGTGGCTAATGGTTTCCTCTTTGGGGGCAATCCTTTCGACGACGAAGCCTCTTTCTTGGGTTCCTTCTTGACAGATTTCTAACACGAGTCAATTGTAGCAATAAAATCAGATACGTTAAACATAAGGTCGCTGGTAAAAGAGTTTGATTGTAGAATATGAAACATTTTTTACCTCTTTCTCTCCTCCGCCGCCATCACTAGCATCAGAGTCGTCCTCGCCAGATTCATCAGTTGGTGAACCACCGTCGTCATCATCCATAACAAAGTCTTCGTCCTTCATAAATTAAAAAATATTGATCGTCAAAAGCGTGATCATCAGAACACAAAAGTAAATCCAGTAAGACACAAATAAAGTACGTGCCTCCTCGTCACTCTCATCAGCAGCTTGGTTTCTGATACGCTCGAGATGAGGGTCAACAGCATCATCATCATTATCCCGAAGAACAGCAGCAACGCCGTCTGTTGCACCCGCACCTCCAAGGTTCATTATCTTCAAACCCTTAGAGCTGCATCAAGGGAAGATAATGTTTTATTCACTACAATTAAATACGCTCTCAGTAACTTCAAACGTTTATACTGAAATATCCCGTGCTAACCTTATGAAGGAATAGAGATTGTGATACTCATTCCTCTGAATGTTCCGGAACAGATGTTCATGATCAGTTTTCAGTCTTATGAGAAGATCGAAGTAATGCATGTTAGCACCACCAGCAGCATGCCTTTCAAACTCCACATAGTCAATCTAAATATTAAAAACAAACGGTTTAAACAAACCAAATGGATATCTCAAAGCCTAACTAAAATTCCCAATCATCAATAACCACAAAATACCTCATCTTGTAGTATAAGCGTTGGAGGTTTAGGTAAAAAGAAAAATCCCTTTTCAAGTGGATAAAGAACACCATCTTCTGCCTTAAGAGATGATTTCACTGCAAACCCATCTTGGGCACTGCGGAACTTCCCTGGTTTAGTGATCTTTGCACCAGACAGCCAACGCAACACTGTGGTGAACACTTCATGAATGAGACCCTGAAAATTCATAGCCATATCCTTAGCCCACGGTGTACGTAGAATTTTTTTGTTTGTTTGTTCAGGAATGATAACCAAAGTGCAGACCAGACATATACCTTATACGATCGCTCCAACTTGTCCTTGAACTTTGTATTCATAAGATCATCACTAATTGAGAGTTCACTTTCGAAGACGGATTCTGTCTCAAACTAGAGAAGGTGCGCAAAATCAGATATGTAAAACCAAAGTAACAGAGATAGAGACAAACTTATAACAAGAAAATTGAAACTAAAAGTAATGTTTACCTGCATCACAATATGGGGGTACATTGTCTGACCTTTCCGTATTGGTGGGTCTAAAGAGATAACAACAAACGTATGTGGCTGGTTTGACTGCTCAGGCATAATACAGATAACAAGAGTTTCATTAAGAAGTATAAGATTCAGCGATCATAATATGATAATCCCTTTAATCTGATGACTGCCACCATAAGTAAAAATTTCCCTGAGATATATGATTAAATGAATTACCTTTGGAAGCAAAAACAAGCGGACAACACTACTGTATTGGATTTTAAAGTCATTAGCTTGTCCTTGCAAACGTAAGAAAGAAAGGTGAAGCTCCACACTGTACCGACCCCTGTGAAAGAAAAAAAAAACAATCATAAAGTCATGGAGATGATGCAGCCATACAGTAAGCACAACAAATGATAAAGTGATCAACAAATACTCTAATAGCCAAGAGAAGATGAAGAAAGAATCTTTACCTGGGTGTGAGGATTGCAATACCCTCAAATGTGACGACGGCCTCCTCAACTCCAGCACCAACATCAGCCTTTGCCATGATTTCGTCACGGAAAACCTGAGACATGCTCTTGGCATCAACAGAAAAGTACTCGAGACACACCCGTATAATAAAAAAAAGTTTGGCAACTTACTTGAGCAGGCAGACGATTTTCATCACCAACATACTGGGTGTTGGAGTTAGGAACATGAAAACTTATCTCCATCAACGAGTCTTTCTGTAAATGCAAATAATAGAATCAGGAACTCAGCTAGCGTATGTACCCTTGCATACACATATTAGCCCAAATATTACATTTCTAAGGAAACCAAGTTGCAGTACAAAAGGAATACCTCATTGGCACCAGCAGTATCATCAACATGAAACTCCAATAAGACGTCATTTTTCCCTTGAAGCTGAGTCTGTGAAACATCAGCTAGTGATACTTCAAAAGCTTGCTTTCCACCTACCTCAAAGGTTAGTGTATTCCCTGCACGAAGAAACGGAGACACCAAGAGAGTTTTCACCCTTAGAACCACAAATGGACTAGAGAAGCTTACCTAAAATTAAAAGCTCAACTAAATATATAGACTTTTACAACTAAAAACAGTCACTTAAGAGGAAGAACCCACAAAAAAACATAAGGAAATAAAGAACTCACCATTCAAATCCACCTCTCCCCAGTTGCGACCAGTGACAGATAGTTGTTTCTCTTCAGGCGTTTTCCCAAAAGTACTTTGGAAAAAGCTGGTCAGACTTGTAACATCCTATTGACCAAACAAACACAGAAGTATGAAAAATAAGTTCAAATACAACTAAAACATCTGACATATGGAATCAATCGAAAACAGAAGCAAGCAAGAAGATATGCGCAAACCTGCTCCCGAAATCCAATGAACTTATAGTTTATCCCATCTCTGGTTTTGACACTCAACTGATGTGACCTTGGAACCTTCATCCAACTGAGACCTACAATATCAGATTTATCGACTTCCACAGCTTTTCCACCACCTTGCTTCTTCCATTGAATGCCTCCAGAGTTGATTTTAAGGAGGCCAGGGTTCTGCAGTACAAAATTGAAACCCAAATAAGCACAAACGTTTTCTCGGGAAAAAAAAACCCTAAACAATTGACTAATATATTCACAAGAACATCACAAAAAACCTCGGTGAACAATTTCCATCAATCGTAGGATGCAAGAACAGCGACGAGATGTAACCCCTTTTGCACTTACAAGGTCACAAATGATGAAAAACTCGGGATTTCGAAAACGATTGTAACCAGAAAACAACACAAACACACGTTTTGACACGAAAATCACACATTCGCCGCCTCCCGAAGAGATTAGGGTTTCGAAGCAAGCGGAAAAGGCAAAAGCTTAAAGGAAGTGAAAGACCCTAAAAAAAAAGCGGCGTAATAAGAGAGATAGATAGAGAGGATCGCACCGTTCCGCCGCGGCCGCTGAGAGAGATATTATTGAAGGTATGACCATCCGTCATGGCTCCGATGAGAGACGAGAAAGATGAGCAAGAGAGAATGAGACTGTGTTTTTAAGCTTTTTATAAATACTTAGCGCTGCACTGCGTTTCTTAAGCTTTTATATAATTAAAAATTTCCGATTTTTAAAATAATCTGGGGATAATTACTTAATTAGACGATTCATGATTCATTTTAACGAGTAAGCCAAACGTTTTTTGAACACTGGTTTTATGACTTTATCTTATAAATATGATTACTACATTAGAAGACTAATTTAGCTTTTGTAAAGGGATATAGTTAGCAAGAAAACCAATTTCAAGTTTATGGTCTAAAACTTCCTTTTGTCTAACTTTTCATATAAATAAACAACCAAAAAAAAAAAGATCCGACATCTTCTCTTTTGTTCAACATTACCAAATGGAAACAAGCTCATAGTACAAGTTGTATTAACCCCAAAAACCAAACTATAAAGTCTTATCCAATGTAAATGGCTTGGATTCTTCAGAACTGTTTTCTTTTGCTCCTGAAGAGTCTATCTCTTTTCGAGTACACGTAAACCAAAGCCATTAGCCCTAATCCAGACACCGAAACGGTTCCCCATGGGAACGGAGGATCTTCGAAGCAGTTGAGACTGGCTTCCACCTCTTGCGACGCGAGGTACACCACTGAATGCATCGAGTACAAGTCGTGCGAGGCTGATCTCAGGTAGTACAAAGCCATCTCGAAATCATTGTGAGACAGAGCAGAAACCGATTTCTCCATTTTGTACTTCAAAAGATTCCACCTTTGCATGAACTCAGAGTGCCGGTTCTGTTTCACAAGGTTCACCTCTCCTCCATAAGCGACCGCAGAATCTATGATATCGATTGCGCTTGAGATAGTTGTGTTCAACGATGTCATAAGAACGTTTCTCTTTGCAGCGTCCTTCTGAACAAACGATAGATACGAGATATCAGAGAAAGGTCCAAACGGCGTCTGCCCAACGCTCCACGTGTAGTCCACGAGAGTCGAGTTATGTCTCGGGCTCCATGTCAAATGAGTCGAAGATACACCCCACATGCTCTGGAGAATGGAACCGACGAGAGGTCGTTCTAGGTCTCTTGTATGGACAAACACATGACGCCCGTTGCAGGTATAATCACTCACGGTTTGCGTTCCTCTGGTTCTAACAGCAATAACCATGTCTTTGAAAGCAACAGACTGGTGATACCTATCGAGCAACAAAGGCGTTTTGATATCCAGATCAAACACATAAACAGGTAAAACCCTAGCAAACTCGTCTTCTTCATGGATCCCCACGACTCTTCTCAACTCCTCTGCTGATTCTGTTAATGTCCGATGCATATGCTTGGAATCCAAATACTCACTTACAATCAAGGTGTAGTTATCAAACAAGAACCTAGACGTGTACGAGTTCATGCCTCGAGATACCGCAAACGAACAAATCGGGCACTCTCTGTAATTCACACTGAAACTTTTGAAGCTCAATTTCTGCTCTCCTAGCAACAACCCACCATTGTTAGCTTCCTCCATGAATGTGCTCTTGACAAATTCCCATTCTAAGCCACTCGGATCCTTATGCTCCGATCCGTAAACGTGAATGAACTGAACTACCAACGAATCCTCAAAGTACACAGGGATTCTCAGAGAAGGAACAATCAGTACCTGTTACGCATTGTACACCAGCGAGGCCAAATCCGCAAGCAAAGCTTTCTCTGACTTGGGACGGCCATGGAAGGCAGCAAGTGTGTGGAATTCGCCTCTTGGCAAAACCCCATCTCCGGATAACGCAGGGCCGTAATCCACAGGTCCGGCGGAGAGATCAATCCAGAGATAACGGTCCTTCCCGGTCCAGATACTTCCCAAGCATTTCGTGAAACCAGCCGACGAATCGCCATGGGAGTAACTATATGCGTAGGGTTTTGACTGAGGGCCTAGCGAGATCAAGTAAACGTAGACGCCGCCGTCTCCGTGCTTCTCTTTCTCTTACTCCTGCCTTACGATCTCATCGATCGAGCCGTAGGGAACGGAGAGGAGCTGAGATCGGAGGGAAGAGGTTGTGCCGGCGATAAGGGATTTCAAGGAGGCGTCGAGGCGGGAGGAGAGAGAAGGGGGTGAGAGGGAAGCGTCGAGGTGGAGAGAGTGAGAGACGGCAAGGCGGTGATCGGTGGAGGAATCAGGAGGAGAGATCACATGAAACTTGTCTCCAGTCACGGTGGCTGAGATGAAGGAGGAGAAGGTGGAGGCGGCGGAGGAAGGGAAGGCGTCGCCGACGAATCGGACGTGGAGGGTGACGGAGACGGAGAGGGAGAGTAGAGTCTGGGAGAGAGAGGAGAAGTGGAGAGAAGAGGAAGCAGAAGAGAGAGACCGCTTGAGAGAGGATGAGAGAGATCCGAAAGAGTCGTTGGAAGCTTTTGGGTCGAGGCGGAATTGGCTGGTCAAGAAGGTGTCCATTCCTGGAATCGGAGCAGAGCAAGTGGTGGTGAGTAGGAGTAATAGGGTGAAGATTCTGGCGGATCCGCCATTGAAGTAGGTGGTGTTGATGCGGTGGTGCGTCATGCGAAAACGGAGCTCCTCGGGGAAAGGAGGGAAGTGAGAAGAGAGAGAGAGAAGAAGACTCGATCTGTTCTCTTCCAAAGGCTTAATGTCAATTTGGATTTGGGGGTAGCATTAGGGATTTCACCACAAGTTCTCAGTAACACACGAGTTGAAATCCAATGGGCAAAAGCTTAACCACACTAGTCAGTGTTTTTACTGTTATGCTTTTCATTATTAAAAAAAAAACAGTATTATGTTAAATTAATTAAAATTATGTGTGGTTATTTTATTTTATTTTGTCGTCTTATTTGTGGTTGGTTATTTAGTTATACTATTTTGTAAAAATAAATTCACATTAATTTAAATTATCACCAATCAGCAGCACCAATCAGACTTTGGAGTAGGTAATGGAAGAAGATTTGAGAGTTTTATAAGGCTTCGACAAAAAAAAACTTTTGAAACTTCAGCATTGGACCTAAAAAAAACCTTGCAAAATATTTTAACAAAATGTTATAAAAGAGCATGAAAAATAGTTTTGATATTACAAGAGTTTTACTGGCAATAGAGAGAACCAAGCAAAATATGGCAAAAACAAACAAACAAATTGAAGAGATTCTTATTTGGTGGGTAAATTTGATACACGCACTCACGTATAGCGACAGAAACAGTGAATGTAAAACCGCAGATTGTACAGCAGATTTCTCTGGTAAACCGGAGCAACGAAGAAAACACACAACCAACCAAATTGGTTCTTTCTTCTTATTCTCCAATTTTAATATGTGCTTGTCACTTCTTACCAGACTCAGAACATGTAGACAACACTGTCGTGGATCCTGGACTTCTGGTTCTGTGCAACACATTCCGATATCCACATCAGATTCCTGATCTCTTGCTCCCTCAACCTCATATACGCAAAGAATACCGCGTAATGGAACTGCAAAACTCAGGTTTAAACAACCAATGTTAGTAGTAGACAGAAAAAGTTACAAACAAGACGCGTTATGCAATCGGACTCTTCGGTCTCTAATGTATGAGACCCTGAGCTTTTGGAATTTCTAGGGAAACAAACCTGCTGCTCAAAGGCTAAGCAAAGCCTTCTGACTTCTTCTTCATAAAACGCCTTGTCCAGCATCTGGCTCTCTCCATAAGACATCTTGGAGAATATAGCTTGGTACGGCGGGTATTTCTCCATAACACCCCGAACCTAACAGCAGATAAGTTGGTTTCACTGAGCAAGATTTGTAAACTTCAATATGTTTATAATATATATTAGCTTGCGGATCTACCTGATCTATATCCTCGCAAATAGCAAGCTCCTCGTGACCATATGGATAGCTGTTAAAGAAATATCAGAAACATGGTGATGAAAACTACTTTACGACATGCAACCACTGAATGGAATTGTCATTTGATCGTAGAATGTTTCTTACAGGAGACCAAAGTTAGAGTACAGTTTCTTCCTGTCTTCTCTTGTGAGCTCAGTGCCGATGCTGCATAGAAAAGAAAATCAGTTTCAGTGCCTATATAAACAAAGCAACACAACAATGGTAACATCTTGTGGTTCCATGCACGAAGATATACAGCAGTAATTAATTACCTATTGATGGTGATATTCACAGCTCTTCTGTCAGCTTCGAAGGCCAGAAGGTCAGACATGATCTCTGCTGTTGCCCCACCAAGTTTCTGTTTCGGATACACAACAACAAAAACGGGTTAGCTAGTATAGGTTGAATCTGAAATTTTGTTAAAAAATTAGGAGTCGACTAGCACCTGACAGAATTTGTAAAAATCCTCAAGGTATGCTTTGTAGAGGGTATTCCTCATGATCTCAATGTTCATGTCATCCAAATCCTGAAAAAAAAGAAGTATATTATGATATGAACGTGAAACGAAATTCATGATTTATCACAATGTATTCGCTAACCAGAAGACAAAGGTCAAAAAAAGAAAACTACAATAGTAATTGTGTCAGCTATGTACCTCTGATGTTAAGCATTCAGAAAAATATGGAGCCAGAGGAGTATCCACAAGCACCAACCTATAGAGCTCCCTCATATTCTGAGCAACTGCCAGTGTGGCAATACTGGAAAAGAGAAATCATGAGCAAAAACATTAAAAAAAAAAAAAAAAGGAAAAGAAAAAGGGTCTAAAGCGGCTATGGGAAGAGATATTAGAAGATGCAAAAGATCAATGCAGGCACCTGTCAAACATGCCTAAAGGGTGACACTTCTCGATCAACTCTTGAACATCTCTCTCGTGGAGGGTTCCAGTAACAATCAGCACGACATTGTCAATCATGTGGCCGTATCTGCATTATAAATTAATAAATATTAAGAAAGACGAACCCAGTATTTCAAAGGCCAGCGTCTGTTTATTGATAGATCATATACTAAACTAATTCCAAGGAATAAACAAGTAACAATATAAGCTAGCATCTAAACTACAAACAATATCATAAATATTTGCCCTCAACATGCTGAAACGAATAACTCTTCCATTTCACTCTTCCATTTCACTGTAATCTCATTAAAGGTAAAGCTTCAGGAAAGCAACAAATCTTACACACTATGAGAAATTTTTGGCAAAGCTAAATACCAACAACATTGCTAGACCAAAAAAAACACTATAGCACCATCTTCTGTTGATCTAGATCATAATTTTACAGAAAGAGTAGAAATACTTCACTAACCTGATGTACTCTAAGAAGGTTGACATGGGCTCAGTTGCTTGGCAAAGCATATGCTTGTAATCATCAACAAGCTTGAGCGTACACTTCTCCACAATTGTGGTGGTATGCAGAGGCGACGGTTCTGCAGCCAAGGATAAAAAATATATTTATTTTCACAACGATGAAACAGAGATTCAGATAATGTAAAGAACTAGCAAATTTCAAAACAAAAAAAGAGTTGTCTTTACAAGAAATCAAGGTACTGAGGCTAAAGAGATTACTGTCTCGTCTAAACATCAGATTTCAGATTCATTTATGAGGAAATGCCACCGGAAACCAATTTCACATCGGTCAACGGGAAATTTCACCTATTCCCGCATCAAATTGGGGACTGAAAGCATTTAAAATGACTAAAACCCAGAACCCATATTCAACGAAACAAAATCAAAAGTCAAGTAAATCAAACTCGTTAGACATCACGGATTCGCAGAGCGATCATATTGTGAATGACGCGCACCGTTTTGGAGGTAAGAGCCGTATTTGGTGGCAGAGAGGTGCATCTTGATGTCGTCAAGGTTTTCACACTGGCACAGATTGTTGTAATCGGCGGTGGTGAGAAGCCCAGCACGATGGCCCCTCACGATCGCCTCCAAGTATCCGCCATGGATGTTGAAGGTAAGCGCCTCGAATCCGTACATCCTTCTATCCTTTTCCCTTCCGGAAAATTACAGGATATTCAGATCTCAAAGAATTTCGGGGGAGATCTGAGGAGGAAGAAGAAGAAGAAATCGAAGCAGAGATCGACGCGAAGAAGATAGCTATGAATTGATTGATTAGTTTAGTTTGCGAACTCGTCCGTGGCACTTTGCAATTACGATTATATCCTTAAACCGGTCTGCTAAATCCAAGAAGATTGATTGCTCAACCCGTTAATATTAAACCGAAGAATGTAGCTTCCAAAATTGAGATTCCGAGATTGTTTTGGGATGATCGATCTATGGAAAAAAATAGTCTACAATTGAATAATCCGATGCAGAAGGATATGTAACTTTATACAAAATTTAAAGTTGATTGCCAAATAATTTGCTTCTCAAATAATATTTAGAGGATTACAATAGTTTAGTGTATGAGAGGACCAAACAAAATATGGCAAAAACAGACAAACAAATAGGAGAGATTCTTCTTATTGGGAAATTTTCATACATGCACTCACTCAGAGCGACAGAACAATGAATGTAAAACCGCTGATTGTACAGGCAGATTTCTCTGGTAAACCGGAGCAATGAAGAAAACCAACAACAACCAAATTGGTTCTTTCTTCTTATTCTCCAATTTTCAGACAAATGACACTTTTTTCAGACTCAGAACATGTAAACGACACTGTCGTGGATCCTCGACTTCTGGTTCTGTGCAACACATTCGGATATCCACATCAGGTTCCTGATCTCCTGCTCCCTCAACCTCATATACGCAAAGAATACCGCGTAATGGAACTGCAAAACTCAGGTTGAAACAACCACTGTTAGTATTAGACATGAGTTTTAGAAACAGCTATAGCAACACATCACATTAGGGAGAGGGAAACAAACCTGCTGCTCAAAGGCTAAGCAGAGCCTTCTGACTTCTTCTTCGTAAAACGCCTTGTCCAGCATCTGGCTCTCTCCATAAGACATCTTAGAGAATATTGCTTGGTATGGTGGGTATTTCTCCATAACACCCCGAACCTAACAGCGGATAAATCGGTTTCACTGAGCAAGATTTGTAACCTTCAATATGTTTATAATATATATTAGCTTGCGGATCTACCTGATCTATATCCTCACAGATAGCAAGCTCCTCGTGACCATATGGATAGCTGTTAAAGAAATATCAAAACCATGGTGATGAAAAACTACTTTAGAATGTTATGCACCCATTTAATGGAATTATCATTTGATTGTAGAATGCTTCTTACAGGAGACCAAAGTTAGAGTACAGTTTCTTCCTGTCTTCTCTTGTGAGCTCAGTGCCGATGCTGCATAGAAAAGAAAACCAGTTTCAGTGCCTATATAAACAAAGCAACACAACCATGGTAACATCCTGTGGTTTCATGCACGAAGATATAGCGAAGTAATAATCACCTATTGATGGTGATATTCACAGCTCTTCTGTCAGCTTCGAAGGCCAGAAGGTCAGACATTATCTCTGCTGTTGCCCCACCAAGTTTCTGATTTGGATACCCGACAAAAAAAAAGGTTAGCTAGTATAGGTAGATTCTGAAATTTTGTAAGAATGTTTAGGAGTCGACTAGCACCTGACAGAACTTGTAAAAATCCTCAAGGTATGCTTTGTAGAGGGTATTCCTCATAATCTCAATGTTCATGTCATCAAGATCCTACAAATAATAAGCATGATAAGATTTGCACGTGATATTACATTCACAATCTACCAACAGATGCTAGAAAAAATTGGCACAAGATTGAAAACAAAAAACTACAATAATAAAAGCTTTGTACCTCCGATGTTAAACATTCAGAAAAGTACGGAGCAAGAGGAGTGTCCACAAGCACCAACCTATAGAGTTCTCGCATGTTCTGAGCAACTGCTAGTGTAGCAATACTGGAAAAGAGAAAAGCATGAGAGAAACATAAAAGTGAAAAAAGAAAAGCGGTCTGAAGCAACTAAGGGATGAGGTGTAGAAGATGCAAAAGGTAAATCCGGCTACCTGTCAAACATGCCTAAAGGGTGACATTTCTCGATCAACTCTTGAACATCTCTCTCGTGGAGGGTTCCAGTAACAATCAGCACGACATTGTCAATCATGTGGCCATATCTGCATTACAATATTAAAAGAACAAACCCAATATCTCAAAGGCCAGCTACTAAACTAAATCCAGGGAACAAACAAGGTAACAGTATAAGCTAGCATTTGAACTAAAACAGAGTGATCATAATCTTTCCGGTCAACATAATCAAACGAATAATTGCTCAGTTTTGTTGTAGTCTCGGCGAAGGTGGAACTTCAGGAAAGCAGCAAATCTTACACTATGATGGACATTCGGAAGGATCTTGGCAACAAAATTACCAACCTTAATTCTGGAAACTAAAAAAAGGGCCACAAGAAAACAACACTATAGAATCATCCCCTATTGATCTAGAATCATGATTTTACGGAATGCGAAGCAGTATCTCACTAACCTGATGTACTCTAAGAAGGTTGACATAGGCTCAGTTGCTTGGCAAAGCATATGCTTGTAATCATCAACAAGCTTGAGAGTGCACTTCTCCACAATTGTGGTGGTATGCAGAGGTGACGGTTCTGCAGCGATGGATAACAAAACGTAAGGAACAAAAGCAATTTTTTTTTTGCAGCCACTAATTTGAAAATCTTAATGATACAGAACAGTTTTGTGTTTACAATAATGAAGCAGAGATTCAGATACAAGAACTAACAATTGTGCAGATTTCAAACTAAATAACTGTTGTGTTAATAAGAAACCCAGATATTGAGACTCACTGTCTCGTCTAAAACGTCGCATTTCAGATCCATCTATGAAGATGAATGACATTCAAATCAAAACTACCACCGGAAACCAATTTCACATCAGTCATGGGGGAAATTTCACTAATTCCCACATCAATTTCGGTATTGAAAGCATTTCAAATGCTTAAAACCCAGAACCCATGAAACAAAATCAAAGACAAATCAAATCAAATTCCTTACGCAACTGAGTCAAATTTTGAGACATCACGGATCATATGTGAAAGACGCACCGTTTTGGAGGTAAGAGCCGTATTTGGTGGCAGAGAGGTGCATCTTGATGTCGTCAAGGTTTTCACACTGGCACAGATTGTTGTAATC
This sequence comes from Alliaria petiolata, assembly GCA_020283515.1. Taxonomy (NCBI): domain Eukaryota; kingdom Viridiplantae; phylum Streptophyta; class Magnoliopsida; order Brassicales; family Brassicaceae; genus Alliaria; species Alliaria petiolata. The sequence goes on along the minus strand of JAHZTW010000005.1, from coordinate 15,167,797 downwards.
GGCGGTGGTGAGAAGCCCAGCACGGTGGCCCCTCACGATCGCCTCCAAGTATCCGCCATGGATGTTGAAGGTAAGCGCCTCGAATCCGTACATCCTTCTATCCTTTCCCTTCCGGAGATATTCAGATCTCAAAGATTGACGAGGGAGATCTGAAGAAAAAAAAATCGAAGCAGAGCCAGAGAGATCAACGCGAAGAAGATAGCTTTGAATTTGATTGATTTGTTTGCAATCTCGTCCTTGGCACGCCGAATTTACGATACTATCCTTAAACCGGTCTGCTAAATCGAAGACGCACGCGCGCAATTACTAAACCGGTGGACATTATTCCATTGAATAAAAAAGTAAAGCCAAGTTACAAAACGTTTGATTTGCTAAATAAAAGCTCAAGAGTACTACAGATGGTGTTACAAATAATTTGATTTGAACAGATAGCAAAAACTTTAGAATTCTGAAAGCTTTTTATTTGAGATTATGATAAGCCAAGTTAAAAAAGAGGGTGTCTTTCTCTGAAAGTTTCAATCTTTCTTACTGGAATGGAGCCGGGATGCCTTGGTTTCGGTTGACAATAGCCATCGCAAGATACCTCGTGCCCATTCCAATCGGCGTCTGTTCATCGGGTCCTTCCCAGAAAGGCGCTTCACCATCTCCAACAAGCCGCCAGTATCCCGACCTCAAGGACTCAGCTTGCTCATCGTCGCAGTTCTGCAGCAGCGCATCAACTCTGAAGTTTATTCCAAGCGAACCCAAGAACTGAGACTGAGTCATAGGTCCATGGACTGAGACGTTTTCTGCACAATACACACGTTTGCATCTGGTTAAGTGAGTTAACTCTCTGTACGACACTGGCGAGCAGTGTGTATAGGAATGAAACCTGAAGCTTCCTCTGCAGAGTGTTTTATTGAAGGAAAATCGACATAAGCACTTAGATCTGCAGACCCGGGATCATCCAGTATGTTGACAAACTTGTGTTTTCTAATAGCCTGAACCATAATGAGAAAAAAATGATGGTTAAATCATATCCATAGATTCAGATACGAAGACTTTACAAGCATATGATCATAACATTTTTAGGCCACAAACCTGAAGACTGTCTGAAATAATTCCATCCATCCCGTAATCGATTATAAGCGCTCCACCTCCGTCAGAGCCTATTCTCTTGGCCATTTCTTGGGTCAAATCCATTGACTTCGGGCTGATCTCGACATGCTCAAGTTTCTCCCTTTCCTCAGGTGTAGCCCACGTGCAACGTTTCACGAGATACAAGGCTGCAGGTGTAGGCTGCGGGGATAGAACAAAGCGGAACCTAAACCAACAACGCATCGATCAATTCTGGAGTTTTTCTTTGCAAATCCCACTAATGAGATAGATCTATATCCCTTTTCTTTGAATTCCCGAATACTTACTGTGAATCTTGTCCTACATCAACCATTTTCTCACACCAGCCACGGGGAGATTTCTGCAGAGATTGAGTCCACATAAGATACACATACTAAACTAAAAGGAGAAGACTATATTGCAAGTTACACCCACACTAACCTGAAACTGATGAACTGGAAGAGCATCATAAAACTCATGAGCTATGATTATTGTTGGTACTGTCACGGAAGCAAAAGAGAAAAAGAGATACCATGAGAAAAGATGCAGGGCATCATTCTTTTGAACGCTTAAGACATATAACGTCAAGAACCTCACAAATAATCACAATTAGAGAGAGTGTCAGATTCCAAGTAAATGTAACAAAACATGCATACCTCCTGATGGCACCTCTTCAAGAGTAGCGTGCCAGTGCACGGGTGTCCCAGCTAGTGAACTTATAGCTTTCTTCTCCGACCTACTTCCATCTGTGCATTTTAGGTTCTGGTGCTGAAGCTTCTGCAGTGCAGGACTGCATTCCACCAAGTGTATATGCAATGATTCCGTGAAACTTCTAAACTTTGATGTACCCTATAAGCGAAAAGTCCCCAACAGAGCGCAGTGAGATCGTTTTCGACAGCATTAGAAATATCAAGGATACAGCTCAAGAGCATAAGTACATACACGAAGGAGATCCACCATGAGTGTTCCACGACCTGGACCTAGCTCAATGAGATTGACCCTCTCTGGTCTTCCCATTTGCTCCCAAAGACACACAGTCCAAACACCGATCATCTAAAACCACAACGCCGAGTATGAAAAACCAATCTCAAACACAAATAAACCACTCCTAAAGACAGGAAATTCTAAGTAATTACCTCGCCGAACATCTGGCTAACTTCTGGAGACGTAATGAAATCACCTTGAGCTCCAAAGACGTCACGATTCATGTAGAATCCTGCTTTAGGGTTAGTCAAGACCTCCTCCATGTATTCCGCCACTGAGATTGGGCCACCCCGAAACTGTGATGCATACCAAATTCATAAATTTGATCAAACTTCAGACGAAAGCATCTTTCCAGAATCACACGATCAACAACAATCACTAGTTTCAATTTTTTTTCTACTATGAAGTCCAAAATGTATGAATCGAAGATACCTTGATAATGCTCTTGAGGTGCTTGACGAGCTCAGAATCCGGTGTGGGTTCATGAGAGTGATCTGGATTTCCGAAACAGCAAGACAACAATCAGACCCCAAATCTATTAAATTGAATCTCACTATAGAGTGTGGAGTGAAGTAAGTACCAGGAGGATTGAATAGAGCAGAACGGTCGACGGATATGGTTGTTCCGGCGGCGGAACCTGCCTCTTCGACATGTTCAGCGGTGCTACTCCCTGAGCAAGGTGGCTCCGCCGAAGAGGACAATGAGGAAATCGGTGAAAGAGAGGATTTGGAGAAGAAAGGACTCGCGGAAGAGAGAAGACGGCGAGAGGGTGTTTGCGTCAGTAATCTTCTCAGCATCTTCGCAATTCAAAAGCTGCAGCCTCCCGACGACATACAGAAGTCTGGACTCGGGAAGGTAAGGAAGAGAACCACTTTTGTGTTTATGTATTTTAAAAACTAAACTCAAACATCAAAGGGGATGTAGCTCAGATGGTAGAGCGCTCGCTTAGCATGCGAGAGGTACGGGGATCGATACCCCGCATCTCCATTTTTTTTTTTACAAAAAAAAAATCGAAATTATTAATTAAGGACGAAAACAAAACCAAATTTGGAAAACACTAGAAAGTAGAGACGATTTAAGGAAATAATGGAAAGTTGTATGTTGAAGATAAGAATCACAACACACCAGAAGTTTAACACTCAACATGAATCTTCTCAAAACTATCAACCATAGCATGTAAGTTAAAGAGCTAATCTTTTTGCAACCATATTGAATCCATTAAATGATTTTATCCACTTTCGATATTTTACATATTCGAAAATCTCTAAAAGGGATATTATTTTTCTTCACCAGGTTAAAGAAAAAAATCAAGGCATATAGCAGGACATAGATTACACATAGGTTTTCACAGAAAACAGGTTTTTTACTTTTTGTCCTTAAAAGAAACTTTACACTCTCTCAACCTTTACATTTTCTACACACTAAAATCACAGATCAAAATCTTTAGACCTTCAGGACCAAAGATATCTTCCTCAGTTCCATCAACTCAAAGAACACCAAACCAAACTTGCCAAGCTTCAGTTTCCACAGACCATATCTTTTGCTCTGTGTTAAAAGGCTGCAACCGAGAATTACCGTTCTTGAATCAGAAAGAATCGATGCAACAGGAAGCTGGAATCATCCAGCCGCAATCCGCCAAAACCTCGGTCAGACACGAAGAAACTAATTCCTAATATTTTGAGTCATGGCTCTTTTCCTTTAGGCTTTGGTGATTGACGAGCATAGCGATAGGGTGAAGCTTGCGGCAGGTTTAAGCTAGACAAGCTCCTCAAAGGCGGTCCATTTCTCGACACAAACCCTCCTCCTTGTGTTCTGATACCGTTCTTGGCAACAGGCTGCATTGTTTGGAAAGAAGAAGAAGAGCTAGCAAAGTCTTTCATATTTGGTAACGGCTTTAAGGCTTCCACAACTTCGCTCATCTTTGGTCTAGCTTTGGAGTCTCGGTTAAGGCACTGCGCCGCTACTTGCGTGGCTTTCTGAGCACCTTTGATTGAGAAGTGTCCTTCTAAGCGAGGATCTAATAGTCGGCAAAACCTCTTCTTGTCTAAAAGATGAGGTCTCACCCATTCGACCAAGTTTTGTTCACCGTTGGGGCGGCTTTTATCCACGGATCTTCGTCCGGTTAGTATTTCAAGTAAAACTACTCCAAAGCTGTATACATCACTCTTCGTTGTCAAATGTCCTGATGTTGAAACTAAGATTAGTAATTCCGAAAACTAATTAAATTAACAATAAGATAACCAACAAAACAAAAAAAAAGGGCGAGGATACCTCTCACTCACCAGTCATTACATATTCAGGGGCCGCATAACCATATGTTCCCATGACTCGGGTTGATACATGGGATTTTTTCTCGTCTGGAGCATCTTTCGCAAGCCCAAAATCAGAGAGCTTTGAGTTATATTCCTGAAATATGAACGTTTGTTTCCAATATAAATAAGAATGGAGACGATAAAGAGAAGAACTTCTACGCTTAGTCGAGCTCTTGAGAGCTTCAGACATACCGCGTCTAGTAAGATATTAGATGTTTTGAAATCGCGATAGATGACTGGCTTTTCAGCTTCCTCGTGGAGAAAGGCAAGACCTTTAGCTGCACCAAGCGCGATTTTCATTCTGACAGACCAAGGGAGAGGTAAAGTCCCTGAAAACAAAATGAAAAAAGATAACAACGATAAATGAACAGGAATCTTCGGGCAAACTAAGATCCACAGCGGTTTGTGATCACATACTTCTGAAAAGATGGTTCTCCAAACTCCCTCGGGGCATAAACTCGTAAACGAGCAGCCTTTGATCTTCTTCCATGCAATAGCCCACCAGTTTAACCAGGCTTGGGTGAACAAGGTTTCCAAGAAAGTTAATCTCAGCCTGCCCAACAATAGCAAATTGATCAACAATTGTCCATAGAAACCAAAGCACTAGACCGTAACCACTATCAAGGTAAAGAGATCGGTCATTACCAGCCACTCCTTGTGGCCTTGAAGGCCATCTGGGTTCAGTGTTTTGACGGCTACAGTTAGTCCAGTACCGGGCTTGACGGGCGCCGTTCCATTTTCCTCTATCCATCCTTTAAAAACACATCCAAACCCACCCTCACCAAGGAGAGATTCTGGTCTGAAATTCCTAGTGGCTAACTTGAGGTCGTTAAACATGAAAATCCGTAGCTTAGAAGAATACTTCAACTCCCCACTGATTAGAGGTGTTGAGGAACCGTTCTCCGCACAGCTAACATCTTTAGACGGAGCTGGATGACCTTCACGTTTCTCAATAACATGCTTAGGTTCTGCTGAAACAGATAAATGACAAAACAGATCCAAAAAGAAAGTGAGTGCTAAAGAAAACCAAGTCCACACTATAACAATAAGATAGAGACGAAGCAGATAGACAGAAAGACAGGGCAGATTGTAAAATACTACTTCACTAAAAATAATGGTTTGTTACAAAATTCCACCACGAAATCCTCTCTAGTCTTTGATTTCAGCAAAACTAAGTTAATTGCTCAAACAAAGAGAGGAAGAATCAGAAAACCATCAATACAAGACGAGCTATTTGCTCAACTGTCTGAAAGTAATATCATACCAAACATAATTTTCCTTATAATTTCAATCTTTCAAATCATTCGAATGATGAGCTTCCATTTAGAGACATATAAAGTAGTCTTTCGAGCTCAAGTCTCAGCACAAGATAAAAAGCTCAACCTACAATCTGAAAGCAACTAATTCAGGAGAAACCTCGTCATCTACACAAATACAAACAAAGCTTTAATCATCTGCATAGAGGGAGAAAGAAATTACCAATAACCGTAGTGGCATTCATGGAACTATCAACTTTTGATCTAGAAGAGATGCAACTAAACAAGAGCTTGAATCTGAACCAAAACCCACTTTCACTCTCATCACTATCTTTCTTAACATTCTTCGTTTTACTCGACACCTTCCCCTTTTCAGGTTTTTTAACACCCAATTTCTCCACATCCTTAACAGGGTCTTGCCCTGTAGCCACCATCTCTTAATGAACCCTAATTTCCACTCAGATCACCATAGCCAAACGCAAACAACAAGGATTTTTTATATAAAAAAAAAAAAAAAGTCAAGAGAAGCCCCACTTCAATCAACCCTAGAATAGATCATTATATCTGATCACATCCATACTCGTTTGTTTGAGTAGAAAATAAAGCAGAAGAGAAAACAGAGTCAGACCCAGAAAACGAAACCAATGGAAAGATGAAGATCGAAGAAGGGAAATAACAGAAAGTCAGAAACCCAATTCTCTCGCAGTAGAAAGTTTGATCATTTTTTCTCCAAAATCAAACACAAACAGAGAGGATTTTAACAAAAGATCCAAGTAATACTTAGATGAAAGCAAAAGATGGAAACCACTTCAGTAGAAGTGAATTTGAGCTCCTTAATTGGGGACAAAGAAGAGATGATAAAACAAAGATTTAAAACTAAGTGAACGGAATGGAGATTAGCCGGAGAAAGTTTTAGTCAAAAGGGAGGATTTTTTTGCGTGCGCGAGGCTAGAGAGAGAGAGATACAGAGCTACGAAAAGGCATCTTGAGAGAGAGAGAGAGAGTGAAAGTGGTCAGCAATGGGCAGATCGGGCAGCTTGTCTGAGAGAGATAAGCAAATTGGTCAGCTTGGGCAGCAAAAGAGTACGCCTACATAATTAATTAAGGGTTAATTTATGTCTAATATAAAACAAGCTTATAAACTTAAAACTTTCTACAATCTAATCTATACATTAATCTTCAAACCTTTCAACGGGATTTCAGAAAAGAATAGAAATTTTTGATTGATTTGGTCACACATGAGAGAAATTATGAGGGGATCGTTAATAGTTCTTTAGTATTTCCGGGGAAAAATTATATTGATATGTGTAAGAATTTTATTGGTTCATTGCAATATATTTATAAGAATTTAAAACTATAAAATAATTATTTAATTAGATGTTTCAAAAATATTTGTTACGTTTGTGTTTAGTTAAATAGTTTCAAATTTATATATATTTTATGTTTATCTTCAATATTAACAAAGTTTCACAAACAGCAAAATCTAGTTTACAATATCATGAAAAAAATATACAACATAAAAGTTTAGATATACAATTAACAATATCTGAAATTTTTTGGATTTGAACTCTGGCCTAAATGTATATCTAAGAAAATCTTGATCCTAAGTTTTGGTTTTCCCCTCTCATCATTTAGTCTTTAGATTTTAGAAATGTTAGGATATGATAGTTTTATCAAGTATGAGTATGTTGATAACATTATTTATTAATTTCCAGATTCTAAAATAGTATTAATCAGTTCATATAAAGTCATATAAATAATTCCTGTTTTAAAAAAGTAAAATAATTGAGTTAGAAAGAAAAATAAAAAAAGAAAAAACAAGACGAAAGGGTAGACTTTTCGGTTTGGGAAGATAGTTTATGCTAACGTGTTACATCTAGAAGAATATAAAGCCTTTGTGACACTCCCGTGAAATGGTGCCACGTGGAGGCATCTGGATGCTCAGCTAAATGATAAACGGTAGGCAACTAACTAACTTGTTGGAATTACAGGTTGGTCTTTTTGACTCTTGATTCAGACCAATGAATCTATCCTCTTTTCTTTTTCTTTTTTTTCACTAATAAACAAAAAACAAAAATGTTTTTACGAGTGAACGTAGAGTCACCGGTGGACGGCGGAGAGAAGATGGAGATATGCGGCGAAAAACACACAAGGTCCGATGGTGAGATTGCAGAGTTACATCTGCCATTAGAAAACATATATACTATATCTTTACATGTATTTTAAATAAAAGGAAATCTAACATATAAAATTTAGTGCTGGGTTCGAATCTAACAAAGATGATATCAGAGCCAGCCCTGACGTGATAAACAAGAGAAACAGAATATATATTAGCCACTGTACTAAAGACACATTCCTGGAAGAGCCGTAAGCATGGGCTTGCTCTGCTTGGATTCAGGGCCGGACCTGATGATATATGATATATTGATATGAATATATACATTATTATTTTTTTTATATAAAAAGGGCTTTTATATGAATATATTGAGTTCCGGTGGACTACTATCTAAAAGACCATGTCTTACTAAATATGATGTGTTTTTTTTTGGGGTAAAAAACTAAATATGATGTTAAGACCTAGGAATCCATTAGTTCCGGTGTACTCGTTGGGCGAATCAAAGAAGAGACTCTTGAGTTTTCAAAAGTCCTGAAGGTTGATACATGCTATTTCTCTAGAGACCTTTTGGAGAGGCGATGTGGTGCTCACATCTCTAGAACTTCCTTTAGACAGTGTCTTATAAGACGATGACAATTGACACATGTTGTGTTTTTTTTTGGTGCTCCAAGAGTTTGTGTCGTCTGTCGATCTCACTAAAAAAGCGTTCACATGTCTTGACTTATTAAATTTTCTCTTAGCAACCGAAAATTCACCTCTGGTACGTAAATATTTGTATATTTTTTTTTCATTTTGAGTTGTTAAGTATCCCCTATATATTAATTGAGAAACATTTTGAGAGAGTTGACTTGTTTTTTTGAAATATTTACAGTGGTACCATTTTGCTGATGTGTCATCACCACACTTATTCTCTCATTATTTTAATACAAATTTCATTTATTGATAAGACCAATTATATTATATGCATTTATCCATTTATTACTTTTAATATAACCAAAAAATTATGTTTTAATTTTTGAATTATTTAAAATCGAATTTTAGGTTATGTGATGATTTATGATATACATCATATTACACAATGAATAAACCAATAGTTTTAAAAATATTATTTAACGAAATATAATTTATACACAATTTATGATATACACAATACTTTTTTTGATTAAGCAGGAAATATGTTTACAATAAAAAAGACTTCTATATGTGTGATTTTAATATAAAAAAATTATAACAAATTAAAACTATAATTTAGATTACAATAAAAAATACTTCGATATGTGTGATTTTAATAGATATATATATTTATAAATATTTTTTTGTTTATATGGTTTGTTAATAGAACCTTATAAATTAACCAAATAATATAAATATTTAAACTTGAAAACAAGTTAAAAATATTATGTCAAAAAGTTGAAATATTAAATTATATTATTCACATATATATAAAACTGATTAAATTATTTTTATTTTAAACAATTTCAAAAATCATCTTTAATAAAATTATTTATAAATTTTTCATCGCCATGCGCAGGTTATCACCTAGTATTATATATAGTTAGAATATATTTCAATTTAGAACTTTTATTAGTTTAAATTTTCATGTGTTTTACAAGTTTTGTAGTTTCTATTAACGTCTTGATGTTTCTATTAATTCCCCATATGTGTTCCATATAATGTTTGGAAGTTTCGAGTCGTTTCTTAAGTTATTAAATGTTACAGGGGTCTATTAACTTGTTAACGAAAAGAAAAAAAAAGAAGAAAAAAATGGAGATGCGGGGTATCGATCCCCGTACCTCTCGCATGCTAAGCGAGCGCTCTACCATCTGAGCTACATCCCCTTTGTATATTCATACGGTAAATTATTTTATTTATGAGCTTTTTAAGTCTTCATCTTATCCGCCCAAACGCAGAATATAGGAAAGAAGAGTTGCAAATTCGATTCTGTACTGTAAAATCTTTTTATATAAATGTTATTTTCTTCCTTGATTTAAGGTAACCTCGAAAAGAAAGGTAAATGAAAAGCCCCTGTATGGCTGTATGGTTTCCAATAAGATGAAAGGTCTCAATGTGACTTCTTTATCTATAACTCACTCTATCCGGGACACAAAAACAACTCATTTTGTGGTTTGATTAAAACAGAGACCTCTGGACTTTGCTAATCCTTCTGGTACAGCATGAATCCTAATATAATCGAGAGTAAAAGCACGAAAACCGCCACCAGAATCGGGATATTAGACGCATTATCAGCGTTATCTGTTCTCTTGCTACTGTCTTCACGGCTTGTCCTTTCCACATTCCCGTCTAAGCAAATGCTGGATGCAGGAGATATCACGTCCCACATAGATTCCGCGATCAACAAAGACGTTTCGGTTTCCACTTCTGAAATCTTTGATGCGTCGAGAGAAGAATGTTCCATGGACATTAACTCAATACAACGTTCTTTTACCACCTATTCGTAAATCGTCAAACAGGGAAAAAACATGTGTTAAACATTCGGAAGAAGAGTTTACAAAGCGTAATGAATTTGTGACATAACAAGCTGCTCATATACCTCCAGTGATTCAAATGGCTGTAGATAATCACAGATGTATGTACCCGCCAACCACGGAACAAGAACTCTCCTGGGAAGACGAAGATGGCATGCTTTTCTGTTTACAAACATCAAGACGTTAAGCTTCTTGTGTTAATCAGTGAACAGACAGCAACATAACCAGACAATCGAGCATTGGTTATTATGTTTAGAACTTGACTCACGTAGATGAGTTTAATATTAATTTGGAAATGGGAATTTTCGACATCTCAGCTTCTTCAATGTCTCCATCATCAGTTGGATTGAGATCCTGCTCGGCCTCGTCACAGATAATGTCCAGTCTACTTTGCAGACTCCTAGTTATGTCAGCCTGAAAAGAAATAATACGGCCATCGACAATTTTGTAGAACTTCAATAGGTCCAATATAACTGGTACAAACTCACATTTAAGTAAACAAGAACATAAACAAAAAAAAACGAGAAGAGACATAGTTGCAGTACCTTTATATCAGCAACAGCTTGTGACACTGGTTCTTTCACGTTCAAGTAGGCATAAGAGAATATAGAACCACCGAAGAGTAGAACTCCAGCAACATTCTTTGCAGTTAATGCTTCTCAACATTACACCGTGATATTGGATTAGATCATCTAAAAACATATCCAATAGCAAACAACAAATTTGTGCCTAAATTAGAGTGAGAAAAGCTAACCCTCAGCACGACTATCTTTCATAAATGGGAATAACAATTCAATTTCATGCTCGCCATCTGTCTGGCAAGGCTCATCGTTATGCACCTTCACTCCAACAAAAATTAAGAAGAAATTACACACAGGGGAAGGTTATTTCCAGCCAAGATATCATTCGTTTTCTAGTCTAAATAAGCTACGTTTCAGGCAGACTCCATTAACAAGGATACCTTAACTGTATAGAGTTTACCCGTTCGGTATTTTATAGTTTCACTAGGCACCTCACCCTCCTAGAGCTTTAAAATGATTAAAGAACTCTACAACCAATAGTATTCAGAAAAAAATACACAGAAACATAAAAAGCATAGGGTTTACTTTCTCCTCACCAAGTCCCCATCAATCATTGCATTTGCACTCTTCAGATCTTTTGCATGAACTGCAAGTTCTTGACGGAGAATCTCAGTAAATGTTTGGCGAGTTGACGCACCCCCACAGTAGATTGGTAATCTACCCGCAAAAAAAGTGAAAAAGAAATCAACAGAAAGAGGTCAGGAATAGATACAAAAAAGGGTTTTGGTGTCTATGTATGTATAGTCATAGATAGTTAGATACTACATTCAGAGAAATCATAGGAATGGGCCTGAGTGCTTATTAAGTTTCAAAAGTAAACACATTGGCAACTTGGAGGGACAAATCAGCTTTCAACCAAAAATTTTAAAAAATCCCTTGTGTACAAAATCTTTATACATGAATATTACATTGACCAACTAAGAAGAGATATAATGTAGAACTCCAAAATCCAAAACCGAAGTGCAATGACATACCTGAAATTGAAGCTGTAGCTGCACTTAAACCTCTGTAGAGAATTCAATACCCTTCCCATCTTAAAGTCACAAGGTCGAAGGCTACTTGATGTAATATTTGAGTTCAGCAAACAAGTTCGACAACTCCATCTACAAACATTTCAAATGCTTAGTTTATGTACCAGATAATTCACCAAATTTTTAGGAAGAAAATCCCTTAAAGATAGCATACCTCCTCGGACTGTAAGATATGTGAATAAGAAGAGCTTCATCCAAGCTAGGATCCAAATGCCGTATTGCATCTGAAACTCCCTTAATTGCCTGATAAAGGCCCGTAATTTAGATCCAAAAGAATCTCAACTCACATAATGTATTGTTTTATTTTCCCCTAAAAGCCTCAATTCACAAATAAGAAAACACAAAGACACTGTTAAAAGAAATCTCTTAATTTCAAGACAACCATAAAGAGACCTACAACAATGATCCGAATTAAGCATGTCCCTAGAAATTAAAGCAGGAAACTGATTCTCACACAAAGTTACCTGGCAAAGGATCATCGTTGAGTTCTTAAAAGAACTGTCACTAGCCCATACATAAATACCAACAACCTTCACCCCACCCAAAAGCATTCTCGATACCTGAAAAATAAACATCCAATCCATTACAATGCCAATCACGATGAACCATTCACATTCATCTAAAATCCGAAAATATGAGTGATACATCATATTCACAAAATGCATAAACGAGAGTACCAAACCTGTCTGGCATGTTCTGCCACCCAATCGGAATCAATCATTAGAGAAGATGACTCCGATGACTGAGGTTTTGACTTGGATGGCTTCCTTTTATCATCTCTGGTCTCCAAAACCGAGCATGCAGGTTCTCCAGCATCGTTCCTCGGTGTCGGGATCAGATCAAACACAAATCCTCGATCCAGAGCAGAGCTAAGCTTGCCTATCACAAGACCCACCTATGCTCCAATCATCAAACAAAAAAAAAAACACATCTCAAAATCATAATAGGGCCGCAACAATTTCAAAGCAGAGATATATGCATTTTGACATAACATGGATCAGTGACTACCTCAGCAGGAATAGCTGACTGAGAGAGACGATCTTCAGCAGAAGTGAGCCTAGCCTCTTCTCCAACTACTGCTTTCACCATTGTTAACGACTGAAGAAAAATCTACAACATGCAAACTCCCGTTCAATGAGAATGGTGTTACAGTAGAAGAATGTTCAGAAATTGGGAAATCGGAGGGCATAAACAATATCTTTTCGAAATCCCAGAATCAAGGAAACCCAAAGGCGGAAAATTTTCATCGAAATAACACAACCCCGAGTCGAATTCCATAAACCCATCAAAAAAAACTTCAACGAAACGGAAATTTATAAAACCCAGAAACGGAATTGAATCCTTAGAATTTCAGTAATTGTTTGAAAGGGTTGCCCAGATCTTACCTCCTCTTTCTTTGGATTTCAGTAATTGTTTGGGAGATCGATCCTTTTTTTGTGTGGAAGATCCGTTTTGTTGAACGCCTCACTCTATTTCACTTTTCATCAGTCAAACCAAAATTAAGAACCTGAAATTTCTTCTTGCTGTGTTATGTTTACACGTATGCACATCTTGTTGTTTTTTATTCATCAAACATCGTGCCGTTAATCACAAACCTTGTCTTTGACCGCCACGACGACGACGACGACGACGGCATTGGCGTCAAATACACGACGATGAGTGTTCTCTCTAGCTTCCATCAATCATGGAAGAGTTTGATCCTCGCGAGCCAGCGTTGCACTACAGTGCACCAGATCAAATCGACTCATGCTCTGTTCATCATCCATGGCGTACATCGCAACACTTACGCGATCAGCAAACTTCTCACGGCTTTTCTCCCTCTTCCCAGTTTGGACAAACACTTTCACTATGCTTCCCTTATATTTGATTCGATTGAGTTTCGTAATTCGTTCGTTTACGACACTATGATAAGAATATGCTCCCGAAGTTCTCGGCCTCACTTGGGTGCACGATATTTCAGACTAATGCTGAGGGAAGACGAAGATGATATAGCTCCCAGCTATCTCACGTTTCATTTCTTGCTGGTTGCTTGTTTGAATGCTTCTTTATTCTCTGTGGGTAAGCAAATCCATTGCTGGGTGATCAAAAATGGGTCATGTGCAGACTGGAGTCATACGGCTTTATGTGGAAGACAAAGTGTTGCCAGATGCCCGCAAAGTGTTCGATGAAATTCCTCACCCGGATGTTGTGAAGTGGGATGTTTTAATGAATGGGTATGTTAGATGCGGTTTAGGATCCGACGGCTTACAAGTGTTCAGGGAGATGTTGGCTCGAGGAACAGAGCCTGACAAATTCTCAGTTACAACGGCATTAACGGCTTGTGCACAAGCTGGGGCTCTCGCTCAGGGGAAGTGGATTCATGAGCTTTTGAAGAAGAAGAAATGGATTGAATCTGATGTGTTTGTAGGAACGGCACTTGTTGACATGTATGCCAAGTGTGGTTGCTTAGAGACGGCTTTGGAAGTCTTCGAAAAGTTGAACAGGAGGAATGTCTTCTCATGGGCAGCCTTTATTGGAGGATTTGCGGCTTATGGTTATGCTAAGAAAGCTATTATGTGTTTGGAGCAGATGGAGAGAGAAGATGCTATTAAGCCTGACAGTGTAGTTCTTCTTGGTGTCTTAGCTGCTTGTGCTCATGGAGGATTTCTTCAAGAAGGCAGATCATTGTTAGATAATATGGAAGCTCGATACGGTATTACTCCTAATCATGAGCATTACAGCTGTATAGTAGATTTGATGTGCAGAGCTGGAAGATTAGATGACGCAGTTGATCTTATAGAAGAAATGCCCATGAAGCCGCTTGCATCTGTTTGGGGTGCTCTACTTAATGGTTGTCGTACGCACAATAATGTTGAACTAGGAGAACTAGCTGTTAAAAATCTTCTTGAGTTGGAGAAAGGAAATGCTGATGAAGAGGAAGCAGCTCTTGTTCAACTATCTAATATTTACTTGTTTGTTCAAAGAAACGCCGAGGCATCTAGAATTCGCCAGATGATAGGTCAGAGGGGAATAAGAAAGTCACCAGGATGCAGTTTGTTAGAGGTGGATGGAAATGTTACCAAATTTGTTTCGGGAGATGTGTCACACCAAAATCTGCTGCAGATTCACACAATGATTCATCTCCTATCTGTTGATGCCTTGCAGATTCTGTCGCACTAACTCGTAAAGCTGCAAATCTTATCTGCTATAAATACTGGAGGCTCGTCCAAAGGCTATGTGGGAATGGAGACAAGGAGTACTTATGAAGGACCGAGAGGAGTGTCTGAATATGATGCAATTTCTATATACTATTAAAGGGGAAAATTTGACTGATTGACTCCCCAAGACAGGAACTGGAAACTTAACCAAGGCCTGAAGAAAATGATGAACCTCTCACGAGGGCCCTAAGAGGCATTGTAAAGAAATGTCTGATTCAGACTTTATGGTGGCTGGAGATTGGAAATGAAGTGCATGGGCAGAAAAGGAAAAACAATAGCTACAGTTGAAAATTGCATGGCGTTTGGGCACACCTGTTGTTAGCATCTAGCGAGTAGAGAGAACTGAGACTCTTGGCAGTGAAAAACTGAATACATAACGTAAGACATAAAAGCTCGTAATATATATTCCATTGTCTTATTTCTATATGGTATCACTAGGTAATCAAATCTGTTAATGCAGGTAACCGGTGATTGATAAGGGTCATGTGCGTCTTCGCTGAGGAACACTGGTTTGGGCAGGTGCATTTTTGTCTTCCTTAACAGTTTCTGTTCTGCTTTGAGTTATGTTGTGCTCCTTATAAACTTTTCTCGACATGTAAAAACTTGATGTTTAACAAATTTAGGTTCTTGTTCAACAATTCACTCAATTTGATTTGGTTTCATAAGTATCTCACTAAGAATAAAAGAAGCTTATTCATAAGAACTTGATGGGAAGCCTTACGAGAATTCCAACACGATATCTCCTTGAATGTTCAGCGTAGTATTGGGTTTTGGTTGCTTAGGTAGGATTCACATACAGCCTGATGCTAGATTCTTTTAGCATCAAATTTCTGTACTCACGTAAAGTGGTTTTGTTGATTTACATCATGTTACCGAAATACACAATAACAGAAACCAAAAGTTTGTGGTCTTGGACAACAAACTCTCTGTAATTTCGAACCATTCTTCAGGAAGTGCTTGCAGCATCACCTGTAGAATTTCACAAACCACAATCTCTTCAGTTATGTTTGATTGAGGGCAACCATAGTTCAAATCTAACAGGAAAACTGAACCAACTAACTGAAAATTAAAAACCATATATGTCACACATTTCCATGACTGAACCAGAATCAAAAAAAAAAAAAAAAGAACTGAAACTGTTATGTTGACCTCAGTGTTTAATTTATGTCCTGGTTCATGGTTTTATATATGAACCAGTGAAAAAGAAATCTAACCTTTTGAAGACGAAGGGATCAAGACGACGTGCATCTTTGTGTTGTTGGGAGGGAGATGCAACCGAAGGGGATATAATTTGCCATTTAAAGGGTTTTTGGAACAGATTGATATATCACTCAGACCTGTCTCTTCTTCAAGCTTATGTTTCAGCTGTTCTAGTCCCATTCCCTTGAAACAGTAAAGCTCTTCCTTAGCTCTCTCGTCCACGTTCCCATCGCTGTCCCCAACCCTGTAATAGATTAGTCTCCCATCTGCCTTGTCCGGTGAGCAGATCATGTCATCAGACTGTGATCATAAAAATGTACAAAAAGAAAAGGTCATCGGTCAGTGTTTTTTGATGCAATCATGCCCAGAGAAACCTAATTCTCTGTGATGGGATACTACGAACAAGTACTCCTTTTTTATGTGATGATGAACCTAATAGTGTGGAACTGTTCAAACCTCTGTTTTAGAAAATCTTGGGGACTTGAGAGAGAATCCTTTGGGTGAATTGGGCTCATCATCATCATCTTTTGTTACCATCAGAAGCTCTGGTGGTGGTGGAGGAGGCGGGAGAGGCTTAAAAGCTGGTGGTGCAGCCACTGGTGGTGCTTTCTTCTTTCTGCTTTCCAAAATATCAATATCCCATAAAACCCAGTCCTGTGTGGTTGTCCTATGAGGAATATCATGTGTGATTGAGTTCCGCCATGGAGGTAAGCCCCCATTAGCTCGAAGATACTGTCCATACCTATCGAATTCAAATTTCTCACACCATTCACTTTTAAGGAGGCTATAGAGAGAAGAGATGGTCTCTGAAGATTATAACGTTAGAGAGAGAGAGAGAGAGAGAGAGAGATCAAAAGAAGAGGTGTACCTCGTCTTGAGCCTAACCTGGACGCCTTCTCTAATGGGTTCCCATTCAGTTGACGAGTCTAGCCTCCGAGGGAGCGTCTGAGTTACCTTCTTGCCGGTCATGCCAAGGAACATTGGAACGTTCGAAGCGGTTAGGTACTTGCCAAAGCAGCTCTTTAGACGGATCACATTTTTCTCTTCTACAATCTCCACCGTCCATCTAGCGTTCATACACCGCCCGTCTCTGTCCTGGTTCACGAATTCTTCGTCATCCTCCGCTAGAAGGTACTTGTCATGGTAGCTACGTAAACGCACGGTTTCGGCCTTCTTGAAAATCTCCATTATTGTTCTGTTGTATCAAAATGCAAAATCTTTCAATTTAAAAAAAAAAAAAAATTGGTATACATGATTCTTTAAAGCCATGCACAAACGGTGAAATCTGAATGCTTTTAATCTTTCATTAAAAGCATTCATGTTTGAATTTGAAAATGATATCAATGTGAGCTTTGGCTACCTGAAAACAGGGAGCTGTTGATGATGGCCAAGGCTGCTATTTTACCTTCGATGATTGGATTGAAGATCTCATTCATGCAAAAGATGTTCAGGTACTACCCCTTTTTTAGTTTTCTTTGATTTGGATTAGAGAAAAAAGAGGTTTTGTTTGTTTTCTTGTTTGTGGTAATATCCATTAGAGATTATTGTTAAGGGCATATTAGGGAACTATAGCTACTTATATATTTAGGCGTATGTACGTAGATGCATACAAAGGCGTACATACATGTAGAGAGATTTCATTTCATTTCATTTGATAACCCTCCCACTCAACCAGAGGGCTTCCAAGACAGCCAAAACTCAAAAACTTAAATTAGGATCAAGCTCTTTCAAGTAACAACCAGCAAGTGCTTAGAATCGCAGCATTTTACTCTGTATTCTGAAATGCTAAAAAGTTCAAGAGCACCATAATCGAATAATCTAAACAGCTAATGTAGAGCCTGCTTAATATTAATTACACAGACAAATTAAACTTATAAGCTAGAACAAACATCAACCATGAAGTAGTATATGATCAAAGGCTTAAAATAACGAGCGAAATGGATTAAATCTCCTGTTACCATTTTTCTCCTTGTTTTCATCTAGTTGGGCTTTCTGAATCTTCTTCTTCCTCTCCAGAGCTTTAATCAGATCGTTCAGAGATCCATCAGCATCTATTTCACGATTCTTCTTCATCAAGCTCTCCGCGACATCAGCTGGTGCGATCTTCGTTTCCTTCAATAAAGACTCGATCTTGTTGAACAGAGGATGAGAATCAAGATCCAGATAGTTCTTGGCGAGAATCTTGAACGCCTCGAAAGTACAGTAAGACAGCTCAATGTGCATATGCATTCTTCCTCTTCTGATCAAAGCCGGGTCAAGTTTCTCCAGGTGATTGGTCGTGAAGACAATAATCCTCTCTTGTCCACAAGCAGACCAGATCCCATCTATGAAGTTTAAAAGCCCTGATAACGTTATAAAACTCTTGTCTTGTTCTTTGTCTTGTTCTTCTTCATCTTTTCTCCAGCTCATCAAGTAGCTCCCCTCCTTCTTCTTTCTTTCACCCGTAAGATCCAAAGAACAATCAATGTCTTCAATCACAATAATCGACTTGCTAGAAGTAGCAGTGAGTAATTTCCTCAGCTCCGAGTTGTTTTTTATAGCTGTGAGTTCAAGATCATAGATGCTATAGTTCAAAAGATTAGCCATCGCAGCAATCATTGTGGATTTACCAGTCCCCGGTGGTCCATAGAGCAAGTAACCCCTCTTCCAAGCTTTCCCAATCTTCTTGTAGTAATCTTTCCCATTGCTAAACGCAACAAGATCATTCAAGATCTCTTCTTTCTTCTTTGGATCCATAGCTAACGTATCAAAACTCGAGGGATGCTCGAAATCAATGTATCTCCAAAAACTCGTCTTGTTAGAACCCCAATGAGAACTCGAATTGTTTGTGAAGAGCTTCATCTTCTTGTTATTGGCTTCAATCGATTTCCCTTCTTCAACAACATATTTTATGTAAGAACCGGTAACAATATCTCGTGAGCGTCGGTGGAAAGTGAGCTTGTATGTTCTAAACCCTATAGAATCCGTGTCAGTCTCCCACCAGACATTAACTCCTTCGTACTCATCTCGGATTTTAGTATCGTCTCGTTTCAAGACCAACCCTTTACTCTCTCTGACCTGGCTTGCTCTGAGATTCTTGGCTTTGTCGGTTGCTTTTGAACCAAGGTAAGTCTCGATTGATGCGAAAGCGTGATTGAATTGATAATCATCGTATTGAGAGAAATTGATTTCGACATAAGGGGAGAAGAAGTTGATGAATCTGTCGGAAAACCTCTGGGAAAAGGAGAGCTGTTGGACTGTGGAGAGAAGAAACTCTTTAATGGCGATTTTGAGGTGGTTAGGGAAGATTTGTTGAATAGTTGCCCACAAGAAGAATAAACTCGCCAAGCTTGAACCAAATGTATTTCCCATCATCATCATTCTTCTTTCTTTTTTTTTTCAGAATCTTTTTCTTTTTGTTATTAGGAGAGGAGGTGATAGTGTTTGGGTATGAACATATATATATATAAATATAGTTTTTGTACGTGCAAGGTCTTTATATGTTTCGACTTTTGGAACCCCTTGGGCACCAAGTTTACTATTAGTCTATTTTCCAAATAAATGTTTTTGTTTTCACGGCCAAATTTCATTTAAGGAGGACTAATTCTATAAGCTCTGTTTGGTTCAATTAATTAACAGTTGCCATAATTTTGACTCATATGTATATATTGTATACCTTTTTTAGAGGACATTCTTGCTGGTGTTTTAATTTGTTTCCTTTCTTCACAATAATATATAATTATAATTATCGTCAAATAACCTTTATTTGGTTCAATTAATGAAGAGTCTCCACAATTCCACTCATATTGTAAGAAAATTTTTGTTCAAATTGTGAGGTTACAATAGTCAAGTCCAATAGACTGAACAAAAAGTCCTTTAAAAATATATTCTTTTGTAGTGGGTGATAAGAATGCATGGTACGAGTGATTCCAATAGAGTCAACTTGGACGGTCTATTTTATATCAAAGGGATTAGGTGATAAAACCTAGTACATGTGTATATGCATAGTTTCACACTCTCTCTACACCACATTTTCTCAAGTTTTTTGAACTACACATTTTCTCAAGTTTCATACAAAATATGACTCAAAATCAACATTAGTCTAGTCTCCGCCTAGAAAATTTTGTTGCATAAATAAATAAAGAAATATTCATGTTTAGAAAATTTTCGGTAGCAAAATCAGAGTTTCCAAGCTTTATGATTTAAAGCATTGTAACTTTACTTTTAGTAAATTTCCGAGTTTTGTCATTGTCATTTTTCTTCTCCTTGTCGCTCTTCAATGGCTTTGAATAGTGACGCAGATCAAAAAATACAGATCAAGCAGATCATGACGATCATGCAGAACAAATACAGATCAAACAGAAATGCAGAACAAATGCAGATCAAAAAATAATAATATTATATTAAATAATATAAAAATATAAAATAATGCAAATCAAATAGTATAAAAATATGAAATGATGCAAATTAAATAGTATAAAAATATATAATTATTATGATAAATACATTTTAAAATCTAAACATTATCTAAATTTTAAATTCGATTACAACATTCGAAAAAATTAGAAATATGGAAATATAGTATAATGCCATTTTTTCTTTCAAATATGGAACCATCTCATTTACTTTTTTTATTTATAAAATAATTTTTCAAATTTTAGATACTTTTACTTTTAGAGTTATAAATAATTATTTATATGATGATTTCTTTTTTTGATGATTATAAATATTAAAACACTCTAATATATAAAATTAAAATGCAAATAACATTATTTAATAAAAAAATACAAAAACATAATACTAAATTTAAAATACATAAAAAATACTGAAATTAAAAATAATAGAAAATAAATTTAGTACAACAATGATTGGTTACTTAATCAACTTTGTTTTATCATTTTTATGTAGTGTAATGTGTTTTTAAAAATTAGAATAATGAAATTTTAAAAATATCTTAATTTATGAAAATTTTGAGAGAAATTAAATAATTGGAACAATTTTTAAATTTTAAAGGAAATATGTATAATTAGTAATTAATAATAAAATAGAAAAAATAAAAATATACTAAAAATATATATATTTTATATACAATTTAAAATAAATCTCAAAAAATATAATAACAATAAAAA
This sequence comes from Alliaria petiolata, assembly GCA_020283515.1. NCBI lineage: Eukaryota > Viridiplantae > Streptophyta > Magnoliopsida > Brassicales > Brassicaceae > Alliaria > Alliaria petiolata. Next base: position 15,146,431 of record JAHZTW010000005.1, on the reverse strand, counting down.
ACGAAAATAACTTACTTTAGAGGGGGTTTGTTTGAAACTGAATGAAAAAAATAGGTAGCAAAGGGAGATATTTATAAGCAGTTAAAAATAAATAAAAAAAAATAAAAAAAATTATCCATTGGCCATTTGCTTCTCTCTCACACCTTTCTTCTAGCTTTCAGATCAGTTTTTACCACTAAAAGACAAGCAAAATTTGATCTGTATGCAGATCTTTATTTTTTTATTATTTATGTTTGGTTCTGCAAAAAAATAGATGAATGGCAAACAAATGCAAATCAATCTCCATATTTACTGATCTATGTTTGTTCTGCATTAGATCTGTGTTTCCATTCAAAGCCAATATATCTTCGTGTGATCAACTTCCATTGTTCCAAATTGGATTTATTTAAATGTATCTAATATATATATAGATCAGCATCAGCTTTTGTCACATTTTCCACGACGTATGCAACAAGACAAAGATGTGTTTGTACAAATAAAGAACTAAAGAAGCGTGTGATGTGAAGGCTTTGGCGTGCGAGTTAAAAGCAAACCTGACACCCACGTTTTTAGGTGCTCAATAAATCATTACAATTTATATGTGAATGTGATAATATTTCAGTATCGTGTGTACTTTTTTCGTTAAAAGCACGAAAGAGATGTTAATATCATGAAAATTATGGGCTAACTTGTGATTAGCTTTTTGGCTTTGAAAGCTCTCAAGTGGTAATTATGTGTAGATTGGGTAAAGCCGATTTGTCTCGGTCCTCTCTGTGTCCTTGTAGAATCAAACTCATGATGAAATATATAATTTCTAGATGACCAAAAATGAAACGCTCACCCTTTGCCTAGCTAATTAACAAGTACGTTGTCAAGATTGTAAGATATGTTTATTCTCGTGGAGAACTTGAGTAGACATACATATCCCCTGTAGAATCTCTCGATGGATTGATTATATCCGTCAATAGGATCGATCGATGGGTTTAGATTCAGGTCCATGATGATTCTAAAGAAGGAACCATTCCTTATTTCCTTGCATAAACACTGACTTGTTTCTAGGCTTCTAGTGATGTTCTTTAGTGGTAATCTCGCAATGGTAGATCCATATCGTTGGTCTTTTGGTTTTCGCAAATGGAACTAGGGCTTTTTTTTTATTCGCATAGGGTTTTTCTGTTGGTGATAAAAAGCAGAGATAAGACTCTGTTCCAGTTGATGCTTGGTTGTTTTCTGTACACGCCAGATTTTTTCTTTTTTCGTGGGTTATACGTAAGCCGTCATACTGGTGATACAATATGGTCGAACAAAGTCCTGAATCTTTTGATTTTGCTTAAAGAGAACACAAACTATTCATGAGATGGATGAGACTACAATGCTTTAAGAGTGATAATGCAATCCAACATATTCTCGTCTATACAAAGCAATATCGATTTCCATCAAATTCAATGCTCTGCTTCACCATTTTCTTCAATCTTTTTCTTCTTCTCCTCCTCCTTTGCCTCTGCCTCTGCTTTCTTTTCCTTTCTTCTCTTCTTCTCTTCCTCTTCTTCCTTCTTTTGCTTGGCCTCTTCCTCAACCTTCCTCTTTGCTTCCTCCTTCTCCTCTTTCATAGCTTCGATCAAACGCTTCAAACATGTCTCTGCTTCTTCTCCTTCTGATTTTGGCAACAGATTCTCCCCAACGTCCGCTGGTGTCATCTTTATTTCTTCAACCTCAAGCAACCTCTTTATCTCATCAAAAAGCTCTTTCTCCTCCACATCCAAATAGTTCTTTGCCAATACCTTGAATGCTTCGAAACCGCATTATGACATCTCTATATGCTTTTCCATTCTTCCTTTCCGAATCAAAGCCGGATCTAGCTTGTCCACAAAGTTTGTAGTAAACACAATGATCCTCTCGCCACCACAAGCCGACCATAACCCATCAATGAAATTCAATAGCCCTGATAAAGTAACTTTGCTCTCTTTGTTCTCACCTTCGTTTTTCATCATCTTCTTCTCAATTGTGCTCTTCTCGTCTCCATCTTCCTCTTCCTCCTCCTTTTTCTTCCTCTGTCCCGTGAGATTAAGCGAGCAGTCGATATCTTCAATCACAATAATCGATTTCGCCGAAGTCTCAATCAATAACCTCCTCAGCTGTGTATTATCCTTAACCGTTGTCAATTCAAGATCATAAACATCATACTCCAAGAAATTCGCCATCGCAGCGATCATGGTCGATTTCCCAGTCCCAGGTGGTCCAAACAAAAGATACCCTCGCTTCCACGCCTTCCCTATCTTCTTGTAATAATCTTTGCTCTTACTAAACTTGACCAGATCGCTCTTGATCTCTTCCTTCTTCTTCTCCTCCATAGCTAAAGTATCAAAAGTCGCAGGATGCTCAAACGTTACATGGCTCCACTTTGTCTGATTCCCATGGCTCTGTCCCGGAGTATTCGAATAAAGCTTCCTCTCTCTGTTCTTAAGCTCTATAGCCTTCCCTTCCCTCATAACATGCTCAAGATACCTCTCTAAGATTACTTCTCGGTCACGTCTATGGAACCTCAGCATGTAATACTTCTTCTCATCGGCTGCAGGGTAAAACGAGAACGATTGCCTTACACTCCCCTCTTTCTTCGACTGCCACCAAACCGTAATGTCCTCGAAATCGTCGGTGATCTCTTCCTTATCATCCATGCTAAGAACAAGAGACTTGCTTCCTTTGATTGTGTTGGCTCTGAGCTTCTTGGCTCGAGCAGAGGAGTCTTTGCTGAGATAGCTCTGTATCCCTAAGTAGGCCTCGCTTCGCTTGAAATGCTCTCCGCTGTATTCATGAAATGTTATTTGGATGTAAGGGTAGAAACGACCGAAGCTTCTTTGAAAGAATGGTTCCAAGTGGTCTCCGAAGTGAGGGAACCATTGTTTGAAGATTGTGTATATAAACATCAGGGTTGCTAGAGCAGAGCCTGTGTTAGCCCATAGTTGACCCATCGTCGCCATTTTTTTTTCCTTGAAGCTCTGTTTTAGGGTTTTGGAATATAGGTTTATTTGTTTGACAGAAACAAAAAAACCAAGTTTATCTAGGTTTCTTGATTTGTAAGGAAGGTTTCTGAGCTGAGATTTTGATCGGAAAGAAAGGATAATGTTGGAGAAGAAGATGGTGGTTCTGGTACACAAGAGCTTATGATATTTATAATATCAAAAGATATTAATAAATTTACTGTAGAAGTCTCTATCAACAATATTATATTATTAACTTTATGTATGCGTATGCACATGTGAGATCACTTGGAAACTACCTAATCACGAAATTTTATATGAAAAGAGATCATAACAAAACAAAAACTGAAAAGAGAAGGAAATTGCACGGATGCCACCATCAATTAATTTATAACTCTTACGATATGTATTTAAATTAAAAGGGTCCATATAAAAAATACACCCGCCACTAATTTTATCAGTAGAGGCCAAAAAGAATCTGAAGTATACTGATTGTTTTATTTGATAAAGCTGTAACGTGTAGTGGTGGACTAAAAAAGCATTTTGATATCCAACTTTCTTAAAGAGCAAGATTCAAATTGGATTGTATGATATATTATTTCTTTAACAAGTTTATCGCCGACTCGAAATCTCATTCGACAGCACCTAATCCATCTCTCTAACTGTTTGACCTTAAAGTCTTAAGTATGCCTAGATGACAATTGCATCTTCAATTTCAGAATATATATATCATATGATTGTATATAAAAAAATAATATAATAATATTAGACATGAAGAATATCGCTATCAAAAAGTAAAATCAAAGAATTCAACATTATTGAACTTTGACAAGAGAAAACAAAAAAAAATCAAAACCTTATAAATATTAAGAAGACATAACTCATGATAAGTTTTAAGATTTTTTTTCTTTTTCTTTTTGAAGTTTAAGCTTTTAAGAGTTTAAAGACTTATTGTATCATCTATCTAAATTTGAAAGTTTTTCGGAAAAGATCGTAAAGATTACTATTTTGGTATATGAGAAATAACATTTTCCATTAGACTTAGGAATCCACAAAATGACGGAGAAAAGGTAAACTGGTAAAACAAAGTTTGCTGATTTGTCGTGGTTCGTGTCATCGTGTGTATAAAGTTTCCAGGAAGACGTCTTTTTTAACGTAGTACGAAAAGTCGACAACCCTTATCGATAAGTCAAAGTTCCGTTTACACAGTCACGTACAGTCTGGTCACGTACGTGAAATAGAACGTCTGTGTTCTACTTAAAAGTTCTTAATTACCTTTGCTGAAGTCTTTTATCTCAACTCTTGACTAAGCTCACAAATAGTTCGTATCAAAATATAGGCAACAAAGAACTTGAACCATTAATATCAAAGCAGCTATTTAATTAGACCATTATGGCATTATGTGAACTAAGACATAATTAAACCATTAATATCAAAGCAGAGCTATTTAATTCCATATAAGTTCGATCCTACAAGCTAGGATTGGTGGCTAACACATAATAAAAAAAACTAATATGAAATATCAGAGCAGGTAATAAAACTACTGGATTAATCTCATTAACTGGTTAAATTTAGTCTCTTTTGGCTCCACTCCATCTGCTCCAAAGCTCGGATCAGACCCTTGAGTGATCCATCAGCTTCGGATTCAGGATCTTTCACCATCAAGTTCTCCGCAACATCAGCAGTTGTTATCTTGGTTTCTTTCAGCAGAGACTCAATCTTTCCAAACAAGGGATGCGAATCAAGATCCAGATAGTTCTTGGCAAGAATCTTGAATGCTTCAAATGTGCAATAAGATAGTTCTATATGCATATCCATCCGACCTCTTCT
>JAHZTW010000005.1:14983431-15141389 GCA_020283515.1 Alliaria petiolata | reverse complement strand
ATAGTAATCTTCCGCTTTACTAAACCTAAGCAAATCCTTCTTAATCTCTTCTTTCTTCTCAGGATCCATAGCCAAAGTCTCGAAAGTAGCCGGGTGATTAAAAGGAACGTTTCCCCACTTTCCTTCAGTAAAATAAGACCAATCTTCACTCGAGTTGTTAGTGTAAAGCTTCCTCTCTCTGTTCCTCAACCCAATCGCTTTCCCTTCTCTCAAAACATGCTCCATATATCTCTCTACGATCATCCTTCGATGTCGCCTATGGAAAGTTAGAGTATAGTATCTTCTCGGCATCACGTTAGCCCTATCCTCTACCTTGTACGCGCTCGAATACCACTTCACCTTCACACCTTCGAAAAACTCTTCCACTTCCTCGTGATCGTCCATACTAAGCACCAACGATTTGCTGTTTCTAGACTCGTTGGCTTTCATTCTCTGAGTATGAGCCGTCGAGGTCGCAGATAGGTAATGGCGTATCGAGTCGTAGGCTTTGCTTCTCTGGAGACCTTCTCCGGTATATTCGTTGAACTTGATCGAGACCCATCCCATCATCTTGTAAACGAATTTCTCGATGTAGGTTTGGAGTTGGTACGGCACAAACTGTGAGTACATTGACCAGAAGAACATAAGACTCGCCATCGTTGTGCCGGCGAATCCCCACATTGCTGGAATCATTGTGTTTGATTCCTTGCTTCCCACGGGAAACTCTTTGCTTGTGTTTTCTTATTTATATCGACTTTTAGGCCAAGACGATGTATTAACATTATTCCATATATATACTTCCTTTTCTTTTATTGGAAAAGTTAAGACTTCTATATAGAGTTCCTTGTTTCCTTCTTGTTAATTAGGTATGTTTTGTATGCTATTTGGTAAATATTTTCCTCTTTTAACTGTATGTTATATCATGCATCATTTTTTTTTGGTAATAATTGTATGTTAGCATGCGTCCTTATTAATTGGTAATTTTCCTTTTCATCAATTGTATATATAACTGCGAGAAAGCTTCTAAACCGACTCTTATATTTTCTGTACTACTGTAAGTCTGTATTTTGTTAAAATTTTGGTAGTTTCCGATTAACAATATATAATCCTTTGGATCAGCTAGCATTTGCATTTGTTTCGGGATATTGAGGAATTTACAAGAAATATTCAAAATCTAAAAGTTCAATTTTTGTCGCTAAAAATAAAATTTTCAACATCTCTAGACCCAAGATACTCATGAGCATTGCTTTAACATTCCTTGCTCTAGCCTCTACTATTGTACTGAGAGCAGTTTCACATAGGACCCAATAACTTATTGTTGCATTTAAAATATATTTGAGAACAACCATACCAAAATAAAACCTTAAACAACAGACTCAATATTATTGATAATCCATCACATCTTTGCTCAAATCTTGTTACCATTTCCCTGAGAAACGTCGCCGTTTTCCTCTGCTTCATTCTCTTCTTGCTCTGCTTCCTTCTTCTTATTCTTCTTTTTATTCTTCTTCTCTTCTTCCTCTGCTCTTTTTCTCTTCCTCCTCGCTTCACTCTCTTCTTTCTTCTTGTTTTCTTCCTCAGCCAATTTCCTAGCCTTCTCCTTCTCTTCCTCCAAAGACTTAACCAAACGCTTAAGGCAAATATCTGCATCTTCTTCATCAGATTTCGGCATCAAATTCTCAGCAACATCAGCAGGAGANTTAAATTTGACAAAAGAAATTGATATATAATAATGAAAATGTTGTGACATATTGAGGGAGCCTGCAAATTTGGGTTCATGTTGTACATTTTTGTTCACATGTAGTTTTCATGTTTTTTGGGTACAAATTCAAAGATTTTGCTTTATTTGCTGTATCCATGAAGATGCTACGAGCCTGAAGCTAGATGTGGGGGACCCAATCAGATTTCTGAGTAATGATCAATTATTGGTTTGGTACTTGATTATGGACCAGGCTATAAAGTGTGCTTGATTATGGACCAGGCTATAAAGTGTGCATGCAATGTAGAAAATATTGGTTTAAAAAAAAAAAAGGTGGTGATGTTAATGTTTTGGTACTAATAAGAATTCATTTAATTTTATAAACAGAGATTTTTTCCATCAAGAAATCAATTAGCAATTATCTCAAAGTTGTAATCTATGCTTTGATTATGGAATTGATAAACTCTCTCTTCTTCTTTTTTGGGTAAAAATCAGAGCATTTAAAGCTTATTACTTGATTAGTTGATTTATTAGGCGTAAATTTTGTATAGTACATGACCTTTTTTTTTTTTTTGACAACGTATACATGACAAATTACAACTCATAAAACTTCAATAAAATTAATAGTTTTGCAGTGACCGGTGAAGCATTACATGCAACATGCTTCCTAGTTCCTAGTCACTTTCGTTTCTTTCTCACATGAACCCACCACTCAGAGACAATGTATTATTGCCCACGTCGGTAAAAAGATAAAGAAAAATACCTTTTACTGAACTTAATCAGTAACAAATTTCAAATCTATATAGTAAAAAGAAAAATCCAAAATTTGATCCTAGTTAGAGCATGTACATTGGAGACATTAAAAGATCTAATAACATTATTTTAATATTAAATCTTAAGACTAAAGATCCAAAACTAATAAAACGTGTCTAATATAGGATCTATTTTTGGGCTTTAGACATGTATGCATAACTAAAGTGTCTTAAAATATTAAACTTATTTAAATTTAATCAAAAAAATAGCTTTTAGACACCAACTCTTAAAGTCTCCAATGCACATGCTCAGTAGTTTTCTTGATGCCGAACAACTGAATCAAACAAAAAAAAAGCCAAAATTATCAACTTGTGTGTTTTAAATCAATATGCTTCCTTCACTTAGGGTGGTTTCAATGTCTCGTCCTCTGCTTTTCTTCTTCTCTTCTTCCCCTGTTTTCTTCTTCTCTTCTTCATCAGCCAACTTCTTTGCTCTCTCTTTCTCTTCTGCCTCTGTTTTCTTCTTTGCTTTCTTCTTCTCTTTTTCCTCAGCCAACTTCCTTGATCTCTCCTTCTCTTCCTCCAAAGACTTAACTAAACGCTTAAAGCAAATATCTGCATCATCCTCATCAGATTTGGGCATCAGATTCTCAGCAACATCAGCCGGAGACATATCGGTTTCCTCTAGCAACCTCTCGATTTCTCCATACAAACCATGTGACTCGATCTCCAAGTAGTTCTTGGCTAAAACCTTGAATGCTTCAAACTTGCAATAAGACATTTCGATGTGTTTGTCCATTCTTCCTCTGCGTATCAATGCCGGATCAAGCTTATCCACAAAATTAGTTGTGAACACAATGATCTTCTCACCACTACAAGACGACCAAAGCCCATCAATGGCGTTTAATAGCCCCGACAATGTCACTCTAGCTACCTTTTTCTCCATCTCAACNGGCAAGAGACCAGATGCAGTGTCACTAGTAGGTAAGACGAAAAAGTAAAGAAAGAGGTTTCCAGATTAAGGTAGAGTTTACACATATTCAAGGTTTATGATTAAGAGGTGATAAAGCTTTATTCCCTAATTTATCAACCTGAGAGAAAAATAGGTGCGACGATTAGTAATCAATCAATGCCGACTTTACCTGCCGTTGGAGAGAGATAGCTCCAGAGGGAGCAAAGCGAGTCCGTCCTTGCTTCTGATATCCGTACGAGCGCGTCGTTTAAGCAGCATCTCCACACACCGTGCCGAGTTAGCCTCAGCCGCCGTGTGCAGCGGCGTGTGCCCCGTATCGGCAGCCACATCGTTGATATACGGAACCGATCCGACATCTCCGTTGATGACGGATGAAGCGCAGTTGAGAGAATCGTAACGGCAGCAGAAGCTGAGAAGCTTCAAAGCCTCGCTTCTCTCGGACTCCAAGTCTTCTCCGACGCAGAAGTGTTTTGCGTGGGCAACAAACTCAGATTTGTCGTCTTTCAGGACGGAATCTATGAAGGCATCGGCGTCGAAAGAATCATCCGGATGTATTTTTCCGGCGGAGTAAAGATTCGGGGGACTTTTCGGCCAGGAGTCAAAGATCTTAGTGGAATCGATATTCAGAGATGCCTGCAAATGAGAGAAATCAAGATAATAGAAGATTAAAATTTCTGCAGAGAAACTCCAATTTTTTTCCTCGAAAAATCTCCATATAAACTACAAGTAGAAAGCAAGAAAAATCTCCACTGGGGAACCACAGAAGAACAGGTTCTATGACGAATACTTTGAGAAAAATGCTTCGATCAGGGAGAAATTTTTCACAAAAAAAAAAGTAAAAAGCAGAGCTCAATCATCTTCGCTCAAGCAAAAGAGGAGAAGAAAACATCAAACAAGCTCGAATTTTGAGACTAATCGCACCAGTTCCATCTCCGAACCCTAGCTTCCTCTCTCTTAAGAAATCTCCAAACGAAAAACGCCAAATTCCTCCCGAAATCCAGAAATGCAGTACCGAATCAAGTAAAAATTTCGGCAGGAAAAAACTGTTAGATTCGCTCAAGAGATTCCGATCGGAGGAAAGCAAAAGAAGAGCATTCTGACGAACTGATTTGTTCTGATGACAGAGGGGAAAAGAAGAGAAAACGGAGAGGGAAAATGGCGATTGTGGCGACATTTATAGCCGTGACGTGGATGTAGCAGTAGATAGTACCAAGAGCAGTGTGTAGTATCCGTCTCTTTAAATGACACTATTACCCTCCGTTTCGTGTACAATGGGTCAATTATTGCTTAAGAGATGGAGGTTAAATCTGGTAATACAACTTTTCCCATCTTCCCCTGCAGAGTAAACCAACCAATGGAAAAAAAGAGTATATAAAATCACAATTTCGAAATACTTTCCGATTTCGTACTCTTTTGTTTGCACAACCTCGTAAATAGCAAAAAGTGAGAGCTTTGATTTTTTTTTGAACAAGGTTTAATAACCCATTTGATTTTTCAAACGCAAGATCAAAGCGTTTGCGTTTCAGAAAATTTTCAAGTTTTTAAACTTCTTGATATACCCATAAAACTATTGTTACAACACCAACAGAGAGAGAGAGACCAAAACTTCATTATCCTATCCGAGAAGAAAATATGGATCAAAACCTTCCCAAATCTCTCCAGCAAGAACAGTAGATAAGCCCACCAACGAATCATCCATCGACTCCTCATGTAATCTGACTGCTACTCGGAACATGTTAGACACCAGAGGGTTCCTCAGAAACGGCTTCATCGCCTCGCCGAGTTCAGCCATATCAGAAAACAGAGTCTTCTTGTCGTTCCTATCGGTTGAGGATCTGAAAATGCAGTTGGAGAAGACGTAGAGACCGAGGAGATTACCATATAGCGGCAAAAACACATCCTTGTGGTTCCCTACACCGCCTACCCAACTCTCTCTTTGTTTCCCGACGTGGTCTTTAGCGAAAGAAAGCAGCTGGTTGTGGAATCTACTCCTCCATTCGAGTAGTTTTGCTCTGGACAAGTCTCTGTTTGCTAGCTTCTGTAGATGGTAACAGCAGAGCTGCAAGATCAGGAGCTTTTCTTCATGGTGATTATCGATCTCCTTGTCGAAAACCCGTCTCACTAAGTCACTACCTCCCTTTGGAGGGGATGTGTAATCCGCGGTCCTGAAGACCCATCTCGAGAGATATTGAAAATACTCGTCCCAGTGCCCAAAGACGGAAGATAAATGGTTGAAGCTCAGTTCCAAGACTTTCTCTACTTGAGTAGGAACTTCCATGGCAGTGGAGAAGAAACACATCTGGACATCCGTGGCGAGTTTTGACCTGATGAGATCATCTTCGTCCTCCAAAAGTTTTATGCAAGTGAACCACATCTCCAGAATCTGGTACGCGTATACATCACAAGCGCTTTGAAATTTGCTTAGTGTAGTTTCAGAGGTTTGGTGGTTTGTGACAAGAGGACCGATGAGCTTCGCATGTTCCAGGATACCGGATGCTATAATAGCCTCTGCAGATGCATGGCGAACATTCACTTGCTCGGACGACGAGCTTTTCTGTTTGATCAAGATAACAAAGTAGGAGATGCAGTCAATCACAGAACCCAATCTTGGCTCCTCTTCCTTTTCAGATTCGTTTTTGTGGAAGAACAAACCCGTAAGATGCTTCACACAAATCGCCAGGCAACACATGAGTGTACCTCGGGTTTTAGCACGTCTTGTGCTTTCATATAAAGAAGTCAGCTTTCCCCAAAGATGAAACACCGAAACATAATTCAAAGAACCAACATAAATGCCTTCAACAGGTTCCCCGTTGGATGATTTTTTGAACATAAGAAGATTCCACTGGCAAAGAATCCTCAAAATGTAATTCTCACATTTATGATTTTTCTCCTTTTCCAAGCGATCCAATAACATCACCTGGAGCCCGTTTTTCGCCCAGTTCCAAATAACGCTCGTCTCTGAGAAACTGGAATCTTCTGATTTCAGAAACTGCAGAAACCACTTCAGTGTTGCAAGACGAACTTCATATGATTGATCAGATATACAACGAAGGAGCCTTTCCTTAAGGTCAGGAAAATCTAATGCTTCAGGAACTTTCTGCAATCGCAAATTTGGTCTTTGAGTAATCTGGAAAATTTCAGCTGCTTCATCAGATGGCTGGAATACGCAACCAAAATAAGATACAGCTGCCTGTTCCCGAAGCTCAGCGATCGTAGGGTCATAATAGGAGAAACCATATGAAGCATCTGCATCCAAGCAACTTGTAGATAAATCCAAATGCAATTTGTAAACATCTCTTAGATTTTTGCTTTCAGAGCATGTCCATCCAATAACTCGCATATGATCAAGCACTCTCAAGAACGATGTACCGAGGATTGGGCAAGGGCACAACAATGGAGAAGCCATCCATGTGCATTTAGCAAGGACATTGACCAGTTGTTCAATAATCTGATCCTTCTTAGAGTCATCAGAAAGGTCTCTACAGTTTGTATCTAGGAGATTACCAAGTTGCAACAATATTCCGTGAAGATAATTGAAAGACCCACCTTGGGCCCCGTAAGAAGGTAATGTTGAGGCAATGCGGAGAAGAACGCTTTGGAGTTTCTCATTGGAAACAAGACCTACTAAAGCACGGGATGCCAAAACACGAACACGGAGATTGCTTTGAGTAGAGCATTTCATAATAAAGGGCATGAAAATGAACGGGTCCAGGTCATCTCCAGATTCACTTGCAATGGGTGAAGGCTTAAGCCTGGATAGAAGAATGAGAATGGGCCATAAACTCGGATGGACATGATTTGCGAGGTTTGAATCTGATGGACCAGATGTGTCGAGCAAATCAGTTGCTGCCTTTAGTTCACTGTATATGAAAGGGAGCAACAAGGGGTACCTTCAAAGAAACCACCTCAATATTAACTAGTGAACGCGAACAATGCATTCTCAAATGTAGAGACAAGTACAGCAAAAAAAATTCTTTTTAATCAGGGGAGGATGTTAAAGACATACCTGTGGAAAAAATCAAGCCCAGTCAAGGCACGCCGAGATGATCCACGTTTTTGAACATTAAGGAAACCAATCATTCGACGGACCAAGGCAGTGTATGCAAGTGTGGCACTGTTTCTAACATCCCAATATGGTGAAGAGAAGGATCTTATTGCAACAATCATAGCCTCCGCCGAAAAACCAGAAGTATCAGTGCCCAAGTTTGTGTCGTTGAAAGCAGCTTTGAGAACATTGAACGCATGCACCGTTGGAACAACACCTTCATCACGGACCTTTGAAAGTTTTTCACTTGGATGCATATCAGAAGGATTGACCTCCTCATCCATTTGTTAAGAATCTTTCTGTAACATGGGATCCATGAGAGGCTTCTCTGCAAGACCAATAAGCCACCTAAGCGCCTGTGAGAGAAGCTTCTTCGGTGAACCTTCTGGTTCCGAGAGAAAAAGAGCAATAAATGCAGCGGGAATTCCTGCACTTCTTCTTAACAGATCGTCAACTGTTTGTCCTTTGGCCACAGTTCTTTCCATAAGTTGCTCCATCCAGGATTCTGTCAACCTACAAAGTCTACAAAAAGAAAAAAAAAAAACACAATACATCAGTGAATAGAAAAACAAGTTACATGAACACGCAAGAAGCTTAAAATCACACCTTGGATCATTAGAACATAGTAAACGGTGGCACAAAGCTGAAAATCCAGCTCTTGTCTTATCTATGGCACCATTGTGCTTCATTTTCAAAAGTACTTCCAAGAAGTGGTCTCCAATCTTTTCAAGTTGCTTAAGGTCGAGCAGAGATTCTGAGTTTCCTATCACTGAATCATCAGGGACTGCAGAAGCCAGATCACCATTTTCTAAAGGTCTAAGGCTGCTGATAGGTAATGGAATCTTTCTTATGATGGTCCCCAAAAGAAGACTCACCTGAAGAAAGAAAATAGTTTATCTTAGAATAAAAGTCCAAAAAAGTATAGATGCAATGTTCTGCATTCCAGCTGGTCGAGAAAAGCATTAAGAAAAATGAAAACACAAAAAGTAATGTCTAAGTAAGAATAATTATCAGAAAGTTGACAGAATCAGTACCTCTTTCATAGCGAGCCAGCAACCAACCATAACTAACTGTTCTGATTGTATAGTTTCTTGCACAGGTTTTGCATATGTATTCTTCTGTTCTTCTGAGAGAACAGCGGCAGCATCATCTTGAACATCCGACAAGAAACTATCATCATCTATTATGTCATCCATATCCTCAGGCAAACACAAAGCATCTGCAGAAACCACCCAGAGTGCTAATGTAGTTATTCGCGTCACCAGATTAAGAAGCTTTTCAAATTCCTTTCTCATCTCTGATATACTAGATAACACTGCATTAGAGTTCCAGTCCAATTCCTCAAAAGTATAACGCAAAGCCAATAATACCCCATGAACAAAACTGTTTTTGCATGCTTCAGAGAGATCACGCTCTCCTTCCTTCACACAAGTATCAAGCCAATAAATTAGTGATTTGATATACTCAATCACAGGATACTTGGGTTTAGAGTTCTGATATAAACCATTCATGCTTTCACACTCTCTTTGACAACAAACAACATTGGTGGAAACCTTGACTATCCATCCAAGGTCCAATACGTACTTTCTAAAGATAAGCCTTAGAGTCAAAGAGCCTGCATCACTCTCTCTTACCCGTGGACTGCAGACTAGATGTTTGGCCCACGGAATAATGATCTGGACCATGTCTTCACTTGAAACGCCGGTAAATGGAGTTGGATAATGAAGCAGAATACGGAAAGCATTTTCCCTAAGCCTGTCCCAACTATCAACAATCGATCCAACCAGCAGTAACGTTGAATCATGGGAAGTGACAATATCACAGTATGGGTAAAGATGGCCTTGATGCGAAGTGGGGTCTTTAGAAGGCACAATAGGCCAGACTTCAATCATGATCTGTATAAGTTCCGTCGCCATTATTTTACTCCTGTAAGGGGCAGAAGGGTAGCAAGATAAACACAAAAAAGAACTCAGCCACCTCATAAACTTGAACAGACTCTCTGCTCGTAGGACTGCATTCTCGTCACCATTTTTATTTAAACACGTTTCACTGTTTCCACAGGCTAGAAGTGGTTGCCAGCTTCCTAGCTTATACTGCTTTTCCAGAGACATACGAACTCGAGAAAAAAACTTCCTGAAAAAACTGGTCCATTTCATTTGAAAACCTGTAGAAGATGACCTCATGTTCAAGGGAACAGCCTCCTTCATGAGATAAAGCTCCAAGGGGGATGGAAGACTAGCAGTCTTGGGGTTTAAGAAGAGTGTCTCTGCAGCATCCACACGAACCGACTCATCAACATGGGTTAAGGCCATTTTTAGCCACTCAATGGGAACTTTTAACTCAATACCCTTAATTTGGACAAATGCAAATGCATCCACACTTCCCTTTTGTTCAATATCCCCTTCAAGGAATGCAAGCGTGCGACAAACTTTAAGCAGTGACACTAAAACAGCCACTTTCTGTTCAACTGTCAGTTCCATACTCATGTTACTCAACTCAGTATAGTTTAGCTTGGTCTCTTCCTCACTCGGCCCAATTGATATATAAGCGAGCAAAGGAAATATACTGTCTACATCCAGTTCTAGCAAAACTTGTACTGCATAAGTATTTAGATTAGACCTGAGTTTCGACATACCAGAAGCAAGCCCATAAATAAAAGGAGGCAAACAATGCTCTCGATAACGCGCATAACCCTGTTCAACACCTTCGCTACCCCAGAATTCATCACGTAAAATTTCAAGGAAACATTTTATAAAAGATGTGACGGCACAGCAGACATCATCATCAATATACGCATTTGCCATCTCAAACAATAGGTTAGGGCTCATTTCCAACAAAGTCTTTGCACCTAACCGCCTTGTCAAGGATGCTAATGGAACGTACCTTCCCTTACAGCGTGTTCCAAAACGAAGAAGATATTTGACAATCTTCAGCAAAGATACCCTTACTTCCACTTTATCATATGTCTGGTGAATGGTAGTTTGAATGTCTAGTAAGAGGTCAAACATGAGATGAACTTGATTGACTGTCTGGCTAAAAGGATCCTCCAAGTTGTTCCATATGATTTTGAGCACCCGGTCAACCTTGCAGTCAGGCATTGGATCATAATCTTCTGATAAATCAGTTAACGTAGACGTCTTGATCTGATGCAAGCAGATCTGCATCACAGTTAGTGCGTGAAAATTTAAATGGCTGTCAATGGGGTTCTCGCATAAATCACAAAGCTCAGGCAAAATCCCGTCATAGAGAATAGTTTTGTGATCACAATCAATGTTACTCAACCGAGCAAAAGAAGAAACAAGAACCCCTCTAGAAACTGCAGTAAGAATGCCTCGGATCAAGCAGAGTCTACTCAAAGATGAAAAACTGCAGATCTCAGAACAAATGTCCCCGGCAAATGGAATTTTGCCAACAATATCTGTAAATCTAACAACACTACTCCAGCAAAATATACCTTGAGCTATAAACAATCCAAGCTCATCGTCTTTGAGACAGACCTGTAGAGCAGCACACAAACTCACACCAGCAGCCACACAACAGTCCCTAGAGAACGCAGCCGACTTCAAAATGCTTATCTGAACAGCGAAAACCCTCTCCATAAAACTTGCATCCTCCCCAACTAAACCCTTAAACTTCAAAGGAAACCGCTGAAACAAGTAATACGAACAGGACAAAGCCTCTTGGCACTGCTCCATAACAGTAGGAGGAGGCCTAGCACAAGCTTCAGTCTCTAAGATGATACCATTCAACCCCGAAACAATATCATAACCCACCAAAAGCGCGCAATCTTCAATTATATCAACCAAGTATCCCAATTTGGGCATACCCATCACTGATAAAGCAACTCTAGACACACAGAATCGCTTCCCACCATCTTCCAGACCGCCATATTCATCACAAAGCTCCCTAAAACATGAACTAATCACCGAATGAAACTTACGGGTTTTAGCCAAGGCTGAAACAAGGGTCCTATGAAGAGGCAAAGAGTTCTCCATGAACAGAACCTCCAAGTAAAACCTGATAGCTTCCCGTACAAAGACTGCCTCTCTCTCGCCTTCATTCTCATGGGTCTTCGCGATTACCTCTCCGAACGACGCAACAACTTTCTTGGCGTGATTAACTTGCGCGTAGATTGAATTCAACGAGACCAACTCTCCAAGGTCGGAGTAGAACTTGGGACAACACTGAGACAAACTAGATTGGCTCAGAGAAGCCGTGAATGTGCTGGGGAACACGATGGCACTGTAAGTGTAGCGATGGCGATGCTGGAGAGCTCGCCACTTCGCAGACATTTTCCAGTGAGCTGAGCTAACAAAAGAAAAATTTGAGAAACGCTGTTGAAATTCGAAAAAAAGAAAAATAATAGAACTTTTTCTTTTCCACTAAAAATAAAAATTCGAACTTTGTTGTACCCTTTTTCGGTAGCAGAGGACCAACGACCTTTGGATGGAGGTCCTTCAATGGCGGCTCCGTACTAAGAACAGGTTTAATTTTGAGAGGCAAAATCGAAAGAGAGAGGGTTTAGGGCGAAACCCGAATTAAGATTTAAGGGGAGGAGCTGTATTAGAGACGAACAGTTTTGTTCCAATTAAAAAGGTAATATTTGAAAAGACATAAAAAGAGGCCCAAAGATATTTTGTTTCTCCTAGGCCCTCCCCCTTTGGGTCTATCATTATGAAGCATTTGTATTTGTCGTCTTCTTCGTGATCCATGGTTAACGTTAGTTTCTACCGCAACTATGAGCTCCCTAATTATTCTCTCTCTTTATCACCTCTATTATCTTCTTTAGGTTCCTGTTACAATTTCGTAATGCCCCAAAAGTATTCGATTTAGATGAATTTTAGATGAAAATTTCAAGTCCGAAAACAGTTTGGTTTAAGTTGGAACAAGTCTCGATTTGTGATTATCTAGTTACTCTTATAGGTTCCCTTGATAGAGCTTGTCGGTGAAAATGTAGGAAATTCGAAAATTCGAAGATGAGGACGTTTCTTTGAAGGTGAAGCCATGGGTATTGTGCTGTTTATTAACTAGATATAAGTATAGGGCTTGGTTTTGGTCTACGAAACTTCTCTATGTGGTTTGGGTCTTAGACACTTTCCTCTAATTGGTTTCTGTCTAAACCACAGTTTGTTCTAAAAAACTTTCTCTATCTGGTGTTTCTGAGGGTGAGTTGTGTATAGTATCTGTGGAGGACATGTTTCGATCATGAATCATAATCTATCTTTCTTTTCTGAATGAATCATTGGATTTGTTTATCAATGACTAGCTATAATAAGCAAATGAATTGTGTAATATAGCTTTGTTTTTATCCTTAATCATATACTTGTCTTTTGTTTTCAGGGTAGGGAGGCAATTAGTGAACATTTTTATTTCATGGTGAGATTGGATTCACATAAGCACATTGACTTGGGCCGTGGCAGGCCCGCAAGAGTTAAGAGAAAAAACGAGAGAGCCGATACCAAAAATGCTACGGGTGGTGTGGTGATGGAGACGAAGAAGACGAAGAATCTGTCCCGTTCTGTTGATCAAACTTATTTAACATGCTGTGTTCTTGTACTACAACATATCAGATACGGGCCTGGTTTTTCAACACTGTAGAATAGGCCTCAAGCCCAAATACTATTTTTATCGTAATTGCAAAAGTACAATTTTTTTTTAGAATACCTCTATTATTGTAAATAAAGATCTCGAGCTTGACCATTTGAGCACATGACTTTGTAGTGTCGAACATAAGTGTTCTTGCCACAAAGTCATTCGCATATATTTTATATGCTTGTTTTTTTGTTTGGACAAAGGATATGTTTATACAGTTTTTGGCGGAAAGATATATTTAATAATTGTGTTTGTAAGTTTCTCTTTTTTATTTATTGAGAAAAGAGATTTGGGTGTGTGTTAACTTTACGGCAATGTCAATGAGCAAAAAGATGAGGAAGTTTAGTGTAAAGGGTCGTGACAAAACATTAGCGATAATAACAAATAAAAGGGGATGCATGTAGCATGTTCTAAAGGTTTTCTCTCTTTCTTGTGCATTGTATCATTATACCTTTAATTTGGGTATATCATCATTTTTCGGTTTTTTCCCTTCCAAATAACCTCTTATTTTTTCTAAAACTAAAACGGATACATTTGTGATTTAAGTATATAATGTGTTCCTAAAGCGAAAGTTGAGAAATAATAACATCAAATAGTGCTTTAATAAATATGTTTTTTTTAAGTATCTGATTATCTATACCACTAAAGATGTATTTAATTTTACAGAAAAGTTTGTTGTACAAAAAAGTTTCATAAAAAGTATATTGTAGTTAAAATTATTTAATTAAAATTAATTTATAATGGATGATCTAATTAAAAAGTGTTCAATTATGTGAATTGTGATTTAATGAGTGAAGATAAAGCACGAGATATATAAAAATATAGTGGATTGATGATCGGCAAGAACAATCAACATATTTTGCAAACTTTCGAAAACAGTAAATTCACCATCAAACGAATATGGAACATACGCGGTCAAACTATTAAAGATTAAAATCTCTTTTATTAGAATTTGTAGCAAAAGGAAAATAGAAATGATTAAAATTATTTTTCATGAAACTTATCTCCAGTTTGTACATTGTTTTATTGTCCTGGTTACATAGTTAATTTTTGAGAATAGTTATCATTAGAGCATAATAATTGTCGACTCTTTGAATAATCTTAGCCTATATAGTATCTAGCATTTGTTGTGGAAATTACCAATCATGTCCAAAATAAAACACTTCTTGTGGAGGGTATTATCACGGGCCATAAGTACAGCGACAAGATTAAATACGCGAAGAATTCATATGGATAATACATGTCAACGTTGTTGTGCTGCTCCTGAAACAATTGAACATCTGTTTTTCACATGTCCGGTCTCAAAAATGATTTGGCGTTTGTCGCAAATTCCGTGGCAACCTTTAAACGCTCCAGATACAGAAAATGTTGAGGAACAAATAAAGAGTATGATTAATATTCAGACAAATCAAGGCCTAACAGAACATCAAACTATACTACCTTTTTGGCTAGTTTGGAGAATTTGGAAATCACGTTGTCATTTTATTTTTCGAAAACAGCGAATCATACCGAGACGAGTTGCCTACGACGCTCAAACGGATGTCTATGAATGGATCGAAGCACTTAAGAAGACAAACTTAAACGAAACGACAAAACCACGAAATGGGACTGACGATCACAATCACAATCAGTCATGGCAACGACCATCTCCACATACACTTAAATGTAACTTTGATGCCACCTTTAACTTAGAAACTCATCAATCAACAGTGGGTTGGATTGTAAGAAACCATGATGGTCATACACTCTTCTGGGGTTCCAGGATACTCGGAATTTCATCATCACCCATTGAGGCAGAAGCTAAAGCACTCCTCGTAGCAATACAACAAACATGGACACAAGGATTTACTTCTATTTGTTTTGAAGGAGACTGTAAAAGTTTAATAGAGATTTTACAACGCACAACTCACAATAATATTGATGTCGAGAATGTATGTCATGATATCTGGAATTGGAAATCAAGATTCTTATGTTGTAATTTTAGGTTTACTAAAAGAGAAAGTAACCTTGTAGCTCATAGCTTAGCTAAACAGAGTTTAACCACAAATTCATCCTCTTCTGATCTTATGTATCCTCCGATATGGTTGTATAATCTGTTGTATGCAGATCATGTAAACTCAAATTATTAAATATAATTCACTTTGACGAAAAAAAAAAAAATATAATATCTAGCATTTCAATGTTGCATGACAACGACGACGGAAACTTAAAGTTTGGTATTATCTTTGATCATCATTAGTTAATATGTCTATATACCCGATGCCAAAAAATGAAGAATACAAATTTGGTGTAGATGGCAATGGGTATATGGTTTTAAAGAAAATGACACCGGTACATTTGTAACTCTGTGACCACCACTGTCTATGAGTCCCCACTTCTATTTTAGATCCGTTAATTGGAAGGTTTCAAAATTTTCATATACTGACAATATAATCACCACATGATTTTTTCATTTTTTTTTCTCACTTATACAGTATCAAAAATTATTCACTGATAGATCACGTATCTTTAAATTGTTATACCTCAAACACGCTTAACTTTTGAGTTATCTCATGATAAATAACCGAAAATATAAATAAATTTTAATGATATAAATATCCAAATCAATTTTTATAACTCTTTTCACATGCACCCCCATATATTAGAAATTGGGATATTACACATTTTATCATATTAAGCAAAATGAGTTAAGAGTTTTGTTAATTAATTAAAAATTACGTTTTATAAAAGAACCACTTTTTGTTTTGTTAATTAACTAAGAAAATAGAATTCGCACATTACCATGACAAAAAAACAAAGAGACAATATATATAATCAATTAACTTTAGAAACTATTATATTTGATCCATGATGTATCTGTTATTTCGCATATTAAATTTTGATTTGAAGTACACATTTGTAGTTAGAAAATAAATTAGGGTCGTCGGTCCTAATATCACGGAAGGTGTCCAGTAGTATTAAGCATAAGATAAGAGATATTTTTCTTCATAATGAAGAAATATTACATTGGTTTTTTATTTATTTAAATGGATATTATGAAGAGTGTGATTCAAAGGTGACAATGGCACCAAGACAAACTAATTAATTCATATTATTATAATTGTATCAGAGGAAAAGTGATTAATGTTGGACCCTACAATACCCATTTAAAGGCAAACAATAATAATTTGCAAACATGTTTTATGAGTTGGTTGAATTATATAATAATTCATGTCCTTCACTTCCATTATGGAATGTGGTAATTATCAATCTCTAAATAGGTCTATCTACAAGTAATGTAAATAGTCAAATGTTTCTTTTGCTGAGTTTTAAGTACCTTTAACAACTAATAAAGTTGTGTCTATATTAAAGAGAAATCTCACAAAGGTCATCAAACCAGTAGATGCCTTCTTTTCTTTCTTTTCTTTTCTTTTTAATTAAAAATTTCATTAGGTTCGGCAATTAAAAAAAAATCCATTAGGTTTAACTATAAGCTTATAGATTATAGATATGATACAAGACCTATATCTCTTTATATTTTAAAATGCTTTTTTCGAAATTCTTCTACACGAACTTTAATTCGTCATAAGCATAAATCACTATAACAAAACATTCTCAAAATTATATCTGTTTATGTTTTAAGTGGAGTAATCATACCAACTAATCAACCATAGAAAGAAATTACTGAAACTTATTGTGTTGTTATTGTATATCGTGTCCCCTACCAAACATCGATGCATCCTCGAAAAGAATAAAAGACATTTCATTTAAATATACCACGATATCAACATTATGATCGAAAATAAGTTTTATAAAAGTGTTGAGAAACATTACATCAATGGGTCAAACTAGAAAAAAAGAAAGAAAAAAAACTATAGTAGGAGTAAACCGTAGACCACAACTTTTTCAGCACATCACATGCTCCCCGATTTTGGCCACAACCCAATCTTAAATCTTATGTTAAACAATAATTATATGAATATTTATAATATATAACAGCATAACAGAGATGCTTTGCTCGAGAAACGGGGTGCAATGCTAACAACCAAACCCACCTATTTACTATTTATCCATTCATTTGTTTTTTATTTATTGTCGTTGGCCAGGCTATCAGGCTATCAGCATCAGTATTTTTAGTTTTTACTATTCAGTAGTTTTGGGTCTGATTGGTAACCAATAATTTTTAGCGGTAAGCTGAATCTTTTAGCGGTAAACTGAAGTGATAAGTGCTTTTAAAATAGTTGAAAACTGTAAGAAAAGAGGTGTAAACAAAAACTATACAAAAAAGTTGAGTATAATACTGTTGCTAACGCTTTTCGTACTATTTTTATGATTGATAACTATTAAAACGGTATAAGTTGTATCGCAGCTGTAAGCGTTATCAATCAAACCCAATTAATCATAATAACGAAAAGTAAGGAACAAAGTAAGTAAAGAGAGGTACAATAAAACTTACATTTCACAAAAGTAATTATCAATGTTTAGATAATAAAATAATCTTATGTACCCTACGAATAATACTTCCAACTAAAAATGGTGAATTTGAAAATAATAATAAAATTTTATTTTGCTTTCTATAACAAGATAATTAAAGTCGGTATTTACAAAATAGCAAAATTATTTTAGTCCCACACGGGAAAAAACAAATTTCTTGTATTTTAAATGATTTTATTTTAGTCCGAAATGCGCTATGTATACAGCTTGTTCTGGACTACTGAGCCGAGCCTTATGTGTACATTGGGCTGCCAATTAGGGCAAATCACTTTAAGGCCCATTACAAAGTAGTCTGCCTTGCATGAAAATTTTCGAATTACTTTCTCAAGTCTCAACGATCGCATTTTTGTTTCATAGTACATTAAAATTATAGCCACACCATTATATCAACATTTACACCAAATAAACGCATATTTATCTACGCCCGCATGTAACTATGTATTATATTTAATTCTTAGAACTTTTTTTCAAATTTAAAATTCTCAAATTTGAAGTTCATACTGAAGTGACCAAATAACGAATTGATTGGAACAGACCATTGGAGAAAGTGATTGATGATGATGGTAAAGAATATACATGTGGACCGTATAATAGGAAATTTGATCGACACATTTAGTCATTTAACCCAAAACAATAAGTTGATCAATTTATTTTCGCATTATTACCATTAACACATGATTGTGTTGGAGTACAATAAAACATTGGCGATGTGTTTCACAATATCTATAGATAATAATACGAAAATAAATGGTTATCTCTGAAGAGATCTCTATAATCAAAATTTTACTCTTATTATTTGAGATGTTTGTTGGCTAATTATGCCTGGTTTATTGATATTTTAAAGCATTTTACCCATGTATACCATTACAGGATGTGTGTGTATATATTATTTATTTTAACATCTCGGTCTTGTATAGATGCCTATAATATCCAGAGAAAAACAAAAGAAGACAGATTAAACGTATATAATATCAAGAGAAAAAACAAAACAAGATAAATCAAAATTTGATTGTCCATCCACACCAACCACTAACATGGCAGATTTAGTTACAATTATCATATTACATTCTAAACCATGATTCCATAAACGTATATACGCATATACGTACATACACAAACATATATACCCTCATCATGCAAGAATTGAAAATTGTACAATATTGTAAGCACATGTGTGGACAATTATTTTTCACTATATAATGTATTTTTATATATGTGATTTTGATCTATATAAATGTGTACATCCAAACGGAAATATTATTATTTATTACCCAGCTGGACCCAAACATTAAAATTCGTATTAAAATTTCATCATAATAAAATTAAGCTAATCGCCCCAATGAAAATTCTAATGTTTTTATATTTCTAATGGTTGGAAAATTGCTAAGAGTTTCGATAGTATGAGTGACTAAATTTAAATCTCAGACATTCTAATATGTCAATAGATCAAAACTTCGTATATCATTGAAAACTCATCTGTGACTTTGTTATAGACAATAAATAGATCGCTATTGACAGGATATGTCAAATTTTATAACTTATGTTCATATCATCGGAGAAAAAACATTTCAAACAACGTATTTAATGTCCAACATCTTAATAAATACATAATAAAAACTCTACGATCAATACCATACTTCTGACGATTATTAAATCACATCGTCGTACACCATATTATTACAAGACCGTTCTATCTATATCGATATATTCATACGCACATTTTTTGTTCGAGTTTGATTGCATATATATCTCTAGATTTTCCTGTATATATAAAAATAGATACTCTAATTATAATGGGATAAACGAAACATCGTTGAAGCCGTGAAGTGGCATTGGTCTACACCAAAGCAACACAAAAAGACAACCACTTCACATGGTCTGCTCTTACATTCATAACCGAATCTAAGTCACTTTTAGTTGGTTGTTAATTTGTGATTACCATACTATCTCTTCCAGCACCTCCTTTTTACTTTTTAGCTTCTTTTCCCCCATTTTAGAATTTTTTTAAATGATGATAAACGTAAAATTAGTTAGTAGTATATATATGTGAAAATATTTTACAAGCTGGTAGAACTTAAGAAGCATTGGATTCAACAGGTAATCTATAGGACCAGCCAATAAATTTTGTGAGATTTTTGAAATAAAAATTGAGCATAATTTAGACCAAAATTATCTTGTAAATTCGGATGTTAGTTATAATATTTGTAAATGTTTCTTAAAATCTAAAGGTATAGAAGTAGTAAATTAAAAAAACTTCAAATTTATTATTGGAATTTTTTGAAGTATTGCTTTTGTTAGTGATTTTAAAGTGTTTGAAGTTTATTAGCTAGAAATACAAAAAATCTAAATTCCATGGTTTTGAGTTATATTTTAAAAGAATTAACAAAAAAAATTATAAGTTTATAACAACCATTTTTAATAATTTCTCAAAATCATTGAAAAACTGAGATATGATCATTTTGGTTATTGGTTAACATCTCGAGAGGTCATGTGCGTCAGCGTCACTGTAAAGAAAAATAGCAAATCTATTTAAAATGCATGTGGATGTTTAGATAGGCGTAGCTTAACCTGCCTCGGTGGCTCGGTGTTCCTAGGTAATCGAGATAGATATTACCACCTCTAGGTTTAGATCGCAGTCTTGCATAGTTAGCATTTTTAAGTAAACTGTTAAAGATAAAATGATTGCATGATCATAACAAGAAACCTTTCTCACTAATATTTCCCATCGTTGTTTGCATGTATTCATGTTTCTCTTGTTCTCTTGTTATACATTTCTCATGTTTTTCTTTGGCTTGATTAAATACGCTATGCCTGTTTCTCCTTCACTTCATAATTCTTTACAAATTGGTTCGTAATGTTCTCTTAACCGATGTTTGTTGCTCCCATTAAGTTTATCCATCACTCTAATAACAAGTCTCATATACTACATTTCCTTCCTCCTCTACAGAGAACACAAGTTTCGACATAAAAATAAACATGTATGCTGTGGCGTAAAAAACAGTGGATTAGCTTAACCACTAGCTAATTTGAGTCAATTACTTTTAACAAAAAAAAAATCGAGTACAAAAAATTTAGACTAGTTATCTTAATGTAACTATACAAAATATTTGATGTTGTTTAAAAGTTATTAGACACAAACCAAAAATCATAGTCACGTTGGATTATACATCTTAAATATTTATGTCAAAATTTCAACATGAATTTACAATATTTATGTCAAAAATTTAACATGATTTTTTAAAAATAGAAAATTCAACTAAAATATTTGTATCTTTATATTTTTGACCAGAGTTTCTGGTTTCTACTTGCATATTTGTTAAAATATTTATCTTGTTTTCCAAAACCACTAATTGAATAACACCACATTTGGATTTGTATTCAAAACTATTAATTGAATACGACACCATTTTAAGGTAATTACCAATTACTCCAAGACTCCAAGTAGTTAAAATTGGTAACTAGTAGTCCAATAAAATTACCGTCTCACTCCACGAGCATACGAATCTCCCTCTCTCTCATTTCTCAATGCTCTTATAGTCTTTGACCACTGGTCTTCTTCAACAGTTGTGTTCTTTCTCTCTCTATCTTTCCTCTCTCTCTCTATATATACACATCACACCTCCTTCTCCACACTCTCATTCTCTCTCTCTTTCTCTCTCCATTTTTAATATAATCACTTCCAAACAAGACACACTCGTAAAGAGTTCTCGAACTCACAAAACAATTGTCAGATTTTTTTTCTCCGAGACCTTTTCATACAAACATTATTCGTTCTTTCTTTCTCTCTGCTCTGGATCTCTCCTCCATTACCGATGATCTCGTTTTCTCTCTGAGCCAACTCGTATCTGACTCGCTCTAACTCGTTTCTGCTTCCTATTCTCCTCGCTCACAACTCGGATCCACAGACATGTCGGAGACGACGGCGACGGCGGCAGATGCGAAGCCGGTTCCGCCGGCGGAGGCCGAGAAGAAGAAAGAACAGAGCTTACCGTTCTTCAAGCTCTTCGCTTTCGCAGATAGATTGGATTACCTCTTGATGATCACTGGCTCTCTTGGCGCCATTATTCATGGCTCTTCCATGCCTGTCTTCTTCTTGCTCTTCGGCGAGATGGTCAATGGATTCGGCAAAAACCAGATGGATTTACATCAAATGACCCATGAAGTCTCCAGAGTAAAATCAAAATCCCTCCTTCCCTCTTCTTTTTCTTTATAATAAAAATTAGATCCAAGATCTGATCTGTTTTCTTCCGTCTTAAAATTGCAGTATGCTCTGTACTTCGTCTACTTGGGTTTAGTGGTTTGCTTCTCTTCATATGCAGGTTTGTTCATTTTCTCAGGAAAAAAAAAAATCCAATCTTTTTATATTTTCTCAACAGTAAAAAATAAAAATCCAACCTTCTTTTTTAATTCGATCAATAAACCCAGAAACAGAAATCAGCTCAAATAAATCAAAGTTCGTATATCCTTAAAAAAAATTTTAAATTTTCGTAATTGGAAAAAAAAAAGGGAGGATAAGCCGAGTCCACGTGATTCATGGACTCCTACTTTGTCCGTATCGATTAAGCCGTCATCAAATCGGCATCTCCTCTCACATTTATTACGCTTCAAAAAAATTATTTAATTTTTTTTTAAAAAAAATTCCAGAGATTGCATGTTGGATGTATTCTGGAGAAAGGCAAGTAGCTGCATTGAGGAAGAAATACCTTGAAGCTGTTTTAAAACAAGACGTTGGATTCTTCGATACCGATGCAAGAACCGGTGACATTGTCTTCAGTGTCTCCACCGATACCCTTCTTGTTCAAGACGCCATTAGCGAGAAGGTAACAAAAACTTTCTTTTCGGGCCATACGAAATCTAGTCTTTGGGGGTTTTTTTTTTCACCGGCGGGTCCCATCGTTCTCTGATCAATCTCAATCAGAGAGCTTTGCCCCGTTAACGTTAGCAAACCGCCAATTATCGTGCGCCTCAGGTGGGTAGGGGAGGACTTCTCCGTTTGTACCTGTCGTATTGTATCTAGGTTGCACGTTAGCAAGCATGTGTTAACGTGCGCTGGGCCCCGCGTACTTTTGTTATTATCGTTATCACGCTTTTTGAGTTTCTGGGTTTTTGTAGATGGAGAGGTGATTTAATATCTCGGAGTAGGTGAAAAAATTCAATTTTTCATTTTCTTTTTCAGGTTGGGAATTTCATACATTACCTGTCAACGTTTTTGGCGGGGCTTGTGGTTGGGTTTGTGTCAGCATGGAGATTAGCTTTGTTGAGTGTGGCTGTGATTCCCGGAATCGCTTTCGCCGGCGGTTTATACGCTTACACTCTCACCGGAATAACTTCCAAGAGCCGTGAATCTTATGCCAACGCTGGCGTTATAGCCGAGCAGGTAAAAAAAGAAAAAATGTCTTTTATTTTATTTTATATATTTCTTTAATTGAACACCAACTGTTCGATGTAATGCTTTCTACTGTTGTTAGGCTTGCTCTATGGTACTTGATCCCTCTATAATGATTATGTTTCTCTTCCTTCTCACTCAATCCAACAAAGGACTAAAACAGTGATCTCATTAATTAAACCTTTAACTATTCTTTGGTCAAATCTTAAGTCAATCATTACCTTTCTTTCTCTTTTCTGATCAAAATTAGCAAAAAAACAGAGTTAACTTTTTCTTTTCTTTTTTTGTTGTTGTTGTTGTGAATTTACAGGCAATTGCTCAAGTTCGAACTGTTTACTCTTATGTTGGAGAGAGCAAGGCCCTGAGCGCGTATTCGGATGCGATTCAGTACACGCTTAAGCTCGGTTATAAAGCCGGGATGGCTAAAGGATTGGGTTTAGGATGTACATATGGAATAGCTTGTATGTCATGGGCTCTGGTTTTCTGGTACGCCGGCGTTTTCATCCGGAGCGGAACAACCGATGGAGGAAAGGCATTCACTGCTATATTCTCTGCCATTGTTGGTGGAATGTAAGAAACAGAACATGCATACTGTTAATTTTTTTTCTTTCTAAAGGTGTTTTGATATACTTTGGATGTGACTTTTTGTTTTTTTTTGGCTTTGTATTTGTTGTTTTAGGAGCTTGGGACAATCTTTCTCCAACCTCGGTGCGTTTAGCAAAGGTAAAGCGGCTGGTTACAAGTTGATGGAGATAATTAACCAGAGACCAACGATAATACAAGACCCCTTGGACGGAAAATGCTTGGACCAAGTTCATGGAAACATTGAGTTTAAAGATGTGACTTTTAGCTATCCTTCACGGCCTGATGTTATCATCTTCAGAAACTTCTCCATCTTCTTCCCTTCTGGGAAAACCGTGGCGGTCGTTGGTGGCAGTGGCTCAGGAAAGAGTACTGTTGTTTCCCTCATTGAGAGATTTTACGATCCAAACCAAGGTAATTTGGTCGAAAACTTTCTCTTTTGTTCCGAGTCTTTGGCTAGTGTCTGGATCATTTTAACTTTGTTTCTTTTTTCTTGATGAGCAGGGCAAATTCTGTTGGATGGTGTTGAAATAAAGACGCTTCAGTTGAAGTTTCTGCGTGAACAAATCGGGCTTGTGAATCAAGAGCCTGCGCTCTTCGCCACAACCATACTCGAGAACATACTCTACGGAAAACCAGATGCAACAATGGTCGAAGTCGAAGCTGCTGCTTCTGCTGCTAATGCGCATAGCTTCATTACGTTGCTTCCTAAAGGTTACGACACACAGGTATCACTATCTATTGATGATATGTCTGTAAGAAAAAGTCATGGCCATGTGCTTCATTTCTTGTTCTCTTGCTGAATGTGTCCATATGCAATTAGGTTGGAGAACGTGGCGTTCAACTCTCAGGTGGACAGAAGCAGAGGATCGCAATTGCTAGGGCGATGTTGAAAGACCCAAAGATTCTGTTACTAGATGAAGCTACAAGTGCTCTTGATGCTAGCTCTGAGAGCATTGTTCAGGAAGCTTTAGACAGAGTCATGGTTGGGAGGACCACCGTGGTTGTTGCTCATCGTCTCTGCACCATAAGAAATGTTGATTCCATCGCGGTGATACAGCAAGGCCAAGTTGTTGAGACCGGAACACATGAAGAACTCATTGCCAAATCCGGTGGTGCCTACGCGTCCCTCATCAGGTTTCAAGAGATGGTTGGTACTCGGGATTTCTCAAACCCGTCAACACGTCGCACCCGTTCAACCCGTTTGAGCCATTCTCTGTCGACGAAATCACTCAGCTTAAGATCAGGAAGCTTGAGGAACCTGAGCTATTCCTACAGCACTGGAGCTGATGGCCGGATAGAGATGATTTCGAACGCAGAGACGGATCGAAAGACCCGTGCGCCTCAAAACTACTTCTACAGGCTTCTCAAGCTTAATGCACCGGAATGGCCTTACTCAATCATGGGAGCAGTTGGCTCGGTTCTTTCTGGTTTTATTGGTCCTACCTTTGCTATTGTGATGAGTAATATGATCGAAGTCTTCTACTACACAGACTATGATTCAATGGAGAGAAAAACAAAGGAGTATGTTTTCATCTATATCGGTGCTGGTCTCTACGCCGTGGGTGCTTATTTGATCCAACATTACTTCTTCAGCATCATGGGAGAAAACCTCACTACAAGAGTAAGAAGGATGATGCTCTCAGGTATTTATCAAAATCTGTAACTTTTTCTCTTGAATTTGGTGAAAAGAGTTTCATTTCTAATTTTTTTTTTTTGGTTTCTTGATTGTCTTTATTAGCTATCTTGAGGAACGAGGTTGGTTGGTTCGATGAGGATGAACACAACTCGAGCCTGATTGCTGCACGGTTAGCCACTGATGCAGCCGATGTTAAATCTGCCATAGCCGAGAGAATCTCAGTGATTCTGCAAAACATGACCTCACTTCTCACATCCTTCATAGTTGCCTTCATAGTAGAGTGGAGAGTCTCTCTTCTCATCTTAGGCACATTCCCTCTTCTAGTTCTTGCTAACTTTGCTCAGGTAAAAATCTCATCTTTTTTACTCAAATATTCAAAATTCATATTCTTTACTTGCATCTATATGCATCCAATCATTAAAAATCTTAAAAGGGTTATGGTCTCACTGAGTCTGCACATCAATACTTAATTAAGTAAAAAGAGTAACTAGCTTTTTTGTTTTCTAAAATTTGTTGGATCAATGGGAATCTTGCATCCACCATTATGAGCTCTAGAATAAACGACAAAAGGCCAGTTTTTATTTATTCCATCTCTCTTTTTTTTTTTGCAAAAGTTCAAAACTTTATAGAACATGGCAACACATCCCACTGCCTCTGCACGTGCTCCTTCTTCATCTTATCTGAGTGCATTTATTTTTACAATAATAATCATAAAAGAATTATTAAGGCTTTTTTTTTTGGGGTTTCTGCTCCTTTTTGAGAATAGTGTAAGGGTCAAGATCATGGAGCCCTCACATCAATAAATGTGAAAAACAGTAGACTTTAATTTCTGGGCATCTGTGAAGAATATTTATTATATAAGGAGTAGTTTCTATTGGTAGTACGGCCCATAGATAACAGTGTTCACGAAAATAGCTAAGATTCCTCTGTCTTTTGTGTATCTACCTTCTTGCTTTACTTCTGCTAAATCTTTTCTACTTTAAGCTTTCATATTTACTTCTCTCTCTCAACTCTGAAATCTGATCCTACTCTCTTATTATTTAATCCTTTTGCCCATAAAACCATTTCCTCATATTCACACAAAATCCAAAAAACCTGCAACTTTTCTTTTCATCCAAGAACCAATTATTAATAGGCATTGTGTAAGAAGAGCATGGACTTTTACAAAAACCACTATTTTTTTTTCTTTTCTTTTCTTTTCTTTCTGTTGTTTTCTTCAATGGTCAAAGTTATTGTCTCAGTGATTTATTTACTTATTCTAGTGGTGTGTGTATGTGTCAGTGTGTCAGTGTTTAACAATCCACCAATGGTCAATGTTTGCTTGTGTTTCTTTGTTTGCTACATTAGGTTGTGAAAAAGTTTTTGTTTTTACTGGCTGCAAGCTTCAGAACTTTGCTTAGAAATCACCAACATTGTTTGAAAATCTCAATAAGATTCCCCTCCCGTGATCTAATTATTTAGTTGAAAATCTATCAATAGATTTTATCATTTTACACACAAGGACATAGAGATACAATGTACTTGCACTATAATTGATGGGGTTGAAGTTTTGCATATGTGATCTAACTGAATGTTTCTGCATCATGTTTTAACCGGGGACTTGACAAAAGATAAATAAAGTTGGAAAAAATCAGGACTTTAAGATTAGTAGACTTTTAATTGCCAATCTATTTTTGTTTTTGTTTTTTGAAGTTAACTATTATTTACCATCTAAGATATTGGTCTGATGAATAAGTATGTATATTGCAGCAACTATCTCTGAAGGGCTTTGCCGGAGACACAGCCAAGGCTCATGCAAAGACTTCAATGATTGCTGGTGAAGGAGTAAGCAACATTAGAACCGTAGCAGCCTTCAATGCGCAGAGCAAAATCCTCTCTTTGTTCTGTCACGAGCTCCGTGTCCCTCAGAAGAGAAGCTTATACCGAAGTCAAGCCTCGGGTTTCCTCTTTGGCCTCTCCCAGCTTGCTCTCTATGGATCCGAGGCGCTAATCCTCTGGTACGGCGCCCACCTTGTGAGCGAAGGCAAGTCAACCTTCTCCAAAGTGATCAAAGTCTTTGTGGTTTTGGTCATTACCGCAAACTCTGTTGCTGAAACTGTCAGTCTTGCTCCTGAAATCATCCGGGGAGGTGAAGCGGTCGGTTCGGTTTTCTCGGTCTTGGATAGCCAAACCCGTATTGACCCGGACGATGCTGATGCTGATCCGGTCGAGACCATCCGCGGAGACATTGATTTTAGGCATGTGGATTTTGCTTACCCTTCTAGACCGGACGTCATGGTTTTCAGAGACTTTAACCTTAGAATCCGAGCTGGACATAGCCAAGCTCTTGTCGGGGCGAGTGGGTCGGGGAAAAGTTCTGTGATCGCGATGATCGAGCGGTTTTACGACCCGCTTTCCGGGAAAGTCATGATTGATGGCAAAGACATCCGCCGGCTAAACCTGAAGTCTCTGAGGCTCAAAATCGGTCTTGTTCAACAAGAGCCAGCTCTTTTCGCAGCAACCATCTTCGACAACATCGCATATGGGAAAGATGGCGCGACTGAATCCGAGGTAATCGAGGCGGCTCGAGCTGCAAACGCTCACGGTTTCATCAGTGGTTTGCCCGAAGGTTACAAGACTCCAGTGGGGGAAAGAGGAGTGCAGTTATCAGGTGGACAGAAACAGAGGATAGCTATAGCAAGAGCCGTGCTCAAGAACCCTACGGTGTTGCTTCTAGACGAAGCAACAAGCGCACTGGATGCGGAATCGGAATGCGTGCTGCAAGAAGCTCTAGAAAGGCTCATGAGAGGCCGGACCACCGTGGTAGTTGCTCATCGCTTGTCCACCATAAGAGGTGTTGATTGCATCGGTGTGATTCAAGACGGGAGGATTGTGGAGCAAGGCAGCCATTCCGAGCTTGTAAGCCGACCAGAGGGAGCTTATTCAAGGCTGTTACAGCTTCAAACGCATAGGATTTGAAGCGTGATGGATTAAAAACAAAAGTGGGTTTGTGTAATTTTTTATCAAAACTTTAATTTGGGAGACTTCTATGGACTATAATGATAATATGAATAGGTGTAGATAATGAAGCTTTTGAGTGTTTATGAAGGTTCTTTAAGGTTTTTCCCTTTTTTTTTTTTTTTGGCAGAAGCTTATGCTTATGTTCCCGTTCCGTTCTGGGACATGAGACTCAACTATGTTTTCGTTATGTTTTTAACTTATGCCTCAAAACAAATCTCTTCCTCCTATATTTTGGTTCATCAATATTTCGCAAAAGCGTTTGGTTCGTAAGTAGATTTGGTCGGACAAGTTGTGTGTGGATTGATCAGGCAAGGTCTGACCCGGTCAAGTGGTCTTAGAGTGAGTCCATCAAAATGTAAAACAAAAAAAATGACATGTTGTTCTATCACTTTAGACCGGCTTCAAATATGTTCAAATTTTGAGCTTCCCACCGAACAGAAAATTTTGTCTGAAAACTAATAAACAAGATGTTGTTTCTCTGTTGAAGCTTCTTTGGTTCAAAACGCCTCTCACATGTTTTGGAAATTTCCACGACAAAACAATTCACGTTTCTTAAGATAACTTGCTGCAAATTATTTGGGAGTAGATCCGGTGCGTACTAAACACATTTAAAACACAATCACCACTCGGTCGCGTTTCCATATATCATATATGTTAGCTGGTATTTTCATTAAAGCTTTCGGTTGGAGTGAGTTTGAACATTTTCTTCGAAAATTGAGTATTTATGATCTTTACGCGCCAATTTGAGAAGGTATTGATTTGTATATATTTTCCACATGTGTTATTGATATTCCCATTTTATAATTAAATATCTAGAAGTTAGGTTAGAAATGCATCAGTCAGCTTCAGCATATGGATATATCGATCTATGATAGACACAAAACTATACGACTAAATACAGGGCCGTGCCTACGATATGTGAAAATAAACATTTGATTACTTAGAACATTTTCAACTCACTGTATTTTAAATCTTCTATTTTAGAATTTCTTTTTAAAATAGAGATAAATTTTTTTCCAACCCACCTCTATTTTACATTAATTTTTTCTTCTATACAATTTGGAGAAAAAAATAGTAATTTCTATATTTTCCTCTAAAATTGATGTGAGTTGAAAATGCAAATTGGTTTTTCCTCTAAAATTGAGTTATTTTTTACGAAGTCGGTAATCCTCCAGATTCGAAACTACGACATATAATATTAGTTTTGTCACAAACATCACTCAATCCTATAATTTTTAAATTTTGCGTAAGATAATTTTTCAGAGTAGAGCTAACGACATCTTGTAATAAACAATAAAAAACCTTGAAAATTCGCCACTAGTCAAATTGAATATTGTATATTTTTATCTTCTAATTGTCGTGGCGATGAGAACGAAAGGATGTACTTGAATTATTCAGTTCTTTTTCTTTCATTTGGTGTGTGGACATAAAGTTGAATAATTATATGAAAAGAGAAACAAACTAAAGAAACCAGCTGTGAAGCTCTTTAATATTATTTTTTCTTTGCTTTTAGACTTTTCAAGTGGTTTTCTCAAATCTACTTTTGATAAAGACTAGACATTCTTGTATTTTTTTTTAAAAAAATTCAATCAAAATAAACGGTAGAA
The DNA here is from genome assembly GCA_020283515.1 of Alliaria petiolata. Classification (NCBI taxonomy): domain Eukaryota; kingdom Viridiplantae; phylum Streptophyta; class Magnoliopsida; order Brassicales; family Brassicaceae; genus Alliaria; species Alliaria petiolata. Next base: position 15,111,662 of record JAHZTW010000005.1, on the reverse strand, counting down.
AACTTTGCGTGTTATATTCATATTGTTCTTTTTGAAGCTGATTAATAACTTGGCTTCTTTTTTTTTTTTTTGCCAACATGTATGCATGTTTGAATTTGGAGAAAAACACAGCAATAACACTAATACAAACCATTAAACTGTATTTCTATATTAGTAAAAAAACTGTATTTTTATAGTCTAGAAATTAGATTCTATTATATATATAAATTCTTTGCATATATATCCTGTTATAGGTCGTATGATTAGTGTGTTTTATAATTACTATATAATTATGAATATTTTCCCTTTAGCAAAAACTTTTTTTGAATATTTTTAGTAATCATCAATGCTATAAATATTGAGGCTGAATTGACAATAAAAATGACTACATATCATCATAATTTTTTAAAAAATTGTTTTAGATAAAAAAAAACTTATCTAATTCGTGGATTTGACCGTCACCAAAACATGCGATCACGTACATAAAATTATATTTTCAAAGATATTTGCGCTTAATGTAGCGACACTCGACCGATCCGTAACTTTTAAAAAATAGAGTTTGATGCGCAAAATAAATTAATGTAGCGACACTCGACGGATCCGTAACTTTTAAAAAATAGAGTTTGATGCGCAAAATAAATTAAGTTTTTTTTGTTTTGATTATATTAAATATGACGGACTATAAAATGTAAAAGATAATTCTAATTTTATCAAAAATGATGCATTCATTATAAAAAAAATGTTTTTTGATTGAATAATTTTCCTATAGCATATATTAGTGAGTACAAATGATCAATTAGAAAAGGATAATATATACTTTTTACCTGCATAAAACTAAAAGCATCTCATTCTCACGCGAAAGTAATGAACACCTCAGGAAAAGCTGAATCGAGTTATGAATTTTATGGAAAGTGTTACTGTGTTAGTGTTATCATTATAACTTTAAATTAATTTTGAATATAATCTTTCAAATAAAGAAATAGATTGAACATGAAGCAGCATTGGGAAGGACTCGCATGTCCCCACTTACTGACACACCTCAAGTGTCCAGTACTCCAGTGCGTTAGGTTTTCACTTTACAGTAATAGTATATTATGTATGTGCATGTGTGTGCGCGCGCGTATTTTGTAATTATTATTATATATTATATATAGTAGATAGTGAACAGAAACATGAGGAAATTAATGATCGAATTTAGGCATAATTTTTTTTTTTTGTATGAAATTTAGGCATAATTTTGATCGTGGGAAATTGAAATAATAGAACAACCAAACAATGAAAATTTCTTTGCTTACAATATCCAGTTGATGTTTAAATTATTTTTCTTTTTCATTTTTATGTTTGAAAGGTGCCACGCTAAGACGTTTTAGATACACATTTTTTTTTTAAAAACAATATATAATATGAACGGTTAAGCACAAAATAATTTGTGAAATTGATTTAATTTATTGATAGATATATGTAAAGAAAAGGTGTGAAGATTTTTTTTTTTTTTTACGGAAAAAATCTTTCCTTTTTAATTGTATGAAATTGATGAGATAGCAAAAGGGCAGACATGTGCCTCACCTTATCCCATTTTCAACAATGTCACACGTTGTATTATTCATATTTTAGCAAACAGTTCATATGTGTAATATTATATATAACTATCAATCACTTCAATCATATCAATCAATTTTAGGACATTGCTACATACGTTCTCTTTTGATACTTGACTAGTTTTTGATTTGTTTTCGATAATACCTATTATGTTAACGTATATCATCTATTTTCAGCGGAGTTTTGAATTTTATTTTGAACAAGAGTTTTGAATTTGGAAACAAAGATTCAACCAGAGTTCGAATTCTCCATGTAAATCTAAGTTTCAGCATAACTCTTTTGGTAATTGAAAAAATAATCTTAATCTTAATATTATTGAACGTAGGTCATTGGGACTTTAATGATCTCAAGTCATCAACTCCGTGACAATACGCATGCCACCAATTAACAAAAAAAAAAACAAGAGGAGGTATATGATTGATGTATTAGATCAATAATAAAAAATAATCAAGAATTGACTGAATGGCTGTAAAACACTGTAGAGGTCCAAAATATTATACTTTATATATATATATATATATATATATATACTAGATTTAGGCTTTATGTATACTTTGATTTGTAATTTAATATTTTATAATCCGCTAAAAACAAATACATATCACTAAAAAATAGATAAAATAAAATTGATTATGCCTATAAATTTATCCAGCGTCATAAAACTCTAAAAGAGTAACATTTATTTATTTATCAAAATATAACCACTCGTCAAAGTTAATAAAATAAGATTAAAAATACCGATATGAAATCACTCATCGATAAAAAAAACCTAACTCATTAACAATTTTATTTATTTTGATTCTATTATTTGGTTTCCAATTAAATTTTATCACATATTTTTAAATACATTTTTAAAATCTTAATTTGAGTTAAGTTTAATTTTTATTATTTAATATATCATTTTTTTAAAACCGTGACAAATTGATTTTCATATTTCAATTTGAATTAGATTTATTACTTTTGTTACTCATATTTCTTTTTTATGAATCAATATTAAAAAAACGAATTACTTTTCTCTCCTTTTTTTAATTTTATTATCATAGTGCAAAATAATCTTATTATATGTATGTGGATTTCTAAGTTTGAGTAATTATAATCATTTCTTCTTTTAAAACTATTAATAGATTACATAATTTCTTTAATTTCATTTCATTAAAATTAATGAAATACTTATCTACTCTTGTCAAATTTTCATTTTAATTCGAAGTATATATTTTTTTGATTTTTTTTTAATATTTATGTTAACATTATGTTTACTTTTAATTGGTTGAAATTTCTTATACCTTTTGAAATATGATCGATAGATTTAATACGTATCACAATCATGTTAATTAACAATTTTAAAATATCAAACTGTTTACTCCCTCTATTTCATTATAAGTGATGTTTTAACCCATTTTTTTTTGTTTCAAATTAAGTGATATTATATAATGCAAAACTATATTTGTTTTTATCCTTTTTGACCATTTGTATTTTGCAATCTTTTTAATCATTGGTTGAATTGTTTTTATTTGAACAATAAATGATGTTTTTGCATAAAAAATTAAAAAATCATGAATTTATGTGATTTTTTTTAATCTGTGTACAAAATCCTTAAAAATCATTTAAAATAAAATAGAAAGAGTATAATATGATTGTATATTTTCCTAAAATAAAGTTAAATTGATTTATTTTTGTTGTGAGACCTTAGTTGTTTATATAGAAGTTAGTGGTCTTTTTATTTTTGTTTTGAGATTATTATTTGACTGTATATTTTTCTAAACTTAAGTTAATTTTCTTTATTTTTGTTTTTTCTTTTCTTTTTTCTAATTGAATTCTTTTTTTTTAGAATTAGTATTTGATTATATAGTTTCTTAAATTTTTTGATTAACTTGACACGTGTCGCAATCATGTTAATTACTAACTTTAAAGTTCAATCTTTTTATAGCTATATATATAAATATTTTATGGTGATATTGATCATGCGGCACTTATAAATCTCGAAATCAATCTCATCTTCAAATCAAAAAAACAATTAGAGAACGCTTAGAAACACAGACATGGATGCACACAAAAGCAGTGCATATATGATATGTAAAAGGTTTTTAAGTAATTTGTACTGTGTACCGAGGAATGCATGAAACGTGGTTTGATAATGATAAGATGTTGACTATTGCATTGCCTCTTGTTGCACACAGAGGTCCCCTTATCTGACATCATATTTCAACCAGATTCGACCCAGAGTTTCGAAAGACCGCTAAAAAAAAATACTGTTTTATAATTTTTTTTTTTTTTAAAAACTGTTTTTATATAAACTATATAAAAATAGATGCTGCAAATCCATGTTTGGTCATGCTTGGACTCATGGTCGGCCCTAAGTTCAACTCTTAATGCCTTATATCTCTCACAACTTTATTATTTGCTTGCTCATCTTTGTTTCTAAGTAAATGGTTTTACTTTCAAATTGAAATCGACCTATCACAACTTGTTTTCTTCTATAGTTTTCCACATTGAAATGGGTCCTCTCGGGCTGGAAAAGTAGTCAAGTTACATCCTGTTCACGTTTGATTAGTTACAAATAGGGCAATACCACATAGAGAAACCCGAACCTGTATAAAAGAATTACAAATTATATTATTTCATATTATCGCCGTATCCAAATTAACAAAACATCATACAGAAAAAAGTAATGTAGACCTGAAGTAGAAAATAAAATAAAAGTTTAGGATATTTAAAGAGTTTCCTTGCATTAAAGAACATTGCACAAGATTATATTCTATAAGAAAATAGTATAATATACAATGTCGCGAAATAGACGTACCACTTACGAAGACATGTAGTAGGCGGGATAAAACTGATATGGGTCTGCGCCTAAAAAAGAAATTAAAGAAATCCAATATGGGCCTACATTCTACATCCCGTCAAAGAAAGTGATATAGCCCGATATTTAATATAAGGTCATTTCAATGGGCCTTATTTGGGCTTTTGCTTTTTGGGAAACCTAAAATTTGCTTGCAGTCTTAAGGAAACAAATACCCTTAATGGGCGCAGAAGAGCGCGTTATGTGTACGAAACGAGTTATGTGTCTTTTTTTGTTGTTATTCTTTTAATTTCAAAAATGGTTAACCACAGTGTACTCTGATAGGTTTTAAATTGGTTTTTGTAAATGAAGTTTCCATTGATTTTCTAATATTATATGTCTTGTCCAGAGTGATTATATGTTCGAAGTCAAGATATCTCGGAGTGACATTGTATAGCTTAGGGATGGCAATTGTGTTTCAAAATGCCTACTAATTATGTACAACAGAGTACGTAGTGTTGATAAGTTCATATAGATTATTAGAGATTTTCAATTGAGAGATACTTATTTTCATATTAGTGACTCATGCTCTAAGAAAGTCATTTGTTTAACATATTCTCATGTTTTGGTTGATTTTCATGATCAAAGCATGTGTAATGTGTTGGTTCCCTACACGTAGGATTTATTTAATACTCTCTATGTTTTATATCGTTTTGAAAAATAAATTTATTTCATATTAGTATTATTTTATATTTTAGCGTAGGTTTTTGAAATTATATTTTAGTTTATAATAAAAAAATCAAATAGATAAATTAATTATTTTCTTAGTAAGTGTAAAAACTCTTAATTAAGCAACGCTTATAATACAACGGAGGAAGTTTTTGTTAATCCATTGCTTATTAGTGTTCAGTTTCTATTTGTTATCTTGCTTAATTGCTTTAACTGTCTTTGCAGTGCTTTTTGTTGTTTTTATTTATGCGTTTATACTAGAAATCCCCAAAAACAATCAAACCCATATAGTCTTAATTTCGACAGTCACATTATAACCACGACACTTCACCGTGATTTGCATGATACTCCTAGTAATTATCGATATTAAAACTTGATTATACATTAAAAATTATCTTAAAACTTTTTACATTCAACGTTGGTATAACAGAAAGTCGGTGTAGTAGTATTAATTGGTAAATTGACCAATCGGTTTGAGTAAAGCTATAGGTAGGTGAAGTGTGCTTAAACATCATTAAGTATTCTGTCGGGGCATAACATCATTTCTTTAAAACAATATATTTTTAGCTATCCCATTATACAGCATTTCTACTTACAATAAAGTCAAGACGTATAGATGACTCGTTGAAATCACTATTATAGCATGCTGTTTATTATTATTACGCATTTTTAGTAGAATCGTAAGCTTAAACCACGACGTTGATTCCGCAGCGTAAACCTAACTATACAAAAATCCCAACTATCCAAATTATATGATGCCATAAATAGTTGCATCGGAAATTTCAATTATTGCATAAGGCTGCTTTTCTCATTATTCATTAATAAACTATAAAATTGAAAAAATCTATATTTTGTTACATTATGTTTGAACGGACCAAAATTGATAGGAAAAAATCAAAAGGGATCGTTGGACATAAAAACATCGTGGAGCCTAAGCGGCCTAACATTTAGTACGTGAAACCCACATGGACTAACATGTAACATCTCCCTTTGCAATTAATTAGAAAAATATAAATATAAATAGTATACACATTTATATACGCAGAATGTCTACATTTATCTGCATTGTTTTTCTAAAGAATAGAGGGAGTTTTGGTTAGATAGTTTATTTTTCTCTTTTTCTTTTTTCACTAAAAATGAAACGCTTAGTAGGAAGAAGAGGTGGAATCAAGGCTTTAACCAACACATGTTTGGCTACGTCAACCAAAGCCAAAACCTATAATGGCAAAAGACTGTTTAAGAAATCCAATTTCGAAGGTAAAACAAGAGCCAAATCTTGCTCCCGCATAGTGATTAGCTTCTTTTCGGATATGAGAACAATCATCTTCAACGTTCAAACTAGGGGCTCTTCATTTTTATAACTACGGTGGTGGATACACAATATATATATTTACGGTTGGTTTTTTCATTTTGTTGGTCGATGCCGTTGTATATATATATATATATATATGGTATATACTGTTGTGAATATCGTTAAGAGTGAGAAATATTTCCTATTCTTGAGCCGAAGAGTGAGAAATATTTCCTATTTCCAATTTATATTTGTATCGAAATTTAGTGGTTATATATATATGTGGGTTATAAGGGTTTTGTAAAAACTATTTACACAGAAAAAAATCTATACAAAAGGGTATTTGCTTCCATAAGTTTTCTCTCTAATTTTTTATACGTTTTACTAAAATCGAAAAATAGACTGATAGACTTTATCAAAAACTATTGTCACAGTCTCACAGAAAAACTATTTTTCAGGCACAAGTTCATAATTTACCTGAAAGCAAGACAATAACAATATATAGTATGTAAGAAAACATGGCCAAAGTATTGTCACAGGAAATTAAAACTTTGTACTATTCAGCAAAGTATCTTTGTAGTATTACAGTAATTAATACAACGAAGATCAACTAAAAACCTTTTGTATAATACAAAGTATCTTTGTAGTATTCAGCAACAGTGATTAATACGTCAGCTGACCCCTCTGCGGCTCTGCCCCTTCATTGGCTCCGAATACTACAAAGATACCTTTCTCAACCTAGGTCTTTATTTTACTTTTTATTTCTAACCTTTTCATCTTTAATCAACTAAAATGAATTTAATACTTAAATTAAAGCATTCCGTTAAAAAATAGAGGATCAAACATCCACATTAGTACAAAAAAATCAAGGTGATGTGAAGCTTAGGCAAGCAATGCTTTAACAATCACATACTTTGGTGTCCCCATAAAAGGACCATAGATAAATAAATAATTAGTATGGAAATATTGATTGACATGTTTCTCTCATCAAGCCATGTCATAATCTAGATTCAAATACGAGAATATGTTTTCCCTCTAATGTTTATAATAAATAGTTATAGATTTATTTGTGATTTAAACAAAAATTCTGAATCATTAGAATAAATAGCTTAAGTTTTTTAAATGTTTTAAAATGTGAGTGGAAAAATTTTAAGCTAGAAGATTACTATGACCTATTTATTAAGTACTCCATCCGTTTCACAAAGAGTGTTATTCTGACATTTTTACATAAATTAAGAAAAACTTGTAAATCTTTTTTATGTTTTTTATTAATACACAAATTCAGATTCTCTCTCTAATTAATAGGTTAAAATAGTAGGGATAAAACTGAGATTTAGTTTAAAATAGTTTAAAAAATTGCATTGAAAATATAAAGTAACAATGTTTGTGAAACAAAAATCAAGAGGCAAAATGACACTGTTTATGAAACGGAGAGAGTATTAAACTTCTCCTTCATTTTAAGTTTGTAACACTCGTAATTTTGTAGATANCCTTCCCAGAGAACTTCAAGCCACACAGAGGAGTGAAAAGAGTTTATGAACAACGTGCTCAAATGATTGAATCGGGAGAAGGCATTGACTGGGGACTTGGAGAAGCTCTTGCTTTTGCTACACTGGTTGTGGAAGGCAACCATGTTCGGCTAAGTGGTCAAGATGTTGAAAGAGGGACTTTCAGTCATAGACACTCAGTGCTTCATGATCAAGAAACCGGCGAGGAGTATTGTCCCTTAGATCACCTGACCATGAACCAAGACCCTGAAATGTTCACTGTCAGCAACAGGTATTTTTTTTTTTTTTTTTTTAATCTCTTTCTCCATTTTAAAATCCAAACCCTCATCCATTATTCAACATATATACAATCGTTTCAATTATTAATATTTTTATTAGTTTTTGTTAACAAACGATATATATATAGCAAATCATTACATATATATATTTTTACTAAGTAGATAAAATGATATTTTGAAATTCATACGACTCTTCATACATATTTTTTTTTGTAAATTAGTTATGGTTTCTACTTTCTATTTCAGACCAAAAAAAGGTTATGGTTTCTCAATAATAAATATGCTGTAAACTGGGATAATATACAAACTAATTTGTGATATATATATATATTAAATGGTCTATCACAAAAACAGTCACATATGTTGCTAGTAAAAAAATATGTAACAAATTATACGATAATATTGCATAAATTGTTGTAGTGTAAATCCCAACTATTTTAAAAATAAACATTTTGCAATGGTAAAACAAATTGATTACTTATCTTGACTAATAGAACAAATCCACGGAATATTACAAATTTATTTCACACTATATTGCATATTCATTTCACATCTAGCCTCTAGGTGACAATACACAGATGAGATAAAAGAATTTGGTTAGAGGTTATTGAATCTCTTTCTCTCCCATTACATCATTGTCTAGGTTTATTGCCCTCTTCTCTCTCCTGTGGTCCTTGACCTCTTTAAATCCCTCTTCTCACTTTCTCAATTTCTTTATATCTTTAAGTGTCTCTATACCCCGAAACACTTTCTTACATTTCCTCTTTTCTTCTTTTCTCGTTCTTCTTTCACATCTTCAAAACAGAACTTGTGGAGTAAACATAAACCCTCTCTGTTTTTTCACTCTTTAACTCTCTTATTAATACAACCTTTCTCTCGCTCTCTATCTCCCTCTCCATCTCCATCTCTTATCTATTGTCCAATCTAGAGATAGAGAGAAAGCGCACACAACTTAAGCGTCATTTTCTTGCGACATTTTAGTGTTACGATCAACAAGCAAAAACGTATAAGAAAATGTCTAACAGAAGATCAAGACAATCCTCAAGTGCTCCGAGGATCTCCGATGACCAGATGATCGACCTCGTTAGTAAACTCCGTCAGTTTTTGCCGGAGATTCGAGAACGGCACCGTTCTGATAAGGTATATTACATACAATCATTTCATTGACCTCTTCATATATAAAATGAAAAAAAAGAAAGGAAAATCCCTTTTCGTTAAAAGAAGACGGGGAAGACACAAATCAAATAAAAGAAACCAAAAGTCTGAACTTTTGACTCCTGACAACATTTTTGTTTTCTATTTTGACCAAATGAAAAAGTCGAAAAGTCATGTTTGTGTGATGTCCGTACATGTATCATGTATGTATATATAGATATACATGGTCTTGATGATGATGCTTGTATATGTTTATTAAAAATTAGGTGTCAGCATCGAAGGTACTACAAGAGACATGCAACTACATAAAAAAACTGCATAGAGAAGTTGACAATCTCAGTGACCGTTTGTCGCAGCTCCTCGACTCCGTTGATGAAGATAGCCATGAAGCTGCCGTCATTAGAAGCTTACTCATGTAACCTTCCAACATAATTATTTATTATAACTTTTATAATATATATATGTAATCTTGAATCTTGATCGTCCTTAATATATCATGAAGCGACGTGTTTTATCTTTTATCAACTTCCGAATTTTGGTCCAGCAGTTACATTAATTCTTAGTCAGTAGTCTCCGAAAGACGTGATATTTATCTATTACATAAATAACGGGAGGACTTTGAAGGAGAAAAAAATCTGATTATCTTCTCTGCTTACAAAATATCGGACATTGTGATCTCTGACTCTATTGTGTCAGTTAAAGATCGAAGAAAATGCAGGATGAAGAAATAATTAATAAATCCATTACTACTATTTTGGTTACCAAAATACTATTTATCCATCTCTTATTATTTAAAATTTTGAAAATCCATTTTTTGTTTGAGCGATTGAAAATCCATTAGTAACAAAAATATGTTTTATCCATTTCTTATAAAAATATTTTGAATTTATTATCTATTGGGTAAGCACCGGCTCATATTTATTGCATTTCTATAAATGCCTATGACGTTGACGAAGTAATGAGAGGTATCTACATTTAACGATGACATTTAAATATATTCAACCAAATGGGCATGAGTGTATATAAATGTCCGACAAATCTATTTGGAAAAACTTTGGTTTATGGAGTGCCACGTAACTACGTTGATATGTTAGAAATGTCTCATAAAAAAATGATTACTTTGACGAGAGATCAAATCATTTTTGCTTACAACTAATTGAAAAAACTAACGTTTAAAATACGAAAATACATCTAAAAAGTTAATTGTATTATAGAGTTGCTCTTAAAAGTTGATTTTATCATTCCTTAAAATACGAAAATACATCTGAAAAGTTGCTCTTAAGGAATGATAAAATTTAGGAAGTTGGACCGAGCATCTAACCATATTATATATCATATGTAATGTAATACTAATACCCCGTTTACGAAATGATATATTCACGGTGCTCCAAGTCGAGGTCCTTGTAAAAAATGAATATGTATAATTAGAGTATTCGAATCTTACGATGAATGAAAACCTGATAATAACAGATCTCTACCACAAAAGGCCATAATATGGTTTTCATTCTGTTATTATATGGCCATAATATGTGAGCAAAATATTGTCATGAAAACCTGATAATAACAGATCTCTACCACAAAGTTTTCATTCTGTCAAGGAAAAAGCCACCCCGGCCCGGTCCATAAAGGTTTTGAGGCCTCAAAGAAAAAGAAAATGTAATACAAATTATTAAAATGTTTAGTTTTGAAATTCAAAAATATGATATTTGAAGGTTAAAAAAGTCTAATATATGGTAGTGAACAGGTTTATCAAAAAAATATGAAGTAATGGTGTTTGTTTAGAACTTTAAAACAATACCGGTATATTTACATCTTTTTCTATTTTATATAAAAGCGATATGTTTTCTTAGTTCATTGTATTCTAAAGATTTCTACCTAGTTTCATCTTCCATTTTAATATGAATAATGGGTAAAGTTCGAAGAAATTACTTATTTCAGTATCCAAAACTTTTGATTCTTATTTATTTAGGTTGTCCTTTTATAAAACTAAAATATAGATAATAAAGAGTAAATATGAAAAAACACATTAACTACTTTGCTCACAATTCAATTATTCTTCTTTTCTTAATTTTCCTAATTTTCTTTTTCATTTTTATTCTAACCTTTTGATTTAAATTTAAATTTCTCTCTTTGGTTTGAAAATGTTCAAAACTACAATATCTCAGTAAAGTTGAAAAATGTTAATTGCTATATAATATTTTATCATTGATCAAACATCTCAAAAAATTTGAGCACATTTCTGTAACATGCTATTTTATCCGTGTGGACATCTAGTCTATCAAATAAAAATTTTAAACAGTTTAATTTTTGTCAGTTAGTCCAAACGTGATTTTCTTCGACCATGTTATTATTCATATATGTGAAAATCTATTTTATCCACTAGGTTTATTATATTCGTCACAAAAATATTTGATCTATTATCTTAATTTTTTTATATATTATTGTTTGGAGCATTAAATGTTATTATATACATTCACACGAATAGCAAATATATATACTAAAGTATCTTCAATAAAACAGCGCATTAAATTTTGCTTAAGATAAAGTCGATTATTGACAAAAAATTTCACATTTTTTTGCTTGTGTGCTAAATTTCACATACTGTATTTGATAGAAATAAATCATATTATTACCATTACCCTAAACAAAATATACTGTACCTTTTTTCTTTCTTTCCAACTATGCCTTTATGACTATTATTATTCAAACATAATATAAGAGTTTTGACATATTGACAAAAAGAAAAAAAGCATTAGAGTTTGACGGATTCTCTCCTTTTCGCCGGTCATATTTTGTCCGCTGACTTTTCTCCTCAACTCTTTTTTGCTATTAAAATATATATAGAGTCCAACAAGGAAAAGCATGAATAGGAATTTCAAAGAATAGACGACACCACATCCTAATTTCAATTTTACACTTGAAAATATACAGCAAAAATCAAAAACCTCTTTATGTACAGCAAAAATCTCCAGAGGCAAGAAAAACCCTCAAGCACTCACTCAAACACACAAATTTAGTAAAACAAACAAAAAGAAAGAGTATAAGGTTCCCTTTTCGTGTTGTGTTCAAAAAGCTAATCACAACAAATAGGACATCTGATGAGTCCATTCTCATTACAATCAGGACATGTTTGAAAACCATACTCTCTTTCATCATCATCATCTTCATAGTACACTTTGCAGCTCCCTGAACATGTCTCACACGGCACAAACCTCACATCTCCACAAGTCTCGCATTCTTGCCCATTACCGTTTTTGCTTTCGTCCACCCTCTCGCACCCTTCTAGAAGCTTCTCTAGCTTCCCGTCTTCGTTCAACTTTCGAATCTCCTCTGCTCCCCCGAGATACTTCCTCCCCAAGAAAACTCTAGGTAAAGTGATCCCAACGCCATTGTTGAATTTCTCCCCGAGTAGCTCCTTCAGCTCGTCTTTGAAACCCGAATGCATCGATACATCTCGCTCATCCACTCTAATCCCGAGACTTTTTAGTATCACTCGGACATCGCAGCTTTCTTCATATGTCTTCCTTATACCTCTGAGGCTTGTGAAGTAGACTACCACTTTGTCTTTACCAATAGGCTCACCCAAAGTCTCCTCCTTTTCTTCCTCTTCCTCTTCTTCATCAGAGAGATTGAACTGTGGATTCAATTTCAGATCATGAATCGAGATGTGGAAAGGATGATCAGAAGGGAGTTCTTGGAGCGATTTCCTGAAGGAGGAAATGATCTCAGGATCAAAATCTTCGAAACTGCAACTCGAATCATCAAGCCCTTCTTCCTCCATCTGAAGCCACAACGGCTTTACATTACCATTCTCCTTGGGACGTTCACAATCACCATTAGGAGCAACAACAAACGAGAAGCTCCTAACGTGATTAGGTGATCGGAGAGGGCTAATCATATCTTCAAGCCCATCCATCATTTCCCATGTATTGATCGTTTCCGGCTCTCCCGGAGGAGTCACAATCGGAGTTTTGGGCACGACCTTGGGGATTTTCTCGTTCATCATGCTTGACCATACTTTAGCTTCCATAAGCTTAGCCTGCATTTCCAGATTCGATTTCTCCTTGTCCTGCCTCTCTCTGACTTCCTTGTGACCAAACCCATTCCCGGGGATTCGCTTCTCTACAGATTCGTCGCCGACGAGCTTCCCGCTGAAGTCCGCCAGGTGTTTGTGGCTATGCCCGAAAGAGGAGTCGCATAGCCTGAGAGATCCGAGGCTCGAGGAACTCAGAGCCACCATGTGGCAGCTGTCGTCAGAGTGTTGCGGTGGGTGGTGCACCGATTGGCTTCGCTGCATATCCACCGGAGAATAACCTCGCCGGCAATGGAGGCATCGCTTACGGTGTTTCGAGCTCGCACATCCCATAATCGATCAATCGGAAGCAAAAAAAAGGGGGAAAGAGAGAGAGAGAGAGAGAGAGAGAGAGAGAGAGAGACAGAGAGAGAGAGAGAGAGAAAAAAGGATTTTGATTTGGGGAAAGAAAACTGAATAATGAAATTTGATTCGGAGTTTGTCAAAAAGGATTCGGAGTTTGTCAAAAAGAGACGAAAGAGAGATCGTAAAGAGTAATGAGCAAATAACAATTCAAAATCAGAATTTTAGATCAATCGGAAAAAAAACAGAGACGAAGAACGGGACAAAACAGAGGATTTTAGATTTGTGTTGTTGTTTTCAGATGATTCCAAGAGTAAACTACGGAAACTGAATTTTGTAAGGTATTGAATTAAAAAAAAATCAATAAGAGTAGAAAATGGAGCCAACCAAATCATTTAGCAAAGCGAGCACAAGGACATCATCGAGGTTTCTCCTTCCGGTTCGTAAGTCAGCCTCGTCGTCTGGTTGCAAAATCTCTCTCTAGAAGTCGGAGAGAGAGAGAGAGAGAGAGAAGACGGAGAAGAAAGAATGTCGCGTTTTAGAAAAATTCAAGAATTTCTCTCAGATGTTTGATTATTTATAAAGTCTCTCTCTCTCCGTTTGTTGTTGTTGTTGGTCACTATTTGGTAATTCTTTTTGTATCGACTCCTCCTCCTTCCGGTCGTTCCCGTTTAGCGTGCGAGACGGCGAGTGGTGCACGCTCCTTTTCGGATAATTTTTTTTTTAGATTTAGTTAAATTAGGAATAATATCTACCGATTTTTTTTTGCTTGTATGGACACAAAGAAATTGCATATTGTAAATTTGTATTACACTATTTGGAAATACGGTATTATATTTAAATTTTGTTTTTTGTTTTAAATTGAATTTGATTACCAATGCTCTTGATTTTTCTAGAAGTATTTTTTTTGTGTGATTTCGATCTAATTGGTAGGTGAATTTCACTTTTGTTTTACCTATTTGTTATCATTGTTGATAAATTTTACTAATCATCACAAATTAATTTTCTCGTATTTTATTTTTATTTACCAAATTTAAATCGGTCATCTCTATATATATATATATATAAAGTGTGACTCGTTGGTTTATGATTCGATTAGATTAAAAAAAAACTTACATAAAAGAGTTTGGATTTAACATATTTTAAATGTAAATCTCTTTTACAAATTTTTTTAAAAATTATGTGCATTTTAATAATATAAATTATCATATTAAACAGAATCTCCAGATTCATCTTCATATTTTCATTGATAATGTTGTTTTGATATTAAACTAATTTTAATAGGGTATTAGGAAAGATTAACAAAAACTAAATATTTTCTATTATTGAAACATAATTACTAGTATTTTTTCCCATGAGAAAAATTGTAAGTTTTTAACATCCACACACATATATATATATATATATTATTTATAATTAGAGATATCATTTTTTCAATTTAACATGATCACATTTTTCTAAACTTTGGAAGTTTGGATATTACAAAATAAAAAATATTATGGTTGATAACTTAAAATTTGTACAAATTTTTTTAATGTGATACTAAAATAATTCTTCAAAGCAGTACTAAAAATGGAGGAATGGTCAAAGTGAGAAAGAGGAAATCCGAAAAAATAAAAAATCAAAGATAGTATTTCTGAAAAATAATGAAAAAATCTTGAATATAATTGGTTGCTAAAAAAATATTTTTATTCCTTATCATCCTAATTTTTACTAAAATTATTTATTTATATATCTTTTAAAAATCACCATAATTTATATATATATATAATTTTATTACATTAAAGCCAAGTACTAAACTACTTTCTATTTAACCTAAATAAAATATATTTTTCAAATTTTAAATTTTTACTAATTGAACCTTTATAAGATTTACCAATCGAATTAGTACTTATCAATTTTCTAGTTTTTTATTGCTAGTTTACCATTTTTTCTTTCTATTGTGGTATCATTTATCTCTTTTAACGCTAAAAGGTTTTTAGCGTGTTAAATAACTAATCGAATTTATCATTAATAAGAGATATATTATTTTTCTCTAAAATTCAATGTATGGTTACTTCTTTGAAAAATACATGCCAAATATAAAGATCCAGACCAGAAAGGAAACAATGGTTATAGGCATCTGAAACCATTTGTATAGATAGATTCAGGTCATGTTAAATACAGTATATAAATATTAATTCCCTCAATCTAGACTCTGGTGAGGTGACTGACTATGTTCAATGGTTAATATATCTTGAAAGGATTTTTTTTAAAAAATATTAGTTTTCAAATCATAAAAAAGTTTAAACCATGACAAGTCTTAATTGAGTATTTTAGAAAGTTAAAAATGGGTTCTTAAATATGAAATTTAAGAAACTTTTCTTCTTCCTTTCTCTTATTTTATTTTATTTTATTAATATTTTGGATTAAAAATCTCTTGTAAAAAATTAGCATTGAACATGCTCTAACCTAAATGCCTGATAGAAATGGTCTAATAGATTATTTTGAACGAAGTTAATTAATAAACTATTCTTCCCACTATAAATAAACAAAAACACTAGATTAAAACGCTAAACTTGCACAAGTCAATGTATACAATTCAAACATGACGGAAAAATAACATCTATATGGTTTGACTGATTGAAAAAATAGAAAAAGTGGATTTTATTATTAAACAAATGATTTTGATCCAAGAAAAAAACAGAGAAGGAGGCCGTCAATAATGTCAAAAAGTGTTCCATTTGAACATAGTTAATTTCCAATATGGAATATAACTCTAGCTAAGTGCACCATAATTAGATATGAGCCATCATTAAAAAAATCCAAATATGACTATGATCTCGTCGATCGATGGTCTATTGAAACATATTACTTTGGATCTATGTTTCAACGATTTCCAGAGGCCGGCCTGTGTATCTGAACAATCTCAGCTTTTTTTTCTCTACAATCTCTTTTTAATCTACGTTTTTTTTTTTGTAAAAGCATTACCAACTTAGACGTTTTTATTGTTGAGATATTTATAATAATTAGTTTTTTTTTTGCTATAATTTTCTGATAAACATGTTTTTTATTGTTGAGAGTTGTAGGTCGTTGTTCTTGATTTTGAGATTTATTAATAATGGAGCACACTTTTTTTTTATTCAATTCCATCCGCCATATTATATTCAATTCTCGTTAGCTTTAATTTGTAATGGTGTGTTTCAGTGTATCTATAAGATCCTATGTCTTAAGAAAATTTCCGGATTTTCATAAGATACCGTGATGCAAATTATCACTCTTAATCTACGCAGCACAAAGCCACGAACTATGTAACAAAGAGAAATGAAACTTAGTATTTTTGTATTTTTCAAAGCAAAATCAATTTCCACTAATTTTGTCGAATGTTTCAAATCGCTATCAAACACAGATGTAAGTCCAAATCTTAGCCTCAATTTCAGGAATAATGCATTTATTTACATGTATAATAATCTCCAAATATATTTATGCAGATATACGAAAACGACAACAATATTTCTTCCCCTAAATTTTAGCTCTGACATAAAAAATTATAGTTCAATTCAACAGTTCAGCACAAAGCCGACTATTTAATGTGATCGTATTCTTAACGCCAATACCTAAAAGTTTTTGGATCCAATAAAGTTGTATGTAAATAATACTTAATGTCTTGAATATAAGTAGTTAACTGGTAGCTAAAATAGAAAGTAGAATTAAAATTCAAACAAATACTGATGAACAGGTACACGTCTTTTTATTATTATGGCTTAAACCTTCCAACGACACTAATATGAATCATTAGACTTATTATTGATCAATTATTGGATAAAAATACTTTACCGGCAGTGGTTACGCTTTAATTATCAAATTAAGTGTAAGATGAACTAATAAAGACAAAAATATATAGTATGCAATAATGCAAATATTACCGAAAAATAGGGAATTTGGAGGGAAGAAAATAAAGAGAAGATTTATGTGTTACTTAGTGGCTTCATGGATGGTAATGTTGGTCTTCTGTCTTGATATGTGTTGCCGTTTTGAGACAGGAAGATGGCCTCCACTAAACCTTGTTTTATGAAACCTATTTTAATCCACTTAGGATAACTTAGCCATTTTAATATACTGAATTTTATGGCATTGTTTAATGGTTGTTAGCTCTCTTTATTTAAATGAAATGATTTAATACTATTTTAGATATAGAAGTAAAGTTTGACAAAAAATAGTAGATAAGTTTATTTATCAAATTATTATATAGACTTAGCTGTTGTAGTTACTTTAGCCTCTGTTCATGCCGTCGTCATTAGACTCATTACTCACGAGACTCTAATAGGAATCAGTAATGCATATAAATATTAATATATAAAGTTCCGCAACACATATTTTGTTCAACTGTACTAGATATACATGGCTAGGGTCTATATTTATGGCTAATTTTCTACATAGCTAAATGGGGTATATATATATAGTGCATTATTTTGATCAAATCGAAGATTGCTGTCTGTTGATGGATCATGGATGGCTCAGAAAACGAGTCTTTGACTCTTGGATTAATGGTTTAGGAATTTACCAAAACTGAAGTTTAATCGGTAAACACTATAAAGTTAATAACAAAAAACTTGTCGTATTATTTAAGACAGGCTTGTAATATCTAGAGCCAGACATTCTATATTAGCAGGGCTGTCGTCTTATTTAAAAAATAATACCAATACATTTTAGGCATATACTAGGTCTAGGTCGTCCTTTCTAGTTATAGAGCTGAACCAATCCTCCTTCTAGGAGCTGCCAGTGACGGTCTGTTGGGAGGAATTCTCGCCTGCTTGATAGTTGACAGAGCCCTCATAAGTAGTTTCACTTCCGGTGGGGCCTGAAGCTCCGGTGCCATAACCTCCAGTTCCGGTGCTAGGGCTTCCACCACTTGTGGGAGAACCTCCAGTTCCGGTGCTAGGGCTTCCACCACTTGTGGGAGAACCTCCAGCTTCGTAGCCAACACTCGCATCAATGCCATCGATTCCTAGGGATGATACATCAATAGAGCTTCCACTCTTTGATGCGGCACTAGCGACGAATTGACCGATCACTCGTGCCCATTTCGCCATAGACATGATCAACTCTTTCCTTTGTGCAAACGACATTTCCGTTGAACCGCTCCTCTTTTGCGCGCTCAGAGTCTTTCCCATTGACAGTAACACATTCATAACATTGCTGGTATCCGCCTGATCAAAAATGAAAAAAAGAAAGAAAAACTTTATCAAACTGCGATCATTTTCTAGTACCACCTTTACCTGAATACATTTTAAGTTTTTTTATAATATATATAGAGACTTAATTTACCGATGATCCCCCTTTACCACCTAGTGCAGACATAGCAGTGTGGAGGCCCTCAGCTTTTCCTTTCAACTCGGTATCAAAGGTTGTCGACCCGGACGCTGAGTTTATGAAGCCCATGTAAGACCTAAGCTTTCCAAAGAAGTTCTTGTACTCTGGCTTCAATGGGCACTTAAGCTCCAAAGCGTCCACAAACTTCAGCATACCCTTGCAAGCGAATGGCTCAAAGTCTTTGGATCTTCTGGGAAATTTCCTCATGTAGTGCCTAAATAAAAATGTTCCTTGCACTTCATAGACCGCACTTAATGCTACTAGTAACAATAGACATACCGCCGACGAAGTTCTTGCCATTTTTGTTTTGTTTTGTTTTGTTTTGTTTTTTTGTTTTTTTTGGAGTTTTACGATTACTTAATTTTGTAGGAGAAGTAGTTTATAAAGATTCTTCAATGGTCTAAATTCTAGTGAATAAGAAAAAATGGTGGATCGATTCAAGGTCGTCCGAGAATTCTCGAAAATTCTGTGGACGACTTCAGCTTTTCCTTTCTATTTGGACGGAAAATTCTGTTGCTCTCTATGTTTTATCATTCTATTTTTGGAATGGATCATTTTTCTTTTTCGAATATAATTTATGAACGATGAACTATGAAGTAATTCAATGAAATAAACTATTGGTGCCTACAATAAGTTCATATGGTTTAAAACGAACGCAATTGTTTCATGTTGTATAAAACCGTTTTTATTACACTTATACACCAACGTTTTTAAGATACCATGAGAGCTTATAATTAAATATTCTCGAAAAATTTAATCATATTGAAGCCATTGGACATAAATGGCAGCATCATAAGATCCTTATCGAAGATGAATCTTGATTTATAAATTTATTCAAAAGCATAATAGTTTTTCTCAATTCACTATTATATACTACGACATTATAGACAACGATTTACATGTCTACGATTTTTTTTGTTTTAATGAAATTAATTGTTTGGGACAATGGCTTTGCTTGATCGTTATGCATCTAGTTTTGTAATGGAGACTATAAACTGACTTGGTTCCGCAGTTCAAATCTAGATTTGTATGTTGCATTTATGGAGACTAGAACTCACCGGGGTTTAGGCTATACCATGTCAAAAACCGGTTTCGTGTGTGTATTTTATTCATTAGCCAATATGTCCGTATATACAAAATCCTAATTTGACTAGTAATTAAGTT
This sequence comes from Alliaria petiolata, assembly GCA_020283515.1. NCBI lineage: Eukaryota > Viridiplantae > Streptophyta > Magnoliopsida > Brassicales > Brassicaceae > Alliaria > Alliaria petiolata. Next base: position 15,091,453 of record JAHZTW010000005.1, on the reverse strand, counting down.
AGAAATAAGAAATTATACACAAATATTAATCTAGGAATTCCATCGGTACGATACTATATTTTTCTGCCGATTTGATGAAAACAATTACAAGACCCTGTCGTAGATTAATCTCCACAGTTAAAAAGAGGCATCAAAATTAGGAAAAGTATAAACATGAAAAAAATCAGCAAAAACTTTCTCATCAAAATCCCAAAGATTAATGTGAAAAGCGAGGACTAATATAATTTTCCAAATTTCTGAAAGAGGATTCGAAAAGTATCTAGACCTGCCAGAACACTTGAAGCAAAAGATAAATTTCTTAAGTTCAAGAACTAGTAATTTCTCTGCTATATATATCTTTCTAATTACTTGTGTTCAGTTTCATTCTTTACTTTGGCTTGCCATATTTTGTTTAATGCATACAGTGAAAATTCTAGATTTTATAGTAGATGATCATAAGAGATGTTAAAAGTAGACCTAATTCACTTGGAAGGAGAAGAAGATTATTCAAAATCCCTTTTATAGGTATTATCACTCACTTCTGTATGTTAACATACAGAGCGGTTACAGTCTATCTGTTTCTCTTACAGAGTTATTACTTGCATACGTCGGTTTTTAGGTAGGCCCTATACCGATCTTAGTTTTATTTACAATAAAAAGATCTAATCATTAGCTACTAGTTATAATATTTGGCAATACTGGTTTCTCTTTCTTGGTGATATTCGCGTATTAGTGCAGCTTCGCAACTTAATTGTTCTTGACCGTACTGCTCGAGGAAGATGAGGATGAAGAAGAAGAAGAAGAAGAAGAAGAAGAAGAGGCAATCTCAACAAACTGGGTTGTGACTTGTTCCCACTTTGTGATTGTCTGCTTAATCTCTGTCTGTTGTGTCATTGTCACCGTCTTCTCGGCCACGATCTTGCTGTTGATAGCTTCTAGTTCTTTGAGAGCCTTCATCAATTGATCTTGGCAAGTTTCCATGTTGCTCTTCATCTAATCGTGCCGCAAAGGAAAAAAGAAGATGAGTTTATGAATATCAAACATATAGGAATACAGAGATTAGAGAGTTGGACAAAGAAAAGAAGATAACTTGTTACGCACCTTTGCTGATTTCTTGGAACCCACGAAAGACATGGTTTCAGCGAGTTTGCCAGTGGCTGATCTTGCTGTGGAAACATAGTCTTTAGCGGTTTTGGAAGAGATGGTTGCGACGGAGGTCATGGAAGCCTTGAGTTTCTCGAAGAAGACCTTGAGTTCTGCCTTTCCTGCGTACTTCTTCTCGAGTCCCATTATGAATGACATCACTTCTTTGGAAGTCTCAGTCTCGACTTGCTTCACTGTTGTGGAGCCACTAGTAGTTTTAGTTTCACCCGTTGCTGTACCTTTGCTTTCGCTCTTGGTCTTGGAAGAACTACCTTTGCTACCACTTGAGCTTCCTTTCACAGTGGTTTCGCCGCTAGCATAAGTTGAATCAGAAGGGCTGCTTGTGGGACTTCCACTCGGACTTCCCGAATATCCACCTGTTGTGTCTTTGTAAGTGGTTCCACCTCCGGCTCCAGTTTTGGTGTTTATACCAGAGGATGACTTTTCGGTTTTGGTTTCTTTTGTCTTGGAATTGTTTTCGGTCTTGGTGTTACCAGAGGATGTGCTTTCGGTTTTGGTGTTACCAGAGGTTGATTTTTCGGTGTTTCCACCGCTTGCACTTCCACCGAGGATGGATTTGTCATTGACATCGACATCAAGCTCGTAAGTTTTGATATCGATGGTCTTTCCTTTCTTCTCGGAGGCCGTCTTCACGAATGTAGCGATCACTTTAGTCCACTTCACCATAGCCACGACTAACCTCTTCTTTTGAGCCAAGGTCATCACCATTGCATTCTTCTTCTGCTCAACCATAGTCTTCCCCATGGAAATCAAGGTAACTTTCAAACCCCCTGCATCCGCCTGTTTTGCAAAATTATATGAGCAATTTAGAAAAAAAAAAAAACACAAATTTTTGTTTGGATTATTACGGTATGTATATATATGATGGCGACTTACTGATTTTCCGCCTGCACCACCATTCAATACTGACATAGCCTTGAAGAGGCCATCGCATTTTGTAGTGATCTCCACGTCAATGTTTTTCGATGAGGCCGATGCCGTTTCGATGAAGCTCATGTAAGCCTTGAACTTTGCAAAGAAATCCTTGAACTCTGCTGTGGCGGGACAGCCACTTTCCAGGTCGGTCACCAACATGATCATACCTTTGTTAGCGTAAGGCGTAAACTCGTTGCACTTTCTTGGGAAATTACTCCTTATGTACTTCTTTAGTAAGAACGTCCCTTGCGCTTCGTATATCACACTTGATGCTACTACTAGCATCATCAGACATATCCCTAGTGAGATTCTTGCCATTTTTTTATTTTATAAGAGAAAATATTATTTCTTTTTTCTTTTTTTTCTTTTTTTTTTTAGTTGTTTTTGTTTTTTGTTTTCTTGTTGGAATGGTTTTTGTTTCCGGGAGAGGTTGGGTTTATATAGATGCTTAAATTGTCTAAATTTAAGTGAGTAAGAGAAAATAGTGGATTTTTTAAAGGTCGCGAGAGAATAGCACAAGTGGTTCTCATTTTTTTATTCCTCTATTCCGACGGCAATTTTTACGTCCGCATGCATTTCTCTTCTTTTTTTTAAATTAACTTTCCGCATGCATTTCTCTTGAATCTATATTTAGAAGGATCAAATTTTGAATGAATTTGCCAAGTGACAACAACTTTGTGAAAAGTTAAATAAATGAAAAAGGTTAAATAAATGATTATTTTCAAATAGTTTTACAATAATTTTCTTAGTCCGATTTTACCATACATTTAAATGTTACGGAAACATAATTTTATATTTAAACGTTAAAAAAACATAATTTTATTTCGGTAACATGTTATTTTGTTTCATAACATGTTATATTTATGTAGGTGTCCAATTTATTAATTACATAGACCCCCTAACAAAATTATTATACTCCTAAATCTAAAAATCTTAATTCATAACTTTCATTTAATAATTTAGACGTCCACATAAAGCAATAACATGTTACAAAAAAATAAACATATTACAAAAAATAAGTTTCGCGTAACAGTTAAATACATATTTAAATCAAATCGTTCATCCCATCTAACTTCTCATCAAATTATATTGTAATTAACTCTTAATTAAATCAAGTATGTGCAACGATAATGTAAAACCATATATATTTCTTGTTTCCATCTCTATGATATATATCCATCTAGTTATGTAAATAACAGTATAACAAGTTGCATACATATCTTACAATTCAAATTCTTGATTATCTTAGCAGACCCTTTACTAGATCTTTGACTAGCGGACCCACATGTAATCATCTATATAGATTCTCTGTTATATAGTTATAGCATGTAACTTGAAACAACCAGTAAAAAAAAAAATTCTTACTCTTTGCTATATGATATGTTGTTAGTGGTCTTACAAGATTAAGATGTCGCTCTATCTTGTGAACAGAGGTTTGAAATCCCAAGGAATCAGGATATCCGTACCTAGCTCGTATTTGAACGGGAAGTGGAACTTAATTATTATCGCATCTTTTTAGTCTGCGCATTTCTTAGTATAGGACGTGAGTGAAACCAGTTAGACTGAATGTTCCAAGTTACTTTGGGTCAATATAAGAAATGTGTTGGTACGGTTTTGAAGAACAGGAGGAAAGTTCGTGTGGATCTATCTACGATCCATGATGATGTATGAATACTAAATGATGATCAGCAATAGTGTGACGCCTTTACCCATCTTACTTGAGTGAGAGACGTAAAGTTGCCTCAGATAACTTTTTTTGTTTGTGCAACACCTCAGATAACTCAAGGGTTACTAATCCAAATGTCTTAAAATCTGAGCACATCAAATGCTTCCCGACCTAAACTTCAATATTCGTCGATCTTCTCATTTCAAAATCCCTAATTCGCCCTCAAACCTGAAACTATCAAGACAAATCACACAAATCTAAAGTAGAAAATATATAAAACAAGAACTAGCTTGAAGATAATATTTACAAGGACATTGTGGGGTGCTTCCCACGACGGCTTGTTGTACATCTGTAGTTTGATTGTCATGGTTGTTTTGCAAGAGAAATTATTTCCTCTTCCCCAATTTTGATATCCTCTAGGTATGGTCTGATCAGTTTTTGACCGTTAACATTGAATTATTCACCGGAGTTATTCCGTAGTTATACCGCAAGAAATGGATTAACTTAAATGATTAATCTTTGAGATCTTTCGCATCTGATATAAACAACAAGCATACTTTACACATTATTTAATTTGGTTTATAGGTTTATGAGTCTAGTTTGAACTTCACAGTTGTTATCGGCAAATGTTGAAAGATGTTTCCTTGCTATATATGAAGCTAGTGAAATAGTTGTACGCAACCGTATTTGAGACCAATTCTGACTTATTGTCTAGTTAATTTGTTTCATTGAAAAAGAGCTGTTGTAACATGTTAAAACTGAAACAATAATGAGAAAACTCTAAACTATGAATGAACCTAAAGTACAGTTGCAAGGCGTTATGTAATACGATAATATTTCAAGTATTTTGCATATGATGATATATCCGTATTCAACCGGGACAGTTTCGGATATCCTGATCCTCCGGTCCAACCCGTGCTCATATGAGAAAGTGACATCTTATATAATTTGTTGCAGTTCAAGAAGTTAACGTGCTAGCTATCATCATAGGACCTAAACAGAAAATGTAACAAGCGCATATTGAGTGTGACGAATAAGTCAAGGGTTCGAACAAGCACGGCCAAAAGTTTAGTATTTGTTATTTGCACACAGTTGAATTAATCAGCACTCAAATTATGGAAAAATCTGATTCTTCTAAATATAGAGTGAAGAGAAACACGGACAGCAACATATATAATTTGCCGTCCAAATAGAAAAAAAAAAAATGAGAGAACCTATATTATGCTATTCTCTCGCGACCTTAAATTAATCCACAATTTTCTCTTTCTCTCCTAAAATAGATTTTTAAAGCATCTATATAAACCCAGTTTCTCTCATAAACTTCAATCATCCAAAAATCCAAAAAACAAAAAAAAAAAGAAAGAAAAATATTTAGAAAAAAAAAAAGAAAAGAAAAAAAAGAAGTATTTTTCCTGTAACAAGAAAATGGCAAAAAACATACTAGCAATCTGTCTGATGCTTCTAGTAGCATCAAGTGTGGTCTATGAGGTGCAAGGGACGTTCTTATTAAAGATGTACATGAAGAGGAAGTTTTTCCCGAGACGGTGCGCAGACTTTACACCTTTCGCGAGCAAAGGTATACTGATGTTGATGGGCAATCTTGAAGGTGGTTGTCCAGCGACTAGAGAGTTCAAGCAATTCTTTTCAACGTTCAAGAGTTACATGTCCTTCATCAGCACGGCATCAGCATCGAAAACCACTGATATTCAGATGACAACGCAATGTGACGCGCTCGCCAAGGCTATGTCTTTATTGACCGGTTCTAAAAGCCAATCAGTAAGTCCTTATATATATCATATGGTATTAACTTAACTCCAAGTGGAAGATTATGTTTCCATTGTACTGACGAGATCTTTTGTTTTGGAACAGTCGAGTTCGGATTTCAAACTTACCATGTTGTCAATGGGAAAGACTTTCATGGAGCAGAAGAAGAGAGGTTCAGCGAGGGTGACATTTGCGCAAAGGAAAGAGTTGGTCATGGCTATGGTGAAATGGACCAAAATGCTCGCCACACTCGTGAAGACGGCCTCCGAGAAGAGAGGAAAGTCGATCGACATATCCTCTTACGGGCTTGATGTCGATGTTAATGCCAGTGTTGGAAGTGAAACCACCGAAAGTGAAACCGCAACCAAGCAAACCGGAAACAACCAAAACACCGGCGGTGCCCCTGCCACTGATACCACTGTAAAAGGCACAACCTCCGGATCTGGAAACACTGGCTACAGTGGAAGTGGAAGTGCCACATCCTCCAGGTCTGGAAACGCTGGCTACAGTGGAAGTGGAAACACTTACAAAGACACTACCGGCGGGTCAGGTTCGGGCAGCCCGAGTGGGAGTCCCACCGGCAGCCCTTCTGGCGAAACCACTGTGAAAGGAAGCGGAAGTGCTGGCGATTACAAGAGCAAACAGTCCGAAAAAGCTAGCGGAAGCGGAAGTGCTGGCGATTACAAGAGCAAACAATCCGAAATTACGACCAATTCTGGAAGTGAAAACACTTACAAAGACACTACCGGTGCAACCACCAAGGGCAGCCCGAGTGGGAGTCCCACCGGCAGCCCTTCCGGCTCAGCTTATGCCGGCGGGGAAACCGCTATTAAAGGAGGCTCAAGTGCTAGCGGCGAAACCACTGTGAAAGGAGGCTCAAGTGCTAGCGAAGGTTCTTCTTCCAAGACCAAGAGCGAAAGCAAAGGCACAGCAGCGGGGGAAACTAAAACCAAGAGCGAAAGCAAAGGTACAGCAGCCGGGGAAACTAAAACCAAGAGCGAAAGCAAAGGTACGGCAGCGGGGGAAACTAAAGCCAAGAGCGAAAGCAAAGGTACAGCAGCGGGGGAAACTAAAACTACAAGCTCATCCACCACAACGGTGAAGCAAGTCGAGACAGAGACTTCCAAAGAAGTGATGTCATTCATATCGGGCCTCGAGAAGAAGTACGCAGGAAAGGCAGAGCTCAAGGTCTTCTTCGAGAAACTCAAGACTTCCATGTCTGCTACCTCAAAGCTTTCTGCCACAGACGAGAAAGTCTTCGTTTCTGGCATGAAATCTGCTGTTGGGAAATTATCCGAAGCGATGGTTTTCGTGCGTACAAAGTTTAGCAAGACAGCAGAGGTTCGGAAGAAGAAACAAATCATATTTCAAAACCCCTAATAATAATAATAATAATAGATATCTGATTCTTTTGATTAAAAAATAAACTCGTCTTCTTTTCTTTGTGGTGTGATAGATGAAGACCACCATGGAAACTTGCCAACAACAAGTGATGAAGAGTCTCCAAGAGCTACAAGCGATCAACAGCGAAATCGTGAGCCAAGAAGGCGAGACAGTGACATCCACACAACAGACAGAGCTTAAGCAGACAATCTCTAAATGGGAACAAGTCACTACCCAATTCGTGGAGACTGCTGCTTCCTCATCTTCATTTTCATCTTCATCTTCGTCTCATCAGAGCAGCGCCGCAAACTCGAACATGAACATGAACATGAACATGAACACCCAAGCCAGTTGAGCTAGATTCTTGCGCCCCAACTCATCAAGAAAGACATACTAGTACCGCCAAAAAAAATGATAATTACTTAGCTAACTAGAGATTTTATTTTTGGTTTTTTAATAAAACTAAGATCGGTATAGGCCAGCAATGTCTACCTATAGACCGACGTATGCAAATAATAACTTTGTAAGCAATAATTGATAGACTGTATGCGCTCTCTCTATGTTAACTTAGAGAAGTAAGCGAGCGAGACCCATGAAAGGGATTTTTGATTAATTTTTCTTCTCCTTCCTAAATTAAATAAAAATACTTTTTTATATTCTTGTGATCACCGTAGTTTCTACTATAATCACGGTAGTTTCTACTTTCTACTATAATAATCTTTTTTGTAAGAAGATTTAAGATTATATCAAATGCCACTATAATTAAAAATGCAAGATTTTAAATATCTTTCGCTATTCTACGTGAAATTATGTATTTCCTTTCTATTTTATGACAAAGTTTTATGCCAAGAAACCCTTTCGAAAAAAAAAAGAAAGAAAAGTTTTATGCCAAGATCTATTTTTCAACTTCTTTTAACGATTTTAAAAAAAATTCATTCAAATAAAGAATTAACTTTGTCATGATCGTATATATAACCCAGATTTTTCACTGTCTTGATTGAAATAACTCAAATTTTATTTTAGTTATAGAGAATATTATTATTTTACAATTTATTCAGCTCACTAATGAAAACTTGACACATATCATTTAAATGAATAATATTAAGTTAATTCAATTTGGATGCAGTTAAAGAAATTTTTTTTTAAATCATTTTAATAATAAGTTAACTTTAAGGTTATTGGTAAAAATATTGAGAATATAATTTAGTTTATATTATCAATTATGTTTTATTTTTTTTCTACTGTATAGTTCATAATTCGAATTTGTTTCAGCCTTAATAATAGTTCTGGTTTTTAAAATATGACAAATTTATCATATTGATGAATGTTTAAGGAAATTTAATGTATTTAACTTGGCAATGAATACATTTGCTTTTATAATTTGTAAATTTCAAAATCATTGATGTGTATATTAACGTTTACACCAAAAAAAGAAACAAAATTATTGATGTGTGTAATCGGACCGGATCTGACCCAATTGACGACAAGGGAAATTTGTAAAAGTATATTATGTTAATAACTGATGATGAAATGTAAAATTTTATATACTTTTATTTTTAAAAGTGCTGATTTTTTCAAATAATTGACAAGGGTTATTTTTTTACATGTGTCGTTATTATATTACTAATTCAAACCTATATATTGCATATTGTTGGAAAAAAAAAAGAGTAATAAGGAATCAGATGATTCTTTTTTGTTTTTCTATCAACGGAATCAGAGGATTATAATTTTATTTATTTAAGTGTTATAATTTTATACGGAGGTGATTTGTTCTCCAAATATAGAATGATGAAAACCCAAAGAACACAACTTGCCGTCCAGACCGGTTGTGGAACATGAGAACCATTAGTCTCTTTTGCTATTCTCTCGCGACCTCAAATGGATCCACCAAATTCTCTTACTCAAATTTAGAATTTCGAAGCCTTTATATAAACCGAGTTCTCATAGAAAATGAAGTCATTCAAAAACCCAAAAAAAAAGACATAACTATTTCTAAAAAATATAAAATAAAATAAATCACTCTAGTCATTTTTTTTCCCATCTGACAAGAAAATGGCAAGATTTCCTTTAGCAATATGTCTAATGTTTATAATAGTAGCATCAAGTACCATATATGAAGCGCAAGGGAGTTTCTTATTGAAGCATTACTTGAATAAATTACCTAGTACGTCTAACGAGTTTGAACCTTTCGCTTTCAAGGTTATGCTTCGTTTTTTGGACAACCTTGAAAGCAAATGTCCCTTGAAGGGGGAGTATAAGGAGTTCTTCACAAAGCTGAAGGCTTTCATGGCCTTCATAAACTCGGCATCAGGGTCGTCTTCAGAATTCCAGTCTAAGTTGAAAGAACAATCTCAGGGGCTCTTGCAAGCTATCTCTGCATTGGGTATCAAAGGAGGATCATCGGTAAGAATTTATATTCTATAGTTCGGATGGTGGTCCGCGTTTTAGAACATTCTCATCGTAATTTGAAATGATTTTTCTTTTTTTTTGTTTGTGTGTTTTTCTTGTATTTGGTTTCTCCCTAGGCGGACTCGAGCAAATTGATTGATAGTTTGATGTCTATGGGAAAAACTTTGGCTGAGTACAAGCGGAGCGGTTCACAAACAATGACAAGTGAACAGAGGAGGGAGCTGATCACATCTATGGCAAAATGGGCACAAGTGATCGGTAAATTTGTGAAAACCGTCGGTGAAAAGAGTGGTGACGGCATAAATATTGATCTCTCATCTCTTGGTCTTGGAAGCGGAGGCAACGACGCTGGAAGCACTGGTATGGGAGGTGGAAGTGCTGGTGATGGTGGAAGTCCAAGCTCCGATTCCCCTTCAGCCGAAAGTGATAGTCCTACCAATAGTGATAGTTCTGATGACAGTGGAAGTCCAAGTTCTGGTTCCCCCTCTGCTGAAACTCAAAGTCTTACTGGTGGTGGTGAACCTGGAGCCTCCGGTGGTGCTGGTGGTGGTGAACCTGGAGCCTCCGGTGGTGCTGGTGGTGGTGAACCTGGAGCCTCCGGTGGTGGTGCTGGTGGTGAACCTGGAGCCTCCGATGGTGCTGGTGGTGGTGAACCTGGAGCCTCCGGTGGTGGTGCTGGTGGTGAACCTGGAGCCTCCGATGGTGCTGGTGGTGGTGAACCTGGAGCCTCCGGTGGTGGTGCTGGTGGTGAACCTGGAGCCTCCGGTGGTGCTGGTAGTGGTAAATCTGGAGCCTCCGGTGGTGCTGGTGGTGGTGAAACTGGAGACTCCGGTGGTGCTGGTGGTGTAACTGGAACCTCCGGTGATGCTGGTGGTGAAACTAAAATCGGTGATGAAACTGAAGTCTCCGGTGGCGATAAAACTAAAACCTCCGGTGGTGCTGGTAGTGGTAAATCTGGAGCCTCCGGTGGTGCTGGTGGTGGTGAAACTGGAGACTCCGGTGGTGCTGGTGGTGCAACTGGAACCTCCGGTGATGCTGGTGGTGAAACTAAAACCGGTGATGAAACTGAAGCCTCCGGTGGTGCTGGTGGTGATAAAACTAAAACCTCCGGTGGTGCTGGTGGTGATGAAACTGAAATTTCTGGTGGTACTGGCGGTGGTGGTGCTGGGGGTCCGAGCGGAAGTACAACTGATATGTCGGGTGGGAAAGCAAGTTCCAATATGGGTGGTGAAATGTCTTATGAAGATAGCAAAACCGCCGTTGGTGGAAGCGGCAGTGGTGGAAGCACTGTCACCGGAAGCGGTAGTGGAAGTACAAATGATATCTCGGCGACAAGAGAATATTCAATGGGTTCTTACTCGGATTCTACAGGTGGAACACCGATGGAAAGCCCCACCGGTAGCCCTTCTGGTGGTGGAAGCTCCTCATACGAAGCCTCCGAGGGCAAATCTTTCAACTATGCAAAGACACACTCAAAATCCTCGGACAAAAGCTCCTTCAGCCATTCCTCAGAGGAGAAACTAAACTCGTAGGTTTGGATCAAGAGGTCAAAAACATTATTAATGCTATAATAATTTCAATAAAGAGACGGCCCTGCTACAATACAGCAGCGAGCTGTAGAATGTTACTAACATGCACTTACTGATTAAATTAGTTTTTTTCTTTACTTTTTTTTGTTGTTGTACAATATGAATAAAAAAGGTTGTCAATATATACTATATGATATTAAATTGTGAGAAAAGTAACAAAGTAAATAATATACATTATATCAATTTTTCACTATTTTCTCTATGATTTTTTTCTTCTTATAAGTTATATAACCTTTCACTTGAATTCATTATAAGAATATACCTTACATAGTTTCTTTATTTTCACTAGTACTCACGATTTTACAGAAATTTAATTTATTTTTATTATCGCAATATTATTATCACAATTTTGCGGAAATGCGTTTTGAAATAAAAATAGTTATAATGTTTTAGGTAGTTAAATATATTATTAAATTTAAGTGAGATTTAATTTTAAAATAAAAAGTAAAAAAGTAAAATACAGAAAATCCTATGGGTAATTGGGTAAAAAAAAACTCCATATGGTAAATTGTATAACAAAACTCGTCCATTTTGACCCCAAAAAAAAAAAAAAAAGGCGTCCATTTAAGCCCACATTTTTCTATACATAATCTTTTGCACAAAAAAGGGGGTAGATCTATGGATTTAAAATTTCAACAGGATTTTAGAATACCCATTAATTTTTTACTCATCTTCTAACATCCCTACTAAAACAGTAAAACGTGAACTTAGATGGGTTCACTCCTCAATCTCTCAATTGGATTTAGACCTCATAATCAATTATGAGTAAGATCTTAAGTGCGCACTCAACAAATCATGAATCAGTTAATACTCTAAGCAAACATATACTGTAGTAATATCCATATGATCAAACCACACTAGGAGACAACATAAATTTGGTAATGTACCATAACTAGATTAGATGCACTCATTAGTTCACTGGAAATTTGGAACCATAAAACATATAGATCCTAGGTGATAATTTAAGGGAATGAACCAAGAATCATAAATTCAATGATCATCGATCCATAAAATATGTAAAACCATCACATATCATAACTCGTCTTAATAATGTATTAAAGATCACTCAATTTGAACATCTGTTTCAAAACATGTAAAGTATTCTAGAAGTTGAAAATCAACTCAAAATCAGTGGATTCGGTAGAAACATAAACACCAAAATAAACCAACATAATTGTCTACAAAGAGACAACCAAACACACAAAACATGCATAATAATATGATATCAATGAGTAACGAGATTTCTTTTATTAACATATCTACGAGACAAAATTTGCATTTACATGCACGTTCACAATTTGTATTCTGAGAAATATTGTACCTAGCTATAATTAAAAGTCTAAACCTCAAGACGACTTGGGTTTATCTTACAACAAAATATAATTTCTAATGAATCATAATCATATTTCGTGGAGTTTATTATTCACAGAATGTACTCTCTAACCATTCACATCCACCATCTTCGAACTTTCACTGTTGTGCTTGAAATCCAAGCCCGGACTTGAATTCGAGCTAGAGCTAGAACTTAGAACTCTTCTTCATATGATAGCCGTGTCCAGTTGAAGTCTCCATCGAAAATTGTTTCTCGCTCTCCGTAGCGACTTTCACGAATTGAGACATCACTTGTTCCCATTTCATAATAATTTCCTTAATTGATTGTTGTTGTGATAACGTAAGCGTCAAGGAACCATCGTTCTGGCTTTGTTGTTCAGATACGGCTTTGCTCATAACCGATTGCAAGATAGTAAGAGTCTTCATCACTTCTTGTTGATATCCTTGTAGTGTTGTTTTCATCTGTCAAAGAAATCAGATTAAAGTTTCAGTTTTGATCTGTACTCTCTTGGATTTTTCTCTCTATAAAGGGGATTGTTTTTAGTTAACTCACCAGTCCTGGCCCACTTTTCTTGGCTTGCAAGACAGCCATAGCATCCGAGAGTTTTGTGGCCATATTTATCATCTCAGACATGTAGGATCTTGAGTCTTTTGCCTCAAATGTTGAAGAGATAGGACACGCGTATTTCATGTAATCTTTAAGCTTCTGGAAGAAGCTTTGGAAATCTTGTGTTCCGGGAGATTTCTTCTCAAGGTTTGATATGAAACTTGTGACTTCTTTCGAAGTATTGCTCTCGATATCAGTTGTCGTTTTTTGTTCTACTGTGGAATTTGCATTGCTTACTTCAGACTCCATTTTTTGGTTGTTAATAGAATCATTGCTCTATGTAGTCTCCTCTGTTTTACCATTCGTTGATTCCTCAGTATTTCCTCCTTGAGCTTCCTCTGTCTTATTCTTTGTAGAATCTTCGTTGATGTCTATGTTGCCTCCTTTAACCTCCGTTGATGTATCGCTTGTGGAGTTATTATCATGTCCTTGAATCTCCGTCACCTTATCTTTCATGGAATCTTCTGTACCTCCGTTCGTCTCAACTATGTTACCATTTTTGGAATCTTCTTTAACTCCGTTGATTTCGTCTGTCTTGCCCTCTTTGGAACTTCCCTCCGTGGAATCTTTCTCCATGGAATCTTCTTTACCTGCATTGATTTCAACCGTCTTATCATCTTTGGAACCTTCTTTCATGGAATCTACGTTACCTCCATTATGTTCAACTATCTTACCATCTTTGAAACCCTCTTCTTCCTTGGAATCTACGTTACCTTCATTGATTTCAACTGCCTTGCCATCTTCGGAATCTTTTTTACCTCCATTATTATCATTTTCTTGAGTCTCCGACACCTTATCTTTCATGGAATCTTCTTTACCTATGTTCGTTTCAACTATGTTACCATCTTTGGAATCTTCTTTAACTCCGTTGATTTCCTCGGTCTTGCCGTCTTTAGAAATTTCCTCAGTGGAATTTTTACCTCCACTTATTTCAACTGTCTTACCATTTTCGGATCCTTCCTTCATGGAATTTTCTTTACCACCATTGACTTCAGTTGTCTTACCATCTTTGGAAACTTCTTCAGTGGAATTTTTACCTCCACTTATTTCGTCTGTCTTACTATCTTTGGAACCTTTCTCCGTGGAATCTTCTTTACCTACATCGATTTCCGTAGTCTTACCATCTTTGGAAGCTTCCTCCGTTGAATTTTTCCCTCCACTTCTTTCAGTTGTCTTACCATCTTTAAAACTCTCTTCCATGGAACCTTCTTTACCTATATTGATATCACTTGTCTTTCCATCTTTGGAATCTTTCTCCATGGAATCTTCTTTACCTGCAGTGATTTCAACCGTATTATCATCTTTGGAACCTTCTTTCATGAAATCTTTGTTAGCTCCATTATGTTCAACTATCTTACCATCTTTGGAACCTTTTTCCTGGGAATCTACGTTACCTCCATTGTTTTCAACTGCCTTGCCATCTTCGGAATCTTCTTTACCTCCATCAGTCTTGCCAATATCTTTGGAGCCTTCTTCTGTAGAACCTTCCTCCATGGATTCACTTTTACCTTCATTAGTTTTAACTGTCTTACCATCTTTGGAATCTTCGTTTCCTTCTTTAATCTCTTCAGTCTCGCCATTCACCAAATCTCCATTGCTTTCTTTAGTTTCCACTTTCGTTTTCCTTTCCGAGTCTCCAGTATTTAATAATTGACCCTCATCAATCTCTTTCTGCTTCGCCGAGTTTCCATCACTCTCTTTAGTCTCTTTTGATTTATCATCAATAGAGTCATTTAGATTTTTCTTCTCACCCATATTTGATCCCACGTTGGTTTCTTGAACCTCTTCTTGCTTTTTGATCGAGGAATCTTCATTGTCTTCTTTCTTTCCTTTTGACTTAATGTCCTCTGCTGCCTTCTTATCCACTTCATCATCTTCTTTGCCCTCTCCTTTCTTACTCTTTACAGATTCCTCATACTTTGCTTGAGCCTCTGCTTGCATTTCTTTTTCAGCTTCCTCACTCTTTGCTTGAGCCTCCGCTTGAATTTCTTTCTCATAATCTTTTGATATACCACCTTTAGACACTTTGACATCTTCTTTAGTCTTCTCTTTGTCCTTTCTAGAATCTTGAGTATAAACTTGATCCCCAACTTGCTTCTCTTGCCCAGAGTTTTTCTGTTGTTTTTCATTTTCGTTTGACTTAGCAACCTTAGACTCTTCCTCTTCTTCTTTATTTTTCATAGAATCCTCCATATTTGATTGAAACCCTACTTGCTATGTGGCATCTCCACCGTGTTTTTTAGCGTTTTTGGGTTTTTCTCCTTCAGACTCTTTGTTCTTCTTTTTCGTTTCTTCCTTTTTCTTCGATTTATTGTCTTGAGACTCCTTCTTTTCTTTTTCACCTTCTTCCTTTTTCTTTGATTTATTGTCTTCAGAATTTGTTTTCTTCTTTTTATCTTCTTCTCTTTTCTTCATTTTATTGTCGTGAGACTCTTTTTTATTTGACATATGGTCTTCAGACTTGGTCTTCTTTTCTTCATCTTCTTCCTTCTTCTTTGATTTATTGTCTTGGGACTCTTTCTTCTCTTTTTTATCTTCTACCTTTATTTTTGGCTTATTGTCTGCATGTTCTTTCTTCTCTTTTTTCCCTTCTTCCTTTTTCATTGATTTACCTTTTTCAGACTCATTCTCCTTTTTTATATCTTCTTTCTTTTTCTTCGATTTGTTGTCTTCGTGCTCTTTCTTCTTCTTTTTCTCTTCTTCATTCTTCTTCCATTTATGATCTTTATTTTCTTTCTTCTCCTTTTTATCTTCTTCGTTTTTCTTTGATTTTTTAGTGCCTTCGGATTTTTTCTTCTCTTTATTGTCTTCTTCCTTTTTCTTCAGTTTGTTGTGTTCGGAATCTTTCTTCTCTTTCTTCTCTTCTTCGTTTTTCATTGATTTACTGTCCTTGGACTTTTTGTTCTCTTTTTGAACTTCTTCATTTTTCTCTGATTTGTTGTCTTCAATTTTGTTCTTCTCTTCTTTCTTTCTCTTTCTCTTTGATTTACCGTTTTCAGATTCTTTCTTGGCTCTTTTCTCTTCTTTTTTCTTCGATTTACGGTCTCTAGATTCTTTCTTCTCTTTTTTATTTTCTTCATTTTTCTTTGATATATTATCTTCCGATTTCATCTTCTCGTTTTTATCTTCTTCCTTTTTCTTCGAGTTGTGATCTTTAGAGTTTGTCTTCTCTTTATTGTCTTCTTTAATCTTTGATTTACTGTCTCCATGTTCTTTCTTCTCTTTTTTACCTTCTTCATTTTTCTTTGATATATTATCTTCCGATTTCATCTTCTCGTTTTTATCTTCTTCCTTTTTCTTCGAGTTGTGATCTTTAGAGTTTGTCTTCTCTTTATTGTCTTCTTTAATCTTTGATTTACTGTCTCCATGTTCTTTCTTCTCTTTTTTACCTTCTTCATTTTTCTTTGATATATTATCTTCCGATTTCATCTTCTCGTTTTTATCTTCTTCCTTTTTCTTCGAGTTGTGATCTTTAGAGTGTGTCTTCTCTTTATTGTCTTCTTTAATCTTTGATTTACTGTCTCCATGTTCTTTCTTCTCTTTTTTACCTTCTTCATTTTTCTTTGATATATTATCTTCCGATTTCATCTTCTCGTTTTTATCTTCTTCCTTTTTCTTCGAGTTGTGATCTTTAGAGTGTGTCTTCTCTTTGTCTTCTTTTATCTTCGATTTATTGTCTCCATGTTCTTTCTTCTCTTTTTTCTCTTCATCCTTTTTCTTTGATTTATTGTGTTCAAACTCTTTCTTCTCTTTTTCATCTTTTTCTTTCTTCTTCGATTTATTGTGTTCAGACTCTTTCTTCTCTTTTTCATCTTTTTCTTTCTTCTTCGATTTATTGTGTTCAGACTCTTTCTTCTCCTTTTCATCTTTTTCTTTTTTCTTCGATATATTGCTTTCAGACTCTTTCTTCTGTTTTTCATCTTTTTCGTTTTTCTTCGATTTACTGTTTTCAGACTCTTTCTTCTTCTTCTTATGTGTTTCCTTTTTCTTTGAGTTACCATCAATTGTATCTTTCTTCTCTCCTTTGTTCTCGTCTTTGTTCTCTTGCATTGACTCTCCACTTCCATATTGAACATCTTTGTCCACCTTCTCTGTAGAGCCTCTATCTTTTCTTGTAGTCTCTATCGACTGTGCGTCATTAGACTCGTTTTTCTCTACCTTCGTTGTATCTCTACCACTCCCTTGAGCTTCTTCTTGTTTTTTCTTAATGGAACTTTCCTTATTTGCATTATCCTCCACCGATTTATCATCCTTAGAATCTTTCTTACCTTCTTTCTTCTCTACCTTTGTGTACTCTTCACCTTTTCCTTGAGACTCTTGTTGCTTTTCTTTCATAGAACTCTCATTATTTGCCATATCCTCAAATGATTCATTGTCCTTAGTCTCTTTCTTACCTTCTTTGTTATCTCCAGTATTCTCTACCTTTGTGTACTCTTCACCTTTTCCTTGAGACTCTTGTTGCTTTTCTTTCATAGAACTCTCATTATTTGCCTTATCCTCAAATGATTCATTGTCCTTAGTCTCTTCCATATTTTTCTTTTGCTTTTCTTCCGTAGAAGTTTCGTTCTTTGTGTTGGTCTCTACCGACATATTCTCCTTCAACTCTTTTTCACCTCCTATGTTCTCTAAGTGTTTATCTTCCGTTGAAACTCCATTGTTCCCTTGAGCCTCTTCTCCCTTCTCCTTCGTGGAACTTCCATTATTTTCCTTGGCCTCTACTTCTGACTTAGCATCTTCTTTACTCTCCAAATTTGTATCCTTAGTCGACTCTCCAACATGTTCTCCTTGAACCTCTACGCCATTTTCCTTATTAGAATCTACATTTCCACCATTTTTCTCCACCATCTCTCCATTCGCGGAAACTTCATCACCTCCTTGAGCCTTTTCCTGATTTTCTTCCATAGAAGTTTCATTACTCGTCTTAGCCTCTACCGATTCATCTTCCTTCAATTCTTTTTTATCCTCTAAATTCCCGTCTTTCACTGATTCACCACTGTTTTCTTGAGTCTCTTCCCTCTTTTCCTTCATGTGATCTCCATTATTTGTCATAGCCTCTACCAATTTATCGTCGTTAGTCTCTTCGTGAGCTCCTTTGTTCTCCAAGTTCTGATCTTTTGTTGAAACTCCATTGTTTCCGTGAGCCTCTTCTTGATTCTCCTTCGTGGAAGTTTCTTCATTTTCATTAGCCTTTACTTCAGACTTAACATCTTCTTTATTCTCCAAATTTGAATCTTTGGTCGAGTTTCCAGTACTTTCTCCTAAAAACTCTACTTTCCTATCCTTATTAGAATCTGCATTTCCATCTTTGGTATCCATCGTTTCTCCATGCATAGAAACTTCAGTGCCTCCTTGAGTATGTTCATGCTTTTCTTCCGTAGAAAATTCATCATTTGTCTTGCTCTCTACTGATCCATCGTCCTTCGGAATTTTATTATCTTCCACGTTCTCCAAGTTCACGTTCTTGGCTAATTCTCCATTGTTTCCTTGAGTTTCTTCCTTCGTTTCATTAGTCTCATCTGCATTATTAGTTGTAGGCTCTACCACTTCATCATTTTTAGACTCTTGCTCACTTCCTTTGTTCTCCAAGTTATCATCCTTTGTCAAAACTCCATCGTTTCCTTGAGCTTCTTTCGGCTTTTCCGTCGTGGGACTTGCATCATTTTTAGCCTCTAGCTGCTCCGACTTAACATCCTCTTTAGTCTCCAAATTCTTATTAATGGTAGAATCTCCGGTTCTTCCTCCTTGAACCTCTTCTTGCTTCTCGTTATTAGAGTCTACGTGATTTTCATCTTTAACGCCATCTATATTTTGTTGCATGGGTTCTGAAGAATTTCCTTCACTGTTCTCCACCGTGGTACTGTTCAAAGAAGCATTGTTGTGTTCACTAGTATTACTCTCTTCCCCGGAAGTCTCACTTGAACCTCCCGATTTCACTTCAACAACAATCTTCACGATTCGGGTAATCGTTACTTCCCATTGAGATACCGCGTTTTCGACAGCACTCTGTTGTTCAGAAGAAAGTGACGTTGATCCATCCCCTTTTATATGTCTCTCCGTAATAACTTTACCGATCGCAGCATGTAACTCAGTGAGCGATTTCATCACTTGGAACATCTCCTTCCTTACACTTGAACTCAACTATCATATTTACAAAAGAAAAACGTTGTTAACGAAAAATGTGAAACAAAATATCTTGTTCCGCTTATGTTTACAAATTTGCAAAATATTTTTTTAATAAAGAGACTAAAATGTTGTACGTAGTTTGATATGAAAACGTACGTAACTAAGACAAAATCAACTTAAAATCAAGAAAACCAATCAATTAAAAAAAAAAAAAACCATTAATTATTTGAGTTATTTGACGATAACTCACCAATCCTCTTCCAAGCGTAAACACCGTTTGTAAGAGATTATCAGCTTTTGATTTCAGATCAAACTTGAACGTTTTGGGCTCGTTGTTCCCGATCAACGGTGTAACAGAAGACTCCAGCTTCAGAAGATCCTTTAGCTTCTCAAAGAATGATCGTAGCTGTTCTCTAATGGGACAATTGTTCTCCAGCTTCAACACAAAACCAATGGCTCTATTAGAGATGTACGGCTCTATATCTCGAATCGTGTTTGGCGGGTTCACCCCCATCTCGTGTGCTGAAACTACATTGAGAGTTAAACTTGTTGCCAAGATTGTGATGCAACATAAGAACAACAAAGAAACTCCCTTCATAATTGATTGATGATGATGATATAATGATGAGAAAGTATTTTCTTGAACTGTTATATATAATGAAATGAATCTGTGACAATACTAAGTTTAGATTTATGGAATCAATGACTTAGAGACTTTGATGGACTCATCTTTGAAAAAAAATAGCAAAACCGAGATTATTAGTGGTTGGCCAAATCATGTGGATTTCGATTACTCGGGAATAAAATAGCTAGCTTATAAATTGAATCGAACCGGGTACGGTTAAGACGGTTTCGGCTGAAATGAGCCTCACTTTCAAGTAAACCGCTTGGACCCGATAGATGTTTGGGCCAAACCCGTATGATCCGACAACACGAACTCTCACAGTCCTGAAGAGAAAGCGAAGTAAAGATCGGAATCGACAAGGGATGGATTATGGCTTTGCCTTTGGTCTGCTCTGTTTCTTATATCCAATCCTCAAACCAATTCCATTGCTTTTCTCTAAGAAAAGGTTAGTCTTTCTCTTCGATGTTTCTCAGGATTGAAGTAAAGCTAAGTTTACGAATTTCGTAAATAATAACATTGGAGTTCGTGGATTGGGATTGCGGAAATCTGGTTTTTAAAGCTTAAGATGCTAATTCAGTTTAATTTCATCTGGTTTTTGTGATTTTAATGTAATCTGAAGCTTTCAAGTTTCTTCATTGTTGATAAATGCAGAAAGATTGGGACTTTATAGATTACTACCACCGTGGAGCTCTAATCAGGAGATTCATAGATCGGTTAGACTTGGTAAAAGAACGTTTCCTGCGAAAATGTCTGATAATTCTGCACCCACTTTGCCTCTGAATCTCAACCGATCGAAGAAGGTTTGGATATGGACTGAGTGCAAAGAGGTCATGACGGTTGCAGTGGAACGCGGGTGGAACACTTTTATCTTCTCGTCAGACAATCGACAGCTTTCGAATGAGTGGTCATGTATACAATGTCAAATCCAGAATTACAAAAGAAAAAAAGAAAAAAAAAAACCTTTCCTTTTGAGGTTACTCGGTTTTTGATTCTATGTAACTGAGTTTTGCGGTATGCTCAACGGATTTGCAGCGATTGCCCTGATGGATACATTGTTTGTCGATGAGAGGCGAGTTAGTGATGGCGCCGGAAAAGTTGTCGCTGCGGTTTTTGAGGTTTCAACGCCCGAGGAACTACAGAAGCTTAAGATCCAAAATGAGCAGGCTGAAAACATCGTTCTTGATCTATTAGACTGGAAGGTAACTTTCTCAGCTTGAACCACGCACAGTACTCTATCTGAAGTTTTTCATTTTGCAGTCAATCCCGGCAGAAAACCTAGTGGCGGCTCTCCAAGGAAGTGAGAAGACGGTGTTTGCTGTTTCAAAAACTCCCTCGGAGGCAAAACTGTACCTTGAGGTAGCTTTTTAGTTTCTGATGCTGGCATTACTACGTTTTCCCCTTGTCTTCGTAAGAAGTTTATAATTCTCGTGTTATGCTCTGGCTCTAGGCTTTAGAGCATGGCCTTGGTGGAATCATTCTTAAAACGGAAGATGTCAAAGCTGTTCTTGCCTTAAAGGTTATCATCTCAATAAGCGTATTACCTTTCGTTTTGTTAAAAGTATGGTTGCTTTAAGAAAAGAAAAAACTTTTAGGAATACTTTGACAAAAGGAACGAAGAAAGTGATACACCTGTCTCTTATACACATCTAGATGTGTATAAGAGACAGGCCTTGGTGGAATCATTCTTAAAACGGAAGATGTCAAAGCTGTTCTTGACTTAAAGGTTATCATCTCAATAAGCGTATTACCTTTCGTTTTGTTAAAAGTATGGTTGCTTTAAGAAAAGAAAAAACTTTTAGGAATACTTTGACAAAAGGAACGAAGAAAGTGATACATTAAGCTTGACGGAAGCTACTATAACTCGGGTTGAGATGGTCGGTATGGGAGACCGAGTCTGCGTTGATCTTTGCAGCCTCATGAGACCCGGTGAAGGTCTTCTTGTATGTTTGCCTGTATCTGTCTCTTATACACATCTAGATGTGTATAAGCGAGAAGCGCCCGCTTATCCTCGTGGAGGCTAAGGTACATCCTTACTAGTTCTATACACTCTTGATAAATTGTGAATTAGTAGTATTTCTCAGTGTGTTGATTCTGTTTTTAACCGCTTCATCTTCTTGCAGCTTAGTGCAGAACAGGAGGAAACGAGATTTAGCATTATCCTACAGAACGCGGAAACAGTTGCATTAGTCACTCCTCACCAAGGTTTCTTCTTGTCTCGAGTCTCATCCTTATTGCAGTAAGTTTGCTTACTTGTTTACATCAGATGGTAACTGAAGAATGTGTTTTCTTTCTTGCAGTAAACTCATCTCGGGAAACCGCTGTTCCCGTGACCTCGCTGAAACCTGGGGATCGAGTTTTGATCAGGTTACAGGGCGGCGCACGCCATACCGGTATAGAGATTCAGGAGTTCATTGTGGAGAATTGATCAAAGAACTTTCGGATAACATTGAGAGTTTGAGACATATCAAATAAAATGTTTCTGTCTATTCATATATTGCTTTTTTAATATAAGTCTGTCTCGATCGTTTCAGACTAAGCTTTAGCGTTTGCTTTTGTGTTTGCGTTTACATACTAAACAGGAAAAATTAAAAATTTTTGCTGAATGCAAACGCAACCAGAAGGTTGAGAGGTTTACTTACAGACGTTATCCTTATGTTTGCGTTTGACGTTTAGGCTTATAATTAATAGGTAAAACTTCCGAACAAATATACTAAACGTAAACAGGAAAACAAAAATCGATTTCGTTGTGATCTTTGTCGATAGTTAAAAAAATACAACTAATTATATGATTTTGTTTTGTCAAACAACATGCAATACACTGATTTATTTGTCATGTGGGCGTTGTCTGCATTTGCATTTCAAAGTTTGAGAAACCAAAACTTTAAGAACGTAAATGATATGATGAAACAATAAACATTTCTATTCTATTTATAGACCTAGCTACACCGGTGGTCTCTGAGACTCTTGACTCTAAATTAACGGGTAATGACTTTTGTTTTGTGTTGGTTTTTTTCTGTTCTTGTAACCTTTTTTAATCTATTTTAAGGCTAAATGAAAAATGTATATATACCCTTCAAAGTCCTCAATCCAAAAACGTGCACTTCCTTCATTTTCCTTTTTATTTTTCACTTTTTATTTATTTTTTTAGCTTGCCATATCAATACAACCATGGCAAGGATTTCTCTGTTGTTCTCTTTAGCCTTAGTTCTAGCCATTGGCTCCGTCTCGGCTCACCCACCTACCGACAAGAAAACACAAAAGAACTTGTGTCCACCTACTTTAGGCGAACTCCAAACTTTCCCTTCCGTTGTAATCTCCAAGCACATCGAGAAGAAGGTTAAATCCGCACCCAACACCCTTCAGTTCAACACTTTGTTCGCCATCTGCAAGGCCTACAGCGACCACCTCGCGGCTTTCAAGGTTGCAGGCGTCAAGAATGTGCTTGGCTTGGTTCATGCCAAATACGCTTTGATGGCCAAGGCTATGCTTGCAGCGCAAGCAGCCGTTGGTGTTCAAGGTGGGCTTGCGGTCAAGCTGGAGAAGAGTTACACCGGGATGGCTAAAGGGTTCGCTGAGCTCGAGGAGATGATCGCTGAGATCTCCGCTGAGTATAATTTCAATGCTAATGCTAAGATAAGCAAAGGGGATAGGATCAAGATCGAGAAATGTTTGATTAAGTTGAAGGGTTCCATTAGTGTTTTCGTCAAGGTCATCTCTCACTGCAGCAAGAAATTTTCTGCCGTGAAGCAAATCGGTATCCCCATTCTTCCCGGCGGCGGTTTCATCGGAGCTTTCCTTAAGAATGGTGTCGGACTTGGAGGTAAATTGATCGGCTTGGGCGCCCACGGCCAAGTTGGAGCCGGAGTCGGAGTCGGAGGCAAAGTCGGAGGCAAAGCCGGAGCTAGATTCGGAATCGGAGGCAAAGCTGGAGCCGGAGTCGGAGTCGGAGGCAAAGTCGGAGGCAAAGTCGGAGGCAAAGCCGGAGCTGGATTCGGAATCGGAGTCGGAGTCGGAGGCAAAGCCGGAGCTGGATTCGGAATCGGAGTCGGAGTCGGAGGCAAAGCCGGAGCTGGATTCGGAATCGGAGGCAAAGCCGGAGCTGGATTCGGAGTCGGAGGCAAAGCCGGAGCCGGAGTCGGAGGCAAAGTCGGAGCCGGAGTCGGAGGCAAAGTTGGAGCCGGAGTCGGAGGCAAAGTCGGAGGCAAAGCCGGAGCTGGAGTCGGAGTCGGAGGCAAAGCTGGAGTCGGATTCGGAGTCGGAGGCAAAGCCGGAGTCGGATTCGGAGTCGGAGACAAAGCCGGAGCCGGAGTCGGAGTCGGAGCTAAGATCGGAGCTCATGCCGGAGTTAAGCTCGGAGCCAAAGCCGGGGGTAAAATTGGAGCTAAAGCCGGAGTTCACGCCGGAGCCAAGGTAGGAGCTCATGCCGGAGCCAAGGTTGGAGCTCACGCCGGAGCCAAGGTCGGAGCTCAAGGCGAAGCTAAAATCGGAGGTAACATGGGAGGATTGTTCGGGGGATTGTTTGGGTTCGGAGGAAAGGTTCAGTACGACGCCGCCGGTAAGGCGAAGATCGGTGGAGGAAGCGGATTCAGGCCATTGAGCCACCCTCGCAACAAACACTTAGACTGAGCAAAGGCGCATTTTAACAACAGATGAAGGAGCCAGCCATGAGTTCATCTCAATTTTTATATTTCTTTGTACTTATATGAAGGATGGAAACGCCGTGCGATATCATCTCTATTTGTAACCATTATAAATTCGATATTTCTAATCCAATAATATAATATCGCATGTTTTCTTGAGTACTCTACTTTCGTTACGTGCCATAGTTATTAATACCAACTTTCTATTACGTTGTTTGGTCATACCCTTACTCACTTGCATGCAAAAAAGTGTATGTATGAGTAAAGAACACATGAAAAAAAATTCAGACAAGCATGCATCCGCATCCATGTAAACATTCTCCAATTCACATCATCTTTAACATGTCTTTTGCAGTGTACATATGACTTTGTTACTTAGTAGTTAAAATATATATACCTCGTATAACCCATAGCCGACGGTTCATGTGCACGGTGCACCTACCCCATCACATATATGTATCACGCTTTATGCATTATTCACATTTCGTCTTTCCACGAGCTACACAATGTTTACCAAGGGATTTCTCGACGATCTTAACCCTATAATAAATCAGACAAAGACAAATCATCCAGTTAGATCGCAAAAGTTCATGCGGGTTTAGTTTAACGATAGTCCAATTTTCCGATTTGGTTTTCAAAATGTTATAAGAGAAGAGCAATATTGTGACATATGCAATGACGTCAAACACACATCACATGATAGTTAGCACGTGTAGACATGATCACATCACATGAGCTTATAATATCAGCTTCGCCGGAAACACTCAATTTACATATAGTAGGCAGTGACGTCATCAAAAACTATTATCCTCTTCTTTATCTTCGAGAAGAAGATTATCCTCTTCAACAGGCGAATCTGATTTACTCACTAATTGAAGTAACATATTAATATTTTATCGCTTCACTGTCACACATTCACACTATAAAAATCAACTTAAGCACATCATATTATTAACAAACAGAAAGAAGAAGAAAAATCCACTTCCAATAATGGAAACTCTCTACCTGGTTTTATCTCTTCTCTTCCTCTTCATCTCTCTGAAGTTCTTGTTCGGAACACGGCGGCGCAAACTAAACCTACCGCCGAGTCCAGCTCGGCCATTTCCGGTTATCGGACACCTCCACCTCCTAAAGCTGCCCCTCCACCGCAGATTTCTCTCGCTCTCCAAATCACTAGGCGGCGCCTCGATTTTCTCCCTCCGCCTAGGCACTCGCCTCGTTTTTGTTGTTTCTGCCCACTCCGTCGCCGAGGAATGCTTCACCAAGAACGACGTCGTTTTGGCTAACCGGCCGGAGTTTCTCGTCGGGAAACACATCGGGTACAACTCAACCACCATGGTCAATGCGGCTTATGGCGACAGCTGGCGAAACCTCCGTCGTATTGGCACCATTGAGATCTTCTCGTCTCTTAGGCTCAATAGCTTCTTATCCATCCGTAAAGACGAGATCCGACGGCTGATATTCTCTCTATCGAAAAACTCTCAGCAAGTATGTGCCATTAATTATACTTGATTAAGATTTGGTTGATTTGCAATAACAGAGTACTATTAAATTTATATACAAATAAATAAATAAAAATTGAAATTTAACAATTGTAATTCAGAAGTTTGTGAAGGTGGAGATGAGAACATTGTTTATGAACTTGACGATCAACAACATCCTTAGGATGGTTGCCGGAAAGCGATTTTACGGAGATGGAACAGAGGACGACGACGAGGCAAGACACGTGAGGCAGTTGATCGCCGAGGTGGTTGTTAGTGGCGGCGCTGGAAATGCTGCTGACTATTTCCCGATCCTTCGTTGGATAACGAATTACGAAAAACGGGTTAAGAACGTGGCGGGTCGGGTCGACGGGTTTTTGCAGAGTCTGGTGGACGAGAAACGTGCGGAGAAAGAAAAGGGCAACACCATGATCGATCACTTGCTTTCTCTCCAAGAAACTCAGCCTGATTACTACACCGATGCCATCATCAAAGGAATCATGCTCGTAAGTAATATGAGAGATCAAATTGGTAAACATTAAACTAAGGTCTTAATTATTGTAATTTGGATAGGTTATGGTTCTTGCCGGGACAGACACATCAGCAGGGACGTTAGAATGGGCCATGTCGAATTTGTTGAACCATCCAGAAGTATTAAAAAAGGCAAGGACCGAAATCGACGAGCAAATCGGTTTAGACCGGTTAATAGAGGAACAAGACATTGTGAAGCTTCCTTATCTCCAGAGCATCATGTCAGAGACTTTACGACTTTATCCTGTGGCTCCAATGCTTCTCCCTCACTTGGCATCTGAAGATTGCATGGTGGCAGGCTATGATGTCCCACGTGGCACGATAGTGTTGGTGAACGCATGGGCCATACATAGAGACCCAAATATGTGGCAAGAGTCGGAGAAGTTCAAGCCAGAGAGGTTTGACAAGGAAGGAGAAGATAGAAAGTTGATGTCTTTTGGGATCGGACGACGAGCTTGTCCTGGATCAGGGCTAGCTCAGCGGCTAGTGACGTTGGCTCTTGGGTCTTTGGTCCAGTGTTTTGAATGGGAGAGAGCCGGAAAACAATATGTGGACATGAGAGAAAATGAAAAAGGAACCACGATGCGCAAAGCCACGCCGTTGCAAGCTATGTGTAGGGCTCGTCCCATCGTCCATAAGATTTTACATGCTTCTTCTTCTTGTCCATGAATTTCCCATCTTCAGAACCCTGTAATATATTCTTACATTCTCATGCTGAACTTTTATTAGACATGATTACGATCGATTTTGTTTCTTCGTTTTAGTTATAGCCTTGTAGATTTTGTTATGAGCTTGAAGTTTGATTGAGATTGAGAATAAACTGTGTAGTTTGAACATAAGTTGAGTAGTTTGTATAGCTAACTCCCAAAAAGCAAAAACTCATATGGAGATAAATTCTGGTTAACTCCAGGCAGCTAAAAGTAACTAAGTCTCATAGGAATCGCTACATTTGAAACACACGAGCTAAAGGTGAAGCAGCAGACAAGATAATAATATGTAAAATCTCAGATGCTAGAGAGTTTAGTGACTGTCGGACTCGTTCTCCGAGTCTACAAGCATAGGCTGAGGGTTCTTGTAATCACTGATCTCATCCTTGTATCGCTTCTTGTCGACTTGTGCCTTGGCTTCATACGGCTCTTTTTCCTCGGCTATGGTTACACAAAACACGTTAAAGATCACATACATACACGCTAAAGCTAAGACCAAGTTTTTTTTTTGGGAAGATTTTAAGTTTTACCAGTCATCTGACGCCACTTATCTCCAAGCACCTTCCCCACCTCTCCAAATGCTATTCCTGGGTGAGTCTTCTTTATGTTCTGTTCAATAGAAAATGATATATACAATAATGTTTGGTCGCCACAAAATGCTTTATCTTACGCTTGAGTTCTCAGGAATGCTAAGTTTGCCGGAAAAATAGGATTAGTTAAATGTAAAACAAAGGAGAGAAGAACTCACATCTCTTTCCATTTGGGAGAAGAACATGAAACCAGACATTGCCCTCTTTGGTGCATTGGGATCCTTCTTCTTTTTCTGCTTCTTCTTCTTACTACTGCCTTCTTCTGCGGCTAATGGTTTCCTCTTTGGGGGCAATCCTTTCGACGACGAAGCCTCTTTCTTGGGTTCCTTCTTGACAGATTTCTAACACGAGTCAATTGTAGCAATAAAATCAGATACGTTAAACATAAGGTCGCTGGCAAAAGAGTTTGATTGTAGAATATGAAACACTATTTACCTCTTTCTCTCCTCCGCCGCCATCACTAGCATCAGAGTCGTCCTCGCCAGATTCATCAGTTGGTGAACCACCGTCGTCATCATCCATAACAAAGTCTTCGTCCTTCATAAATTAAAAAATATTGATCGTCAAAAGCGTGATCATCAGAACACAAAGTAAATCCAGTAAGACATAATGTACGTGCCTCCTCGTCACTCTCATCAGCAGCTTGGTTCCTGATGCGCTCGAGATGAGGGTCAACAGCATCATCATCATTATCCCGAAGAACAGCAGCAACGCCGTCTGTTGCACCCGCACCTCCAAGGTTCATTATCTTCAAACCCTTAGAGCTGCATCAAGGGAAGATAATGTTTTATTCACTACAATTAAATACGCTCTCAGTAACTTCAAACGTTTATACTGAAATAGCCCGTGCTAACCTTATGAAGGAATAGAGATTGTGATACTCATTCCTCTGAATGTTCCGGAACAGATGTTCATGATCAGTTTTCAGTCTTATGAGAAGATCGAAGTAATGCATGTTAGCACCACCAGCAGCATGCCTTTCAAACTCCACATAGTCAATCTAAAAATGAAAAACAAACGGTTTAAACAAACCAAATGGATATCTCAAAGCCTAACCAAAATTCCCAATCATCAAAAACCACAAAATACCTCATCATGTAGTATAAGCGTTGGAGGTTTAGGTAAAAAGAAAAAGCCCTTCTCAAGTGGATAAAGAACACCATCTTCTGCCTTAAGAGAGGATTTCACTGCAAACCCATCTTGGGCACTGCGGAACTTCCCTGGTTTAGTGATCTTTGCACCAGACAGCCAACGCAACACTGTGGTGAACACTTCATGAATGAGACCCTGAAAATTCATAGCCATATCCTTAGCCCTTAGAAATTTTTTTTTGTTTGTTCAGGAATGATAACCAAAGTGCAGACCAGACATATACCTTATACGATCGCTCCAACTTGTCCTTGAACTTTGTATTCATAAGATCATCACTAATTGAGAGTTCACTTTCGAAGACGGAATCGGTCTCAAACTAGAGAAGGTGCGCAAAATCAGATATGTAAAACCAAAGTAACAGAGATAGAGACAAACTTATAACAAGAAAATTGAAACTAAAAGTAATGTTTACCTGCATCACAATATGGGGGTACATTGTCTGACCTTTCCGAATTGGTGGGTCTAAAGAGATAACAACAAACGTATGTGGCTGGTTTGACTGCTCAGGCATAATACAGATAACAAGAGTTTCATTAAGAAGTATAAGATTCAGCGATCATAATATGATAATCCCTTTAATCTGATGACTGCCACCATAAGTAAAAATTTCCCTGAGATATATGATTAAATGAATTACCTTTGGAAGCAAAAACAAGCGGACAACACTACTGTATTGGATTTTAAAGTCATTAGCTTGTCCCTGCAAACGTAAGAAAGAAAGGTGAAGCTCCACACTGTACCGACCCCTGTGAAAGAAAAAAAAAAACAATCATGAAGTCATGAGATGACGCAGCCATACAACAAATGATAAAGTGATCAACAAATACTCTAATAGCCAAGAGAAGATGAAGAAAGAATCTTTACCTGGGTGTGAGGATTGCAATACCCTCAAATGTGACGACGGCCTCCTCAACTCCAGCACCAACATCAGCCTTTGCCATGATTTCGTCACGGAAAACCTGAGACATGCTCTTGGCATCAACAGAAAAGTACTCGAGACACACCCGTATAATAAAAAAAAGTTTGGCAACTTACTTGAGCAGGCAGACGATTTTCATCACCAACATACTGGGTGTTGGAGTTAGGAACATGAAAACTTATCTCCATCAACGAGTCTTTCTGTAAATGCAAATAATAGAATCAGGAACTCAGCTAGCGTATGTACCCTTGCATACACATATTAGCCCAAATATTACATTTCTAAGGAAACCAAGTTGCAGTACAAAAGGAATACCTCATTGGCACCAGCAGTATCATCAACATGAAACTCCAATAAGACGTCATTTTTCCCTTGAAGCTGAGTCTGTGAAACATCAGCTAGTGAGACTTCAAAAGCTTGCTTTCCACCTACCTCAAAGGTTAGTGTATTCCCTGCACGAAAAAACGGAGACACCAAGAGAGTTTTCATTTTAGAACCACAAATGGACTGGAGAAGCTTATCTAAAATTAAAAGCTCAACTAAATATATAGACTTTTACAACTAAAAACAGTCACTTAGAGGAAAAACCCACAAAAAACATAAGGGGGAAGTAAAGAGCTCACCATTCAAATCCACCTCTCCCCATTTGCAACCAGTGACAGATAGTTGTTTCTCTTCAGGCGTTTTCCCAAGAGTACTTTGGAAAAAGCTGGTCAGACTTGTAACATCCTATTGAGCAAACAAACACAAAAGTATGAAAATAAGTTCAAATACAACTAAAATATCTGACATATGGAATCAATCAAAAACAGAAGCAAGAAGATATGCGCAAACCTGCTCCCGAAATCCAATGAAGTTATAGTTTATCCCATCTCTGGTTTTGACACTCAACAGATGTGACCTTGGAACCCTCATCCAACTGAGACCTACAATATCAGATTTATGCCATTGAATGCCTCCAGAGTTGATTTTAAGGAGGCCAGGGTTCTGCAGTACCAAATTGAAACCCAAATAAGCACAAACGTTTTCTCGGAAAAGAAAAACCCTAAACAACTTACTAATATATTCACAGAACATCACAAAAACTGTGGGTGAACAATTTCCATCAATCGTAGGATGCAAGGACAGCGACGAGATGTAACCCCTTTTGCACTTACAAGGTCACAAATGATGAAAAACTCGGGATTTCGAAAACGATTGTAACCAGAAAACAACACGAACATACGTTGTTGACACGAAAATCACACATTCGCCGCCTCCCGAAGAAATTAGGGTTTCGAAGCAAGCGGAAAAGGCAAAAGCTTAAAGGAAGTGAAAGACCCTAAAAAAAACCCGGCGTAATAAGAGAGATAGATAGAGAAGATCGCACCGTTCCGCCGCGGCCGCTGAGAGAGATATTATTGAAGGTATGACCGTCCGTCATGGCTCCGATGAGAGACGAGAAAGATGAGCAAGAGAGAATGAGACTGTGTTTTTAAGCTTTTTATAAATACTTAGCGCTGCACTGCGTTTCTTAAGCTTTTATATAATTAAAAATTTCCGATTTTTAAAATAATCTGGGGATAATTACTTAATTAGACGATTCATGATTCATTTTAACGAGTAAGCCAAACGTTTTTTGAACACTGGTTTTATGACTTTATCTTATAAATATGATTACTACATTAGAAGACTAATTTAGCTTTTGTAAAGGGATATAGTTAGCAAGAAAACCAATTTCAAGTTTATGGTCTAAAACTTCCTTTTGTCTAACTTTTCATATAAATAAACAACCAAAAAAAAAAAGATCCGACATCTTCTCTTTTGTTCAACATTACCAAATGGAAACAAGCTCATAGTACAAGTTGTATTAACCCCAAAAACCAAACTATAAAGTCTTATCCAATGTAAATGGCTTGGATTCTTCAGAACTGTTTTCTTTTGCTCCTGAAGAGTCTATCTCTTTTCGAGTACACGTAAACCAAAGCCATTAGCCCTAATCCAGACACCGAAACGGTTCCCCATGGGAACGGAGGATCTTCGAAGCAGTTGAGACTGGCTTCCACCTCTTGCGACGCGAGGTACACCACTGAATGCATCGAGTACAAGTCGTGCGAGGCTGATCTCAGGTAGTACAAAGCCATCTCGAAATCATTGTGAGACAGAGCAGAAACCGATTTCTCCATTTTGTACTTCAAAAGATTCCACCTTTGCATGAACTCAGAGTGCCGGTTCTGTTTCACAAGGTTCACCTCTCCTCCATAAGCGACCGCAGAATCAATGATATCGATTGCGCTTGAGATAGTTGTGTTCAACGATGTCAAAAGAACGTTTCTCTTAGCAGCGTCCTTCTGAACAAACGATAGAGACGAGATATCAGAGAAAGGTCCAAACGGCGTCTGCCCAACGCTCCACGTGTAGTCCACGAGAGTCGAGTTATGCCTCGGGCTCCATGTCAAATGAGTCGAAGATACACCCCACATGCTCTGGAGAATGGAACCGACGAGAGGTCGTTCTAGGTCTCTTGTATGGACAAACACATGACGCCCGTTGCAGGTATAATCACTCACGGTCTGCGTTCCTCTGGTTCTAACAGCAATAACCATGTCTTTGAAAGCAACAGACTGGTGATACCTATCGAGCAACAAAGGCGTGTTGATATCCAGATCAAACACATAAACAGGTAAAACCCTAGCAAACTCGTCTTCTTCATGGATCCCCACGACTCTTCTCAACTCCTCTGCTGATTCGGTTAATGTCCGATGCATATGCTTGGAATCCAAATACTCACTCACAATCAAGGTGTAGTTATCAAACAAGAACCTAGACGTGTACGAGTTCATGCCTCGAGATACCGCAAACGAACAAATCGGGCACTCTCTGTAATTCACACTGAAACTTTTGAAGCTCAGTTTCTGCTCTCCTAGCAACAACCCACCATTGTTAGCTTCCTCCATGAATGTGCTCTTGACAAATTCCCAATCTAAGCCACTCGGATCCTTATGCTCCGATCCGTAAACGTGAATGAACTGAACTACCAACGAATCCTCAAAGTACACAGGGATTCTCAGAGAAGGAACAATCAGTACCTGGTACGCATTGTACACCAGCGAGGCCAAATCCGCAAGCAAAGCTTTCTCTGACTTGGGACGGCCATGGAAGGCAGCAAGTGGGTGGAACTCGCCTCTTGGCAAAACCCCATCGCCGGATAACGCAGGGCCGTAATCCACAGGTCCGGCGGAGAGATCAATCCAGAGATAACGGTCCTTCCCGGTCCAGATACTGCCCAAGCATTTCGTGAAACCAGCCGACGAATCGCCATGGGAGTAACTATATGCGTAGGGTTTTGACTGAGGGCCTAGCGAGATCAAGTAAACGTAGACGCCGCCGTCTCCGTGCTTCTCTTTCTCGTACTCCTGCCTTACGATCTCATCGATCGAGCCGTAGGGAACGGAGAGGAGCTGAGATCGGAGGGAAGAGGTTGTGCCGGCGATAAGGGATTTCAAGGAGGCGTCGAGGCGGGAGGAGAGAGAAGGGGGGGAGAGGGAAGCGTCGAGGTGGAGAGAGTGAGAGACGGCAAGGCGGTGATCGGTGGAGGAATCAGGAGGAGAGATCACATGAAACTTGTCTCCAGTCACGGTGGCTGAGATGAAGGAGGAGAAGGTGGAGGCGGCGGAGGAAGGGAAGGCGTCGCCGACGAAACGGACGTGGAGGGAGACGGAGACGGAGAGGGAGAGTAGAGACTGGGAGAGAGAGGAGAAGTGGAGAGAAGAGGAAGCAGAAGAGAGAGACCGCTTGAGAGAGGATGAGAGAGATCCGAAAGAGTCGTTGGAAGCTTTTGGGTCGAGGCGGAATTGGCTGGTCAAGAAGGTGTCCAGTCCTGGAATCGGAGCAGAGCAAGTGGTGGTGAGTAGGAGTAACAGGGTGAAGATTCTGGCGGATCCGCCATTGAAGTAGGTGGTGTTGATGCGGTGGTGCGTCATGCGAAAACGGAGCTCCTCGGGGAAAGGAGGGAAGTGAGAAGAGAGAGAGAGAAGACTCGATCTGTTTCTCTTCCAAAGGCTTAATGTCAATTTGGATTTGGGGGTAGCATTAGGGATTTCACCACAAGTTTCTCAGTAACACGAGTTGGAATCCAATGGGCAAAAGCTTAACCACACTAGTCAGTGTTTTTACTGTTATGCTTTTCATTTAAAAAAAAAACAGTGTATTATGTTAAATTAATTAATTATGTGTGGTTATTTTATTTTTTTTTGTCGTCTTATGTGTGGTTGGTTATTTAATTATACTATTTTGTAAAAATAAATTCACATTAATTTAAATTATCACCAA
Source organism: Alliaria petiolata (assembly GCA_020283515.1). NCBI lineage: Eukaryota > Viridiplantae > Streptophyta > Magnoliopsida > Brassicales > Brassicaceae > Alliaria > Alliaria petiolata. Next base: position 15,057,566 of record JAHZTW010000005.1, on the reverse strand, counting down.
TCAGCAGCACCAATCAGACTTTGGAGTAAGAAATGTAAGAAGATTTGAGAGTTTTATAAGGCTTCGACAAAAAACATTGGACCTAAAAAACTTCCAAATTTTTTAACAAAATGTTATAAAAGAGCATGAAAAATAGTTTTGATATTACAAGAGTGTTACTGGCAATAGAGAACCAAGCAAGATATGGCAAAAACAAACAAACAAATTGAAGAGGTTCTTATTTGGTGGGTAAATTTGATACACGCACTCACGTATAGCGACAGAAACAGTGAATGTAAAACCGCAGATTGTACAGCAGATTTCTCTGGTAAGCCGGAGCAACGAAGAAAACACACAACCAATCAAATTGGTTTCTTTCTTCTTATTCTCCAATTTTAAGACACATCACACATATTATTAATATGTGCTTCTCACTTCTTACCAGACTCAGAACATGTAGACAACACTGTCGTGGATCCTCGACTTCTGGTTCTGTGCAACACATTCCGATATCCACATCAGGTTCCTGATCTCCTGCTCCCTCAACCTCATATACGCAAAGAATACCGCGTAATGGAACTGCAAAACTCAGGTTTAAACAACCATTGTTAGTATTAGACAGAAAGTTACAAACAAGACGCGTTATGCAATCGGACTCTTCGGGTCTCTAATGTATGAGACCCTGAGCTTTTGGAATTTCTAGGGAAACAAACCTGCTGCTCAAAGGCTAAGCAAAGCCTTCTGACTTCTTCTTCATAAAACGCCTTGTCCAGCATCTGGCTCTCTCCATAAGACATCTTGGAGAATATAGCTTGATACGGTGGGTATTTCTCCATAACACCACGAACCTAACAGCGGATAAATCGGTTTCACTGAGCAAGATTTGTAACCTTCAATATGTTTATAATATATATTAGCTTGCGGATCTACCTGATCTATATCCTCGCAAATAGCAAGCTCCTCGTGACCATATGGATAGCTGTTAAAGAAATATCAGAAACATGGTGATGAAAACTACTTTACAACATGCAACCACTGTGTGGAATTATCATTTGATCGTAGAATGCTTCTTACAGGAGACCAAAGTTAGAGTACAGTTTCTTCCTGTCTTCTCTTGTGAGCTCAGTGCCGATGCTGCATAGAAAAGAAAATCAGTTTCAGTGCCTATATAAACAAAGCAACACAACCATGGTAACATCTTGTGGTTCCATGCACGAAGATATACAGCAGTAATTAATTACCTATTGATGGTGATATTCACAGCTCTTCTGTCAGCTTCGAAGGCCAGAAGGTCAGACATTATCTCTGCTGTTGCCCCACCAAGTTTCTATTTCGGATACACAACAAAAAAACGGGTTAGCTAGTATAGGTTGAATCTGAAATTTTGTAAAAAAAAATTAGGAGTCACTAGCACCTGACAGAACTTGTAAAAATCCTCAAGGTATGCTTTGTAGAGGGTATTCCTCATGATCTCAATGTTCATGTCATCCAAATCCTGAAAAAAAAAAGAGTATATTATGATATGAACGTGAAACGAAATTCATAATTTATCACAATGTATTCGCTAACCAGAAAACAAAGGTCAAAAAAAGAAAACTACAATAGTAATTGTTTCAGCTATGTACCTCTGATGTTAAGCATTCAGAAAAATATGGAGCCAGAGGAGTATCCACAAGTACCAACCTATAGAGCTCCCTCATGTTCTGAGCAACTGCCAGTGTGGCAATACTGGAAAAGAGAAATCATGAGCAAAAACATAAAAAAGAAAAAGAAAAAGGGTCTAAAGCAGCTATGGGAAGAGATATTAGAAGATGCAAAAGGTCAATGCAGGCACCTGTCAAACATGCCTAAAGGGTGACATTTCTCGATCAACTCTTGAACATCTCTTTCATGCAAGGTTCCAGTAACAATCAGCACGACATTGTCAATCATGTGGCCATATCTGCATTTATAAATTAATAAATATTAAGAAAGACGAACCCAGTTTTTCAAAGGCCAGCGTCTTTTATTGATAGATCATATACTAAACTAATTCCAGGGAATAAACAAGTAACAATATAAGCTAGCATCTAAACTACAAACAATATCAAAAATATTTGCCCTCAACATGCTTAAACGAATAACTCTTCCATTTCACTGTAATCTCGTTAAAGGTAAAGCTTCAGGAAAGCAACAAATCTTACACACTAAATACCAACAACATTACTAGGCCAAAAACAACAATATAGCACCATATTCTGTTGATCTAGAATCATAATTTTAGGGAAAGAGTAGAACTACTTCACTAACCTGATGTACTCTAAGAAGGTTGACATAGGCTCAGTTGCTTGGCAAAGCATATGCTTGTAATCATCAACAAGCTTGAGCGTACACTTCTCCACAATTGTGGTGGTATGCAGAGGTGACGGTTCTGCAGCCAAGGATAAAGAATATATTTATTTATTTTCACAACGATGAAACAGAGATTCAGATAATATAAGAACTAACAAATTTCAAACAAAAAAAAACAGTTGTCTTTACAAGAAATCAAGGTACTGAGACTAAAGAGATTAATTTCTCGTCTAAACATCAGATTTCAGATTTCACTTATGAGGAAATGCCACCGGAAACCAATTTCACATCGGTCAACGGGAAATCTCACCTATTCCGGCATCAAATTGGGGACTGAAAGCATTTTCAAATGACAAAAACCCAGAACCCATATTCAACGAAACAAAATCAAAGTCAAGTAAATCAAACTCGTTAGACATCACGGATTCGCAGAGCGACGATCATATGTGAATGACGCGCACCGTTTTGGAGGTAAGAGCCGTATTTGGTGGCGGAGAGGTGCATCTTGATGTCGTCAAGGTTTTCACACTGGCACAGGTTGTTGTAATCGGCGGTGGTGAGAAGCCCAGCACGGTGGCCCCTCACGATCGCCTCCAAGTATCCGCCATGGATGTTGAAGGTAAGCGCCTCGAATCCGTACATCCTTCTATCCTTTCCCTTCCGGAGATATTCAGATCTCAAAGATTGACGAGGGAGATCTGAAGAAAAAAAAATCGAAGCAGAGCCAGAGAGATCAACGCGAAGAAGATAGCTTTGAATTTGATTGATTTGTTTGCAGTCTCGTCCTTCGTATGTTGAATTACGATACTATCCTTAAACCGGTCTGCTAAATCGAAGACGCACGCGCGCAATTACTAAACCGGTGGACATTATTCCATTGAATAAAAAAGTAAAGCCAAGTTACAAAACGTTTGATTTGCTAAATAAAAGCTCAAGAGTACTACAGATGGTGTTACAAATAATTTGATTTGAACAGATAGCAAAAACTTTAGAATTCTGAAAGCTTTTTATTTGAGATTATGATAAGCCAAGTTAAAAAAGAGGGTGTCTTTCTCTGAAAGTTTCAATCTTTCTTACTGGAATGGAGCCGGGATGCCTTGGTTTCGGTTGACAATAGCCATCGCAAGATACCTCGTGCCCATTCCAATCGGCGTCTGTTCATCGGGTCCTTCCCAGAAAGGCGCTTCACCATCTCCAACAAGCCGCCAGTATCCCGACCTCAAGGACTCAGCTTGCTCATCGTCGCAGTTCTGTAGCAGCGCATCAACTCTGAAGTTTATTCCAAGCGAACCCAAGAACTGAGACTGAGTCATAGGTCCATGGACTGAGACGTTTTCTGCACAATGCACACGTTTGCATCTGGTTAAGTGAGTTAACTCTCTGTACGACACTGACGAGCATTGAGTGTAGGAATGTAACCTGAAGCTTCCTCTGCAGAGTGCTTTATTGAAGGAAAGTCGACATAAGCACTTAGATCTGCAGACCCGGGATCATCCAGTATGTTGACAAACTTGTGTTTTCTAATAGCCTTAGCCACAGTGGTAAAAAAATGATGGTTAAATCATATCCATAGATTTAGATACGAAGACTTTACAAGCATATGATCATAACATTTTTAGGCCACAAACCTGAAGACTGTCTGAAATGATTCCATCCATCCCGTAATCGATTATAAGCGCTCCACCTCCATCAGAGCCTATTCTCTTGGCCATTTCTTGGGTCAAATCCATTGACTTCGGGCTGATCTCGACATGCTCAAGTTTCTCCCTTTCCTCAGGTGTAGCCCACGTGCAACGTTTCACGAGATACAAGGCTGCAGGTGTAGGCTGCGGGGATAGAACAAAGCGGAACCTAAACCAACAACGCATGGATCAATTCTGGAGTTTTTCTTTGCAAATCCCACTAATGAGATAGATCTATATCCCTTTTCTTTGAATTCCCGAATACTTACTGTGAATCTTGTCCTACATCAACCATTTTCTCACACCAGCCACGGGGAGATTTCTGCAGAGATTGAGTCCACATAAGATACACATACTAAACTAAAAGGAGAAGACTATATTGCAAGTTACACACACACTAACCTGAAACTGATGAACTGGAAGAGCATCATAAAACTCATGAGCTATGATTATTGTTGGTACTGTCACGGAAGCAAAAGAGAAAAAGAGATACCATGAGAAAAGATGCAGGGCATCATTCTTTTGAACGCTTAAGACATATAACGACAAGAACCTCACAAATAATAACAATTAGAGAGTGTCAGATTCCAAGTAAATGTAACAAAAGATGCATACCTCCTGATGGCACCTCTTCAAGAGTAGCGTGCCAGTGCACGGGCGTCCCAGCTAGTGAACTTATAGCTTTCTTCCCCGAACTACTTCCATTTGTGCATTTCAGGTTCTGGTGCTGAAGCTTCTGCAGTGCAGGACTGCATTCCACCAAGTGTATATGCAATGATTCCGTGAAATTTCTAAACTTTGATGTACCCTATAAGTGAAAAGTCCCCAACAGAGAGCAGTGAGATCGTTTTCGACAGTATTAGAAATCTTAAGGATACAGCTCAAGAGCATAAGTACATACACGAAGGAGATCCACCATGAGTGTTCCACGACCTGGACCTAGCTCAATGAGATTGACCCTCTCTGGTCTTCCCATTTGCTCCCAAAGACACACAGTCCAAACACCGATCATCTAAAACCACAACGCCGAGTATGAAAAACCAATCTCAAACACAAATAAACCACTCCTAAAGACAGGAAATTCTAAGTAATTACCTCGCCGAACATCTGGCTAACTTCTGGAGACGTAATGAAATCACCTTGAGCTCCAAAGACGTCACGATTCATGTAGAATCCTGCTTTAGGGTTAGTCAAGACCTCCTCCATGTATTCCGCCACTGAGATTGGGCCACCCCGAAACTGTGATGCATACCAAATTCATAAATTTGATCAAACTTCAGACGAAAGCATCTTTCCAGAATCACACGAACAACAACAATCACAAGTTTCAATTTTTTTTCTACTATGAAGACCAAAATGTAAGAATCGAAGATACCTTGATAATGCTCTTGAGGTGCTTGACGAGCTCAGAATCCAGTGTGGGTTCATGAGAGTGATCTGGATTTCCGAAACAGCAAGACAACAATCAGACCCCAAATCTATCAAATTGAATCTCACTATAGAGTGTGGAGTGAAATAAGTACCAGGAGGACTGAATAGAGCAGAACGGTCGACGGAGATGGTTGTTCCGGCGGCGGAACCTGCCTCTTCGACATGTTCAGCGGTGCTACTCCCTGAGCAAGGTGGCTCCGCCGAAGAGGACAATGAGGAAATCGGTGAAAGAGAGGATTTGGAGAAGAAAGGACTCCCGGAAGAGAGAAGACGGCGAGAGGGTGTTTGCGTCAGTAATCTTCTCAGCATCTTCGCAATTCAAAAGCTGCAGACTCCCGACATACCACCGAAGTCTGGCTGGACTCGGGAAGGTAAAAGAAGAGAACCACTTTTGTGTTTATGGAACTTAAAAACTAAACTCAAACATCAAAGGGGATGTAGCTCAGATGGTAGAGCGCTCGCTTAGCATGCGAGAGGTACGGGGATCGATACCCCGCATCTCCATTTTTTTACATAAATCCCATGGATTTGCTAATAGAAATGATTAATTAAGGACGAAAATACAAAACCAAATTTGGAAAACACTAGAAAGTAGAGACGATTTAAGGAAATAATGGAAATAACTACCTTATGATTTTTATGCTAAGACTGGCCAAGAATCACAACACACCAGAAGTTTGACACTCAACATGAATCTTCTCAAAACTATATCAACCAAAGCATGTAAGTTAAAGAACTAATCTTTTTGCAACCATATTGAATCCATTAAATGATTTTATCCACTTTCGATATTTTACATATTCGAAAATCTCTAAAAGGGATATATAATTCTTCACCAGGTTAAAGAAAAAAATCAAGGCATATAGCAGGGACATAGATTACACATAGGTTTTTACAGAAAACAGGTTTTTTACTCTTTATCCTTAAAAGAAACTTTACACTCTCAACCTTTACATTTCTACACACTAAAAATCACAGATCAAAATCTTTAGACCTTCAGGACCAAAGATATCTTCCTCAGTTCCATCAACTCAAAGAACACCAAACCAAACTTGCCAAGCTTCAGTTTCCACAGACCATCTCTTTTGCTCAGGGTTAAAAGGCTGCAACCGAGAAATACCGTTCTTGAATCAGAAAGAATCGATGCAACAGGAAGCTGGAACATCCAGCCGCAATCCGCCAAAACCTCGGTCAGACACGAAGAAACTAATTCCTAATATTCTGAGTCATGGCTCTTTTCCTTTAGGCTTTGGTGATTGACGAGCATATCGATAAGGTGAAGCTTGCGGCAGGTTTAAGCTAGACAAGCTCCTCAGAGGCGGTCCATTTCTCGACACAAACCCTCCTCCTTGTGTTCTGATACCGTTCTTGGCAACAGGCTGCATTGTTTGGAAAGAAGAAGAAGAGCTAGCAAAGTCTTTCATATTTGGTAACGGCTTTAAGGCTTCCACAACTTCGCTCATCTTTGGTCTAGCTTTGGAGTCTCGGTTAAGGCACTGCGCCGCTACTTGCGTGGCTTTCTGAGCACCCTTGATTGAGAAGTGACCTTCTAAGCGAGGATCTAATAGTCGGCAAAACCTCTTCTTGTCTAAAAGATGAGGTCTCACCCATTCGACCAAGTTTTGTTCACCGTTGGGGCGGCTTTTATCCACGGATCTTCGTCCGGTTAGTATTTCAAGTAAAACTACTCCAAAGCTGTATACATCACTCTTCGTTGTCAAATGTCCTGATGTTGAAACTAAGATTAGTAATTCCGAAAACTAATTAAATTAACAATAAGATAACCAACAACCAAAAAAGGCGAGGATACCTCACTCACCAGTCATTACATATTCAGGGGCCGCATAACCATATGTTCCCATGACTCGGGTTGATACATGGGACTTTTTCTCGTCTGGAGCATCTTTCGCAAGCCCAAAATCAGAGAGCTTTGAGTTATATTCCTGAAAGAGGAACATTTGTTTCCAATATAAATAAGAATGGAGACGATAAAGAGAAGAACTTCTAGGCTTAGCTTAGTCGAGCTCTTGAGAGCTTTCAGACATACCGCGTCTAGTAAGATATTAGATGTTTTGAAATCGCGATAGATGACTGGCTTCTCAGCTTCCTCGTGAAGAAAGGCAAGACCTTTAGCTGCACCAAGCGCGATTTTCATTCTGACAGACCAAGGGAGAGGTAAAGTCCCTGAAAACAAAATGGAAAAGATAACAACCATAAACGAACGGGAACCGTCGGGCAAACTAAGATCCACAGCGGTTTGTGATTACATACTTCTGAAAAGATGGTTCTCCAAACTCCCTCGTGGCATAAACTCGTAAACGAGCAGCCTCTGATCTTCTTCCATGCAATAGCCCACCAGTTTAACCAGGCTTGGGTGAACAAGGTTTCCAAGAAAGTTAATCTCAGCCTGCCCAAAGAATAGCAATATGATCAACAATTGTCCATAGAGACCAAAGCACTAGACCGTAACCACTGTCAAGGTAACGAGAGATTGGTCATTACCAGCCACTCCTTGTGACCTTGAAGGCCATCTGGGTTCAGTGTTTTGACGGCTACAGTTAGTCCAGTACCGGGCTTGACGGGCGCCGTTCCATTCTCCTCTATCCATCCTTTAAAAACACATCCAAACCCACCCTCGCCAAGGAGAGACTCTGGTCTGAAATTCCTAGTGGCTAACTTGAGGTCGTTGAACATGAAAATCCGTAGCTTGGAAGAATACTTCAACTCCCCACTGATTAGAGGTGTTGAGGAACCGCTCTCCGCACAATTAACATCTTTAGACGGAGCTGGATGACCTTCACGTTTCTCAATAACATGCTTAGGTTCTGCTGAAACAGGTATATAACAAAACAGATCCAAGAAGAAAGTGAGTACTAACGAATTTAAGTATGGACGAAACCAAGTCCCAAACTCGAACAGTAAGATAGAGATCAAGCAGATACACAAAGACAGGGCAGATTGTAGAATACTCTACATCACTAAAAATAAAGGTTTGTTACAAAATTCCGACATGAAATCTCTCTCTAGTCTTTGATTTCAGCAAAACTAAAAGGTGTTGCTCCGACAAAGAGAGGAAGAATCGGAAAACCATCAACACAGGACGAGCTATTGACCTGGACAAAATCGCCTTTTGATACATAGATATTTGATCTAGAAGACATATAAAGTTGTCTTTCGAGCTCAAGTCTCAGCACAAGATAAAAAGCTCAACCTACAATCTGAAAGCAACTAATTCAGGAGAAGCCTTGTCATCTAAACAAACTCTAAATATCGGCATAGAGGGAGGAAGAAATTACCAATAACCGTAGTGGCATTCATGGAACTATCAACTTTTGATCTAGAAGAGATGCAACTAAACATGAGCTTGAATCTGAACCAAAACCCACTTTCACTCTCATCGCCATCTTTCTTAACATTCTTCTTTTTACTCAAAGTATTCCCCTTTACAGGTTTTTTAACACCCAATTTCTCCACATCTTTAACAGATTCTTGCCCTGTAGCCATCATCTCTTAATGAACCCTAAATTCCACTCAGATCACCATAGCCAAACGCAAAGAACAAGGATTTTTTTTAAAAAAAAAAGTCAAGAGAAGCCCCACTTCAATCAACCCTAGAATAGATCATTATATCTGATCACATCCATACTCGTTTGTTTGAGTAGAAAATAAAGCAGATGAGAAAACAGAGTCAGACCCAGAAAACGAAACCAATGGAAAGATGAAGATCGAAGAAGGGAAATAACAGAAAGTCAGAAACCCAATTCTCTCGCAGTAGAAAGTTTGATCCTTTTTTCTCCAAAATCAAACACAAACAGAGAGGAATTTTAACAAAAGATCCAAGTAATACTTAGATGAAAGCAAAAGATGGAAACCACTTCAGTAGAAGTGAATTTGAGCTCCTTAGTTGGGGACAAAGAAGAGATGATAAAACAAAGATATAACTAAGTGAACGGAATGGAGATTAGCCGGAGAAAGTTTTAGTCAAAAGAGAGGATTTTTTGCGTGCGCGAGGCTAGAGAGAGAGATACAGAGCTACGAAAAGGCATCTTGAGAGAGAGAGAAAGAGAGTGAAAGTGGTCAGCAACGGGCAGATCGGGCAGCTTGTCTGAGAGAGATAAGCAAATTGGTCAGCTTGGGCAGCAAAAGAGTACGCCTACATAAATAATTAAGGGTTAATTTCTTATTTCTATATAAAACAAGCTTATAAACTTAAAACTTTCTACAATCTAATCCATACATTAATCTTCTAACCTTTCAACGGAATTTCAGAAAAGAATAGAAATTTTTGATTGATTTGGTCACACATGAGAGAAATTATGAGGGAATCGTTAATAGTTCTTTAGTATTTCCGGAAAAAAAAATTCATATCGATATGTGTAAGAATTTTCTTAGTTCATTGCAATATATTTATAAGAATTTAAAACTATAAAATAATTATTTAATTAGATGTTTCAAAAATATTTGTTTACGTTTATGTTTAGTTAAATAGTTTCAAATTTATATATATATATATTATGTTTATCTTCAATAGTAACAAAGTTTCACAAACAACAAAATCTAGTTTACAATCAAGATGGATCATGAAAAAAACATACAACATCAAAGTTTAGATATACAATTAACAATATCTGAAATTTTTTGGATTTGAACTCTGGCCTAAATGTAAATCTAAGAAAATCTTGATCCTAAATTTGGTTTTCCCCTCTCATCATTTAGTCTTAAGATTTTAGAAATGTTAGGATATGATAGTTTTATCGAGTATGAGTATGTTGATAACATTATTTACTCATTTCCAGATTCTAAAATAGTATTAATCAGTTCACATAAAGTCCTATAAATAATTCGAGACTGTTATAAAAAGGTAATAATTGAGTTAGAAAAAATAAAATAAAATAAAAGAAAAACAAGACGAAAGGGTAGACTTTTCGGTTTGGGAAGATAGTTATGCTAACGTGTTACATCTAGAAGAATATAAAGCCTTTGTGACACTCCCGTGAAATGGTGCCACGTGGAGACATCTGGATGCTCAGCTAATGATAAACGGTAGGCAACTAACTTTGTTGGAATTACAGGTTGGTCTTTTTGACTCTTGATTCAGACCAATGAATCTATCCTCTTTTTTTTTTTTTTTTTACTAATAAACAAAAAAAATGTTTTTACGAGTGAACGTAGAGTCACCGGTGGACGGCGGAGAGAAGATGGAGATATGCGGCGAAAAATACACAAGAACCGATGGTGAGATTGCAGAGTTATACAGCTGCCATTAGAAAACATATACTATATCTTTACATGTATTTTAAATAAAAGGAAATCTAAACATATAAAATTTAGTGTTGGGTTCGAATCTAAGAATGATGATATATGATATATTGATATGAATATATATATTATTATTATGTTATATAAAAAAGGTTTTTATATGAATATATTGAGTTCCGATGGACTACTATCTAAAAGACCATGGTTTTTGCGTTACCAAAAAGTTGCGATACAACTTATACCGTTTTAATAGTTACCGATCACAAAAACAGTACAGAAAGCGTTACCAACAATATTACACTTTGCTTACAGCTCTTTTCTTATAATTTTCAACTATTTTATAAACACTTATCACTACAGTTTACCGCTAAAAGATCCAGCTTACCGCTAAAAAAATTTGGTTACCAATCGGACCCTATATCTTACTAAATATGATGTTTTTTTTTGGGGTTAAAAACTAAATATGATGTCAAGACCTAGGAATCCATTAGTTCCGGTGTACTCGTTGGGCGAATCAAAGAAGAGACTCTTGAGTTTTCAAAGTTCTGAAGGTTGATACATGCTATTTTTCTAGAGACCTTTTGGAGAGGCGATGACGTGGTGCTCACAAAGTCACATCTCTAGAACTTCTTTTAGACAGTGTCTTAAGACGATGACAACAATTGACACATGTTGTGTTTTTTTGGTGCTCCAAGAGTTTGTGTCGTCTGTCGATCTCACTAAAAAAGCGTTCACATGTCTTGACTTGATCAATTTTCTCTTAGCAACCGAAAATTCACCTCTGGTACGTAAATATTTGTATATTTTTTTTTCATTTTGAGTTGTTAAGTATATTATATACGGTTAGAATATATTTCAATTTACAACTTTTATTAGTTTAAATTTTCATGTGTTTTACAAGTTTTGTAGTTTCTATTAACGTCTTGATGTTTCTATTAATTCCCATATGTGTTCCATATAATGTTTGGAAGTTTCGAGTCGTTTCTTAAGTTATTAAATGTTACAGAGGTCTATTAACTTATTAACGGAAAACAAAAAAGTAGAAAAAAATGGAGATGCGGGGTATCGATCCCCGTACCTCTCGCATGCTAAGCGAGCGCTCTACCATCTGAGCTACATCCCCTTTGAACATTCATACGGTAAATTGTTTTATGTACAAGCTTTTTAGTCTTCAATTATCTGCCCAAACACAGAATATAGGAAAGAAGAGTGTTGCAAATTCGATTCTATACTGTAAAATGTTTTTATATAAATGTTATTTTCTTCCTTGATTTAAGGTAACCTCGAAGAGAAAGGTAAATGAAAAGCCCCTGTATGGTTTCCAATAAGATGAAAGGTCTCACTGTAACTTCTTTATCTATAACTCGCTCTATCCGGGACACAAAAACAACTCCTTTTGTGGTTTGATTAAAACAGAGACCTCTCAACTTTGCTAATCCCTCTGGTACAGCATGAATCCTAATATAATCGAGAGCAAAAGCACGAAAACCGCCACCAGAATCGGGATATTAGACGCATTATCAGCGTTATCCGTTCTCTTGCTACTGTCTTCACGGCTTGTCCTTTCCACATTCCCGTCTAAGCAAAAGCTGGAAGCAGAAGATGCAGGAGATATCATGTCCCACATAGTTTCCGCGATCGACAAAGACGTTTCGGTTTCCATTTCTGAAATCTTTGATGCGTCAAGAGAAGAATGTTCCATGGACATTAACTCAATACAACGTTCTTTTACCACCTATTCATAAACCGTCAAACAGGAAAAAAACATGTGTTAACATTTGGAAGAAGAGTCTACAAAGCGTAATGAATTTGAGTTATTACAAGTTGCTCATATACCTCCAGTGATTCAAATGGCTGTAGATAATCACAGATGTATGTACCCGCCAACCACGGAACAAGAACTCTCCTGGGGAGACGAAGATGGCATGCTTTTCTGTTTACAAACATCAAGACGTTAAGCTTCTTGTGTTAATCAGTGAACAGACAGCAACATAACCAGACAATCGAGCATTGGTTATTATGTTTAGAACTTGACTCACGTAGATGAGTTTAATATTAATTTGGAAATGGGAATTTTCGACATCTCAGCTTCTTCAATGTCTCCATCATCAGTTGGATTGAGATCCTGCTCGGCCTCGTCACAGATAATGTCCAGTCTACTTTGCAGACTCCTAGTTATGTCAGCCTGAAAAGAAATAATACGGCCATCGACAATTTTGTAGAACTTCAATAGGTCCAATATAACTGGTACAAACTCACATTTAAGTAAACAAGAACATAAACAAAAAAAAACGAGAAGAGACATAGTTGCAGTACCTTTATATCAGCAACAGCTTGTGACACTGGTTCTTTCACGTTCAAGTAGGCATAAGAGAATATAGAACCACCGAAGAGTAGAACTCCAGCAACATTCTTTGCAGTTAATGCTTCTCAACATTACACCGTGATATTGGATTAGATCATCTAAAAACATATCCAATAGCAAACAACAAATTTGTGCCTAAATTAGAGTGAGAAAAGCTAACCCTCAGCACGACTATCTTTCATAAATGGGAATAACAATTCAATTTCATGCTCGCCATCTGTCTGGCAAGGCTCATCGTTATGCACCTTCACTCCAACAAAAATTAAGAAGAAATTACACACAGGGGAAGGTTATTTCCAGCCAAGATATCATTCGTTTTCTAGTCTAAATAAGCTACGTTTCAGGCAGACTCCATTAACAAGGATACCTTAACTGTATAGAGTTTACCCGTTCGGTATTTTATAGTTTCACTAGGCACCTCACCCTCCTAGAGCTTTAAAATGATTAAAGAACTCTACAACCAATAGTATTCAGAAAAAAATACACAGAAACATAAAAAGCATAGGGTTTACTTTCTCCTCACCAAGTCCCCATCAATCATTGCATTTGCACTCTTCAGATCTTTTGCATGAACTGCAAGTTCTTGACGGAGAATCTCAGTAAATGTTTGGCGAGTTGACGCACCCCCACAGTAGATTGGTAATCTACCCGCAAAAAAGTGAAAAAGAAAATCAACAGAAAGAGGTCAGGAATAAATACAAAAAGGGTTTTGGTTTTGATGTACTGTATGTATGTATAGTCATAGATACTATTCAGAGAAATCATAGGAATGGGGCTGAGTGCTTATTAAATTTTCATAAGTAAACACGTTGGCAACTTGGAGGAACAAATCAACTTTCAGCCTAATTTAAAAAAATTTCCTAGTGTACTAAATTTTATACATTCACCAACCAAGAAGAGGTAGAATGTAGAACTCCAAAGTCCACACCGAAATGCAATGACATACCTGAAATTAAAGCTGTAACTGCACTTAAACCTCTGTAGAGAATTCAATACCCTTCCCAGCTTAAAGTCACAAGGTCGAAGGCTACTTGATGTAATACTTGAGTTTAACAAACAAGTTCGACAATTCCATCTACAAACATTTCACATGCTTAGTTTAAGTAAACTATAATTCACCAAATTTTTAGGAAGAAAATCCCTTAAAAGGCGGAATACCTCCTCGGACTGTAAGACATGTGAATAAGAAGGGCTTCATCCAAGCTAGGATCCAAATGTCGTATTGCATCTGAAACTCCCTTAATAGCCTGATAAAGGAATCTAGATCCATCAACAAGCAATAGAGTTTCACTAGCATCCAAAAGAATCCTAATCAACTCACATAATGTATTGTTTTATTTTCCCTTAAAAGCTCAATTCACAATAAGAATTAAGAAAACACAAAAACATTGTTGGAAGAAATCTCTTAATTTCAAGACAACCATATGGAGACCAATCACAATGATCCGAATTAAGGATGTCCCTTGAATTGAAAGCAGGAAATTGATCCTCACTCAAAGTTACCTGGCAAAGGATCATCGTAGAGTTCTTAAAAGCACTCTCACTAGCCCATACATAAATACCGACAACCTTCACCCCACCCAAAAGCATTCTCGATACCTGAAAAAGAAACATCCAATCCATTACAATGCCAATCATCATGAACCATTCACATTCATCTAACTTTTTTTTTTTAAAACAATAAAAATATTAGTGATACATCATATTCACAAAATGAATAAACAAGAGTACAAAACCTGTCTGGCATGTTCTGCTACCCAAACGGAATCAATCAATATAGAAGATGACTCCGATGACTGAGGTTTTGACTTGGATGGCTTCCTTTTATCATCTCTGGTCTCCAAAATCGAGCATGCTGGTTCTCCAGCATCGTTTCTCGGTGTCGGGATCAGATCAAACACAAATCCTCGATCCAGAGCAGAGCTAAGCTTGCCTATCACAAGACCCACCTGTGTTCCAATCATCAAATTTAAAACCATACTTGGGCCGCAACAATTTCAAGGCAGACATATGCATTTTTGACATAACATGGATTAGTTACTACCTCAGCAGGAAGGGCTGACTGAGAGAGACGATCTTCAGCAGAAGTGAGCCTTGTGTCTTCTCCAACTACTGCTTTCACCATTGTTAACGACTGAAGAAATATCTGCAACATGCAAACTCCCGTTCAATGAGAATGGTGTTACAGTAGAAGAATGCTCAGAAATTGGGAAATTCTGAGTGCATAAACAATATCTTTTCGAAATCCCAGAATCAACGAAACGCAAAGGCGGAAATTTTTCATCGAAATAACACAATCCAGAGTCGAATTCCATAAACCCATCAAAAAAAAACTTCAACGAAACGGAAATTTATAAAACCCAGAAACGGAATTAAATCCTTATAATTTCAGTAATTGTTCGAAAGGGTTGCCCAGATCTTACCTCCTCTTTCTTTGGATTTCAGTAATTGTTCGGGAGATCGATCCTTTTTTTGTTGTTGGAAGATCCGTTTTGTTGAACGCCTCACACTATTCACTTTTCATCAGTCAACCAAAATTAAGAACCTGAGTTTCTCCTTGCTGTGTTATGTTTACACGTATGCACATCTTGTTGTTTTTTATTCATCAAACATCGTGCCGTTTATCACAAACCTTGTCTTTGACCGCCACGACGACGACGACGACATTGACGTCAACACGACGATGAGTGTTCTCTCTGGCTTCCATCAATCATGGAAGAGTTTGATCCTCGCGAGCCAGCGTTGCACTACAGTGCACCAGATCAAATCGACTCATGCTCTATTCATCATCCATGGCGTCCATCGCAACACTTACGCGATCAGCAAACTTCTCACGGCTTTTCTCCCTCTTCCCAGTTTGGACATACACTTTCACTATGCTTCCCTTATATTTGATTCGATTGAGTTTCGTAATTCGTTCGTTTACGACACTATGATAAGAATTTGCTCCCGAAGTTCCCGGCCTCACTTGGGTGTACGATATTTCAGACTGATGCTGAGGGAAGACGAAGATGATATAGCTCCCAGCTATCTCACGTTTCATTTCTTGCTGGTTGCTTGTTTGAATGCTTCTTTATTCTCTGTGTGTAAGCAAATCCATTGCTGGGTGATCAAAAATGGTGTTTTTTCATCGGACGGTCATGTGCAGACTGGAATCGTACGGCTTTATGTGGAAGACAAAGTGTTGCCAGATGCACGCAAAGTGTTCGATGAAATTCCTCACCCGGATGTTGTGAAGTGGGATGTTTTAATGAATGGGTATGTTAGATGCGGTTTAGGATCCGACGGTTTACAAGTGTTCACGGAGATGTTGGCTCGAGGAACAAAGCCTGACAAATTCTCAGTTACAACGGCATTAACGGCTTGTGCACAAGCTGGGGCTCTCGCTCAGGGGAAGTGGATTCATGAGCTCTTGAAGAAGAAGAAATGGATTGAATCTGATGTGTTTGTAGGAACGGCACTTGTTGACATGTATGCCAAGTGTGGTTGCTTAGAGACGGCTTTGGAAGTCTTCGAAAAGTTGAACAGGAGGAATGTCTTCTCATGGGCAGCCTTAATTGGAGGATTTGCGGCTTATGGTTATGCTAAGAAAGCTATTATGTGTTTGGAGCAGATGGAGAGAGAAGATGCTATTAAGCCTGACAGTGTAGTTCTTCTTGGAGTCTTAGCTGCTTGTGCTCATGGAGGATTTCTTCAAGAAGGCAGATCATTGTTAGATAATATGGAAGCTCGATACGGTATTACTCCGAAGCATGAGCATTACAGCTGTATAGTAGATTTGATGTGCAGAGCTGGAAGATTAGATGACGCAGTTGATCTTATAGAAGAAATGCCCATGAAGCCGCTTGCATCTGTTTGGGGTGCTCTACTTAATGGTTGTCGAACGCACAAGAATGTTGAACTAGGAGAACTAGCTGTTAAAAATCTTCTTGAGCTGGAGAAAGGAAATGCTGATGAAGAGGAAGCAGCTCTTGTTCAACTATCTAATATTTACTTGGTTGTTCAAAGAAACGCCGAGGCATCAAGAATTCGCCAGATGATAGGTCAGAGGGGAATAAGAAAGTCACCAGGATGCAGTGTGCTAGAGGTGGATGGAAATGTTACCAAATTTGTTTCGGGAGATGTGTCACACCAAAATCTGCTGCAGATTCACACAATGATTCATCTCCTATCTGTTGATGCCTTGCAGATTCTGTCGCACTAACTCGTAAAGCTGCAAATCTTATCTGCTATAAATACTGGAGGCTCGTCCAAAGGCTATGTGGGAATGGAGACAAGGAGTACTTATGAAGGACCGAGAGGAGTGTCTGAATATGATGCAATTTCTATATACTATTAAAGGGGAAAATTTGACTGATTGACTCCCCAAGACAGGAACTGGAAACTTAACCAAGGCCTGAAGAAAATGATGAACCTCTCACGAGGGCCCTAAGAGGCATTGTAAAGAAATGTCTGATTCAGACTTTATGGTGGCTGGAGATTGGAAATGAAGTGCATGGGCAGAAAAGGAAAAACAATAGCTACAGTTGAAAATTGCATGGCGTTTGGGCACACCTGTTGTTAGCATCTAGCGAGTAGAGAGAACTGAGACTCTTGGCAGTGAAAAACTGAATACATAACGTAAGACATAAAAGCTCGTAATATATATTCCATTGTCTTATTTCTATATGGTATCACTAGGTAATCAAATCTGTTAATGCAGGTAACCGGTGATTGATAAGGGTCATGTGCGTCTTCGCTGAGGAACACTGGTTTGGGCAGGTGCATTTTTGTCTTCCTTAACAGTTTCTGTTCTGCTTTGAGTTATGTTGTGCTCCTTATAAACTTTTCTCGACATGTAAAAACTTGATGTTTAACAAATTTAGGTTCTTGTTCAACAATTCACTCAATTTGATTTGGTTTCATAAGTATCTCACTAAGAATAAAAGAAGCTTATTCATAAGAACTTGATGGGAAGCCTTACGAGAATTCCAACACGATATCTCCTTGAATGTTCAGCGTAGTATTGGGTTTTGGTTGCTTAGGTAGGATTCACATACAGCCTGATGCTAGATTCTTTTAGCATCAAATTTCTGTACTCACGTAAAGTGGTTTTGTTGATTTACATCATGTTACCGAAATACACAATAACAGAAACCAAAAGTTTGTGGTCTTGGACAACAAACTCTCAGTAATTTCGAACCATTCTTCAGGAAGTGCTTGCAGCATCACCTGTAGAATTTCACAAACCACAATCTCTTCAGTTATGTTTGATTGAGGGCAACCATAGTTCAAATCTAACAGGAAAACTGAACCAACTAACTGAAAATTAAAAACCATATATGTCACACATTTCCATGACTGAACCAGAATCAAAAAAAAAAAAGAACTGAAACTGTTATGTTGACCTCAGTGTCTAATTTATGTCCTGGTTCATGGTTTTATATATGAACCAATGAAAAAGAAAACTAACCTTTTGAAGACGAAGGGATCAAGACGACGTGCATCTTTGTGTTGTTGGGAGGGAGATGCAACCGAAGGGGATATAATTTGCCATTTAAAGGGTTTTTGGAACAGATTGATATATCACTCAGACCTGTCTCTTCTTCAAGCTTATGTTTCAGCTGTTCTAGTCCCATTCCCTTGAAACAGAAAAGCTCTTCCTTAGCTCTCTCGTCCACGTTCCCATCGCTGTCCCCAACCCTGTAATAGATTAGTCTCCCATCTGCCTTGACCGGTGAGCAGACCATGTCATCAGACTGTGATCATAAAAATGTACAAAAACAAAAGGTCATCGGTCAGTGTTTTTTGATGCAATCATGCCCAGAGAAACCTAATTCTCCGTGATGGGATACTACGAACAAGTACTCCTTGTTTATGTGATGATGAACCTAATAGTGTGGAACTGATCAAACCTCTGTTTTAGAAAATCTTGGGGACTTGAGAGAGAATCCTTTGGGTGAATTGGGCTCATCATCATCATCTTTTGTTACCATCAGAAGCTCTGGTGGTGGTGGAGGAGGCGGGAGAGGCTTAAAAGCTGGTGGTGCAGCCACTGGTGGTGCTTTCTTCTTTCTGCTTTCCAAAATATCAATATCCCATAAAACCCAGTCCTGTGTGGTTGTCCTATGAGGAATATCATGTGTGATTGAGTTCCTCCATGGAGGTAAGCCCCCATTAGCTCGAAGATACTGTCCATACCTATTGAATTCAAATTTCTCACACCATTCACTTTTAATGAGGCTATAGAGAGAAGAGATGGTCTCTGAAGATTTATACGTTAGAGAGAGAGAGAGAGAGATCAAAAGAAGAGGTGTACCTCGTCTTGAGCCTAACCTGGACGCCTTCTCTAATGGGTTCCCATTCAGTTGACGAGTCTAGCCTCCGAGGGAGCGTCTGAGTTACCTTCTTGCCGGTCATGCCAAGGAACATTGGAACGTTTGAAGCGGTTAGGTACTTGCCAAAGCAGCTCTTTAGACGGATCACATTTTTCTCTTCTACAATCTCCACCGTCCATCTAGCGTTCATACACCGCCCGTCTCTGTCCTGGTTCACGAATTCTTCGTCATCCTCCGCTAGAAGGTACTTGTCATGGTAGCTACGTAAACGCACGGTTTCGGCCTTCTTGAAAATCTCCATTATTGTTCTGTTGTATCAAAATGCAAAATCTTTCATTAAAAAAAAAAAATTTGGTATACAGGATTCGTTAAAGCCATGCACAAACGGTGAAATCTGAATGCTTATAATCTTTCATTAAAACATTCATGTTTGAATTTGAAAACGATATCAATGTGAGCTTTGGCTACCTGAAAACAGGGAGCTGTTGATGATGGCCAAGGCTGCTATTTTACCTTCAATGATTGGATTGAAGATCATTCATGCAAAAGATGTTCAGGTACTTCCTACCCTTTTTTAGTTTCCTTTGATTTGGATTAGAGAAAAAAGAGGTTTTGTTTGTTTTCTTGTTTGTGGTAATATCCATTAGAGATTATTGTTAAGGGCATATTAGGAACTATAGCTACTTATATATTTAGGCGTATGTACGTAGATGCATACAAACTACAAAGGCGTACATGTATGGAGATTTCATTTCATTTAATAACCCTCCCACTCAACCAGAGGGCTTCCAAGACAACCAAAACTCAAAAACTTATTTGAGGATCAAGCTCTTTCTTCGGTGCTGCTACTTATGTATGAACCCTTGACGGTTTGAGAAGCAAGTTACATCACTTGATTGTTTCTCTTAATACTGCCTAGCAATTTTTTCACCATTAAGTTTAGGACAAGTCGTCTTATGCTTGGATTTGGTTGGCCTATCTTTTTTCCTAGAATAATTACGGCAGAGGTAACTTCAGAGAAGAGCTTTAATCCAATTACTTTTTAGATGGTACTAAAAAGTTTGGTTGCAGTTAGTTTGTTTGCAACTTTTGAATATGAGAGTAACCTAATAGATACTTGGGATGGCCATGGCTGGAATGTTGATAAAGCTTTGTCAAGTAACAACCAGCAAGTGCTTAGATGGTCATATCGCAGCATTTTACTCTGTATTCTGATATGCTAAAAAGTTCAAGAACACCATAATGGAATCATCTAAACAGCTATATAGAGCCTGCTTACTATTAATTACACAAACAAACTAAACTTATAAGCTAGAACATCAACCATGAAGTATATGATCAAAGGCTTAAAAAGTTAAAACAACGACCGAAATGGATTAAATCTCTTGTTACCATCTTTCTTCTTGTTTTCATCTAGTTGGGCTTTCTGAATCTTCTTCTTCCCCTCGAGTGCTTTAATCAGATCGTTCAGAGATCCATCAGCATCTATTTCACGATTCTTCTTCATCAAGCTCTCCGCGACATCAGCTGGTGTGATCTTCGTTTCCTTCAATAAAGACTCGATTTTGTTGAACAGAGGATGAGAATCAAGATCCAGATAGTTCTTGGCGAGAATCTTGAACGCCTCGAAAGTACAGTAAGACAGCTCAATGTGCATATCCATTCTTCCTCTTCTGATCAAAGCCGGATCAAGTTTCGCCAAGTGATTTGTCGTGAAGACAATAATCCTCTCTTGTCCACAAGCAGACCAGATCCCATCTATGAAGTTTAAAAGCCCTGATAATGTTACAAAACTCTTGTCGTTTTCTTTGTCTTGTTCTTCTTCATCTTTGATCCAACTCATCAAGTAGCTCTCCTTCTTCTTCTTTCTTTCACCCGTAAGATCCAAAGAACAATCAATGTCTTCAATCACAATAATCGACTTACTAGAAGTAGCAGTGAGTAATTTCCTCAGCTCCGAGTTGTTTTTTATAGCTGTGAGTTCAAGATCATAGATGCTATAGTTCAAAAGATTAGCCATCGCAGCAATCATTGTGGATTTACCAGTCCCCGGTGGTCCATAGAGCAAGTAACCCCTCTTCCAAGCTTTCCCAATCTTCTTGTAGTAATCTTTCCCATTGCTAAACGCAACAAGATCATTCAAGATCTCTTCTTTCTTCTTTGGATCCATAGCTAACGTATCAAAACTCGAGGGATGCTCGAAATCAATGTATCTCCAAAAACTCGTCTTGTTAGAACCCCAATGAGAACTCGAATTGTTTGTGAAGAGCTTCATCTTCTTGTTATTGGCTTCAATCGATTTCCCTTCTTCAACAACATATTTTATGTAAGAACCGGTAACAATATCTCGTGAGCGTCGGTGGAAAGTGAGCTTGTATGTTCTAAACCCTATAGAATCCGTGTCAGTCTCCCACCAGACATTAACTCCTTCGTACTCATCTCGGATTTTAGTATCGTCTCGTTTCAAGACCAACCCTTTACTCTCTCTGACCTGGCTTGCTCTGAGATTCTTGGCTTTGTCGGTTGCTTTTGAACCAAGGTAAGTCTCGATTGATGCGAAAGCGTGATTGAATTGATAATCATCGTATTGAGAGAAATTGATTTCGACATAAGGGGAGAAGAAGTTGATGAATCTGTCGGAAAACCTCTGGGAAAAGGAGAGCTGTTGGACTGTGGAGAGAAGAAACTCTTTAATGGCGATTTTGAGGTGGTTAGGGAAGATTTGTTGAATAGTTGCCCACAAGAAGAATAAACTCGCCAAGCTTGAACCAAATGTATTTCCCATCATCATCATTCTTCTTTCTTTTTTTTTTCAGAATCTTTTTCTTTTTGTTATTAGGAGAGGAGGTGATAGTGTTTGGGTATGAACATATATATATATAAATATAGTTTTTGTACGTGCAAGGTCTTTATATGTTTCGACTTTTGGAACCCCTTGGGCACCAAGTTTACTATTAGTCTATTTTCCAAATAAATGTTTTTGTTTTCACGGCCAAATTTCATTTAAGGAGGACTAATTCTATAAGCTCTGTTTGGTTCAATTAATTAACAGTTGCCATAATTTTGACTCATATGTATATATTGTATACCTTTTTTAGAGGACATTCTTGCTGGTGTTTTAATTTGTTTCCTTTCTTCACAATAATATATAATTATAATTATCGTCAAATAACCTTTATTTGGTTCAATTAATGAAGAGTCTCCACAATTCCACTCATATTGTAAGAAAATTTTTGTTCAAATTGTGAGGTTACAATAGTCAAGTCCAATAGACTGAACAAAAAGTCCTTTAAAAATATATTCTTTTGTAGTGGGTGATAAGAATGCATGGTACGAGTGATTCCAATAGAGTCAACTTGGACGGTCTATTTTATATCAAAGGGATTAGGTGATAAAACCTAGTACATGTGTATATGCATAGTTTCACACTCTCTCTACACCACATTTTCTCAAGTTTTTTGAACTACACATTTTCTCAAGTTTCATACAAAATATGACTCAAAATCAACATTAGTCTAGTCTCCGCCTAGAAAATTTTGTTGCATAAATAAATAAAGAAATATTCATGTTTAGAAAATTTTCGGTAGCAAAATCAGAGTTTCCAAGCTTTATGATTTAAAGCATTGTAACTTTACTTTTAGTAAATTTCCGAGTTTTGTCATTGTCATTTTTCTTCTCCTTGTCGCTCTTCAATGGCTTTGAATAGTGACGCAGATCAAAAAATACAGATCAAGCAGATCATGACGATCATGCAGAACAAATACAGATCAAACAGAAATGCAGAACAAATGCAGATCAAAAAATAATAATATTATATTAAATAATATAAAAATATAAAATAATGCAAATCAAATAGTATAAAAATATGAAATGATGCAAATTAAATAGTATAAAAATATATAATTATTATGATAAATACATTTTAAAATCTAAACATTATCTAAATTTTAAATTCGATTACAACATTCGAAAAAATTAGAAATATGGAAATATAGTATAATGCCATTTTTTCTTTCAAATATGGAACCATCTCATTTACTTTTTTTATTTATAAAATAATTTTTCAAATTTTAGATACTTTTACTTTTAGAGTTATAAATAATTATTTATATGATGATTTCTTTTTTTGATGATTATAAATATTAAAACACTCTAATATATAAAATTAAAATGCAAATAACATTATTTAATAAAAAATACAAAAACATAATACTAAATTTAAAATACATAAAAAATACTGAAATTAAAAATAATAGAAAATAAATTTAGTACAACAATGATTGGTTACTTAATCAACTTTGTTTTATCATTTTTATGTAGTGTAATGTGTTTTTAAAAATTAGAATAATGAAATTTTAAAAATATCTTAATTTATGAAAATTTTGAGAGAAATTAAATAATTGGAACAATTTTTAAATTTTAAAGGAAATATGTATAATTAGTAATTAATAATAAAATAGAAAAAATAAAAATATACTAAAAATATATATATTTTATATACAATTTAAAATAAATCTCAAAAAATATAATAACAATAAAAAACGAAAATAACTTACTTTAGAGGGGGTTTGTTTGAAACTGAATGAAAAAAATAGGTAGCAAAGGGAGATATTTATAAGCAGTTAAAAATAAATAAAAAAAAATAAAAAAAATTATCCATTGGCCATTTGCTTCTCTCTCACACCTTTCTTCTAGCTTTCAGATCAGTTTTTACCACTAAAAGACAAGCAAAATTTGATCTGTATGCAGATCTTTATTTTTTTATTATTTATGTTTGGTTCTGCAAAAAAATAGATGAATGGCAAACAAATGCAAATCAATCTCCATATTTACTGATCTATGTTTGTTCTGCATTAGATCTGTGTTTCCATTCAAAGCCAATATATCTTCGTGTGATCAACTTCCATTGTTCCAAATTGGATTTATTTAAATGTATCTAATATATATATAGATCAGCATCAGCTTTTGTCACATTTTCCACGACGTATGCAACAAGACAAAGATGTGTTTGTACAAATAAAGAACTAAAGAAGCGTGTGATGTGAAGGTTTTGGCGTGCGAGTTAAAAGCAAATCTGACACCCACGTTTTTAGGTGCTCAATAAATAATTACAATTTATATGTGGAATGTGATAAGATTTCAGTATCGTGTGTACTTTTTCGTTAAAACCACGAAAGAGATGTTAATATCATGAAAATTATGAGCTAACTTGTGATTAGCTTTTTGGCTTTGAAAGCTCTCAAGTGGTAATTATGTGTAGGTTGGGTAAGGCCGATTTGTCTCGGTCCTCATGTGTCCTTGTAGAATTAAACTCATGATGAAATATATAATTTATCTAGATGACCAAAAATGAAACGCTCACCCTTTGCCTAGTTAATTAACAAGTACGTTGTCTGAATCAGCAAGATTGTAAGATATGTTTATTCTTGTGGAGAACTTTGAGTAGACGTACGTATCCCCTGTAGATTCTCTCGATGGATTGATTATATCCGTCAATAGGATCGATCGATGAGTTTCGATTCAGGTCCATGATGATTCTAAAGAAGGAACCATTCCTTATTTCCTTGCATAAACACTGACTTGTTTCTAAGCTTCTTGCGATGTTCTTTAGTGGTAATCTCGCAATGGTAGATCCATATCGTTGGTCTTTTGGTTTTCGCAAATGGAACTAGGGCTTTTTTTTATTCGCATAGGGTTTTTCTGTTGGTAATTAGAACAGAGATAAGACTTTCTGTTCCAGTTGATGCTTTGTTATTTTCGTACACGTCAGTTTTTTTTTCGTGGGTTATACGTAAGTCGTCATAGACTCATAGTGATACATATGGTTGAACAAAGTCCTGAATCTTTTGATTTGCTTAAAGAGAACACAAACTATTCATGAGATGGATATGAGACTACAATGCTTTAAGAGTGATAATGCAATCCAACATATTCTCGTGTATACAAAGCAATATCGATATCCATCAAATTCAATGCTCTTCTTTACCATTTTCTTCAATCTTTTTCTTCTTCTTCTCCTCCTTTGCCTCTGCCTCTGCTTTCTTTTCCTTTCTTCTCTTCTTCTCTTCCTCTTCTTCCTTCTTTTGCTTGGCCTCTTCCTCAACCTTCCTCTTTGCTTCCTCCTTCTCCTCTTTCAGAGCTTCGATCAAACGCTTCAAACATGTCTCTGCATCTTCACCTTCTGATTTAGGCAACAGATTCTCCCCAACGTCCGCAGGTGTCATCTTTATTTCTTCAACCTCAAGCAACCTCTTTATCTCATCAAAAAGCTCATTCTCCACCACATCCAAATAGTTCTTAGCCAATACCTTGAAGGCTTCGAAACCGCAATACGACATCTCTATATGCTTATCCATTCTTCCTTTCCGAATCAAAGCCGGATCTAGCTTGTCCACAAAGTTTGTAGTAAACACAATGATCCTCTCGCCACCACAAGCCGACCATAACCCATCAATGAAATTCAATAACCCTGATAAAGTAACATTGCTCTCTTTGTTCTCACCTTCGTTTTTCATCATCTTCTTCTCAATTGTGCTCTTCTCGTCTCCATCTTCCTCTTCCTCCTCCTTTTTCTTCCTCTGTCCCGTGAGATTAAGCGAGCAGTCGATATCTTCAATCACAATAATCGATTTCGCCGAAGTCTCAATCAATAAACTACTCAGCTGTGTATTATCCTTAACCGTTGTCAATTCAAGATCATAAACATCATACTCCAAGAAATTCGCCATCGCAGCGATCATGGTCGATTTCCCAGTCCCAGGTGGTCCAAACAAAAGATACCCTCGCTTCCACGCCTTCCCTATCTTCTTGTAATAATCTTTGCTCTTACTAAACTTGACCAGATCGCTCTTGATCTCTTCCTTCTTCTTCTCCTCCATAGCTAAAGTATCAAAAGTCGCAGGATGCTCAAACGTTACATGGCTCCACTTTGTCTGATTCCCATGGCTCTGTCCCGGAGTATTCGAATAAAGCTTCCTCTCTCTGTTCTTAAGCTCTATAGCCTTCCCTTCCCTCATAACATGCTCAAGATACCTCTCTAAGATTACTTCTCGGTCACGTCTATGGAACCTCAGCATGTAATACTTCTTCTCATCGGCTGCAGGGTAAAACGAGAACGATTGCCTTACACTCCCCTCTTTCTTCGACTGCCACCAAACCGTAATGTCCTCGAAATCGTCGGTGATCTCTTCCTTATCATCCATGCTAAGAACAAGAGACTTGCTTCCTTTGATTGTGTTGGCTCTGAGCTTCTTGGCTCGAGCAGAGGAGTCTTTGCTGAGATAGCTCTGTATCCCTAAGTAGGCCTCGCTTCGCTTGAAATGCTCTCCGCTGTATTCATGAAATGTTATTTGGATGTAAGGGTAGAAACGACCGAAGCTTCTTTGAAAGAATGGTTCCAAGTGGTCTCCGAAGTGAGGGAACCATTGTTTGAAGATTGTGTATATAAACATCAGGGTTGCTAGAGCAGAGCCTGTGTTAGCCCATAGTTGACCCATCGTCGCCATTTTTATTTTCTTGAAGCTCTGTTTTAGGGTTTTGGAATATAGGTTTATTTGTTTGACAGAAACAAAAAAACCAAGTTTATCTAGGTTTCTTGATTTGTAAGGAAGGTTTCTGAGCTGAGATTTTGATCGGAAAGAAAGGATAATGTTGGAGAAGAAGATGGTGGTTCTGGTACACAAGAGCTTATGATATTTATAATATCAAAAGATATTAATAAATTTACTGTAGAAGTCTCTATCAACAATATTATATTATTAACTTTATGTATGCGTATGCACATGTGAGATCACTTGGAAACTACCTAATCACGAAATTTTATATGAAAAGAGATCATAACAAAACAAAAACTGAAAAGAGAAGGAAATTGCACGGATGCCACCATCAATTAATTTATAACTCTTACGATATGTATTTAAATTAAAAGGGTCCATATAAAAAATACACCCGCCACTAATTTTATCAGTAGAGGCCAAAAAGAATCTGAAGTATACTGATTGTTTTATTTGATAAAGCTGTAACGTGTAGTGGTGGACTAAAAAAGCATTTTGATATCCAACTTTCTTAAAGAGCAAGATTCAAATTGGATTGTATGATATATTATTTCTTTAACAAGTTTATCACCGACTCGAAATCTCATTCGACAGCACCTAATCCATCTCTCTAACTGTTTGACCTTAAAGTCTTAAGTATGCCTAGATGACAATTGCATCTTCAATTTCAGAATATATATATCATATGATTGTATATAAAAAAATAATATAATAATATTAGACATGAAGAATATCGCTATCAAAAAGTAAAATCAAAGAATTCAACATTATTGAACTTTGACAAGAGAAAACAAAAAAAAATCAAAACCTTATAAATATTAAGAAGACATAACTCATGATAAGTTTTAAGATTTTTTTTCTTTTTCTTTTTGAAGTT
Organism: Alliaria petiolata; assembly: GCA_020283515.1. Lineage (NCBI taxonomy): Eukaryota > Viridiplantae > Streptophyta > Magnoliopsida > Brassicales > Brassicaceae > Alliaria > Alliaria petiolata. The sequence continues at coordinate 15,029,772 of JAHZTW010000005.1, read as the reverse complement.
TAAGCTTTTAAGAGTTTAAAGACTTATTGTATCATCTATCTAAATTTGAAAGTTTTTCGGAAAAGATCGTAAAGATTACTATTTTGGTATATGAGAAATAACATTTTCCATTAGACTTAGGAATCCACAAAATGACGGAGAAAAAGTAAACTGGTAAAACAAATTTTGCTGATTTTTCGTGGTTCGTGTCATCGTATGTATAAAGAGTTTCCAGGAAGACGTCTTTTTTAACGTAGTACGAAAAGTCGACCACCCTTATTAATAAATGGGTCAAAGTTTTCCATCTACACAGTCACGTACGTGAAATAGAACGTCTGTGATTGAACGTTTCCTATTAGATCCAATCATCATTGAACAAATATATATAAAACCAAAGTTTGTTGTCTTGCTGGTCGATGAGTACTCGCGTCATGGGCCAAACCTATTGAAACTTTGGTAGATTTAAATTATTGGGTTTTTTTTTTCATGATCATGATATTATAGGTTCTGTGTTCTACTTAAAAGTTCTTAATTACCTTGCTGAAGTCTTTTATCTCAACTCTTGACTAAGCTCACAAATAGTTCGTATCAAACACAAAACAGATAGGCAACAAAGAACTTGAAACCATTAATATCAAAGCAGCTATTTAATTAGACCATTATGTGAACTAAGACATAATTAAACCATTAATATCAAAGCAGAGCTATTTAATTCCATATAAGTTCGATCCTACAAGCTAGGATTGGTGGCTAACACATAATAAAAAAACTAATATGAAATATCAGAGCAGCTAATAAAAACTACTGGAATATATCTCATTAACTGGTTAAATTTAGTCTCTTTTGGCTCCACTCCATCTGCTCCAAAGCTCGGATCAGACCCTTGAGTGATCCATCAGATTCGGATTCAGGATCTTTCACCATCAAGTTCTCCGCAACATCAGCAGGTGTTATCTTCGTTTCTTTCAGCAGAGACTCAATCTTTCCAAACAAGGGATGCGAATCAAGATCCAGATAGTTCTTGGCAAGAATCTTGAACGCTTCAAATGTGCAATAAGATAGTTCTATATGCATATCCATCCTACCTCTTCTGATCAAAGCTTCGTCAAGTTTGCCCAAGTGATTCGTTGTAAACACAAGGATTCTCTCTTGCCCACAAGCCGACCAGATCCCATCTATAAAGTTCAATAACCCTGAGAGCGTAATCGTTTTCTTCTTCTCTCTCTTGCTTTCTGAGCTGCTCTCTTCTTAAGCGTTCCTCTCTCCCGTGAGGTCCAAGGAACAGTCTATATCCTCAATCACGATGATCGACTTACTAGTTGTCGCTATCAACAGCTTCTTCAACTCCCAGTTGTTCTCTATCGAAGTTAGCTCAAGATCATAGATACTATAATTCATTAGGTTCGCCATAGCCGCGATCATCGTGGACTTGCCTGTACCGGGAGGTCCGTACAACAAGTAACCCCTCTTCCAAGCTTTCCCAATCTTGTTATAATACTCTTGGCCGTCTCTAAACGCCAAAAGGTCACTCATAATCTCATCATTCTTCTCAAGATCCATCGCAATTGTCTCAAACGTCGCGGGATGCTCGAAATCAATGCTGCTCCAGAGATTTTTCATCTGAAGCTTCCAATTCAGACTTGGATTATTCGTAAACAGCTTAACATTCTTCTTCCTCGCCTGGATCGATTTCCCTTCTTCGACAACATAACTCAAGTAGGACCCGGTCACAACTTCCCAATTACTTTTGTGGAAAGTAAGCGTACAGATTTTAATTCCTTTAGTACATTTTGCCAGCTCCCACCACATCTTCACACCTTCGTACTCCTCCTCGATTGTATCATCATCGCGTTTCAAATCCAACGACTTGCTATCCTTCACCTGGGTCCCCTTGAGTTTCTTCACTTCAGAGTTAACTTTTGCACCAAGGTAGGTTTTGATGGCTGCGTAAGCGTAGTTGTATCTATAGTCCTCGATTTCTCTGAAATTGATCTGAGTGTAAGGCGAGAGCAAGGCTAGGATCTTGTCCGAATATTTCTTGAAAAAGGGTAGCTGTCGGATTGCATTGAAGAGGAGCTGCTGGATCGTGGTCTTGATCTGGCGAGGAAAGTATCTCCTGAGAGTTTCAATGATGAAGAACAGACCTGCAAGGTTTGATCCAAATGTTCTCAAGTCGTTTCCAAAGATTGGCTTCACGATCGTTCCCATCAAGGATGCAATTGGGTTTCTTTTGCTTGTGTATTTTTGCAGAAGCTTCTGATCTCTTCTTCTTGATTTGGTTTGGCTCATATCTCTCTGTTTGTGTTGGGTTTCTCTCGATCAGAAAGTTTCTTACTTCTCTCTAATTCATGGGTCTTTATTTATTTTGTGACTTATATAACCTGTAGGCGTATATTTTGTGGCATATATTTCCATATTTCTAAGTGCATTTATAATGAATTAGAAAATATTCCATATTTTCTCCTAGTAAAAACATGGAATCTTTTCTTTTTCAAGAAGTTGAAAAATATATAATTTAAATCGAAAATTCCCCTTTTTCTGTAAGAGTTTCAAGTTCTTACATGTAGTTTTCATGTTCTTGGGTACGAGTTTGACTGAATTAAATTCGTAGATTTTTGCGTATTTCATTTTAATCATGGATATGCTATGCGCTTGGAGTTACGTCATACGAATGGTGGGGGACCAAACTGATAATGACCAATCTCTGGTTAAAGCTATTAATAAGTGGCATTGAAAATTGTACCTGGAATTCAAATAAGTTTCAACTAATACAATGTACTGTATCAATTAGTAGTATTATTTTTGTTCTAGATCAAGTTAATTCCGAGAAGAACAAAAATAGATCAAATTAAATCACACAAAATATTACAACAACAACAACAAAAATCACCTCAATTTTGTAGGATCTAACAAATTTCTGATGAACACACTTGTGCGAGATATACATATCTAACGCATGCATGATCAGTTAACATTATTCTACAAGTCTTATTCAAAAGTAGAGTGGAGATAATAGCCAAAGGCCAAGTTGAGATAATTGCAAACAGCTAAAAGAGTACTATGTTGTCAGACTTGGACCATACAACAGTACTTTTTATGGCAGGACTGATAAGATGGTTGCTTGGGGGGCAAGGTACCATCTTTTCATATCTGCAGATTCGCTGCAGAGAATCTTTTTTGGTGATTCATTTGAGGTCATATAATTAAAAGAAACCATATAGGCTTATCAAACAGTTTTTGTTTTGCTTATAACAACAGAACAAAAAGATTTTATCATACATACAGCAAGACAAGTATTAGTGCAGCTAGAAGTCGCCGAACCTAAAGTTTGATAGTATACTAAAAGATCACATTTATTAAAATTTCAAGTGTTTATGTATATGGTCCGATCCACCGGAAGTTAATCTATATAACATGTCTTTCTAGCATTTCAAATCTTTAATTAACTAGATAAATATTATTAAAAAAAATATGTAAAATGGCGTTTTTGGAGTTATGTAGAGAGGATTATAGAGATGCTCTCTCTATATTAAAAAAAAAAAAAAAAAAAATTTCTAATCAGGAAAGTAAAGAAAATTAAATATTTGTTACAGAGAAAAAAAAATCATTAAACTTGCGTTGAGATTTATCAGAAAATTACTATATTACCAAATAAAATAGAAATGCCAAGACTTACTCAAGTTAAGCATAATTTCACGACTTAAAAAGTGTTATTACAGAACTAAGCAAATTTCGATCCATTTTTTTAAGGTTTCTTGTTGTTGGAGAAGTGATCAAACGCAGTTCTTGTTCCTTGCGAATATGGCTTCAATGACATGCTTTGCTACGTTTCTTTCGATTAGGGTTTCATCAATGTCTGCCTCCTCTGGTTTCTTCTTTTTCTTCTTGTCTCCCTTATTTGCTTTCTTCTCTTCTTTTTCCTCAGCCAATTTCCTAGCTTTCTCCTTCTCTTCCTCCAAAGACTTAACCAAACGCTTAAGGCAAATATCTGCATCTTCCTCATCAGATTTCGGCATCAGATTCTCAGCAACATCAGCAGGAGAAATATCGGTTTCCTCAATCAGTCTCTCGATTTCTCCATACAAATCATGTGACTCGATCTCCAAGTAGTTCTTGGCCAAAACCTTAAACGCTTCAAACCTGCAATAAGACATCTCAATGTGGTTGTCCATTCTTCCTCTGCGTATCAATGCCGGATCAAGCTTATCCACAAAATTCGTGGTAAAAACCATGATCTTCTCATCACTACAAGCCGACCATAACCCATCAATAGCGTTTAATAGCCCCGACAAAGTAACCTTGCTCCGATCTCTATCCTCATGTAACATCCTCTCGATTTGCTTCTTCTTCTCCTCTTCTTCTTCGTCGTCTTCTTCTTCATCCTCCTCCTCCTCGTTTTTCTTCCTCTTCTGTCCCGTAAGACCAAGCGAGCAATCAATATCTTCAATCACAATAATAGATCTCCCTTTAGTGTCCAACAGTAACCTCTTCAAGTCGGAATTATCAATCACAGTCGTTAGCTCAAGATCATACACATCATACTCCAAGAAATTCGCCATTGCAGAGATCATAGTCGATTTCCCTGTCCCAGGAGGACCAAACAAGAGATAACCTCGCTTCCACGGCTTCCCAACCTTCTTGTAATAATCTTCCCCTTTGCTAAACTTGATCAAATCCTTCTTAATCCCTTCTTTCTTCTTAGGATCCATAGCCAAAGTCTCGAACGTGGCAGGATGATTAAAAGGAACACTACACCATGTTATCCCTTCCCTCCAAGCAGACCACATGTTCTTGTTATTAGTGTAAAGCTTCCTCTCTCTGTTCTTCAACCCAATCTCTTTCCCTTCTCTCAAAACATGATCAAGATAAGCCTTTGTGATCATCTCTCTATGCCGATTCTGGAAACTCAGAGTCAAGTACCTTCTCTCGTCGTTCGAACCAGATTTCTTCTCACTCTTTGTCACACTCGAAGACCATTTCACCTTCACACCATCGAACACATCTTCAACGACCTCGTGATCGTCAAAACTAAGCACCAACGACTTGCTGTTTTGCGTTTCATTAGCCTTTAATCTCTTAGCAGAAGCCGTTGATTTTGAGGACAAGTAGTTGCGTATGGAGTCGTGAGCTTCACTTCTCTTGAGACCTTCTCCTGTGTACTCGTTGAACTTGACGTGAACAGAGTTAGAGACCCATACCATCAATTTGACGACGTATTTCTCCATTGAGTCTCGGAGATGGTAAGGGAAAAACTGTTTGTACATCGCCCAGAAGAACATAAGGCTCGTCATCGTGGAGCCTGTGAAACCCCAAAGTGCTGCTGTCTCAAGCATCTTTGTGTTTGCTTGCGTTTTACGGAACTCTTTGCTTTTTGATTAATTTCTCTTGAGACTTTGTCAAGTTGTGCTCTGTTTTGGTCTCTTTGCTCCTTAACCTCTCTCACTCTATTTATTGTCACAACTTTCGAGTGTCTCAGCAAAAGCCACGAAATTTTATTGTTAATTTGATAAAAGAAATTGATATATAATAATGAAAATGTTGTGACATATTGAGGGAGCCTGCAAATTTGGGTTCATGTTGTACATTTTTGTTCACATGTAGTTTTTATGTTTTTGGGTACGAANGCAATCTCTCGATTTCTCCATACAAATCATGTGACTCGATCTCCAAGTAGTTCTTGGCCAAAACCTTAAACGCTTCAAACCTGCAATAAGACATCTCAATGTGGTTGTCCATTCTTCCTCTGCGTATCAATGCCGGATCAAGCTTATCCACAAAATTCGTGGTAAAAACCATGATCTTCTCATCACTACAAGCCGACCATAACCCATCAATAGCGTTTAATAGCCCCGACAAAGTAACCTTGCTCCGATCTCTATCCTCATGTAACATCCTCTCGATTTGCTTCTTCTTCTCCTCTTCTTCTTCGTCGTCTTCTTCTTCATCCTCCTCCTCCTCGTTTTTCTTCCTCTTCTGTCCCGTAAGACCAAGCGAGCAATCAATATCTTCAATCACAATAATAGATCTCCCTTTAGTGTCCAACAGTAGCCTCTTCAAGTCGGAATTATCAATCACAGTCGTTAGCTCAAGATCATACACATCATACTCCAAGAAATTCGCCATTGCAGAGATCATAGTCGATTTCCCTGTCCCAGGAGGACCAAACAAGAGATAACCTCGCTTCCACGGCTTCCCAACCTTCTTGTAATAATCATCCCCTTTGCTAAACTTAATCAAATCCTTCTTAATCCCTTCTTTCTTCTTAGGATCCATAGCCAAAGTCTCGAACGTGGCAGGATGATTAAAAGGAACACTACACCAAGTTATCCCTTCCCTCCAAGCAGACCACATGTTCTTGTTATTAGTGTAAAGCTTCCTCTCTCTGTTCTTCAACCCAATCTCTTTCCCTTCTCTCAAAACATGATCAAGATAAGCCTTTGTGATCATCTCTCTATGCCGATTCTGGAAACTCAGAGTCAAGTACCTTCTCTCGTCGTTCGAACCAGATTTCTTCTCACTCTTTGTCACACTCGAAGACCATTTCACCTTCACACCATCGAACACATCTTCAACGACCTCGTGATCGTCCAAACTAAGCACCAACGACTTGCTGTTTTGCGTTTCATTAGCCTTTAATCTCTTAGCAGAAGCCGTTGATTTTGAGGACAAGTAGTTGCGTATGGAGTCGTGAGCTTCACTTCTCTTGAGACCTTCTCCTGTGTACTCGTTGAACTTGACGTGAACAGAGTTTGAGACCCATACCATCAATTTGACGACGTATTTCTCCACTGAGGCTCGGAGATGGTAAGGGAAAAACTGTTTGTACATCGCCCAGAAGAACATAAGGCTCGTCATCGTGGAGCCTGTGAAACCCCAAAGTGCTGCTGTCTCAAGCATCTTTGTGTTTGCTTGCGTTTAACGGAACTTTTTGCTTTTTGATTAATTTTTCTTGAGACTTTGTCAAGTTTTTTTTTTTTTTTTTTGGTATGAATGTTAAGATTTATACCACTTTGTCAAGTTGTGCTCTGTTTTGGTCTCTTTGCTCCTTAACCTCTCTCACTCTATTTATTGTCACAACTTTCGAGTGTCTCAGGAAAAGCCACGAAATGTATTGTTAAATTTGATAAAAGAAATTGATATATAATAATGAAAATGTTGTAACATATTGAGGGAGCCTGCAAATTTGGGTTCATGTTGTACATTTTTGTTCACATGTAGTTTTCATGTTTTTGGGTACGAATTCAAAGATTTTGCTTTATTTGCTGTATTCATGAGCCTGAAGCTAGATGTGGGGGGACCCAATCAGATTTCTGAGTAATGATCAATTATGGACCAAGCAATAAAGTGTGCATGCAATGTAGAAAAGATTGGTTTAAAAAAAAAAAAAAAAGTGGTGATGTTAATGTTTTGGTACTAAGAATTCATTTAATTTTATAAACAGAGATTATGGAATTGATGAACTCTCTCTTCTTCTTTTTTGGGTAAAAATCAGAGCATTTAAAGCTTATTACTTGATTAGTTGATTTATTAGGCGTAAATTTTGTATAGGCATATATTATAGTACATGACAATTTTTTTTTTTTTTGACAACATATACATGACAAATTAAAACTCATAAAACTTCAATAAAATTAATAGTTTTGCAGTGACCGGTGAAGCATACATGCAACATGCTTCCTAGTCACTTTCGTTTCTTTCTCACATGAACCCACCACTTCAGAGACAATGTATTATTGCCCACGTCGGTAAGAAGATAAAGAAAAATACCTTTTACTGAACTTAATCAGTAACAAATTTCAAATCTATGTAGTAAAAAGAAAAATCCAAAATTTTTCACTTTTGAATTTCAATTATTTTGGATTTGTATATAGATTAAGTTCAAAATTTATAGTATTGTTTAAAAGGAAAGCCCAAAAAAAATCTGAACTTAATTTGTATCCTTATTGATTGTGTTAAGGTTCTATCTCTGGAGACTTCTAGTAACAAATTGTAGCGATGTCTCAAGGAGGTAGAGAGAAGGGTAGAGAAGAGAAGAGAAGAGAAGAGAAATACTCTTACAAAAAAAAAAAAATACTCTGTTTCATCTAGAATAATCTCACGACTTAAGTGATAGCAAAATTCGATCCTAGTTAGTAGTTTTCTTGATGCCGAACAACTGAATCAAAAAAAAAAAAAAGCCAAAATTATCAACTTGTGTGTTTTAAATCAAAATGCTTCCTTCACTTAGGGTGGTTTCAATGTCTCGTCCTCTGTTTTTCTTCTTCTCCTCTTCCTCTGTTTTCTTCTTCTCTTCTTCCTCTGTTTTCTTTTTCTCTTCTTCATCAGCCAACTTCTTTGCTCTCTCTTTCTCTTCTGCCTCTGTTTTCTTCTTTGCTTTCTTCTTCTCTTCTTCCTCAGCCAACTTCCTTGCTCTCTCCTTCTCTTCCTCCAAAGACTTAACCAAACGCTTAAAGCAAATATCTGCATCATCCTCATCAGATTTGGGCATCAGATTCTCAGCAACATCAGCCGGAGACATATCGGTTTCCTCTAGCAATCTCTCGATTTCTCCATACAAACCATGTGACTCGATCTCCAAGTAGTTCTTGGCCAAAACCTTGAATGCTTCAAACTTGCAATAAGACATTTCAACGTGTTTGTCCATTCTTCCTCTACGTATCAATGCCGGATCAAGCTTATCCACAAAATTAGTTGTGAACACTATGATCTTCTCACCACTACAAGACGACCAAAGCCCATCAATGGCGTTTAATAGCCCCGACAATGTCACTCTAGCTACCTTTTTCTCCATCTCAACTTCCTTCCTCTTCTTCTCCTTCTCCTTCTCCTTCTCCTTGTCTTCTTCTCCTTCTTCTTCCTCCTTTGTCTTCCTCTTCTGCCCGGTAAAGGCAAGAGAGCAATCAATGTCTTCAATCACAATGATGCACTTCCCTGCTGTATCCAACAACAATCTCTTCAACTCCGAGTTATCCTTCACGGTCGTTAACTCAAGATCATACACATCATACTCCAAGAAATTCGCCATTGCGGATATCATTGTCGATTTCCCTGTCCCGGGCGGTCCAAACAAGAGATAGCCTCGCTTCCACGGCTTCCCAACTTTCCTAATAGTAATCTTCCGCTTTACTAAACCTAAGCAAATCCTTCTTAATCTCTTCTTTCTTCTCAGGATCCATAGCCAAAGTCTCGAAAGTAGCCGGGTGATTAAAAGGAACGTTTCCCCACTTTCCTTCAGTAAAATAAGACCAATCTTCACTCGAGTTATTAGTGTAAAGCTTCCTCTCTCTGTTCCTCAACCCAATCGCTTTCCCTTCTCTCAAAACATGCTCCATATATCTCTCTACGATCATCCTTCGATGTCGCCTATGGAAAGATAGAGTATAGTATCTTCTCGGCATCACGTTAGCCCTATCCTCTACCTTATACGCGCTCGAATACCACTTCACCTTCACACCTTCGAAAAACTCTTCCACTTCCTCGTGATCGTCCATACTAAGCACCAACGATTTGCTGTTTCTAGACTCGTTGGCTTTCATTCTCTGAGTATGAGCCGTCGAGGTCGCAGATAGGTAATGGCGTATCGAGTCGTAGGCTTTGCTTCTCTGGAGACCTTCTCCGGTATATTCGTTGAACTTGATCGAGACCCATCCCATCATCTTGTAAACGAATTTCTCGATGTAGATTTGGAGTTGGTACGGCACAAACTGTGAGTACATTGACCAGAAGAACATAAGACTCGCCATCGTTGTGCCGGCGAATCCCCACATTGCTGGAATCATTGTGTTTGATTCCTTGCTTCCCACGGGAAACTCTTTGCTTGTGTTTTCTTATTTATATCGACTTTTAGGCCAAGACGATGTATTAACATTATTCCATATATATATGTACTTCCTTTTCTTTTATTGGAAAAGTTAAGACTTCTATATAGAGTTCCTTCCTTGTTTCCTTCTTGTTAATTAGGTAAGTTTTGTATGCTATTTGGTAAATATTTTCCTCTTTTAACTGTATGTTATAATCATGCATCATTTTTTGGGTAATAATTGTATGTTAGCATTATGTTAGCATGCGTCCTTAACTCCTTGTTAATTGGTAATTTTCCTTTTCATCAATTGTATATAACTACGAGAAAGCTAAAAGTTAATGTTTACAGAAATCCCTCCTATAAGATGAACCAAACATTTTTGCTTGAAGCCAATACAATATGGGCCAATTTCACGGATCATATAGACAAGTATATGTTTATGTTCTTTAGCTTATCAGAGCCGGCCCTGATAATTCTGGGCCCCCAAGCATATATATATCTTTTTTGCCCATGAAAATATTAAAATATGAAACAAACTAAAATAATACACACACTCTCTTATATTTTCTGTACTACTGTAAGTCTGTATTTTGTTAAAATTTCGGTAGTTTCCGATTTACAATATATAATTCTTTGGATCAGCTAGCATTTGTTTCGGGATATTGAGGCATTTACAAGAAATATTCAAAATCTAAAAGTCATTTTTTGTCGCTATAAATAAAATTTTCAACATCTCTAGACCAAAGATACTCATGAGCATTGCTTTAACATTCGTTGCTCTAGCCTCTACTATTGTACTGAGAACAGTTTCACATAGGACCCGATAACTTATTGTTGCATTTAAAATATATTTGAGAACAACCATACCAAAATAAAACCTTAAACAACAGACTCAATATTATTGATTCATCACATCTTTGCTCAAATATTGTTACCATTTCCCTGAGAAACGTCGCCGTTTTCCTCTGCTTCATTCTTCTTCTTCACTCTCTTCTTGCTCTGCTTCCTTCTTCTTCTTCTTTTTCTTCTTCTTCTCTTCTTCCTCTGCTCTTTTTCTCTTCCTCCTCGCTTCACTCTCTTCTTTCTTCTTCTTTTCTTCCTCAGCTAATTTCCTAGCTTTCTCCTTCTCTTCCTCCAAAGACTTAACCAAACGCTTAAGGCAAATATCTGCATCTTCTTCATCAGATTTCGGCATCAGATTCTCAGCAACATCAGCCGGAGACATGTCGGTTTCCTCCACCAGTCTCTCGATTTCTCCATACAAATCATGTGACTCGATCTCCAAGTAGTTCTTAGCCAAAATCTTAAACGCTTCAAACCTGCAATAAGACATCTCAATGTGGTTGTCCATTCGTCCTCTGCGTATCAATGCCGGGTCAAGCTTATCCACAAAATTCGTTGTGAACACTATGATCTTCTCACCATTAGAAGCTGACCATAACCCATCAATGGCGTTTAATAACCCTGACAAAGTAACCTTACTCTTTTTCTTACTTCCTTCTCTCGTTAACTCCTCATCCTCCTCTTCATCCTCTTCATCATCTTCTTCATATTCTTCCTTTTTCTTCTTTCTCTGTCCCGTCAAGTCAAGCGAACAATCAATATCTTCAATCACAAAGATAGACTTCCCTCTTACGTCCAACATTAGTTTCTTCAACTCCGAGTTATCCTCCACAGTCGTCAATTCAAGATCGTACACATCATAATCCAAGAAATTCGCCATCGCAGCAATCATAGTCGATTTCCCTGTCCCGGGCGGTCCAAACAAGAGATAACCTCGCTTCCACGACTTACCAACTATCCTATAGTAATCTTTCGCTTTACTAAACCTAATCAAATCCATCTTAATCCCTTCTTTCTTCTGAGGATCCATAGCCAAAGTCTCAAACGTTGCAGGATGATCAAAAGGAACATTTCCCCAGCTTCCTTCCTTCCAAGAAGAATAATCTTTAGACGAGTTATTAGTGTAAAGCTTCCTATCTCTGTTCCTCAACCCAATCTCTTTCCCTTCTCTCAAAACATGATCAAGATAAGTCTTTGTGATCATCTCTCTATGCCGATTCTGGAAACTCAGAGTCAGGTACCTTCTCTAGTCCTTCACATTCGAAGACCACTTCACCTTCACACCATTGAACACATCTTCAACTGCCTCGTGATCGTCCAAACTAAGCACCACTGATTTGCTGTTATTAGATTCGTTGGCAGTTAATCTCAGAGCACGAGCCATTGATTTCGAGGATAAGAAGTTGCGTATCGCATCGTAGGCTTGGCTTCTCTTGAGACCTTATCCTGTGTCTTCAGCGAATCTGACGTGAACAGTATTCGAGACTGAAACCATCATCTTGTAAAAATACTTCTCAGAGTAGTCTCAGATTTCGGAAGGAATGAATTGTTTGTAGAGAGTCCATAAGAACACAAAGTTTGACATCGCCGTGCCGACGAGACCCCAAATAGCTCCGGTCGGAAACATCTTTGTGTTTGATTATTTCTCTTTGACACTGCTCTGTTTTTCATTACTTATATATATCATACTCCGCAACAAGGATTTTTTTTTATCAAAACAAACAAGGATTTTTTGCCATTAGGGATTTTCTCTTTTATGTTTTGTCTTTAATGATCTTTTTAGTATTTACTCTTTAGGGAGGTTTAGCAAAGTCCATGCTAACTAACTTGTGAGAGCCACTTAAATTATTTGTTAGAAAAAAGCGGAAATTCAATAAGTATGAGAAGAGATAATAGAGGATCTTTGTTTGTTAATACCTTCAATATGAAATTATGAATAAAACATAAAAAAATGGTATGTAAAAATGATATGTGTTGTATTTGATACAATTGTTTTTACTCACTGGTGACATTTGTCAATATAGAGTTTTTTTTTTTTTTTTGAGTCAAGTTGTCTATAGTTTTCCGAAATAATAATAATTAAAAAAAGAAAAAAAGTAGATTTAGTTAACTAGAAAAATAATTAAAGTCATAAATTTGAAGATGAAACCTACTATAATAAGTATATGGAAATTCATAATATTTCTTTAGAACTGAATATTGGAAAAGCATAAATTAAACAATAAATTCTCAGTTTTAATGATAAAATGAAATGCAAGAGAGAGCACAATATATATGGAAACGAATCAGAATCTAAAAATTATGTATTCAAAAAAAAAAAAAAAAATACAGAAATAAGTAGATTTTTTTGTTTTGATGTTAACTTCATAAAATGGAAATAATGAAGGTGTTAGTTTTTTATTCAATAATGATTCTTTTATATAGAATAATGAATGTTTATTTGTTAATACATATAGTATGCATTATGTCGTCCAATTTGAATTTGGATGGTGAGACAATAACACCCATAGCACAAACCATTACCCTACGAAACCTAGTTAATGTGTTTTCTCCACATGCAAACGCCTCAGTCCTCAGATTTTGGGTAGTTCATTTTTTTTGCCGAAACTAAACATTTGATCTTCTTTGGGAATTATTCCCAACAACAATACATTATAATTTTATAACTTACTTTTGCATTTAAACTTAGGAATATATTTCGCAACACCATGCGGTCCATGCCAAAGTACAATTTTACAAACAATAAACTAAAATTCATCAGGCGTCACTTCTTTTCCTCTTTGTCTTTTTTAGTTGATACCATTTTGCTGAGAAACGCTGCCGTTTTCGTCCGACCCCGTCACTTTCTTTTCATTCTCCTACTTCTCTTCTTCCTCAGTCTTCTTCTTCTTCTTCTCTTCTTCCTCTGTCTTCTTCTTCTCTGCTTCCTCTGCTTTATTCTTTTACCTCTTCTCTTCTTTCTCTGCTTTTTTAATCTCTTCTTCTTCAGCCAACTTCCGCGCCTTCACCTTCTCTTCCTCCAAAGTTTCTACCAAACGCTTGACGCAAACGTCTGCATCTTCTTCATCAGATTTCGGCATCAAAGTCTCTGCAACATCCGCAGGGGACATATCGGTTTCCTCAAGCAATCTCTCAATTTCTCCATACAAAACATGTGAATCGATCTCAAAGTAGTTCTTAGCAAAAACCTTAAAAGCTTAAAACATGCAATAAGACATATCAATGTGGTTGTCCATTCTTCCTCTACGTATCAATGCCGGATCAAGCTTATCCACGTAATTCGTAGTGAATATAATAATCTTCTCATCACTACAAGCTGACCATAAACCATCAATGGAGTTAAAAAGCCCAGAAAGTGTCACTTTACTCTGTTTCTCAGATTCCTTTTTCTCCTTCTTCTCATCTTCCTTCTTCTTCCCCTCTTCGTCTTCATCATCTTCCTCCTTATTCGTCTTTCTCTGTCCCGTAAGAACAAGCGAGCAATCAATGTCTTCAATCACGATGATAGACTTGCCTTTTGTATCAAGCAACAACTTCTTTAGCTCTGAGTTATCCTTCACGGTCGTTAGCTCAAGATCATACACATCGTAGTCCAAGAAATTCGCTATTGCAGATATCATCGTCGATTTACCTGTCCCGGGCGGGCCAAACAAGAGATAACCTCGCTTCCATGGCTTCCCAACCTTATTGTAATAATCTTTCCCTTTGCTAAACTTTATCAGATCCTTCTTAATCCTTTCTTTCTTCTCAGGATCCATAGCCAAAGTCTCGAATGTCGCCGGATGATGAAAAGGAACGTTGCTCCACTTCCCTGACCTCCAAGGATACCACTCTTGGCTAGAGTTATTAGTGTAGAGCTTCCTCTCTCAATTCCTCAACCCAATCGCTTTCCCTTCGCTCAAAACATGATCAAGATAAGTCTAAATGATCATCCCTCTGTGCCGCCTATGGAAAGTAAGCGTAAAGAACCTTCTCTCGTCCGAACTGCTTCGACCATAGTTAGACTGAATCAGAGTCACTTTCATATTCGAATACCACTTCACCTTCACGCCTTCGAACTCATCTTCAACTTCCTCGTGATCGTCCATACTAAGCACCATCGATTTGCTGTTTCTAGACTCGTTGGCCTTCAACCTCTGCGCACGAGACGCTGAGTTGGTCGATAGATAGTTGCGTATCGCGTCATAGTTCTCGCTTCTCTTGAGACCTCCGTCTTCTGTGTACTCGGTGAATTTGATGCGAACCTTAGAAGAGATCCATCCAATAATCTTGAAAGCGTATTTCTCAACGTAGACTTGGAGATGGCGAGGGACGTATTGTGAGTACATCGCCCAAACGAACATAAGGCTCGTCACCGTCGTGCCGGTTAAACCCAATATTGCTCCGGTTTCGAGCATCTTTCTTCTTCTTTTTTTTTGTGTGATGCTTGCGTTACACGAAACTATTTGTGTTGTTGTTGTGTGTGTTTCTCTTGAGAACTGGCAAGTGTGCTCTGATTTGGTTTCATTGCTACTAACTCTCTATTTATACTACTATCGAGAGTTTCCGGGGAAGCTACCACGAAATCTCTGATTAATTTTCAGGAAACTGATCATATGATATTATTATGATGTGGAATTGTTACGATTACTTGTTTCTCAGTTTTTTTTTTTTTTATAAATTTTCTTTTAGGGTATATTATAATTAATAACGTCACTTGGCGTTGTCGTTTACGATCTTGGTTTTTAGGATTAGGTGGAGTGTGTAGAAAATTGTCTATAGGCTTGCTCCTGGCATCATGCGAGGAGCCACTTATAACATTTTTAAGATTACAAAAATGGGTAAAGTATGAGCCAACAAATCATTTTTTTCTTAACGAAATCATTATTCTTTTTATTGTGTTCCTTGTTATTTTATAAGTCTAGTCAACTGTGGTAAATTAACACACCTTCGACTACAAGTTTAGCTTTTTGTCTCTTTACGAAAAAGCGTTAACAGCTAAGCCTCACGTAAAAGGTCTTCGTTTCTTTATCGTTAGTCGACGAACTTTGGGATTGTGGAAGACAGTCCATACGCCAAAAGGATAGAATCGCTTGTATGTTTCCCATTCATGCTTTCTTTGTTAAAACACAAACGTTTCTTAATTTTATAATAATAAAAAATAATAAAAGATGCAAATGAGACAATTCAAAAAAAAAAAAAAAAGCAAATGAGACACATGCGGTACAGATCAAAGAAAGAAAATGATTTGTACCATTTTTAAAGTGTTTCACACTCTAATAGGACCATCTACATGTGATTTTGACCCCCAAAAAAAAAAAAAAAATTCTTTCTGATTAAAAATAATATTATAAAATCTCATCTCTCTGCTTTTAATAATTTAACACATCTTTTTTTTTTCTCATTTACTCAAATTTTACTTGACTAATTTTTTGTTTATGAAAGACAATTCTAATTAAGGTTTTAATAATAAATACATGTTTTGTAAAGATTTTGTTTTTCGACTAAATTTGGATGTTTTGTAAATATTTGACCCGTCTATAGTTTTAAGAAAACTATACTCAGGAAGTTATGAGAAGAAAATAAAAATAAAAATATTAATTTATTAGTACACATGTGTGCTTAGAGCAGCATGCTTAGCGATGAAATTGTAAACATTTGCAAACATTTGGTTTGCGTGTGGTCGTATGAATATGTTTTATGAAACGGTGTAAAATATGTTTGAATGATGCAAACGCGAACTAATATACTCACAAAGTTTTTTTTTTTTTTTTTTGAGAACATAATATACTCACGAAGTTACGAAAAGAAAATATTAAGAAAGTTAAGTTATGGCGGCTTAACAATTAAATAATCACACATAACACCATTGTAAACTACTATATAAAAATGTTAATTGCATATGATGTCATTTAATTTATATGTACACGGGTGTGCTTAGAGCAGCATGCTTAGCGATGCTTTCTTCTTTGGGATGACGTCAATTGAATAAATCTCATACCGACGATTAAACTTGGACTCTCTGGAATATTGGTGTAAACCGTGACCTAAAAACCAAATTCAAACCCTAAACCAAACTGAAAAAAAAAAAACTATACGAAAATCAAACCGTAAATTGGATACCATACCCAGTTTTCTTTTTCTGGGAGTGACGTCAATTAAAGGTCAATTTATTTATTAACCAAATATATGAACGAACGAACAAACGAGAGATTCTCATCTCACGCACTATCATGATGTTGGGCTTCAAAAGGCCCATTAAGAACAAACTCAAAGCAGCAATCAAAACCTTGAACCATTTGCACGATCCTGATTCCCACACACACGAACAAGAACAACGTAGATTCGAGAGCTTCAAAATAAGCAGCAATGGCACAAACAAGAGTAGCTCCCAAGATGTGTTATAAGACCCTCAATAACAGCAACAGCATACCTTTCACAGTTTCTGAGTCTATGACATTTGATATTGATTTTATCATTCAAAACCCATTAATCACCCTCAGTATGCAGCAATAATTTCACAATTTTCGATTTACGAGCAAATTGAGGAGCAATACGATTGACGATAGATTAAAAGTCTTTAAACACTGAATATTCCTTAAAGAGGTAGCAACAACGATCCATAGATAAGATCTTACAAAACCCTTAGAAATTAAAAGCAATAAACCAGACGAGACGATACTAATTTTAATCAGATCAGATGCTTAACCGTATCGTAAGCTGAATCAATCGAAGAGACTCATCATGCCTTCGCCATCGTCCGATTCCTCTTTCTCTTCCTCAACCTTCTTCGATTCGGCCGCTGGCGCAGCCGCGGAAGGAGCGTCGCCTCCAGGTCCGGCCACCATAGCGACAGCTGGACCACCAGATGAGAGTGCCGCCATCTTCTCCCTCCCAGCAGCGATCAGCTCGGTGACATCGCGATCCTTCACCAGAGAAAAGAGCAGATCTATCTTCGCCTCGTCGACTTCAGCACCAACGGAATCGAAGATCTTCTTCAGATCCTCTTTGGCTGGGTTCTCGATTCCGCCGAGTTTCGCGAGGAGGAAAGCAGCGATAACCTTCATCGTTCTCTTCTTCTTCTCTGCAAATCGAAACACACGAGAATAAAAACAGTGACTGCTAGGGTTTGTGAAAGCGCCCCTAAAGTTGTGTATTTAAAGGAGTCTTATTTGCCAATGCCCCCCCCCCCCCCCCCCACCCATAATGGGGAGATTTAGGGTTTTCCGTACGTACGGTACACGAAAGCGAGCCGGATGTTTTAATGGGCCCATGCTGTAAGTGCTACCCATAAAAGTTACGGGCCTTTAGTGGGCTTAATTGTAAACCAATTCTTCTGTTTTTTCTTTTCTTACAAATTCTTGTAAGTATTAATGAGGATAAGAATGAAGTATTTTTGGTAACTGATATTTTTATGTTGGAATTGGGAAATAATCAGACAACTTTTTTTTTTGTCAACAAACAGAATTAAATGTTTTCTGGTAAAAACGAGTTAAAAGAATCTACCAAAAAGAGAAGTACTAGTCAAAGGGAATTAAAAACAAAGGCAGAAAATACAGTGGGCGCTGGCTTACCGTCATAAATACTTTCAAAGGGACTAAAAAGTTAAATCGCAAAACTATGGGAACAAAATTGGGAAGAAGAAGATTCTTGGGGGTGAGAATTGAGAAGAATACAATTTCATTACGTCGACAACGCCAAGCAAGTCTTTCTCAGGAAAAAATTTGCCGGATGGATTCTCGGAATTTTCTCGCATTTTCCCTCTGCCTTATCCTGATCTTCCCTCTAATTTCATCTGCTTCTATCCGCTTCCTCCCTCGATGGAGTAATAGGTTAGCTCTCTCGTGATGCAGATTCGATTGTGTTCTTTCGAAATTGTTGATTGAGATTTTTTTTTTTTTTTTTTGTTGGTTAGCAGAGATGGGTCTATGATTAAGCAGAAAACGAGTGCTTCCTCTCTTGTTTTTGATCCAAGTCGTGTCACTCAGCTCTCTTGGACCCCTAGGTTTGTTGCTTTTGCGTATCAGAGAAAAAACTCTGGATTTTTTTTTTTTTTTTTTTTTGTGTGGTAATCTTGATCTAAGCATGTGAATTTTGTGGTTTCTCCAGGGTCTTTTTATACAAGGGACTTCTCACGGATGAAGAATGTGATCATTTTATCAGCTTGGTACAATCAAACACTCTTCTTGATTTTTTGTTTTTTCTCCATAAGTGTTCGTGTCTTCATAAATTTTAATAGATTTTTTTTATTTACTTAGAACTAGTGATGATCAAGGAATGTTATTGGGACTGTGTGGCTGAATTCAGAAACTTTGTTTGGATTTTTACATTGCTTTTAGGCGAAAGGAAAGCTTGAGAAGTCGATGGTTGCGGATAATGATTCAGGTGAGAGCGTAGAAAGTGAAGTTCGCACAAGTTCTGGAATGTTTCTGTCCAAAAGACAGGTGAGCTTCAATTCTATTATTCAAAAAAAAATATTATCTTCGAAAATTTCAGAACATGTGGGAATCCATACAAAATCTGTCGGCTTATTTGTAAAGCTTTCGAATGACGCTGTGTTTTTATACCTGAATCGATTTGGTTTCGTGCAATCAGTTGAATTTCTGATGTAGTTTATGATCGCTGTTACGCTGAGGTCTGATCTTGCTTTTGTATGCATTCTATTTGACTAGCTTACTTCACCATTTAGGCAGACTAGTTCTCTGTTCACTAATGCCGAGAAACACTGTGGGATACTCTGCTTCTGCGGTTTTGTGGGATTCACTGATCGTTGACCCTTGAGCTTAATTGGTGAGATTTTGTGTCTGTGCAGGATGATGTAGTAGCTAATGTCGAGTCAAAACTTGCTGCATGGACCTTTCTTCCTGAGGGTATTTTTACGAGGCATACGTATATGTATACATATAGTTTTCTGCCTTTATCCTTTAGTAGCAGATAACTAAGCATCTCTCTCTCTTTTCTTTCTTTCTGTGTTGTGGATCAGAAAATGGGGAATCCATGCAGATATTGCACTATGAGAATGGTCAGAAATATGAACCGCATTTTGACTTCTTTCACGACCAGGTAAACCTACAGCTCGGTGGTCATCGGATCGCCACTGTATTGATGTACTTGTCCAATGTCGAAAAGGGCGGAGAAACAGTGTTTCCCATGTGGAAGGTAAAAATGACATGGATTCATGTTTAAGTCATTCGACACTTGTGTCACCTAAGATTTTGGATTTCATTTCTTGAGGTAGCCTCATTTCAAATTTGATCACACATTCTTGAAGGGTAAAACAACTCAACCGAAAGACGATAGCTGGACCGAATGCGCAAAACAAGGCTATGCAGGTAAATTGATATATATATATAACACAAGTATGAATATTCTTCAACATCCGTTTGGTTTAAATGTGGAGAAATGAGAAATTTAGACATATGGGGATTGCACTAGTATGATTCTCTTCCTCCAAATGGTATATTTGCACTATCTTAATTACGTATCTTTGCAGTGAAACCGAGGAAAGGGGACGCGTTGCTCTTCTTCAATCTTCATCCCAATGCAACCACAGACCCGAGCAGCTTACATGGAAGCTGTCCAGTGATTGAGGGAGAGAAATGGTCAGCAACCAGATGGATTCATGTTAAGTCGTTCGACAGACCGATTGTGAAGACATCTGGGTGAGTGGACGAGAACGAGAGCTGCACAAAATGGGCAAAGGCAGGGGAATGCGAGAAGAATCCTACGTACATGGTTGGTTCAGAGACAGACCATGGATATTGCAGAAAGAGTTGCAAAGCTTGCTCATCTTGAGAACAAGTAAAATCAAAAACTCTTNTTTTTTTTTTTTTTTTTTTTTGTGTGGTAATCTTGATCTAAGCATGTGAATTTTGTGGTTTCTCCAGGGTCTTTTTATACAAGGGACTTCTCACGGATGAAGAATGTGATCATTTTATCAGCTTGGTACAATCAAACACTCTTCTTGATTTTTTTTTATTTAGAACTAGTGATGATCAAGGAATGTTATTGGGACTGTGTGACTGAATTCAGAAACTTTGTTTTGGATTTTACATTGCTTTTAGGCGAAAGGAAAGCTTGAGAAGTCGATGGTTGCGGATAATGATTCAGGTGAGAGCGTAGAAAGCGAAGTACGCACAAGTTCTGGAATGTTTCTGTCCAAAAGACAGGTGAGCTTCAATTCTATTATTCAAAAAAAATATTATCTTCGAAAATTTCAGAACATGTGGGAATCCATACAAAATCTGTCGGCTTATTGTAAATGACGCTGTGTTTTATACCTGAATCGATTTGGTTTCGTGCAATCAGTTGAATTTATGATGTAATTTATGATCGCTGTTACGCTGAGGTCTAATCTTGCTTTTGTATGCATTCTATTTGACTAGCTTACTTCACCATTTAGGCAGACTAGTTCTCTGTTTACTTATACCACAAAAACACTGTAGGATACTCTGCTTCTGCGGTTTTGTGGGATTCACTGATCGTTGACCCTTGAGCTTAATTGGTGAGATTTTGTGTCTGTGCAGGATGATGTAGTAGCTAATGTCGAGTCAAAACTTGCTGCATGGACCTTTCTTCCTGAGGGTATTTTTACGAGGCATACGTATATGTATACATATAGTTTTCTGCCTTTATCCTTTAGTAGCAGATAACTAAGCATCTCTCTCTCTTTTCTTTCTTTCTGTGTTGTGGATCAGAAAATGGGGAATCCATGCAGATATTGCACTATGAGAATGGTCAGAAATATGAACCGCATTTTGACTTCTTTCACGACCAGGTAAACCTACAGCTCGGTGGTCATCGGATCGCCACTGTATTGATGTACTTGTCCAATGTCGAAAAGGGCGGAGAAACAGTGTTTCCCATGTGGAAGGTAAATGAACATGGATTCATGTTTAAAGTCATTCGACACTTGTGTCACCTAAGATTTGGATTTCATTTCTTGAGGTAGCCTCATTTCAATTTGATCACACGTTCTTAAAGGGTAAAACAACTCAACCGAAAGACGACAGCTGGACCGAATGTGCAAAACAAGGCTATGCAGGTAAATTGATATATATAACACAAGTATAATATTCTTCAACATCCGTTTGGTTTAAATGTGGAGAAATGAGAAATTTAGACATATGGGGATTGCAGTAGGTATGATTCTCTTCCTCCAAATGGTATATTTGCACTATCTTGATTATGTATCTTTGCAGTGAAACCGAGGAAAGGGGACGCGTTGCTCTTCTTCAATCTTCATCCCAATGCAACCACAGATCCGAGCAGCTTACATGGAAGCTGTCCAGTGGTTGAGGGAGAGAAATGGTCAGCAACCAGATGGATTCATGTTAAGTCGTTCGACAGACCGATTGTGAAGACATCTGGGTGTGTGGACGAGAACGAGAGCTGCCCGAAATGGGCAAAGGCAGGGGAATGCGAGAAGAATCCAACGTACATGGTTGGTTCAGAAACAGACCATGGATATTGCAGAAAGAGTTGCAAAGCTTGCTCAACTTGAGAACAAGTATAATCAAAAACTCTTATTTAAGGGTCGAATTTTTTTGTATAGCCCATTCTGGGTAGAAAAACCTTTTCGTCAATATAAGGAAAAATATAGAACAAGACTACAAAAAATAATCCTGATCCTATGTTTCATGTTCAGTTATGTTCCTTATGGTTCATAATTAGAGCAACACTTGATAAAAGTCAGTTTATTTTACCATCAACCTCAAGCAAGCAATACATGATAAACTGAATTATGTATTTAGTACTATATACAATATGTAGTGTAAATGTGATGATAGTTGTCTAAACTACGTCATGCACTTCGAAACTCTATATTTCTAATGAAGTGTAACAATCATGCAATTACCGTTAATTAGGAGCCTTCAAGCATGAGATCCTCACCTTCCTTCTCTCTTTCTCTCTCTCTAGCAATGTCTCAGAGCTTTTGCATTGCATCACTTACTTCCATAAAGCCTTTCTTGTGGTACTTTCAGACATTTCTCAGCTTCTTTCTTCTTCTTCATCATCTTCTCTCTTGTGTCTGAATACCAAAAAAATAAAAATATGGGAAGGCCTCCATGTTGTGACAAATCCAATGTCAAGAAAGGTCTCTGGACCGCTGAAGAAGACGCTAAGATCCTCGCTTATGTTGCAATCCATGGTGTAGGAAACTGGAGTTTGATCCCCAAAAAAGCAGGTCTTTTCATAAATCTCTCCTTTCTTTTAAGAATTGATCTCATTGTACAAGTCTGAGTTTTTTTATCTTTCTTCTGTGCAGGCCTGAATCGATGTGGAAAGAGCTGTAGATTGAGATGGACTAATTACTTAAGACCTGACCTTAAACATGACAGCTTCTCTCCCCAAGAAGAAGAGCTTATCATTCAGTGTCACAGAATCATTGGCAGCAGGTAAAGGAGAAACCTAATTGCTAACTAACTTTTTTTTAACAATGACAAGAATCTATCAAACTTTGTTGTCATTGAAACATTTCAATTTGGTAATAGCAATAATAATAATAATAATCTCTGATGCTTTCAGGTGGTCTTCGATTGCGCGAAAGCTTCCAGGAAGAACGGACAACGATGTGAAGAACCATTGGAACACGAAGCTGAAGAAGAGGCTGATGAAAATGGGGATAGATCCGGTGACTCATAAACCGGTTTCTCAGGTCCTTTCAGAATTCAGAAACATTAGCGGCCATGGAAATTCATCTGAAACTTTTGTAAGAAACTTCAAAGAAGAACCATCTAACAACTCTATACTCACACAATCCAACTCAGCATGGGAAATGATCAGGAACACAACAAGCCATGAGAGTTATTACAACTCTCCTATGATCTATACGAATCCAACTTCATCAGAGTTCCAAGCTACTCCATTCCATCTCTCAAGCCATTCAAACCATCTGCTCAATGGAACCACATCTTCATGTTCTTCCTCGTCGTCTTCTGCTAATATCACGCAGCCGAACCAAGGGGCTCAAGCACCGGCTGCTACATTCTGCTGGAGCGATTTCCTTCTCTCGGATCCGGTTTTACCTCTGAGCTCTCAGACACAAGTAGTGGGATCCTCAGCTACTAGCAACCTCACTTTTGCGCAGAACGAAAACTTCCACAGCCAAGGCGAACGCAGCTCTCAGAAGATCGTTTCCAAGGCCTCGGGAACATGTCATTCCTCGAGCTCCTTTGTGGATGAAATATTGGATAAGGACCAAGAGATGCTGTCACAATTTCCTCAACTGTTGAATGATTTCGATTATTAGATCCTTCTTCTTTCTGTTACTGTTGTTGGTTCCTTCTCTTGTAGCTTAAATTCGACGGTTTATGAATTTTCATCTGGTTTTTCAATAATTTTTCTCTTTTCTTTATGATCTTTATTAGTACCAAGTTTCTTGAGATCCAATCATGGCTTCAGTCTGTAAACACACACACTCAGCTCGAATTAGACACCTTTTAACGGAGGGAAGGGACCCTCTAGCTCCGAAAGAGGGTTCTAGTTTGTTGCTATCCTTTTTGTATATTCTCTTGGTTTGCTACTGATGAGAAGCTCGAACAATATTTGCGAGCCCCAAAGTCGAAACCTTTTCAGCTATGGCGATCGTGTTATCTTCTCCCATAGTCTCTCCACTAGGAATCAACATAGACATGAACAAGAACCCGGGTGTCTCGTATTCTTCTTTCCCCAAAATTCACGTCTTCAGGGTTTGTAGTCCACTGCGTATTCGGAAATCCGTAGTCACCGTCGTCTCGAGCCGTAAAAGTGTGAAATTTTTGTTTCTTTCTCGGAAATTTATACATATAGATTTCTTGTTAGCATCTTCGTGATTCCTTTCTCGGTTCATTTCTTTTGGTGAAATCAGATTCAGGAACTGGTTTGGCAAGCGAGGATAAGAAACTGTTGCTGGAACGATATGGTTATGATGCCACTGAGTTTGCGTCTCAATCTAAGGTTCACTGCCCATCTCTTATCTTTCATTGTTCCGGTTTCTGATAAAATTGTTGAGAGGTGAAACTTTAGTTGTGGAAAGTTGCTGACTTACTGTTGGATCATTTCAATACCGGTTAAACACAAATTGTAGAAGACGAGGAGAAAAGAAGAGGAAAGGAGTGGAAGGAACAGCCAGAAAGAGGAAGAGGTTGTTGTACAGCCAAGAACAACTCATAGGTTACTTCAGGTGTGCATTTGCTTGTTTCATGGTGTTTTGAAGCAGTTTTTTGTTTTTGAATTTGTTTTTGGGTTTCTGTTGTTCGATTCCCCAATGTGTCGAGTGGTTTAGGTTCTTGCAGGAACTGCCAAACGAAAGAAATTGCTTTCCCTTAAGGGAATGGATGTGAGACCTATGATGGAAGTTGTAAAAGGAGCAGCTTTTGGAATTCTTCAGGTACTAGTGATGAGAAATTGACTGTTTTTAGCTGGTTTTAGGAGCTTCTGCATTTAGCCGAATTATCACCTGAGATTAGGGATTTCACTGTTTTGTGTGATTAACATTCAAAGACTAATTCTTACCCTCGTTCTATATAGGCTGCTGGTGGTTGTCCAACGTCTCTGCGTCCTGGTAGGTGGTTGGATTTGTACAGTGGTACAGGATCCGTTGGAATTGAAGCAATCAGTCGAGGATGTTCTGAGGTAGCGAAGAGATAAATTACTGTAATGGCATGAATTATTTTGTATGATCTTGTTTGATTCTTTTATCCAAGTGATAGCTAAACAGGATTTTGACTTATTCTCCACAGGCACACTTTGTTGAGATGGATCCTTGGGTTGTTTCAAATGTTCTACAACCAAACTTGGAACACACTGGGTTTGTTGAGGCTTCGGTTATACACACTGCTCGAGTCGAAAACTTCTTGGAACGTGCAGATAAAATAGTAGGCATGTCTAGTCTTGGAGATGTTAAACAGTAGTCAATTTCATCTCTCATAATTACTTGCAAACTTCAGCTTTTAATAGTAGCTGTTACTATCAGGTAAGGATGGAGCATTTGATTATATCAGCGTTACACCGCCGTACATGGAGGTTGATTATGAGGTTTTGATGGATCAGATTTCTAAGTCAGCAGCAATTGGAGAAAATACATTTATTGTGAGTAGCTATGTATTTCCCTCCTTAAACCATCTTATGAGTATTTTGGGTCACCATGTATTTCTCATGTTCACCTGGACGTGTTCTGATCTAGGTGGTTGAGTACCCTTCACGAACCACAATGCTTGATTCATGCGGATGCCTTGAAAAGGTAACTAGCTATTTCCTTTTATTACCTGTGTAAGTGAATGGGGTTGAATGAATATTGATTCGAGAAATTTCATACAGATGACTGATCGAAGGTTTGGCCGGACACATCTGGCCATATATGGACCAAAATGGGCTCAAAAGCCAAAAAAATCTTAAAGCCACAGTGAATCTCAACGGTCACATCTGACCATTTTCGGTTAAAGGCAATGAACAAAGGCTGAGATTGAAGAGCTAGTTCGCTCCAACCTTTGAATACTAGAGTAAGTTGTTTCAGATGTAAATAAATAATATGTATTGATACTCTTTTGGTTGTTACATCTCAAATTGATTTGTAGCATTTGCATCTGTCATGTGATACAAGATCATTTCGTTTTCATTTCAGACTTTCAGTTTCTTCCTGTCACATATTCTTAGTGTCTCAGGATAATTTTTTGCAGGTGCTTTTGTCCATCAGTCGCCATTTTGTTTGTTGCCAAGTCCTAAGATGGAAACAAGTTGCAGTCTTATGATAATTTTAAAACCGGTAATGATGTTTGTCGTCCCTGTGTCTTTGTGAAGCATAAATTTTAGTTGTACACAGTTTGAGATATGAAGTCAGTTAGCGTTTCTTCTCTTTTCCCATTACATATGGCTTCTTCTGATGCCCTTAAGGTCTGAGAGAGCAACTTGCTACACATGATTTCTATATCTATGTATCATATACATCAATATTTATTGTAAGGATTTCTTCTAATTTAAAGAAAACCTTTACGAAAGTGACGTAACTGAGGTATGTGTCGAAGACTTCTTCCTCTCTTTCTAATTTAATCTACTTTGGTAAACAACTCTTCAATAGAACATGAAACTTGAATTCTCTAGAGGGAAATATTGGGATGCCTTTGCTCACACAATCACTGTAAGAATCAATACTAAAAGGACACTATCCTGACCATGTGTAAGATCCCTAAATAATATAGGGGAAACAGATATATAGTAAGAATTGTGGGGCCAGGTCTGTTTAAACTTTGGCTTTACTATGTAGAAGGTAAGCTTCTCTTTCCCACCAAGTCCAAAAGGAAGTTTGCTTGTGACATGGAAACAAACTGGCTCAATCTTCCCTAGCTGTCAATCAGATATGGATTCTTTTCTTTGCAATTTGGATATGTTTTATATCATTTCATTTGCTTTGAGGTATTATGTAAGTTTCCAATTTATCTTCAAATGCTGAATATACCACAAAGAGTTCATCTGAAGAAGCATACATTTCTCTTCTGCTAACTGGCTCTTGGTAAGGAGTGATTACTTCATAAGGAAGAAAATTGTAGCTCTAGCTCCTTTTCACAGTTTTATATCATTTCATTTTTTTACTTATGCATTGTTACATTCTTAATTGATTTTCTTATTGTTTAAAGGAAACATCCAAGTGATTTAAGATAGTGGTAAGGAAAGTAGTAGGCTTGCTAATACTCAGTCACAAAAGGTACACTGTCCTATGCTTTTAAATGGCTTAAAATATATGTAGTTAGGGGAGCTTGTGAGGTCCCCAATGGTTTGCTGCATGAAAATTCACAAATAAAAGCAAAGAAAAAGGAACTCGAAGGGCCCATATGTTACATAAAGATATGTTTTCTCTAACTTTCTCTTCCTTTTGCTTCCTTTCTCTCTCTCTACGTGGACACCTACGTATGTATGATGTTGCTTTGTGTGCTTCATCTTTAAATAGGGCCAATCACGGATTTGTCCTCCAAGGTATATAAAAACAACTTAAATGCTTGTTTTTTGCTTCCCATTTCGCTTTCCCCTTTTTTAGCTTCTTCTGTCCAAAGATCTCTCTCTCTCTCTCTATTTAAGTAACAGTCACTTCACCAACATCATGGATGTTCTGCTCAGTCTATTCTTGGGTTTGGTTGGTCAGTTGTTCATGTTAAACAGGAAGCTGTAGGGACATAGGTTGCAGTATGGGTGGAAATGGCATTAGAGCTTTGGTTGGAGCTGTTGTGTCTCTGGGTATTATTGTGTTTCTTCTTGTCGGTATCTTAGCAAACTCTGCACCAAGTGTTCCATCAACAGAAAAGTTCAAGACGTTGCGGTTTAGTGGTAAAGATGTGAATCTGTTTCATGTGAGCAAAAGAAAAGTTCCAAATGGACCTGATCCAATCCACAACAGGTTCTTATCTTCTCTCAAATTTCGATCTTATTACATTTGCTTCTTTGAGTTTGCTATCAGAGATCAAGCCTTATGAGAATTTTGTCTTGAAGTTGGTTTAAGTACGTTTATACAAGAAAACTAATCTTCTAGTATTAGTTTTTGCTCAATTCAAGATTTTTTTGGATGTAACTTTACACAGATACCGATAATCACTGGTTTCTAGAAAGATTATTAGCATGCAGAATTCTTGTTCTTTCCTTCTTTTCAGTGTCATCATATACATTTTGTGCCATTAAAGGACTCGTCTTTTGAAAGGAGATAATGTTATCATGTTAAAAAAAAAAGCTTTTTCTTTCTCTAATTTCTATGCTTTAAGAGAACTAAAGGCACTTGTGAAGAACTTCACCACTTTAGTTAAAGTTCTCTACTGCAGAAAGAACTCAACTTTACTGAGCTTTTGTTTCCAAACTGTTTCTTCAGGAAAGCAGAAACTTCGAGACAACCACCGCGAGTATGATATAGCTCCGATATATACTACGTGTATGGTATGCAAACTTTTCTACAGATATGTCATGTAAGTATGATGTTTGATCTCATATGGGTTTGGTTCATTTTCGTTTTCTCTACCGTTTTCAGACACATAGTGGATAACGCGACCTCTCAATTGCATTTCCACGTCAAGAAGCTACTTCTTTTTTTGCGGGGGCAATCCATAACTTCAGATTCAGTTACATGCTATGAACTCATAGCTTGTGAAGCCTTGCTCTGTTTTGCAAAGGTGAAGTCTCTTCTTGGTCTGTAGCATTTTGGATCGTGAAGTTGCTCTCTTTTTCTTTTTGGAACATTGTGTCTTAAGATTGAAAACTTTTAGAAGTGAAGGTGTAGAGAAGAAGATTTAGGCAGATATTAAGTCTTTTAAGGGTTTTGTAATAACATTTGTATTAAATTATAGGCTAATGTCTTTATCAAACTCTCCTGTTTTCCTCATATATCTTTCTTTCTTTGCCTTTTATTTTTAAATTTATTAACTTTAAAGTTTGCTTTTGTGTTTCCTCTGCTAAAGCAAACCATTAACTAAAGTTGCTCTGTTTTCAAAAACTCATTTTCCCCTTAAATTACTACTGATTGCTATTATAATCTATGCCTCGTAATATATCTCCACAGCTACAACAACTAAGAGACTTGATGATTTTTGCATCTTAAAAAAAAGCTTGTCCTTGTACAACTTTAGAATCACATCTATTTTCATTTTTGGGTTCTTCTGAACTTTGGGAATCTGACAAAGTGAAATACAAAAGGAGTGAGCATAGATGCAAACCTCTCTTTCTCTCTCCTCACCTTCTCGCTTTCTTGCATTCTTTAGCTTCTTTTTCTGGGTTTGATTTTGACTGTATCGAGAAGCAGACCTTAAAGTAAGATTCTGCAGAGAAAACCCTCTTTATCCTGTTCTGCATGGGACACAGATTCCAGTTTTACACTTTCTTTTTTTGTTCTTAAAAGAAAACACCAAGTGAAAAATTTGTTTTGTCACTCTTCCAAGCCTCCAGAAAGAAACACTTGCTCTCCAAAAAAGCTCATGTTTTTAATCTCTTTTAACAATTGTCTTCAGAATCCTGTTTTTGATCAGTTATAATTTATTAACACCAAAGCAACATAACATGTTTTTAAGACTTTGACACAAGAGAAAACACTTAGCATATACACTTCTGTTTTTTTTTACAATAAACATAATCTAGAAATTCATTTTTAATAAGCTTTATGGAAAGATGCATCTTCTAGCTTGGCAGTAGAAAGTAGTACAATATGATATACACAAATAATACCTCAAGACAATATATAATCCTGAAAATCCTCACCGTCACAAGTTTCTCTTAAGGGTTTAACTTCACACGGCCTCGTTCTCTTGTGTGTCGAAAATCAAAGGGAAGTCATCGTCTTGTTCTGTGAACGAATGACCCTGTTTCTCGGCGATAGCTCTCAATGACTGATATGCCTGAAACATAGACCATCTCTCTTTAGGCCTTGGAGCCACACAGTTACAAGCAATCTCCACAAATTTCAAGATTTCTTCATCATGCCCTTTCCCTCGAATGTCTTCATCGAAAGAATCAGCGACTCTTCCTGAATTTTCAAGCTGTTTCACCCAATCAACCAAACTCCCTTTGAAACCTTCGCCTCCAAGAGCTTTTAGCCCTGTCGCCAACTCCAAGAGGACAACACCGAGTCCATACACATCACCTTTTAGCGAAGCTAGCATTGTGGTAGAATACTCAGGAGCTACATACCCAAACTCTCCTAAATCACCAGTCATGAAACTGCTCTCGTTGCTATCCGATGGAACCATAAGCCTTGCAAGCCCGGAATCTATAATCCTTGCATCGAAATCCTCGTCAATGAGAATCACACTTGAGCAAATGTTTTGGTGAAGTATCGGAGGGCGGCATCCATGGTGAAGCCAAGCCAAACCCCTTGCAGCACCTAAGCCGATCCTAAACCGAGTCGACCAATCCAATTCAACCGCATTTGAATCCAGCAACCTGTGCAGCGTCCCGTTAGACATGTACTTGTAAACAAGAAGTTTCTCTTCTTCCACAACGCAGAATCCAAGAAGTGGCGCCAAGTTAGGGTGACGAAGCTCCCACAACTGGTTCATCTCATAACGAAACTCCCTCTCCCCGAGCTTACACGCGCTCAAATGCTTGACCGCGAGCGCTGAGCCATCAGGAAGAAGCGCCTTATACGTTGTCCCTGTCCTAGTGGTAACGATAATGTTCTCGGAGCTGAAATTATTAGTTGCAGCCATCAGATCCCCAAGTTTAACCTTAACCAAAGGCTTTTGAAACAAAGAAACCTGAGCAAGCTTATGGCTACGGAGTCTCTGCGCTAAACTACTAACTCCTCCTTCGGTTAAACTGCTTCTCCTTCTTCTTGTCCACTTCAAATGGTAATACCACCAGATCCCAAAAGCCAACAACATCGATGCAGCAGCACCAAACACACCAGCTGCAATAATAATCGCAAGATTCTTCTTGCTTAACCCTCCACAAGCCGAAGATAAAGGACGACCACAAAGACCTTTATTCCCACTGAAATCATCAGAGGAGTAATTCGGTGAGCTGAAGGAAGATGGAATGCGACCTGTCAGATCATTGTTAGACACAGAGAACCTCGTTAATCTGCCCAGAGACGAGAACTGGACCGGGATTTGACCAGATAACCGGTTATCAGACAGAACCAAAGAGTTCACATACCTACACTCTGCTAAATCAGGAGGAATCTCACCGTTCAACCCATTGTTCGACAGATCAAGAGATACTAAAAACGGCAACCATCTACACAGATGTGGAGGGATATTAGCAGATAATCGATTGCTAGAGAGATCCAGTTTCTGTAAACTCGCACAGAATTGTAGAGATTCCGGGATTCGACCAGATAAACCCATGTCTCGAAGCTCCAGATTGATAACCCTATTCTCCTGATTGTTCCAACAAGACACGCCCACGAAATTACAGAGGAATCCGACAGTAGTGTTTGCGAAGTTCCATGATTTAAGCGCGCCCTGAGGATCTGTGAGAGAGCTTTTGACTCCTTGTAAGCATCTGATATCGTCTTCGTCAGCCGCCGTCGCAGGAGAACAGCAGAGGAGGAAGAAGACGAACACAGTAGTGATGATCAATAAAGGAAGCAGCTTTATGGAGTTTGAGCCGATCTCCATGGATGGAATATTCGGAGGTTTTTCTGGGTTTGGATTAAAACTAAAAGGAGGTTTTTGCCTTATATTTTTTGGT
Source organism: Alliaria petiolata (assembly GCA_020283515.1). Classification (NCBI taxonomy): domain Eukaryota; kingdom Viridiplantae; phylum Streptophyta; class Magnoliopsida; order Brassicales; family Brassicaceae; genus Alliaria; species Alliaria petiolata. The sequence goes on along the minus strand of JAHZTW010000005.1, from coordinate 14,998,031 downwards.
ATCTGCCAATGAAGTTGCAGAGAGACAAGCCTGCAAGTCAGACGCGTTGAACGGTCGTCTCAAGGACTAGATAGATCATAGATTGATGAAGAGTAGTCGTCGGCTTCTAATGTCTTTATTTATTTATTTTATTGTTCATCCTATGACTGGAAATAAATAGTAATTTTTTTTTATTAATGTTTTCAAAGCAATTAAAACGAAAATTCCATCATTTTCGGCTTTTTTAAAAAAAAAATATAAAAATATTCGAATTGTTTTTGTACTTTGTAGGGTTGATATTTGATAAGTGATATGGTTTGTTTTCTAAAGTTGACTTCTCTTTTAGATTGATCATTATACAGTACATTAGTATGATTGTACGATATACGTTTACGTTGATTGGCGTATGACATTTTTATTACAAACAAAAGTATTAAAACTGGCATGTTTAATTCGGTAATTTTGCTAAACTCTTATTGGATAGAAGACAGACGCTTAGAGCTTAATTCCATACCAAATATATCTTGATAAACGCGCGTCATTATACATCATCGTTTATTTCATCATGTTTTACCCACATTTTAAGTTTATTAAACAGACATAATTTTGTAATTTATGAAGTTACAACCTTAAACCAAGCTATAATGGGACAGCTTGTGGTTTTCTTGGTCCGATTTGGTCGAAATAAGCTTTTTCTTAGATTCAAAACCTCAATTGATATCATATTTATTTATGAGAAATGCAAGACATTTTTAACATGATTACAACAAATAGTTTGAGACGGTGCATATCTTTGATAATTGATACAATTACTGTATATATACGTCCGTGTGTGTTGTCACCGTAGACCTTTTTGGTGATAGCAGAATGGGTTTTAGGAACGTGTATGGGTTTGGTATGGTCAAATATACATTTTTTTTAATTAAACAAGTAGGAATTTTCGTGATATCATTTTTAAATAGTTTTTAACCAACCTACCCTATACAATTATACATGAGCGCAATTGCTGTGAAAATGATAGGACCATCCAGAAAGAAAATTCTTAGCAAAATATTCTCTCACCCAATGGCCTTCGTTTTTTGACCAACGAAACTTTAAAGTAATTTGTTGTGGTTATATCACTCGAGTGTTTTCATAGACGAACACAAAACTTTCTTTTTGGTTTAATATTAAACTTTATACCAAAATATTATTACTAGTTTAATTATAAAGAATTTACTATCCTCGGAAAGGATTACATAACTGAAAAAAAATAAGGAGAGGCTGTAATGACAATTTAGTAAGTAGAACGACAAAAAAAAAAAAAAGAAGTAGTAAAACATTAGTAGCATTTCTGAGTTTTAAGGCCCATTCTCTTTACCGAGCCCATTTGACTGAAATAACCCAGCCCGAATTTATGTTGATTTAAACGGCCAGCAAATCCAACGGCAATCACAGATTACTTTTACGGAAATGTCAAAACCGGGAAAATCAATTTCCCAAAATAACCGCACTCTCTAAAATTGTGGTCCCCATAAGCTATCTGACGTCGTTTCGCGCCTTCTATGCAGCGACGTCGGTTTTGGGTTTAGACGATTCCAAAAATGCGAAGGGTGAAATGGTAATTTTAAACAAAAGGCCTGTCAGTTCCTAACCGACCGGTGAAAGGTGAAGCAAGCTTTTTCTTTTCCGACTTTGTGCTCTTCGGCGGGAGAAATTGAAGACGATATTCGACTATGGAAGAAGACTCAGATGTAAGACAATTCTATATTCTCCTGTCTTGATTTTTTATTTTTGTTTTAACGATCTGGGTTTGCCATTTTTTTGATTGCCAATTTCGTTTTTTTGTTTCTTTTTTTTTTTTGGCCAGAAAACGACGGCCTTGAAGAAAGCTTACGCGGAGATTATCCTAAACACGGCGAAGGAATCGGCGGCTAGGGTTATTGTTTCCGATAGAAAATCAGCTCGGTTTCATCACGATCTCTGCGGAACGAAGGAGGAGGCTCTTCGTTTGCTTGTCCGATTGAAACAGATGATAGATGCTAAGGTATTATTATTGTTCTGCTCATAAACATTTTAGAAATTACAAAGAAATTAGAAACGCTCAGGGGTCGATTCCTTCAACCGGTGTACACTTAATCTTCCGTTTCCGGGCTCGTGATTAATGGGTACTCTTTGTTTGACAGGATCAATGTTTAGATAAATATGTTAGCTATTGTCTCTCTTGTGTTAGTTTTTTTGCTTTGACGATGATGGTTAGTTAATACGAAGGAGCTTACTTGGAACCTTTAGCTTGTTGTTGTTTTACTGATTGAGCTCTATCAACAGACAATAGAATCAGAGGTTTCATCAACAAACCAGCAAATACAGATTGATGTGCTTGAAGCTCAGCTTCAAGAGGCAGAAGATATTATTACTGACCTGAGGTCAGAGTTGAGATGGGTGAGAGACAAATTGGAGAAAGCAAGGGTTAATGAGTCGCAGGAAAGAAATGTAGTTGTCAAGGAAGAAGAAACGATTTCTGCTCAAAAGGCTGATCCTGAGGTTTTAGTTGGAAGTTTGCGTCCTGACCAAGAGGTTACAGATACTTGCTTCTCTGTCATGATTGAATCTATTCCGAAACAGAGCACAATGAATGATGACGAATTTGGAAATGACGGAAAGCGGTTGGACGGGTTTAAGAGTGTTAATACTTTAAAAGGATGTGATGCTGGTGAGTCTGAATTGGAAGCCAATATCATAAGCAAAAAGCTTGAGCTTTCTAGAAATGGTTGTACACAGAGGATCCACGCTTTGGAAAGGAAAGAACTAGAGAGGAATTCATCTTCTTCTGCAAGTGAAGAGGAACAAGGCATAATTGAAAAGGATACTGAAGAAAGCTTGAGCTCAGGAAAAGTGAACGGACGTGAAGCTGGCACTCTGGGAAACACAAGATGTCTTGTTCTTGCTCTTAGAGCCAGCACTGCAGAGGTGATAACAAAGCCGTCAAACGCATTAGGAATCAAGAAAACCGGCAAGTCACACAAATTACGAGGAAGGAGAAAGAGGAGGTGGGGAAAGCCAAAAGCTACATCGGTTAGGTCTCAGAGTCAGCTTATCAAACCTTGTCAAACTCAGTCTAAGCTTCCCTGTTCCAAGACATCAATGGACAGTTCAGATGGCGAAGATTCCATGGAGACGCATCTGTCGGTGGAGAGAAAGGAGGTGGATGCTCTTAATGACTGTAAAGGGTTGGAAGAGCATTTGCAGCATAAAAGAACCTTATACAGTGGTGATATCAGTATCATCCGTAAAGGGAAAAGGAGCAAGAATATCAAAAAATCGGGTGGTAAATCTTCACCTGTAAATGCTACTGATCATTTGGTGGAGGCCTGTCAAGAATCGAATTTAGTCTCTATTGATGTTGAGGATGGTGAAAATAAGGCAGATATACCTGAAAGCGAGACTAAGATAAAGCCGCTTCCTCGTTTGGTTCCCGGGATAACTTCAATTAAAAGCAATGTGGATCCAACTTCAGGATCCACAAATCTTGCTATCGTCAGTGAGACTGCAACTAATCGATCAACAGACAAAGACTTGAGATCAAGAGAAGATGTGTTGGTAAGTTGTTGTGTAGGTGAAGAAGATAGTGTGATTCCATCTACCAAAATGGGTTATGAGTTGGTCAATCTGCATTCTGACTCGAAAGATACTGCAGTAGTATCAGATCAAATCACTGAGCCTCCAAGAGCTGATGGAAATCGACTCGTGAAGTATACATTCCAAAGGAAACGAAAGAGAGGATCTTCAAAAGAAAATGATGATAGTAATAACCTTCCAGGGAAAAGAGAAGTCAAGGAGAAAGAAAACAACGTGCAAGACCCAATTGAATCTACTTTTGAGTAATGAACCACCTAGAGAAACTCCACAACTAGCTGAGGTTGCCACACAGGTGAGTAAATATCGCATTTCATATTTTTCATGCTTAGGTATTGGACCTATTGGTGTAGCAGTCGATTCGAGTACATTATTGCATCTTTCGTCCATTCAATTTTGTGGAAAAGTCTTTCACATTCTTATTAGTTGAGAATTGAGACACAGTATGCATTTATCAAGTATCTTACCAAGATTTTTCTGATATGACATTCCTTTCAACTGTGAAACTGCATTTGTTATAGTCTTTACATCTAAAGCTACGAGTTTTCTCGCATATTAGTTTCAGTTGACACTCACAGCATCATGAATTGTTCAGGTGATGATGCTCTTTTTTGTTGTTGTCATGTGCAGCTTAAATCCTTGTCTGAAAGCTGATGGTAGACTGACTAATCTTTGTGCAAGCGAACTCTTGAGAACAGATATATCAACTAAAGCTTAAGCTGAGAAGTATGTATTTATCTATCTTGACACCTTGTGGATTATATTTCAACTTCAGCTTATCTGTGACAACCCAATGTTCTTGAGTCATTGGAACTTGAAAAGTGTTTTTTTTTTTTTTTTTCTCTCAGGGTACTAAGTTGTTATTAGCTATTTAACTGTAGTAGTTCATGTGGGGGTTTTGAGATCTAGTGAGACGAGGGAAAAGAATCACAACCAATATGTGAGTTTTGAAAGCGTTAGCAAGTCAACTAAATTTTTGAAAATGTCAAAATCTGACCAGTTTGGTATTGTTGTAATTAAATTGGTGAATGGAAAAGGGTAAAAACTTGAATGAAACTTAAGTTGTACACAATATTATAAAATTCTGAACTTTTTGTAACTTTTAGAATGGATCTGATGATATACATATGTTAAATAATTTGAATAGAAGTTATATCCAATGCAATTCTAGTTATATATAAATATATGATACTCCCTCCGTTTTGATTTAAGTGTCGTTTTAGACTTGTTTTTTTGTTTACAAATAATTGTCGTTCTCGGATTTCAATGCAGATTTATAATAAATTTTCCTGTTTTATCCCTACTTTTTCAGCTTATTAATTATTCTTATCAAACAAAATAATGTTTTAATGAAAGGCAAAACAGAAAAATTTAATGATTTCTTAATCTGTGTGAAATATCCTAAAACGACACTTAAATAAAAACAGAGGGAGTATGTAATGTTTTGGGGATTAGAACATTTACAAACAGAAAACGCATGTGTTTGGGAAAGAAGAACAAACATGGGGGGGGGCCCACACTGCTCTGAAAGAATTAACATGACAGAGAGCAGCAGGCGTGTAATGTGTTTTAATTATTTTGTTAGTTAATATTGTTATTCAATATTTCAGCTAAAAGATATACACTTTTGTTTACATATTCCGTGAAAACTGTTTCCACCTCTCTGCTTAGCATGCGGTGTCCCATTGACCTCAACTTTGAGTAGCTAACACTTCTCTGTTTTTTTTTTTTTTCACTAAGAATATAAAAACCCAATAGATAGATATCATTTGATATTTTTGACCATGGTTGAGGATTCACCCTATTAGTTGAAAAACCAAGATTCGAATTTTTATACTATAATTTTAACTATGGATGGGATGGCTATTGCGCCAAAAAAGCCTCCAATTTCACAAGTTCTGAAGATTAGTTAGTTTATGATCGGGAAACTGAAACCAATTAGTGGATTAAACCTGCATAACCTAAAAGTCAGAAGTTATTAAAAAAAAAATTTAGAATTAACAAATAAATATTAATGTTAAAGAAATCTATATCTTCTTTTGATGTTGAAATTAAAAGTTGCATATAGTGGAAGTTGAAAATGATTGTTTTAAGGAAAAATGGTCCCCAAGCGAAAAAAGGGAAACAAAAAAAAAAAAAAAGCAGAGAAACAGAAGAAACAGAGGAAATCAGAAAAGCCTGAGAAGAAAGTAATAATAAGATGTCTGGAATAAGAGCAGATATGAAGGGGCATGCCTGTTCTTGTCTCCTCCACCTTCTTCTTCTTCTCCTTCTCCTGTCTTTTCATTTTGTTCTTTCTGTTCGCCATTTGGTCTTCCACAATCGGACCCACCAACTTCTTGTTTACGAATCTTGAAAATTTCGTATAAGAATCGCAACTTCATCGACCGGAGGAAGAAAGAAACAGAGCAGAGCTAGAAAGAAAGAGAGAGAGAGAGAGAGAAACGGACAATAATGGAAATGAAGAAAGATCTTAGAGTGGAGAAGAAGGATGTGGAGGAAGAGAACATGTGTACGGCGTTGTTGACTGCAGTTGTTGTTCTCTCAATGGCTTATCTGAAACATTTCTCATCTGTATCGTATTTGATCGAACAATGGCGTTCTTTGGTCTTTCTTCTACTCAACGTTGTTCTCTTAGCCGTTTACTTCACCTCAACTCGTCCTATTTCCGTCGAGACTCACGATTTCAAGACCCGTCGGGGAAGTAGATTGAGAATGGTGCGAGGGAAGAAGAATAAGAAGACGACAAAGAAGACAAGAATGGTAAAGGAACCGGCTTATTCCGACCAAGATTTCTTAGTCATAGAGCCAGAGGAAGTGATCAAGAACTGTGTAGTAGTTGAGACGAAAAGGGTTTGTCCTGAATTCGAGGAAACTGTGAAAGATTGCGTCTTCCCCAAGAAAGCCATGGATTTTAACGGAGAAGAAGATGAATTCGAGCCAGGGAGGTTGTCGAACGAGGAGCTGAACGAGAGGGTAGAGTCGTTCATCATGACGTTCAGACAACATTTGGTGCTTGATGCGAGAAGAGGTAGAGACAGAGAAACTGACCAGAAGATGAGATCAAAAGACCCTGACATTAGCTTTTTAGGTAGGGAGGTCACTTGTTCGGTTTAAGAATTTTTCCGCAATCTCTTTTTTTTTCGTTTTTTCTTAAGATTCGTTCGGTTTTGTTCGTTCTTTGACTTTGTTTCTTCTTCGGGTTTGAGCTAAATAGCTCAATAGAACACAAGACTATAATCAAAATCTCTACAAAAGCACACTGACATAATCCAGTGAAGACAGTTATACTGAGGAAAGCGTGCCGAGGTTTTTAACCACTCTCGTTTTGAAACCCATAATTAAGCCATATTGAATATCTTGTTTTTTTTTGTTTTTCTAGTTATCTAGAGTAAACCTAGTCGATTAATATTTTACCTATTTCTTGACCCTTCAAGTTCTCATTAAAAAAAAGCCACATCAATAGGTTATCTATTGGAGTAAAGTCAAGATTATAATACTACAAAATATATTTGTAATAGCTACGGATATGCCATTAAGATTCCGTTGTAAATAAATAGCCAAAATTTGGAGGGCGTTTTGTATATTTATTTGAAATTTGTTGCTATTACGTAGATATATGGCGAAAGAAAGTGATTGTGGCCATCCCATGGCTTCTTACTAGTACTACGACTTAGCCACGTATCCATGGCTGTGCCACAATTTGGCCATGGATAAATTCATAGCTAATGATACTTTCAACAACGGTCTTGCCATGTATTTGCCACAAGGCCACGGCTAACTCACTGATAATTGGTGGCCGTGTACTTTATATATCGATGAGCTGGATATGTTTTTGGAATGAATTCGTTAGCAAGATGATTGATATATGCAGCGAGGGACATTATTGTGTCGATGCACGAAATGCAAAAAAAGCATCATGACGCAGATACCACAAGGAGTCACGTATATATGACGGAATTTACGAAGAACTTATAAGTATGGACGAGTCATGAAGAGCAGTGCTATAAAGAATCAACAAGTCATGTCTCTACTTTATGAATTATGACTTACTTTATCTTATGCGAGCGGCACATGCCACAGAGCTGACGAGAGCCCGTACTATGGAGCGCCGATCACCAGCTCCGTGACCGTTGTTATACAATTTTAATATATATACTTCTAGTACTTAACCATTGTGGAGTACAAAAATCAATTTGGTCTTTAATTAATAGTATGAGTGATATATATATATTTTTTTTTTGTTTTTTAAGTTCACCATAGTATGACTGATATACGTGAAGGTAATATGATATGGAACACAAACAAATACATCCAACGTTAAAAATAAAAGTTATATACGTGAGTAAAAATGAATAAAATAGGGAAGTTGATGTTATAATATTGAAATTTTCATATATATTAAAAGGCCAACGGTCTCACTCTGTCTCGGTTACTATATATAAAACGACCAGGGAAGCACAAATAACAATACACAAGAAAATCCACAAAAAAAAAGAGAGACCGTGAGCTGTCGTTTCCCTAAGGTCAAGGTGTCGTTTTGGTAGATGAAAATGATGAAGAGTTGGGGAAGCATAAGATCGGTTTTTATGCACGCGGACGGTGTGGATTGGATACTAATGGGATTCGGGTTAATCGGAGCCATCGGTGATGGTTTCATCACTCCTACTATATTTTTCATCACCGGCTTACTACTGAACGACCTCGGTGGTTCCTCCTTCGCTCATGAAACCTTCACGCAAGCCATCTCGAAGGTCTTTTCTCTGTTTGTTTTTGTTTTTCGCCATTATTTATTCTTCGTAAGTAGTCAGTAGACATGACAAAGTAGACCAAACATGGCGTGATACTTAGCTACTTGATGGTTTTCCAGCTAGAATAACGATATATTTGTATATATCTATGCTAGGATTTAGATATCAAGAGAAGTGTAATGAAGCCAATCTTGTTATTAATTATTCCATTTCAGTCACTAGTAATTGGTTTTGAGATGAAAACAAGTTGATATTGACATTAAGTGAGAGGAAGCAAATCTATGACCATTGATAATATATATTTCCTTTTCTTGTTTCATAAGAAAAGAGTACTAATGTGTTTTCCATTTTTGTACACGTTGGGTAATTAACAGAATGTTGTAGCTTTGCTTTGTGTCGCTTGTGCATCCTGGGTGATATGTTTCGTTGGTAAGTCTTTTAGATAATGTTTAGTTCTTTTTTCCGTTTTTTAATCTAAAAATACGTCAAAGCAAAAATAATTTTGGTGCATTTCAATATAATAATTTTTATTTAAATATGTGGATGGGTTTAATTCAAATACAAACAAAACAGAAGGATATTGCTGGACAAGAACAGGGGAGAGACAATCATCAAGAATGAGAGAGAAGTACTTAAGAGCAGTGTTAAGACAAGATGTGGCTTACTTTGATCTTAATGTTACAAGTACGTCTGATGTTATCACAACTGTCTCTAGTGACAGCCTCGTGATCCAAGACGTCCTCAGTGAAAAGGTCTCGTACCTTTCTATATATCTTCATTTATCTTTTTAGTCATGTTTGTCTTTAAACTGGGTTGTGATGATTTTGATTTAAACCAGTTACCAAATTTTTTGATGAATGCATCGGCGTTTGTTGCAAGCTACATCGTGAGTTTCATCATGCTGTGGAGACTCACAATCGTAGGCTTCCCGTTCATCGTCCTCCTCTTGATCCCTGGACTGGTGTACGGACGAACCCTCATCAACGTCTCGAGGAAAATACGCGAAGAGTACAACGAAGCTGGTTCTATTGCCGAGCAAGCCATCTCATTGGTGAGAACCGTCTATGCATTTGGTAGTGAGAGGATGATGTTATCGAAATTCTCAGCTGCGCTTCAAGGCTCGGTGAAGCTAGGGCTGAGACAAGGACTAGCTAAAGGAATCGCCCTTGGGAGCAATGGTATTTCTTACGCCGTTTGGGGTTTCATGACTTGGTACGGAAGTCGCATGGTTACGGACCATGGTGCCAAAGGCGGTACCATCTTCGCAGTCATCGTATGCATATCTTTTGGGGGCACGTAAGTAAATATGGTCAGGGCTCTTTAGATTTCTTGCCAAAGAAGCAAACCATGATCTTTGGTATCTTACATTTTTCAGATCACTCGGTCAAGGTTTGTCGAATCTCAAATGTTTTTCAGAGGCGATTGTAGCAGGGGAAAGGATTACAAAAGTGATGAAAAGAGTTCCCCATATTGATTCGGACAACCCTAAAGGTCAAATCCTAGAGAGAATAAAAGGAGAAGTCCAATTTAAGCACGTGAAATTCATGTACCCGTCTAGACCAGAAGCCCTAATCTTTGACGATTTATGTTTGAGGATTCCATGTGGGAAAACTGTGGCTTTGGTGGGTGGAAGCGGATCGGGAAAATCAACCGTGATATCACTTTTGCAGAGGTTCTACGATCCAATCGCAGGAGAGATTCTCATAGATGGTGTATCCATTAATAAGCTACAAGTGAAGTGGTTGAGGTCGCAAATGGGTCTAGTTAGCCAAGAGCCAGCGCTCTTCGCCACATCGATAGAGGAAAACATATTATTTGGTAAAGAGGATGCATCCATAGATGAAGTAGTGGAAGCTGCAAAAGCCTCAAACGCTCATAATTTCATTTCTCAGTTTCCTGATGGTTACAAAACCCAGGTACGATTCCAATTTTATGAACAAATTGGTCATGTTTTATTTTTAGTTGGATCAAGACATACATACTCTCGCATCTATTAATTAACCTAAGATCAGATTCTAGGTCACGAAACTAGAATAAGCATTAAACACAAATCCAGATGAAGAACTCTAAAGTTTTTATCCTAACAATTTAATTCGACCTAACAATTCATTGATCACCTTTGAAAAATCCTAAACCTAACTAGCAAACTACTCAGACATGGTGAATGAAGCAAACATCATGAATAAAGAAGAATACATAAAAGAGATCAATAGATAAATAAGGGAGTTCCAAATTTGCTTTAAAGGAGACAAATTCTTCTCTCCAAAAACTCTCTATAAATCTCTCTCTAAATTATTCTGTATTATAAAGGGTAGCCTAAACAATGCTGGAAAACTATATTTATAAGGGAGGATTTTCATCCAGGGGCAATCTTGTAATTCTTCAAAGCTTGGACAATTTCTTTTTTCTGATGGAATTGGGAAACTTTGGTCGTCCTTCCTTGGTGTCGATCGACACCGAACGTAATTCTGCTCTTCTGACTTCATCACTTCGCAGCTTCTTGCAGAATGCTCCAAAAAGTTTCAGAATCTCCAATTATGCTCCAAACGTAGTCCAACATATAAAGACTCTAATAGGACTCTAAAAGTATTAAAAGACTCTATAAAAACACTTATATCATGACCTAAAAGTGGATAAAAACCATGATATATCAGCAGTCTGTGGATCGTGGACGTAGAAGCCGAGGACGTGGAAATCGAGGTGGACACGGATAGAATATCGCATTAAAGTCAATCGAAATAGTGAAACTAGTTTCGATTTTTTCTGGTTCATTTATGTTCAATTTCTTTTCTCAGCTTGTTACCACTTTATTAAAACTGCATGATTACGGTCATGGTCTGTATGTTCTTTGAATTAATATATATTCGGTAAAAAAAAAAAAAAATGTGGTGTAGTTAGCTAATCCGATCGACTTTACTTCACGCTTATTTTTTAACTTGAATAACCCAAACCCAACCTAAAACCAAAAAACTGAATCCATAACATAGTTCGGCCACCCCTACTTATTGAATCTATGTCGACGTGTTAAAATTATTGATTTATTTCCTATGATGTTATGTTAATTAAGACAGCTAAAGTCAATGATAATTTGATAACATGTCAGATTAACATATATTATTTGCTTTGAAAGGATCAAATTGGTCTTTAATTAATAGTATGGGTGGTGAAAATAATATACTAATACTCGAGAAACAAAATAAAATATCATTTGTTCAAAAAAAACAAAATAAATATAGATTTGATTCTTCTGGCTCAGTTTTATTTTCTTCCAAATTTGGTCAGAAATCACAAAGTACGAGGTGGGAAACACGAAACCTTGAGAGATAATTTAGCAGAAATCATTTAGTGATGCTGTCTAAAAAAATCATTTTAGTGATTCTATGAGTCCTGAGTATAATAGATACGGAACAAAAACAAATATTATTCAAAGTTAAAAATATAAAAGCAACGTGAAGACACGAATTAATCAAGTGATGAAGACACGAATTTAAAAAAAAAAAAAAAAAAAAGGGGGGAAGTTGATGATATATAAACCGCATGTTATAATAATTTTCTTTATAATATATATAGTATTAAAAGGCCAACGGTCTCCTTTTGTCACCGTTGCTACTTGCTATATATATAAAACCATCAGAAAGACGTGAACAAAAATAACATGATACGAGAAAATCTACAAATAAGAAAAAAAGAAAAAAAAAAGAAAAGAAGAGAAAACCTTTTGCTCTTAAACAAAAAAAAAAAGAGAGAAGACTGTCGTTTCCCTAAGGTCAAGGTGTCGTTTTGTTATTTTCTCTGAAACAAAAAAAAAGGAGGGACGTAGAGGAGAAGAAGATGAGGATGAAGAATTTGGGAAACATAAGATCGATATTCATGCACGCGGACGGTGTGGATTGGATCTTGATGGGATTAGGGTTAATCGGAGCCGTCGGTGATGGCTTCATCACTCCTATTATAATTTTCATCACTGGTTTATTACTGAATGACCTCGGTGGCTCTTTCAGTGATGGAACCTTCATGAAGTCCATCTCCAAGGTCTTTTTTTCTCTTCTTTGCTCTTTGTTTTCTGTTTTTGGTCTCTATTATATTATATGTAAGTAGACATGAAAAAGTTGACCAAACATGGCGTGATCGATACTTAACCATATATATGTTAGGTTTATGAATGATAATAAAAATCTAATATAATATATGAGATAAGGTATTCCATTATATTCCAGTATTCCACTAATTTTCAATTGGTTTTAAGACGAAACAAATGTGAATTTTGACATAAAATGACTGTTGAGAATATATATATATTTAGTTTTCATATGAAAAGAGTACTAACATTTTTTTTTTTTTTTGGGGGGACAAAAGAGGACTAACGTTTCTCCTTCTTTTTACACAGAAAGTTCTAGCTTTGCTTTATGTGTCTTGTGTCTCTTGGGTAATATGTTTTCTTGGTAAGTATATCGAGGAAGAACTAAACATATTTAGAATATGTTTCTTTCCTTTTTTATCTAAAAAAATATCAAATTAAAACAGTACATTGGTTCCTTCTAATATTATTATTATTATTATTAATTTAGTTTTATGGATGGGTTTTATTTTTTAAAAACAAAACAGAAGGATATTGCTGGACAAGAACAGGGGAGAGACAAACAGCTAGAATGAGAGAGAAGTATTTAAGAGCAGTATTAAGACAAGATGTGGCCTACTTTGATCTTCATGCCACAAGCACTTCTGATGTTGTCACTAGTGTCTCCAGTGACAGCCTCGTGATCCAAGACGTCCTCAGTGAAAAGGTCTGAACTTTGTATTATTATCTATCATAATTCTAATCATGTTTTTTTTTTCTTTTCTAAACGGGGTTTTGATGATTTTGAATTCAAGCAGTTACCGAATTTTTTGATGAATGCATCGGCGTTTGTTGCAAGCTACATCGTGAGTTTCATCATGCTGTGGAGACTCACAATCGTAGGCTTCCCGTTCATCGTCCTCCTTGTGATCCCTGGACTGATGTACGGTCGAGCCCTCATCAGCATCTCGAGGAAGATACGCGAGGAGTACAATGAAGCTGGTTCCATTGCCGAGCAAGCCATCTCGTTGGTGCGAATTGTCTATGCGTTTGGTAGTGAGAGGAAAATGCTATCGAAATTCTCAGCTTCGCTTCAAGGCTCGGTGAAGCTAGGGCTGAGACAAGGACTAGCTAAAGGAATCGCCCTTGGGAGCAATGGTATCACTTATGCCATTTGGGGGTTCATGACATGGTATGGAAGTCGGATGGTTATGTACCATGGTGCCAAAGGCGGTACTGTCTTCGCAGTCATCGTATGCATAACCTTTGGCGGCACGTAAGTATAAATGTTCTAGTTTTCTTGGCACAAACAACAAACCATATTGTAGTTTTGATCTTTGGTATCTCTTGCATTTTTCAGATCACTCGGTCGAGGTTTGTCAAATCTCAAATATTTCTCAGAGGCGGTCGTAGCAGGGGAAAGGATTACCAAAATGATAAAAAGAGTTCCCGATATTGATTCAGACAATCCGAAAGGTCAGATTCTAGAGATGGTTAAAGGAGAAGTCCAATTTAAGAACGTGAAATTCATGTACCCGTCTAGACCAGAAACCCTAATCTTTGACGATTTATGTTTGAGAATTCCATGTGGGAAAACTGTGGCTTTGGTTGGCGAAAGCGGATCGGGAAAATCAACCGTGATATCACTTTTGCAAAGGTTCTACGATCCAACCGCAGGAGAGATTCTCATAGATGGTGTATCCATTAATAAGCTACAAGTGAAGTGGTTGAGGTCGCAAATGGGTCTAGTTAGCCAAGAGCCAGCGCTCTTCGCCACATCGATAGACGAAAACATATTATTTGGTAAAGAGGATGCATCCATAGATGAAGTAGTGGAAGCTGCAAAGGCATCAAACGCTCATAATTTCATTTCTCAGTTTCCTGATGGTTACAAAACTCAGGTAAGATTCCAATTTTATGAACAAATTGGCTATGTTTTCTTTTTAGTTGGATCAAGACTTACATTTGTTTTTTTTTTTCTATAAACAAAAAAAGGTTGGGGAAAGAGGAGTACAAATGTCAGGAGGACAGAAGCAGAGGATCGCAATCGCACGTGCGATAATCAAATCACCGACAATTCTCCTTCTTGACGAGGCAACAAGCGCATTGGACTCAGAATCCGAAAGGGTAGTCCAAGAAGCCTTAGACAATGCCTCTCTTGGCCGTACAACTATTGTTATTGCCCATCGCCTCTCTAC